>CM046454.1:31824650-32537041 GCA_025506515.1 Flaveria trinervia | reverse complement strand
AATGAAATTGTGTAATGAATATTGTATTATTTTGCAAAAGCATTTTAATGAAAATTTTGTTTTAATATTTCTGCTGCAATATTTATTTCATGTAAATGTAATTATATGTTTTATGAGCGATGATTTGCCAGGTGTAAGCGTCCCGGGAACGGGACCTTACAATCTCCAATGATGTTATTGACTAGATGGGTCTTATGGATCCTTGTTGATGGAGTTGATTCAACTGGAATAGATGATTCAAAGTTAGTCATATCCATTGTTGCACACTGATACAAACTAGGTTGAGAGTTTAGGAAGAAATCAAAAAGTTTAGCATGTGGTGTTGAATGATCTTTCATAGCTTGAATATCAGTTGCATCATAAGTGTATTCCATAGGAGCTATAGGAACTCATCTAGAAACATTTTGATCTTCCGCAGGAGTTACAGGAACTTCTCCAGAAACATTTTGCTCTTCCGTAGTAGTTGCAGGAACTTCTTCGGATGATAAGTTAGGGCTTGAAACATTTCCAATGTTTGTTATATTCACTTGAGAGCATGGATCGGTTGTAAGGACAACATTCACATCTCTGGATGCACACTGTACATCACCAGATGTAGTGTCAACAGCTATTACTGAAGTGTTTCTATCCAATGATTTGTGAATTCTTGGAGGATGAGCAGATAATGTCACTTCATTCATATTAGGTGGAACAAATGGATAAAATCTTTCATCAGATCATCTAAATTCTCAATTGGCATCTTGCCTTTTGATTCCACGGTAGCCTCCTTCTGTTTAGTGACAGATTTCACGGGTTTACCGGTCGAATCAGGATCACTAACCAAAGGAGTGGACACCATATGTTCCTTTACTGGGTTGTTATTTACCGGTCTACATTTTGTATTTAAAAATGTCTCATGTGGTGGTGGGACTACTTTGTAACCCAACCCTTCCCCATTATTTCATTCTTTCACTAAGTGTTGAAGTATGTGAGAAGAACCGGTCCAACTATGCAGTTTTTGTTTTAATGAATTAACTTCGACTTCTGAAACTGCTTTTTCTTTCTTTTTTTCTTTCAAGGAATTTAAATAAAACTTTTTATCATTGGCTTGATTGAAAGAAAAAACCTCTGTTTCCCTTACTTGTTTACCCAAAAGTTCTATTTTTTCTTTGTAACTGCACTCATTTTGTTTTAAAATACGGTTAGCTTCGATGGATAGTTGTAAATCATTTACTAAGTTATCATTGTGGTCTAATAACCTAGCAAATTTGAAATAAATGCTTTCTCTAAACTTATTACATTCATCACAAGCACGTTTTTCAAACAGTTGGTCTTTAGTTCTTACCTATGAGGAATAAGTTGAATCAGCCATCAATGCAGAGTTAGACTCTCGAATGCTAGAGATTCTAACCTTGTTGCTCTGAGCTCTTCCTCAGGCAAGTGATGTACCATGTTCACAACTTCTTCAGTATCTGACATTACTTGCTTGACTGTGATATCACCTTCACTCGTAGAACCATCCTCCAGTCTTCAACATAGGCAATGTTTGATTCACCCGGAGACACAAAGCGGAAGGTCCAGTTTTGCCTTTCATCACCTTGAGCAGTCAAGGCCTTTGTTTCTTTGCTTGAAGAGGTAGCTCCACTCATGGCTTTATCTTGACGGTTGAAGTGGAAAATGGATTTCCATTTCCAATCTTCAGATGTTTCTTTCGAAGGTAAATTGCTTTCGGAAGAAAAATTGTACTATGACAAGCATTTCTTCCAAAGGTAATTTATTTATAACTAGTTACAAACACATGCTTTTCTTTGTTTGTTCAAATTGATTAATCTTAGTTAATCATGTGCAGAGACTCAATTAGAAAATTAAATCTGACTGAATCAAAGGCTTTAGTGAATAAATTGGCAAGCTGATTTGTTGTATCCACTTTGACCAACTTAATCAAACCCTTTTCTGAGCAATCTCTCAGAAAATGATATCTTTTCTCAATATGTTTTGTTTTACTATGTTGCATAGGATTAGCATTTATAAACATAGCAGGAGAATTGTCTATGTAAATTGAAGTTTGAAGACAAGTCAACGTTTGCGAAATTGGTTAATTGATCCTTCAAGTTGATACCACTTGTGATATTTGTTTCAAGTTGATACAAATTTTCTGCTGAAGATGTTTACACTTTATAAAAGTGGCCACTGTTCTATGACACACAAGATATTGTACAAGCTCTACAATTCCAACATGTTATACGGCTCTGCTTCACATTTGAGATACAAACAGGAGTCACCAAAGACGAGAAGTACAAGAAATTTGTAACACCAGGCTATTTTTAGACAAGAAAGAAGAATAAGGGGAAGGAAAACAAAGAAAAGGAATAAAACCCAAGTCTAGGGGTAAAAAGTGTCCAAAAGGACAAAATGTTTGAAAAGTTTGTGATAAAGGTGGCATGGCAGCCCATCACCCTTTCTACACACAAAATATTCGAATTTTTAGAGAGAGAAAGTAGAAGGAAGCAGAGAACTCTCGGTTTGAAGAGAAACAAGAAGAAAAGTGTGAATTCAAGGTAAGAATTCATGTTTTTATGGTGTTCTTAACCGGTTATGTCCTCAGGTCTATGCTTATGTGTGTTTATATGTGTTCAGGTATGTTCTTAGTGGGTTTCTAGGAGGTCGAACTCAATTTGCAAATGAGTTTGGAAGAAGCCATACTCAAGAGCTGCAAAGGTGAGTTCTAGGCCCCCTCTTTTACCTGTTTTAACTAATTTTGGGACTGGAAATGCATGAATGTATGTTTTCATTAAACAGGGTTTTGGACCCGTATGTTTGAATGTGTGTATGATGATGTTAATATATGATGTGTGATTATGTTCATGCTTGATGATGTATGATAATATTTCTAAGACTTAGGATGTGTGATTTAAGCTTAGAACATGATGAATGGTGTGTTGAAATTGAAATCTGGGTTTAAGGCTCATAAGTTAAGTTTTAGAATCTGCATAAGTGTTGAAAAGTTAATGCGGACGAGTAATGGGAAGAAATGCGGATAAATAGTTAATGCGAATGAGTATTAACTGCTAAGTAAGTAAATGCGGATGAACAACTAATGCGGATGAGGTCAATGCGAATGAGCATTGACTAAGTATGGAAATGCGGATGAAGTAAGTCAATGCGGATGAAGTAAGTTAATGCGGATGAAGTAAGGTAATGCGGATGAAGTAAGTCAATGCAGATGAAGAAAGTCAATGCGGATGAAGTAAGTCAATGCGGATGAAGTAAGTCAATACGGATGAAGTAAGTCAATACAGATGAAAGTCAATGCGGATGAACATTGACTAAGTCTGAGAAATGCGGATGCATATTAACTATGTAAGGGGAATGCGGATGAGTAAGACCAATGCAGATGAACTATAGCAAATGCGGATGAACTATAGGAAATGCGGATGAGCACTTACATTTTTCTGACTTTCTGAGAAAGGACAACTGTAGGCTTTGACTTGAGAAGTTCAAGGGGATTCATGTAGGTTGACTTTTGAGGTTATAGATGGTATGATGGGCATGGAATGATGTGTGATTGATGCATATGCATAATGTTGATGTATGATGTTATATGATTATACATGATGTATGTTACGAATCTGTGATGATGCCCTGTATGATGATGATGACTGAATGTTATGTCCTTGTGATGTATGTTTATCTTTTGTTGGCTTTACGTGTTGTGTTAATGAATGCACTGAAAGTATTATGTAATGTAAAGTGAAAGATAATGAAAGAGGAAGATGATGAATGAATGCATGCATTAATGAATGAATGAATGTAAGAAGGCTTGCAAGGAAATGTATGGAGGTGCACACCCAATTAAGGTGTTAGCTCAACGGTGTGTGGGTTAGCTACCCCGAAGGATGCACATTGAGGCCCAATATTTGTGATTGACCATATGAATGGGATCCTTGCCGCTTGCCCTAGGTACTGGAGTCAGCTTCGTGCACAATGTTCGAGGTCTATGTAAGAACTCAGGCCTAGTTACCTGCTTCGTGCACATTGCTCGGGGTATAGCATATGGCATTGATCCGGAATGAAAGAGAAAAGATAAATGGTGAATGTACTTGCCCTAGGTACTAGAGTCAGCTTCGTGCACAATGTTCTAGGTCTATCAAAGACCTCCGGCCCAGTTACCCGGTTCGTGCACAATGTTCAGGGTAATGTACATGTCACTAGAAGTAATGAATGAATGAATGAAAGTAAGAATGTATGAAAGAATGAAAGTTAATGAATGAATGATGAAGATAATAATGATATTATATGTGTATATGTATGATGTATGATCGCATGAAAGTAAAGGTTTTAATGAAAATAAAGTATTGTTTTATTATAAAACTAGAACTCACTCAGCAACGCTGACTTTTATGCATTTTCCAGTTGGCAGGTGAGCATTGCTGAGAATGGCACAGAGTAGCTACTTGGCATTTTGAATGGCATTCTTTTGTTAATGTTTTTCCATTGTAATACCAACGTATGATGTTTTGAAATGAACGCCTATATTAACTTGCAAAAACATTTTTAATGAAATGAAAAGTTAGTTTTATGTTTCCGCTGCAATGTTTTATGAATGATTTAATGTAAAGTATATGTTTTGTGTGCGATAATTTACCAGCTGTATGCATCCCGGGAACAGGGCCTTACAAGTTGGTATCAGAGCCAAAGTTTAAGTGAAATGGGTAAATTTTCAAACTAAACCTTAACTTAAACGGAGAATGGGATGGAAAGGGAAGGGATGCCAATCTGAGTAGCTGCGTGCCATCAAGTATTTTCGTAAAGTTAACCGGCATTACGTGCCTATGTTATGTGGTTATGTGTTGCTGGTAGAATTAGATACTGATATAGTCAGGATAGGTAATGCTTGGGGTATGGAGAGTAAAGTAAGTGGCTAATCACAACTGGCCACTTTAATTAGGAACTTACTATACTTGACATATACAGAGCTGTTTCCTCGAATGACGGTGTTGGTGTTTGAATGTTTCAGTGTGTATGTGTGAGGATGGCCGGTGGTAGATCATCTAAACCTTCGCGTGGAGGTGGACATGGTGCTGAACCACGGGTTATGAGAGGAAGGCCTAGGGCCAAAAAGGTGGTTCATGAAGTACCAGAAACCCCTCATCTGGAAGGCGGAGATGAGAGTGCTAACCTGAGAGCCCCGGTGAAGGAGGCGGTTGTGGAGGAAGTGCATCAAGTCATGCAGAAGATCCTACCGTCTATGGTGACCGAAGTGATAAAGGCAGTTAGAGAGGGGGAGAGAATGGAAAGGAGTAGATCTACGGGTGAAAGAAGACAGCCCGAGACTAAGACAGTTATGTCTGATGACGAAGAAGAAGATGAAGAAGTAGAGTCTGTTTAGGAGGTGGTATGAGGTTGTAACTACAGGGTGTTTATGAGATGCAAGCCCCTACTTTTGATGGAAATGGCACTGCTGCTACTGCTCACTAGTGGGTGAGGGAAATAGAGGATGTACTTGATATCAGCGAGTGCCGAGAGGACCAGAAATTTAAGTTCGCTACCCACTCTTTTGTGGACTCGGCTCTGTGTTGGTGGGACAATATTCTCCAAGCTGAGGGCAGCAGGGCCATTGGGAGAATGAGATGGTCCCAACTAAAAAAGTTGGTAATTGAGGAGTTTTGTCCTCACTGGGAAATGGAAAAGGTTGAGAGGGAGTTTTTTTCAATTCGAGGCGGGAATGATGACACACCAAGAGTACACCACAAAGTTCAATGAAATGTCACATCTGGTGCCGGATCAAGTGACGCCTCTGTCACGGAAGAATAAAAGGTACATCCACGGATTGCCAGCGGACATTCGCATGCACATGACCGCCGCCCGACCGAGCACGTTTAGGTCAGCGGTGGATTTTGCAGGGAGATTGTATGATGAGAGGACTGTGGTGGTGGTGGCTGAAGGTAGTCAGAAGAGTGGAGGTGATAGGAACTGGAATGGGAAGTGGTTCGATCAGGGTGGTTCGTTGACAAGTAACAAGTAGGCACGAGTGGATGACCGACGTGTGGTCACATATAGTGCGGGGTCGAAAAAGTGTGGCAAGTGTGAGAAGGAGCATAGTGGTGAGTGTAAATGGGGGTTGAATGTTTGTTTGAAGTGTGGGAAGCCTGGTCATATGGCTAGAGACTATGGAGGTATGAAGTGCTTCAACTGTGGGGGAAATGGTCATAAAAGTAGAGATTGTAAGAAGCCAAGAGCTGAGGGTTTTGGGGTGAAGAAAACTAGAGGTGAAGGACCAAGGGCGAGTGCCAGGGCATTCATGATGACACAGGAGGAAGCTAGGACGGACCCTGATGTTGTGTCCGGTACGTTTCTGGTGACCAAACTTTAGCTTATGTGTTATTTGATTCGGGTGCCAGTAAAAGTTTTAGTTCTGCTGCTTTCTGTGCTAAGCTGCATGTTAGTAACAGACGTGTTGATGCATCCTTCGATGTAGAAACTGCCATAGGTAATTCTACCAGGATCTCTGAGATGATAGAAAACTGTGATGTGGAGCTAGAAGGCCATAAGTTTCCTGTTAGACCATTTGTGATGACCTTAGATGGTTTTGATTTGGTTCTAGGGATGGATTGGTTGGCGGACTCTGAGGCGAACATTGTGTGTCACAAGAAGATGATTCGTTTGACGTCACCTGACGGGAGTTTGGTAACTGTTTATGGGGATCGGGTTACTACGATCCGGAAGGTAATCTCAATGGCGGCGGCGGGAAAGTGTATGAGGCCTGGATGTAGCGCCTACTTGGCTTATGTAAAGGATGTGGATATGCCCATGCCAGAACTGTCTGATGTATCGGTTGTGTGTAACTTTCCGGACATGTTTCGAGAAGACTAACTAGGAGTGCCACCTGATAGAGAGATTGAGTTTCAGATTGATCTGATACCTGGTGCCCCTGTTGCCAAGGCACCATATCGGTTGGCTCCGACTGAGGTGAAGAAGTTGATTGAGCAGTTGCAAGAGCTACTGGATAAGGGGTTCATCAGACGGAGTATCTCTCCTTGGGGAGCTCCGGTCCTGTTCGTGAAGAAGAAAGATGGTAGTATGAGGATGTGTATTGAGTATCGTGAACTGAACAAGTTGAAGGTCAAGAACCGATACCCCTTACCGAGAATCGATGATTTGTTTGATCAGCTTCAAGGTGCCAGTTGGTTCTCAAGAATAGACCTTCGATCTGGCTACCATCAACTCAAGGTGAAAGAGCAGGATGTTCGTAAAACAGCTTTTGGCACGTGCTACGGTCACTATGAGGTTCTTGTCATGTCTTTTGGTTTGACCAATGCACCAATTGCTTTTATGGATATGATGAATCGTGTGTGTTAGCCTATTTTGGATAAATCAGTGATTGTGTTTATTGATGATATCCTGATTTATTCGAAGAGCGAGATTGAGTATGTCGGTTACATTCAGGAGGTTTTGGAGACGTTGAGAAGGGAGAAACTGTATGCCAAATTCTCCAATTGCGCATTTTGGTTGCGTGAGGTTCAGTTCTTCGGTCAAGTGGTGAATCTTGAGGGGATCCTGGTGACCCGGCTAAGGTGGAGGTAGTGATGCAATGGAGATCTCCAAAGACGCCATCAGAGATTCATAGTTTCTTGGGTTTGGCGGTTACTAAAGGAGATTCAATCAAGGCTTCTCCAAGATTGCTTCTCCACTAACTAAGTTGACCCGGAAGGATGTGAAGTTTGTATGGAGTCAAGCTCAAGAGGAGGCATTCGAGGAATTAAAGGCGAGGTTGACCCAAGCTCCGATTATGTCATTACCCAATGGGAGTGAAGATCTGGTGGTTCATTCTGATGCTTCTTACTCGGGGTTGGGGTGTGTACTAATGCAGAGAGGAAAGGTTATAGCTTATGCATCCCGACAGTTGAAGGTTCATGAGGTCAATTACCCTACTCATGACTTGGAGCTGACAGCCGTGGTCTTTGCGTTAAAGATTTGGAGGCACTATCTGTATGGGATGAAATGCACCAATTTCACCAACCACAAGAGCTTGAAGTACTTCTTCGAGCAAAAAGATCTGAACTTGAGGCAGAGGAGATGGTTAGAACTTATCAAGGACTATGATTGTGAGATCCATTACCATCCGGGCAAGGCTAACGTGGTGGCTGTTGCCATTAGTCGAAAAGAGAGGCCCGAGCCAATTTGGGTGAAAGAATATCAGCTGATCATGACCTCTGACATGATGAAGCAAGTCAAAGAGTTTCAAGATGAGGCACTGAAAGAGGATCATCTTAACTCTGAGAGAATGAGAGGTTTGGTCACAGAATTGGGTGAAAACACGCTTGGTGTTAGAACTCGATTCAGGAGAACGTGGATTCCTTGTTTTGGGGATCTACGGGTGAAGATTTTAGACAAAGCTCACAAGACTCGATACTCCCTTCATCTAGGTGCCACAAAGATGTATCAAGACATGAAGAAAGATTATTGGTGGCCGGGTATGAAACGCGATGTGGTGGAGTACGTGAGTAAGTGCCTTACTTGTCTACAAGTGAAGGCGAGCATGAGAAGCCATATGGGAAGATCCAACCTTTGGATATACCGGAATGGAAGTGGGAGCACATCACCATGGATTTCATAATGAAGCTGTCGTGTACTACGAAAGGGTACGATGCCATATGGGTGATTGTTGACCGTCTGACGAAGAGTGCTCACTTCCTACCGTCCCAAGACATATTCATCCGAGAGGTTGGCTGATCTGTCATTCAAGGAGATTGTAACTCGTCATGGTGTGCCGGTGTCTATTGTGTCTGATCGTGACACCCGGTTTACAACTAAATTCTGGAAGAAATTCCACGATGCCATGGAGACGAGGTTACATATTAGCACGACTTATCATCCTCACACTGATGGTTAGTCGGAAAGGACCATTCAGACCTTGGAGGACATGCTTCAGGCATGTGTTATTGATTTTGGGGAAAGTGGGATGACCACTTACCATTAGCTGAATTCTCATACAACAACAACTATCATGCGAGCATTGGTATGCCACCATATGAGATGCTACACGGTAGGAGATGCAGAACACCCGTTTGTTGGGGTGATATTGGTCAGAAGGAATTGGGGAGCGTCAAGGTAATCGAGGCTACGACTAAAAAGCTTGAGAAGATCAAAGACTTCATGAAGGCAACCGAAGATAGACAGAAGTCGTATGCCAATAAACGACGCAGACCGATTGAGTTCCAGGTAGGTGACCAGGTTATGTTGAAGGTCTCACCATGGAAGGGTATTATTCGTTTCCGAAAACGGGGCAAGTTGAGCCCGAGATACATAAGCCGTTTCTGAATCTTTGCTCGAGTATGACAGGTGGCCTATAGACTGGAGTTACCATAAGAGTTAAGTGGAATTCACCTGACATTCCATGTATGACATCCGAGACAGTGCTTAGCTGATGAAGAAATGATTGTTCCACTAGAGGATATCGAAGTAGACGAACGACTCAATTACGTGGAGCAACCGGTGGCAATCATAATCGAAAGGAAAAGAGGCTGAGAAATAAAGTGGTTCCCCTGTGCGTGTACAGTGGAAGCACAGGAAGGGATTCGAGTCAACGTGGGAGACTGAAAAAGAAATGAAGCAGCATACCCGCGTTTCTTTGAGGAATAATAGGTTTCAAGGACGAAACTTATTTAAGGGGGGTGGACTCGTAACACTCGGCTATTTTTAGACAAGAAAGAAGAATGAAGTGAAGAAAAAGAAAGAAAAGGAATAAAACCCAAGTCTAGGGGTAAAAAGTGTCCAAAAGGACAAAATGTTTGAAAAGTTGGTGATAAAGGTGCCATGGCTGCCCAGCACCCATTCTACACACAAAATATTCAGATTTTTAGAGAGAGAAAGTAGCAGGAAGCTGAGAACTCTCGGTTTGAAGAGAAACAAGAAGAAAAGTGTGAATTCAAGGTAATAATTCATGTTTTCATGGTGTTCTTAACCGGTTATGTCCTCGGGTCTATGCTTATGTGTGTTATATGTGTTCGGGTATGTTCTTAGTGGGTTTCTAGATGGTCGAATTCAATTTGCAAACGAGTTTGGAAGAAGCCATACTCAAGAGCTGCAAAGGTGAGTTCTAGGACCCCTCTTTTACCTGTTTTAACTGATTTTGGGGCTGGAAATGCATGAATGTATGTTTTCATTAAACTGGGTTTCGGACCTGTATGTTTGAATGTGTGTATGATGATGTTAAGATATGATGTGTGAGTATGTTCATGCTTGATGATGTATGATCATGTTTCTAAGACTTAGGATGTATGATTTAAGCTTAGAACATGATGAACGGTGCGTTGAAATTGAAATCTGATGTTTAAGGCTCATATGTTAAGTTTTAGAATTTGCATAAGTGTTGAAAAGTTAATGCGGATGAGTAATGGGAAGAAATGCGGATGAACAGTTAATGCGGATGAGTATTAAGTGCTAAGTAAGTAAATGTGGATGAACAACTAATGCGGATGAGGTCAATGCAGATGAGCATTGACTAAGTATGGAAACGCGGATGAAGTAAGTCAATGCGGATGAAGTAAGTTAATGCGGATGATGTAAGTTAATGTGGATGAAGTAAGTCAATGTGGATGAAGTAAGTCAATGCGGATGAAGTAAGTCAATGCGGATTAAGTAACTCAATGCGGATGAAGGTGAATGCGGATGAACATTGACTAAGTCTGAGAAATGCGGATGAATATTAACTAAGTAAGGGGAATGCGGATGAGTAAGATCAATGCGGATGAGTAAGATCAATGCGGATGAACTATAGCAAATACGGATGAACTATAGGAAATGCGGATGAACACTTAGATTTTTTTTACTTTCTGAGAAAAGACAAATGTAGGCTTTGACTTGAGATGTTCCGGGGATTGATGTAGGTCCACTTTCGAGGTCATAGATGGCATGATAGGTATGGAATGATGTGTGATTGATGCATATGCATAATGTTGATGTATGATGTTATATGATTATACATGATGTATGTTATGAATGTATGATCATGCCCTGTATGATGATGATGACTGAATGTTATGTTCCTTGTGATGTATGTTTATCTTTCTGTGGCTTTACGTGTTATGTTAATGAATGAACCGAATGTATTATGTAAAGTAAAGTGAAAGATAATGAAAGAGGAACATGATGAATGAATGCATGCATTCATGAATGAATGAATGTAAGAAGGCTTGCAAGCAAATGTATGGAGGTGCACACCTAATGAAGGTGTTAGCTCAACGGTGTGCGGGTTAGCTACCCTGAAGGATGCACATTGGGGTCCAATCTTTGTAATTGACCATATGAATGGGATCCTTGCCGCTTGCCCTAGGTATTGGAGTCAGCTTCGTGCTTAATGTTCGAGGTCTATGAAAGACCTCAGGCCTAGTTACCCGCTTTGTGCATAATGTTCGGGGTATAGCATATGGCATTGATTCAGAATGAAATAGAAAAGATAAATGGTGAATGTATGTAATACTCGGTTATTTTTTTTAAAGCCAAGATATGAGGAATAAAAGGAAAGAAAGGTAAATAAGTCCAACTGGAGGGACTAAAAATGTCCAAAAGAACAAAACTTTGAAAAGTTGATGTAAAGGTGGGTATGGCCACCCACCCTCATTTCACATCATCATCTTTCTTCGGTTCTAGAGAGAGAGAGCAAAGGAGTTCTCGGCTGAAGAAAAAGACGAAAAAGTGAACGAATTCAAGGTATGAATTTGTGGTTTTATGTGTTTATGACGGGTTTTATCCCGGTTCCATGCTTATGGGCTTATGTGTTTGTGTATGTGCTCGGGTGTGTGTGTTGGGTGTTGTTTTTAGGTGTTTGAACTAATTGCAAGCGGGTTAGAAAGGAAGAGATACCCAAGTTGCATCAGGTGAGTTTTAGACCCCGGTTTTTACATGTTTTAAACTATCTTTGGGGCTGAAAACGTATTTAAACAATTTTACAAAGTATGCGTGAATACCCGTATGTATTGTGTATGTTGGATGTTGTTCTTGAATGTTTATAGGCTACTCATGTTTAGAATAGCCACATTATGCTTAGGACAGATGGGTTTGATGATATGGGTTGAAAACATCCTAGCAACATGTTTCACAGAAGCTCATGCGCCAAGATAAGTGTTCATACGCCTGAAAATGCCTTAGAAAGAATTAAGTGTAAGCCATGCGCCTAAACAGTAGCTCATGCACCCAAAATTTGCCTTAGGAATGTTTTAAGTATGGCCCATGCACCTGAACAGTGGTCCATGCGCCTAGAATTTTAGTCGGGTGACTGTGTAGGGCCATGCGCCCCAATAGTGCTCATGCGCCCCAATAGTGCTCATGCACCCAAGTGGCCCATGCGCCCAAGTGGCTCATGCGCCTGAATAGTACCCATGCGCCTAGAAATTGGGCTGGAATTGACTAAGTGTTCAGACATCCAGGATTCCCATGCGTCTAAGCACCCATGCCCCTGCATAGTGCCCATGCGCCTACATAGTGCCCATGCGCTTGAAAGTTTCCCATGCGCCTAAGTGTTCCCCATGTGCCTGCATAGTGTCCATGCGCCTGCATAGTGCCCATGCACCTAAGGACTTGGAATATTTTTCTGATTTTTGGGGAAAATGTGTAAATTAGGCTTTGACTTGGGAGATTCCTGGGGGGCTATGTAAGTTGACTTTTGGGGTTTTAGTTGGTATGATGGTCATGTTATGTATTATGATTGATGCTTATGCATGATGATGATGATGATGATGTTGCATGGTTATACATGATGTATGTTATGTATGTATGATGCCCTGCATGATGATGTATGAATGATATGTTATGTTCCTTATGATGATGTATGTTTATCTTCCCGTGGCTTTACGTGTTATGTTAATGAATGTAATGAAAGTGTTATGTAACATAAAGTGCAAGATAAAGGAAAGAGGAACATGAAGTAAGAATGCATGCATTAACGAGTAATGAAAGTAGTGATAGTCTTGTAAGCATGGCATGTACATCGGGGTCTTTCTTTGTGATTGACCATTTGCATAGAACTATTGCTGCATACCTTAGGTACTATGACCACGAGGTGCGATGCACCGTTATAGAAGGCCTATGAGAGGCCTAGGTCCAGAACCACGAAAAGAAAGGTATTACATATTGCATAGTAAACCTAAATCTTACCCTAGGTACTGGGACCACAAGGTGCGATGCACCGTTATAGAAGGTCTATGATAGGCCTAGGTACATTACCATGAATAGAAGGGAAGGGTTTACGGTTGTCAAAAAGGAAAAGTAAAGCATGAAAGACTAAAGAAGATAATGCTAATATTATCTATATGTACGTATGATGTATGATCACGAATGAATGTAATGTATAGTATGATTTTGAAAGAAAGTAAACGACGGATTTACGAAAGAAAAGTATGTTTTATTTATAAAACTAGAACTCACTCAGCGATGCTGACTTTTATACATTTTCAGTTGTCAGGTAAATGTTGCTGGGGATGGCACGAGGCGGCTACTCAGCTCTTTTGGATGGCATTCTTTTGTTAATGTTTTTGCATTGTATTGCGAACAAACGAAATTGTATTATGAATGTTGTATTATTTTGCAAAAGCATCTGTAATGAAAAAGTTTTTTAATGTTCCATTGCGATGCTTTATGAAAGTTAAATGTAATTATATGTTTTATGAGCAATGATTGGCAAGCTGTAAGCGTCCTGGGAACGGGGCCTTACAATGTACTTGCCCAAGGTACTGGAGTCAGCTTCGTGTACAATGTTCCAGATCTATGAAAGACCTCAGGCCGAGTTACCCGGTTCGTGCACAATGTTTGGGGTAATGTACACGTCACTCGAAGTAATTAATGAACCAATGAAAGTAAGAACTTATGAAAGAATGAAAGTTAATGAATGAATGATGAAGATAATAATGATATTATATGTGTATACGTATGATGTATGATCACATGAAAGTAAAGAAAGGTTTTAATGAAAATAAAGTGTTGTTTTATTATAAAACTAGAACTCACTCAGCAACGTTGACTTTTATGCATTTTCTAGTTGGCAGGTGAGTATTGCATTTTCTACTTGGCATTTTGAATGGCATTCTTTTGTTAATGTTTTTGCGTTTAATACGAACGAATGATGTTTTGAAATGAACGCATGTATTAACTTGCAAAAGCGTTTGTGATGATATGAAAAGTTAGTTTTATGTTTCCGCTGCAATGTTTTATGAATGATTAAATGTAAAGTATATGTTTTAGGTGCGATGATTTACCAAGAGCATGTGAAGAATGTTAGAAAATAGGACAAACTAGATTCAAGGGGGAGTTTGTTGATACATCATGTCCTAGTTTATGTTCTTAATGTAATAATCTTTCATTTATTACACATATGTAATGTAACTACTTAATGAAATATGATATGCATTTTGATCTTTATTTGTCTTTGAGTATTTCATATTATTATGTATTTGGTATATTTCATATGTATGAACATCTTATATAGGTTTGAGGTTGTTGTACATAGTTCTAATTCAATAATGATTAAGAAATGTGTTCAACTAGTCAGGTGATTATTTATGCTAATGAACCATACTTATAGAACATACACACGAATGAATCATGCTTATGGACCAATCACACGACTAAACCAGGAGACTGGATCTGTCATATGACTGAGACATAAGGTTGATTCAGTTGCATGACTGAACCTTCAGTCGTGCGTATGAATCAACCACACGATTCAGTCGCACACTAATGGTTCAGTCGTACGAATAAAAACTAAAAACCTATAAATACCACATAATTCGTGGAAAATGGGAGACTTCAAATATCACAACCCTGCGTCCAGAGTGCCCTAAGAAGCCTATCCAACTTCATAGTTCCTTCCTGATCGATTTCTACTCAATTCTTAACGTTTGTTTCATAGTTAGATCGATCAGGTTGTCATTCTCATTGATTGGATCGCTTATCAAATAGGATTCCACAATATTTGATCTAGTCTCACGCCGAATCCCTTAGTACTCCATTACAAAAACGATCCTTACAACCGAGATACTTTACACACATTTGACAGCTGGCCTACTTAGAAGCCAGCTAGAAACATTGGAATTAGACACAAATCAACTGGAGATGTCAAAAAGCAGATTGCCTTTTGACTAGTGACTATGAAATGCCATAAACTTCACATCTAATATATTATAAAAAAGGATAAATGTACATAGTAGGAAAGCACATACTCAAGGCCTCAATGGTATAATACCAAAAGTATGGACCTTTTCACCAAGTGTGAAAGATGAGATGTCAACAGAGTTTCAGCGGAAAGGGTGGCTAGCATTATGAAAAAAGTACATCAGAAAAAGCACCTGCTCAAAAGTCTTTGGAAAAAATATGTTTTCATATCTTGGTTTCGGGAGACTTTGTGTTTGAAGCTTCAAAAGACTTCTTTCTTTTGGCTACGGACGATGTTGGTCTCGGCTTCGAAATATTTTACACTTAGAATATTTCTAGTGCATCGTGTAAAACTTCCGAAACATTTCTATTATATACTTCAGTGCATGCATGCAGGAAAGACTTTGGATGTATTAGGTGCATCAACTAACATAAAACCTTACATATTATATATAAATATATGTATTATCCTGTGTAAAATAGGTTAGGGTGTGAGACTAATAAAAATTATAGATATTAGATAGTATTATATAAAGAAAGATTAATAATGAACGTATATGAGTTAATAAGTGTGTGTAATCTTTGTGTGTCTATGTGTGTAAATGTTGGACCAAAAGAACCAATGAGCCTGATCAGAGAAACCTCTAAGTCCCACAAGACATCACAACAGCTGTAGAAGACCTGATCAGCTGTTCTACAAAGTCTGAAGAATACAACTGCTGAAGTACGTCTGAAGTACTGAAGACAAAGACTGAGACAACAGCTGAAGATCTAAAGTCTGAAGACTTCAACAAGTACTGAAGACAAAGACTGAAGATCAACAGCTGAAAGACAAAGTCTGATGTTCAAGTACTGAAGACATCAGCTGATGTTAACAGCTGATGACAACAGCTGAAGAGGGCTTCTTCAGTTGTTGTGATGGTTTTTCTTCTTCAGTAGTTTTCTTTTCCTTTCAGTAGTTTGTTACTTTCTTTTCAGTACTTGTAAACAACTGAAGAGGTTGTTCTTCAGTTGTTGTAGTTCAGTAGTTTTATGTTTTTCAGTAGTTGTAAATAAGATGTTTAACACTTAGGAACATTTGTAAGAAGATGTCAGTTGTTGACATCTTCAGTAGTTGTTAAACATCAGTAGTTATAAAACGGTTACATGTCACTTTCAAGTGACATCAGCCTACGTCACTCTTTCCTTTATAAGGAAAGATGACTCACCTGTAATCGTGCCTTTGAGGCCGACAATCTTAATGCAATATTCCTTTTGTCGGATATTTCTCTCTCTATAACAAAATTCTTTTATCGTTATATCAATGTTCTTGTTTGAATTTGTCTAATTCTGAGCTATTCCGCTGCTATATCTGTTCAATCGATTAAACCAAGGGCTGAGATCCTAACAAATGGTATCAGAGCAGGTTAATCATTGATCGATCTAACAATTGATCATTGAAACTGTTCAATCGCTCTAAGTTTAATCGAATTAGCAAATTCGCAAGGATCTGTTATAGAGATTGAGAGTGAGAGTGTATCGCTTCTGCCGTTTTATTTGAGGTTCTGTGTGGTTTTGAGCTAAATTTATTGTGATTTTACTTGAATCTGTCTGATTTTCACAATGACTACTTCTTCGAATGATCCTTTCAATACTGGATCCTCTACCAAGCCTCCGATCTTGGTGAGGAATGAGTATAACATTTGGCAGAGAAGATTGCTCCATCACCTGTCTGTCAATAGCTCAGGGTGTTGGACATCTGTGGTACATGGACCACATAAGCCAATGGTGAATGATCCGGAAACAAACCAGTTGGTTCCAAAGAAGAAGGAGCAATACTCCGATGAGGACAAGAAGTTGTTTGAAATCGATGCAAAAGCCCATGGAATTTTGGCTATGGCTATTCCTAATGAGATTTACTCTGGGCTTCTGCATTGTGAGTCTGCTCATGACCTCTGGAATGCCATCAAAGAACAATTGGTGGTACTGATGAGGTTTTAGCAAACAACAGGGAAATCCTCGCCCAACAATATGAGACTTTCTCTCATAGAAAGGGTGAGACTCTGACTCAACAATTTGAGCGGTTTTCATGTTTAATCTCTGAATTGAAAATGGTTAACATGAATATACCAGGAGTCAGATGAACCATAGATTCTTAAGATCACTGCCTGAGAGATGGAACACATATACCATTGTTCTACGCTCAAATGCTGATGTTGATCGCCTATCTCTCACCCAACTTCATGGGAAACTGCTTACATTCGAGAGAGAGATAGAGCAGAAAAGGAAATTGGTTTCATCTGGCAAGCTCACTGAGGATTTTGTCCAAGGGAACACTGCCCTGATTGGACATCAAGAGTCAGAATATGCGTCATCTGAAAGCCAGTATGATGAGCATATTGATTTCTCTACAAACACTTCTGAGCCTGCCTTTGTGAGTGTTGATAGTTATTCTGCTGGTAGTAATAGTGACAATCTATGTTTCATCATGGATGATCTCAAGGGGATTGCTGATGATGACTTAGAAGAGATGGATATTTTGAGCCAAATGGCCTTGATAAATATCAGATCTCAGAAGTTCTACAAAAGAACTGGAAGGAAATTCCCAGGACTCTCTGGCAAAACCAAAGTTGGTTTTGACAAGAGTAAGTTGAAGTGCCATAAATGCCACAGGCTTGGGCACTTTGCAAGAGAATGTAGATCATCTGGATCTAACTCTCCTGCACCTTTGTGACTTTCCCTGGCAATAGTCAACAAAACAGAGGGCAACAACCTGTCAATTCTGGTTATCATCATCAACCACAATCTCCTGCATATTTTGTTCCACAGGGGCCAATGCCATATCCATACCCTGCTATTACATGCCACAACCAGGCCAGGTTCAAGCACCCACTGCTCAGCAACCACATGCACTCCCTGAGCCTCAACCATCCCAATCTCATCAACCTAATCAACTTCAACAACACAGCTTCTTCACACCAGGAGTTGTTGACTGGAGCAGTTTACCAGATGATGTGTCTGGTAATGAACAACTGTTCTCAGGTGCTGGTCAACATGGTGGTGAGCATCCTTTTGGAAATCTAGCTCTCATGGCTTTGGAATCCTCTGATGGATCATCCTCAAGTACCTCTTCAACACAGGTATCACAGGTATCCTCTGAGGCTAAGGCCAAATTATGTTCTGAAACTTGCATAGCAGCATTTGCCTCTATTAGAGAAGCAAATGTGGCTTTAATCAATAAAAATGTAGAGCTAGAACAAATAATTTCCAAAAATAAAGCTGAGTTTGAGTCTGTGCTAAAAGAGAAAACTGATGAGATTTACAAATTAAAATGCCAAATTTCTGATGATAAGGCTAGGGAGGATGTACTCTTAGAGAAGTACAAAGACCTCAAAGATACTCTTGCTGTCACCCAGGTAGAGTGTGATCGATGGGTACAATCTTGCAAGGGCTTTGAAATGCTTCTTAGTAAGCAAACAGCTTCCAATGTGAAGTTTGGAATTGGTTATAATCACACTGCTCCTCCTACAGTTTTTGCTTCAAGAGCAGGAGCAGAATCTGATGGAGAAAGTAATGACCAATCCACCTCATCATGTGATTCACTACTTGATAAAGCACCATCAGTAGTTGAAGTCAGTAGTAATCCCTCTGTGAACCTATCAGCTGATATTGATGGTTCAACTGCTGACACTCACATGATCAATGAGTTGATCAACCCAAGTGTTATCCCTAGAAGTACTGAGGGTACTGGAGAGCAGGGGATAACATCTGGAGTTCAAATCCTAATGACTGACAGCACTGAAGAGAAGAAAACTGTCAGTAGGAAGGATTTGAAGCCTACTAAGGAAGTTGACAAGAAGGCAAAAAGTGCTTCTAAACTGCTGAAGAGCAAGTCTTCAGTAGTTTCATCTTCTTTAGTTGATGATCAACAGAAGATGAAGAAGAAACCATGTGAAATATGTGGTCTATTCAATCATCTCACAGATGATTGTTGGTACAAAAAGGGATCCAAACTCAAACAAAAAGAGAAAATTAAAGAAAACTTGGCTAAAATGAAAACTGAGTTTGAGTCCAAGTTTGTACCAGCAGCATCAAATCCTGTTACTCCTATGACCAAAAAGAAATCTAAAAAGGAAGGAGTGCAACAGGCAATAGCTGAGGTTGCTCAAAAGAAGATGGTGCAACACAAGAACTCATCATCAAACACCAATACCAATGTGTCTGAAGAGCTGAAAGCTCTTCCCAGAATCAGACACAGCTGGTAATGATGGTTCAACATCTGTTGGGAAGAGTTAACCAACTTGATGGCCCTGTGTTGAAACCCCAGAAAAGGAGATCCAAGCCGAAGGATTCCTCTTCTACACCATCTCCTTCACCTCAAGCTATTGTGTCCAATAAACCTGTTAGTTTACCATCTGTTGATGAGACCAGGCCCAAAACCAAAAAGGTTTGGGTCTCCAAAACTAACTGATTGTTTATTTATGCAGGTTTCTTCAACATGCCAAAGTAGCATCTGGTATGTAGACAGTGGGGGATCTATGCATATGACTGGGAACAACTCACTTCTTAATGACTACTCTCCAGGAAGGAAGGGATTTGTTTCCTTTGGCAATGATGCAAGAGGTTACATCATCGGGAAGGGCTTTGTTTCCAATGGGGAAATAAAGTTTGATGATGTCAACCATGTGGAAAATCTCAAGTATAATCTCTTGAGTGTCAGTCAATTGTGTGACAAAGGCCATGTTGCCCTTTTCACAAGCCAGAACTGCAGGATTCTGTCATCCAAAGTTCTGAGTTTGATTGACAAGGTATTGGATGCTCACACTCTCCTGAAGGCCAACAGGACAGGAAGAGTGTATGCCTTAGATCTTTCCAAGAAAATTGATCTCAAAGGCCATCCTTGCCTATTTTCCAAGGCCTCTCCTCAAGAATCTAATCTATGGCATAGAAGGCTGGGACATGTTAACTTCAAGAACATGAATCAGCTGATACACCATAGTTTAGTAAGGGGAATGCCTATGAAGGAGTTCAAGTGTGAAAAAACTGCACTGCTTGTTTGAAAGGAAAACAGCACAAGGTTTCATTTCCACCTATTGAAGAACCAAAGTCCACTGCCTGCTTACAACTTCTTCACATGGATCTCTTTGGTCCTGTGAGAGTGATGAGCATGGCAAAAAAGAAATACTGTCTGGTAATTGTGGATGATTACTCCAGATTTGTATGGACTTTCTTTCTACATTCAAAGGATGAAGCTGCACAGAAGATCATAAACTTTGTGTTGTATGCTGAGAAGCAGTTCCCTCTCAGTCAAGTGTATTAGAAGTGACATGGAACAGAATTCAGGAACAATACACTTGATGAGTTCTACCTTTCCAAGGGAATAAAGAGACAGTTTAGTATTCCAAGAACTCCTGAACAGAATGGAGTTGTGGAGAGAAAGAACAGGACCCTCATTGAAGCTGCAAGGTCTATGTTGGCTGATTCTGGACTGCCATTGACCTTTTGGGCTGAAGCTGTCAACACAGCATGCTATGTGCAGAATAGAGTGCTAATAAATCAGAGGTTGATGAAGACTCCATATGAAGTTCTACATCATTTGGCCCTCTCATTTCATTTCTTTAGAGCATTTGGGTGTCCCTGTTTCATTCTCAACACAAAGGATCAGCTCCAGAAATTTGATCCTAAGGTGGATGCAGGGTATTTGTTGGTTATTCATCAACTTGCAAGGCATACAGAGTCTTCAACTGCAGAACAAAGATGGTTGAAGAGACTTTACATGTCAAGTTCAATGAATCTCCAAAGGACAAGATTCCACAAAGCCCTGTGGAGCTCTTTGATTTGGACATACTGCAATATGTTCCTTATCAATCTCCTGCTGTTGCTCCTGTCAACAGTTCACCACCTGGTGTTACTACTGAAGATGATGATGATAGTAGTAATCACCTCTTCAGGTTTAGTGATCAACTGCCTGAGTCCTCTAAACTGATGCTCCTGTAGCTCCAGCAGCACCATCCACAACAAATGCTGATGAGATTTCTGCATCCTCAACTTCATTTGAGTTGCCACCATCTTCATGGTTTCAAGAATCTGCATCAACATCTGCTGCTGAAGACCCTACAAACACTTGCACAGATTTGATTGTTTACCAAGAGCTGAAAAATCACCCAATATCTCAAATCCTTGGTGATATCAATGCTGGTGTCTCAACCAGAAGCCAGTTGTCCAATTTCTGCTTCTATGCTCTCTTCATCAGTCAGCTAGAGCCGAAGAACTATCATGTTGCTTTGGAGACAATGGATGGGTTGAAGCCATGCAGCTTGAGCTTCTTCAGTTCAAGAAACAGCAAGTGTGGGAGCTTGTTCCTCTACCCCCAGGTAAGTGTGCAATAGGCACTAAATGGGTGTTTAGGAATAAAACTGATGAAAATGGGCTAATTGTTAAGAACAAGGCCAGACTGGTTGTGCAGGGGTTTGCACAAGAAGAAGGTATTGATTATGATGAAACCTTTGCCCCTGTAGCCAGACTGGAGGCAATTAGATTGTTTTTAGCCTATGCTGCACTCCACAATCTTAAAGTTTTCCAAATGGATGTCAAAAGTGCTTTTCTATATGGTACAATAAAAGAAGAAGTTTATGTGTGTCAACCACCAGGCTTTGAGGATAATAAGCACCCAGAATGGGTATATAAGCTTGATAAAGCTCTTTATGGGTTGAAACAAGCACCTAGAGCTTGGTATGAGACCTTATCAAACTTTCTTCTACAGAATAATTTCACTAGAGGCTCCATAGATAAAACTTTATTTATTAAGAAGGTGGATCAGCATAAGCTACTTGTTCAAATTTATGTTGATGATATTATATTTGCATCCTCTGATCCCCAATTGTGTGAGGATTTCCAAACCTTAATGCAACAGAAGTTTGAAATGAGTGCAATGGGAGAATTACAGTTCTTTCTAGGTTTGCAAATCAAACAAAAAGCTGATGGAATTTTCATTCATCAGTCTAAATACACAAAAGATCTTTTGAATAAGTTTGATTTACAAAACTGTAAATCCTGTTCTACTCCCATGTGCAACACCACACAATTGGATGTTGATCAGAAAGGTAAAGGTGTTGATGAAACCCTTTACAGATGTATGATTGGTTCCTTGATGTATTTAACAGCTTCTAGACCAGATATTATGTTTGCTACATGTGTTTGTGCTAGATTTCAGGCTGCACCTAAGGAGTCTCATCTGATTGCAGTCAAGAGGATCTTTAGATATCTGCAAGGCACACAATCTCTAGGCTTATGGTATTCCACTGGACATTCTTGCAAATTAGTTGCTTTCTCTGATAGTGACTATGCAGGATGTAAGTTGACCAGGAAATCAACTTCTGGTGGATGCCAATTCCTAGGCAACTGTTTGATTTCTTGGCAGAGTAAGAAACAAACATCTGTTGCTACATCCACTGCTGAAGCCGAGTACATTGCTGCTGCAAGTTGTACATCCCAAATACTCTGGCTTCAGAATCAACTTTTGGATTATGGCATTACAGAGACTAAGACTCCATTATTAATGGATAGTGCTTCAGCTCTTTGCATTGTCAAAAATCCTGTCCAGCACTCTAGGACCAAACATATAGAAATTAGACATCATTTTATAAGAGATTGTTTTGAAAAGGGTCTAATTAATCCTATGTTTGTGCCTAGTGCTGATGAGCTTGCAGACATTTTACTAAGCCTTTGGATAGTTCAACTTTCCACAACCTGGTGTTAAGGCTTGGTATGCTGCAGCTAGAATAAGTGACAACTACTGATGATCTCAGTAATTACTGATGATCATTGGTAACCATGTCACATATAAGTACTGATGAGTTATTTTACCCTCAGTAGTTTTTATAACTACTGAAGGCTAAATGCTTTAAGTACTGTACTTTATCTGTTCTAAACTACTGATGTAGTTACAACTACTGAAATCAGTAGAAACAGATAAGTACTGATGTCCTATGAAACAACTGAAAACAGCAAAAAGCTGATGAGTAAGTGTTGAGGACAGTATGAAACAGCTGAAAGGCTATGAATTGACGACAACTACTGATGAGTACTCTCTCTTCAGTAGTTCACAAACTGCTGTTTCTTTATAAACAACTGAAGCAATACCATGTCTTCAGTAGTTTCACAACTACTGATGACTAACACCAAGTCTTCAGTTGTTTACAACAACTGATGGCAAAACCACGGTCTTCAGTAGTTTCACAACTACTGATGACTAATACCAAGTCCTCAGTTGTTTCAACATCTGAAGTCCAACTTGTCTTCAGTAGTTTTTAAAACTACTGATGCCTAAATCAGAGACTTCAGTTGTTTCAACGTCTGATAGTAAACACCATGTCTTCAGTTGTTTTATAACTGCTGACCACACCAATACCATCAGTCGTTTCAAACTTCTGAAAGTTAATACCACGTCATCAGTAGCTTCAAATACTGATGACTAACACCAAAACCTTCAGTCGTTTCATAACCCGTACCCTATATATATACCTGATCCCTCTTCAGAGTTTTTCATTCTTTCACGACCTAAAATTTCAAAAGCTCTGAAAACCTTTCACCTTCATTAATGGCGACCATGCAACTCAAACCTCGACACAACTGTGTCGCGTACCTCACAAAATCGCCCTTCTGGACCAAATTTGATAATGCTATAGATCTTATGGTCCAATCCCCACTGAAAACGGCTTTCCTTTAAATCCAATCATTTATGCCGATTCGCTACGTCAGTTTCTGGATGAATGCGACCGTTAATGGAGAATCTATCCATTCATCTATCAACTCGCATAAGGTGGTCATCTCTACTGCTACCATCCGCCAGATATTACTGTTAGATGATGCTGCCTACCCTGTTGGATATCCTAAGCGCCAACTTGATCTTTCATTTGGACAACATGGATATCAGGGTGATCTTAGTGCTTCAACAATCCTGAAGAAACATTTTCCAGATGCTGAACGATTATTATTTCATATGGTAAATGTTTGCCTGGCTCCGAAGACTTCCTCTTGGGATCAACTGTCTTCCAGATGGCAACAGGTATTGTTCTCTATCCTTGAACAAGAACCACTAAACTTTTCTGAAATAATTTTTCTTGAACTCAAGGATATGGCCACAAAACCACTTTCTAACCGTTGGATACTATATCCTCGGTTTATAATGGCCATAATAGAGAATCAGCTTTCTGCTGAGGGGCTAGTTGGTCTGGGAGTCCCTGCTTTGGCTGTATTGCCGGAGGTATACTCCCGACACAACACTGACCAAACTCTCAAACAGGCTGCCAAGCTGCGCAAACCCACAGCCTCCACTTCCACATCCAAAGTCCCCTCCAAACCCACAAAGAAGAAGCCTAAGAAAGCTACTCAGGGAATTGAGTCCCTTGTGGATGATCCTGCTGCACCAACGCAGGTTATCTCTGCTGGAAATAACCCCCCAGTAGAGACTATGACTCCACCAACTGAAGCCGCTCAGGTTTCCTCTCAAAAGGAACCTGAAGCAACCACTCAAAGGGAAGCCACATGCTGGGATCCTCCTCACTTGAGGGGATTACCATTGAAGAGCACCACTTGTCCCGGGTGCACACTGCTTCCACACCCTCTCCTGATGCAACCGCCCCTCAAAGCCCTACTATCATTGTTGCAAAAGTGCTGACGCAGTTGCATTCCTCACCCCCACCCAGACACCAATTACTACTGGGATAACCTCAACACCTGAGGGGGAGGATCACAATGCTTCTGTCAACCCACAGCACAGGGGTTATCATGTTTCATCTTCTAGTGTAGATAAGGAGGTGCGAACTTCTGGTGAGGCTGCCACTGTCTCTGACTCAGCAAATGACCAGGGTGCAGTTGGTAACATCTCTAAGACCTCACCAGTGGCAACAGCTGATGAAGGACATAGTCCTGAGGCTGGAAGTCCCCAGAACCAAGAACAAGGGGCACATGCTATAATTGATCTACACTCAAGGCATGTTCATTCTGACTCTGTCAGGAGGTCAGGTGATTCAGTATCAACTGATGATGACCTGAGCTTCTTCTATGATGTAGTTGCTCAAAACACCATTCTAGAGGATGAGGTTAGCAGACTCAAAGAGCTGCTGGCCAAGATGTCTCAGGATGCAAGTCCATCTGCCACCACAATACACCCACAGATGGCACCTTCTTCTGAAGGTCCCCTACACACTGAGCCAGTATATACTCCAAGCCACCAGCCTCTGCTTTCGGCACTGATTCTCAGGAACAGAACCATCCTGATCAATCAGTTGCTACCCTTCAAAAATCCCTACCTCTCATCACTCCCATGATCACAGATATAGTGATCAAAGCCATTGATGAGAGGCTTCCTACAATAATACAACCCTTGGTGGAGGAGTTGGTGACTAAATCCCTTTCTACTGCTCAAACCCTTGCACCCAATGCAACCAAAAGGGGGGAGAGTCAGTTAGTTAAAGGAAAAAGGAAGAG
This sequence comes from Flaveria trinervia, assembly GCA_025506515.1. Classification (NCBI taxonomy): domain Eukaryota; kingdom Viridiplantae; phylum Streptophyta; class Magnoliopsida; order Asterales; family Asteraceae; genus Flaveria; species Flaveria trinervia. The sequence continues at coordinate 32,511,445 of CM046454.1, read as the reverse complement.
GATAGATGGGGAGAAGGCGAAAGAATCTGAGTTTGAGAAGGGAGAGTGTGAAGGAAAGAATGAAAGTCAAAAAGACTTTCATGTCACATATCAAAAGAGAAAAGGAGAGTCTGAGAAGGAGAAGGAGCTGAAGGATATGGTGAAAGAAGCTGACGCCAACCATAACCGTTCAATGGATAAAATCATTGAGCAGTGTATAGGCAGGGTTTTGACATCAAACAACTAGACTCCGAGATCAGAAGGATGGAAACAGAGGAGATCAACTCAAGATGGGCTAGCTATGATGCCTTAGAAAGAGAAAGGCTGGAGATAATGATCAGATTTATAGCTAAATACTTGGGAAGATCTCTAATGGAAATAAGGGCCTGGACCAGGGACAACATCTTGGCAATAACCACCAAGATTTGTTCGTCTGAAGAATACTCCAAAGGTTTAGTGATTGAGGTATGAATGAAGCTGGGGTTGGGAATCGAAAAGAACTGACAAAATTTACCAAAGCCTCCCTTACAGCCAAAATGCTAAAACAGTCTGAAAAGCCTCAATCCTCAAAATCACTATCTCCACAACCCACTAAAACAACTCCTTTACCCTCTAAACCAACCATCCAACCCACAAAACCAAATCCTTTACCCCTAAAACCCACTGCCAGTGATGTACCTAGCCAAAAGAAAAGAAAGGTACTGAGGCCTGATGAAGATGAAGAGGAGGATGAAGACAGACTGCCACTCTCTGCAGTCATTACTTTGCCTAAGGCTAAACCAATGTCCATCACTCCTGCTTCTCAAATGCATGATGTAATGATAAAGATTGAAGAGGAACAGATGCAAAAACATGATGAGGAAATGCTGAAAAGCATTGACAAAGCATATGCTACATCCTCTTCAATGATCAGCATGAAGAAAGAAGTATTAAGATTGTACACCCTTGCTAATACCTTTCAATACCAAAGGGAAAGAGTAAGGATATGGCCTGATCCTAGGGTGGCACACCGGATTGTCAAGAAAGAATTCCTTCAAGATACAAGGGCCAAGTGAAGAGAGTTGTCGACGAAGACATCACTGTGGTGCTTGTAGTGTCCCCTTGGGAAATTGTTGAAGAGTTCAAGAAAGCCTATGAAGCCAAACAACCACCTCAAAAGATGTTAGAGAACAAAATTATAAAGAAGGGATTGGTTTACAAACGACTTGAAAACTTCAAACAAGAAGAGCTCAACCTGCTCTTAGAAGGGACTCATCCAGATGAGTTTGCTTATAGACAAATAACCACGGTTGAGCTCAAGAATGGAAAACAGGCCAAGTACATATCTGAAGTGTATGGCCGAGAAGGATTATTTGATGGTGTGCCCGAGGTGCTGACAATGGATGAGCAAATCATGTTTTTAAGGGCTTACACCAGGGAATCATATAGGCTGATACACGGGAAGTAGATCTCATGGTTGGGGCAACAGCTCGGTGTCCAAGTCCCCAATACAGAGCTCCCAACCATATCATGCCAAACAGATCATCAGAGACTTCTTCCAGGCCGGTGCTGAAAAAGGGTCACTTCTCATCTGATCAAGAGGATAAAAGACCAATCTATCTGCCAAAATAAGTGGGACTCGTCAATAACTTAGAGGTTTTGGCTGCATTGGTTCAGGGGGAGTTTGTTGGACCAAAAGAACCAATGAGCCTGATCAGAGAAACCTCTAAGTCCCACAAGACATCACAACAGCTGAAGAAGACCTGATCAGCTGTTCTACAAAGTCTGAAGAATACAACTGCTGAAGTACGTCTGAAGTACTGAAGACAAAGACTGAGACAACAGCTGAAGATCTAAAGTCTGAAGACTTCAACAAGTACTGAAGACAAAGACTGAAGATCAACAGCTGAAAGACAAAGTCTGATGTTCAAGTACTGAAGACATCAGCTGATGTTAACAGCTGATGACAACAGCTGAAGAGGGCTTCTTCAGTTGTTGTGATGGTTTTTCTTCTTCAGTAGTTTTCTTTTCCTTTCAGTAGTTTTTTACTTTTCTTTTCAGTACTTGTAAACAACTGAAGAGGTTGTTCTTCAGTTGTTGTAGTTTCAGTAGTTTTATGTTTTTCAGTAGTTGTAAATAAGATGTTTAACACTTAGGAACATTTGTAAGAAGATGTCAGTTGTTGACATCTTCAGTAGTTGTTAAACATCAGTAGTTATAAAACGGTTACATGTCACTTTCAAGTGACATCAGCCTACGTCATTCTTTCCTTATAAGGAAGGATGACTCACCTGTAATCGTGCCTTTGAGGCCGACAATCTTAATGCAATATTCCTTTTGTCGGATATTTCTCTCTCTATAACAAAATTCTTTATCGTTTTATATCAATGTTCTTGTTTGAATTTGTCTAATTCTGAGCTATTCCGCTGCTATATCTGTTCAATCGATTAAACCAAGGGCTGAGATTCCAACAGTCTAAATTAAAATATATAAACATTTCTATTCATGAAGGAACAAGTATAATCTAGTTATATACATAGATGTATATATGTGTGTTTTGTGTGCGCATTGAAATCAAACCAATGAGATATATCGATGTTCGTTAGCCATGTTTTAAGACTCAATTACCTTTAATTATAGTGTTTGCATCGTTTAGCTTTAGCTTCATCTTAGAAGCCGTTGTTCGTTTGAAGGTGTCTCTTATTTCAAGGGAAGTTTTGGGGTGCATTTCATTTCAAAAGGTTCTAAACCTAGGGGGGAAAAGTATACTCACCCTTTTTGTGTTGTGAAAAAATACTATTTAGATTTTGGGGATTGTTGGTTTACTGTTGTAAGTATACATAGCTAGGATTGAAAGTGGCATGAAAGGGCCCTAGGGTTTGTATTGTTCCAACAGCTCTGTCAGTACATTCTAGGTTTAGTTGTGAGTCTTACGTTTACTTGTGATATGTTGCTATAACTGTATGCACTTATGTCCTATCAAACTATTACATAACATCAAATTTTGTCTATTCTTGAACCCTTTTTGCAAGTCACTAATAATATATTGGACGTTTGAAGAATATCTTGTTAGGATCAGTTGACCTATGTTTGTTGATGAAGGTTATTTAGCAGCGGGAATTGAACATCACGAATTAGTCGCTTCACAAGAATGAACGATATTCAATAAAGAAAAAAAGACGGTTATAGAAGAGAATTTCTTGCAATATATTTCATTCAATATTCGCTTTTGTGGTAACTGAATGTCACCTTACAATTAGGTCGACACTCTTATATAAGAGATGTGACGTCTGCTGATGTCACTTGATAAATGACATCTAACAGATTTATTACAACTGAAACACAACTACTGAAGATGTCACAACAGCTGACATCTCCTTACAAAACATGCTAAGTGTTATCAGTTGTTACAAATACTGAAAAACAAAAACTACTGAAACTACAACGACTGAAGAACAAGCTCTTCAGTCGTTTTACAAAACTACGGAAACTAAAAAATATAAAACTACTGATATCACAACTACTGAAGAAGTACTCTTCAGCTGTTGTGACAAACTACTGAAACTTCAGTAGTTGGTCTTCAGACTTGAACTTCAGATGTTTCATCAGCTGATGACTTCAGTAGATATCATCAGCTGATGTCTTCAGTCTTTGTCTTAAGGACTTTGTACATCATGTCACACCCTCAAATTCCACAAACGGGTATATTACCGTTAGGCGTGTGACTCCAGGATCTTAGCCACTAGTTACACCAAACGACACGTTGTTTATAAAACATAATTTACTATAAACTTGAATTCATCAAAGACTAGTTTTAAACGTGGACATAATAGAAGTCGCGGAAGATAGTAAATATTAGTGTTTAAATGGCGCAACACGCGCAAACCGAATAAATAAAATTCACAAAAAAAACGATAAATAAAATCACGTGGATAATAATGCATGAATGAAATGCTCCTAAGCGTGCGCATCTTGTGAACCTGAAAGAAACATGCTAAAGTGTCAACACAAGGTGGTGAGTCCACAAGTTTGATAAACTGAACATAACAATAAACTAATGCAGTAATCAAAATAATATCAGTAGATAGCTAGTCTACTCAACAAGTTACTCAACAAGCTCAGGACACCTGTAAGTTGGCTTTCTCCAACTTCTGCCCAACAGATAGGTGATCGGCACTTACGTCCATACAGTGCTTCAAATGGTGCTGCCTTGATTGAGGTGTGATGGCTGTTATTATAGGAGAACTCAACCAATGGTAAGTGAGTTTCCCAATTACTGCCAAAATCGATCACGCAGGCACGTAACATGTCTTCTAATGTCTGGATCGTACGCTCACTTTCACCATCAGTTTGCGGATGATACGCAGTACTCATATCCAGCCGCGTTCCCAATGATTGTTGTAATGATTGCGAGAAGTGAGAAGTGAATCGAGCGTCACGATCAGATATGATAGACACTGGTACGCCATGCGGGAAACTATTTCTCTTAGATAAATCCGTGTTAACTTATCCATCCGATCCGTCTCTCGGATTTTAGGAAGTGAGCGGATTTGTTAGGCGATCTACTATAACCCATATGGTATCGCATCCGCTGGGAGTTCTTGGTAACTTCGTAACGAAGTCCATCGAGATCTGCTCCCATTTCCAAACGGGAGTTCCGGTTGTTGAAGCAAACCAGATGGCCTCTCATATTCCACCTTAACTTGGAGCAAGTTAAACATTGCTTACATAGGTGGCAATCTCAGCTTTCATGTTAGGCCACCAATAACACTCTTTCAGATCATGGTACATTTTATCTGAACCGGATGAACTGAGTAGCGTGACTTATGATCTTCATCCATTACCAGTTCTCGTAAATTCCCGTATTGCGGTATCCAGATCCGTTCCATGAAATAACAGATTCCATCCGTCTGGTCTCTATTGTTTCTCCATACCTCGCATGTATTCTGCTTTTAGGTTCTCAACTCTCAAGGCTCAGAGGGCAGCCTTGATTTGTTCTGGTAGGTCGGAGTGAATGGTCAATTGTAATGCACGTACTCGACGAGGTTTAGGGGTATCTTTTCGACTGAGGGCGTCGGCTACCACATTGGCTTTACCGGGTGATACTTAATGGCACAGTCGTAATCATTGAGTAGTTTAGCCATCGTCGTTGCCGCATATTCAGCTCTTTTTGGTCATATATGTGCTGGAGGCTCTTGTGGTCTGTATAGATCGTGCACTTAGTTCCATAGAGGTAGTGCCTCCAAATCTTCAAAGCAAACACTACAGCTCCTAGTTCCAGATCATGCGTTGTGTAGTTCTTCTCGTGTACCTTAAGTTGTCTAGACGCATAAGCAATGACATTGCTGCGTTGCATCAACACACATCCCAAACCCTGGATGGATGCGTCAAAAAATACAACAAAGTCATATGTTCTTTCTGGCAAGGCTAGGATCGGTGCACTGCAAAGCTTGTCCTTAAGTGTCTCAAATGCTGATTCCTCTTGGCTGCCCTATTTGTAGATGGTTCCCTTGTGAGTTAGGGCAGTTAGAGGTTGTGCTAACTTTGAAAATCCCTCGATAATCATCTGTAATAACCTGCCAAGCCAAGGAATGTCGCACCTCAGTAGGCGTTTTTGGTGCAGGCCATTCTTGATTGCTTTAATCTTTGAAGGATCTACATGTATACCCTTTTTGTTCACCACATGACCAGGAAAACTGCACTTCTCGCATCTAGAAGTCACATTTGAGAACTTTGCATACAATTGTTCATTTTTCAAACAATTCCAGAATGATCCTCAGATGTTCCTCATGATCTTCCTTATTCTGAGAGTAGATCAGTATGTCATCAATGAAGACAATGACAAACTTATCCAAGTAAGATTTGCAGACACGGTTCATGAGGTCCATGAAAACTGATGGGGCATTGGTTAACCCAAAAGGCATACTACGAACTCATAGTGCCCGTAGCGTGTCCGGAATGCCGTCTTCGAGATATCTTCCTCCCGGACTCGTAGGTGATGATAACCTGATCTCAGGTCAATCTTGGAATAGTAGCTTGATCCTTGCAATTGGTCAAACAGATCTCAATGCGCGGGAGAGGATATCGATTCTTAATTGTCACTTTGTTTAACTCTCGGTAATCAATACACATTCTGAATGTTCCATCTTTTCTTCACGAATAGCACTGGAGCTCCCCAGGGTGAAGAGCGGGACGTATGAATCCCTTGTCCAGCAATTCTTGCAATTGCTTAGACAGCTCTTGTAGTTCATTCGGTGCCAAACGGTACGGCGCCCGAGCGATCGGAGCTGCTCAGGTGCTAATTCAATCTGAAAACTCTACTTGCCTGTGTGGGGGTAGTCCAGGTAGGTCCTCGGGAAATACCTCCGGAAAGTCTCTAACTATAGGGATGTCTTCCAGTTGTTTCTCCTCAGTAGTCTTTTCGGTGACCAGGGCTATAATCGTCGAAAGTCCTTTCTTCAAAAACTTCTGAGCTTTCATGTATGAAATGATGCCATCTACCGTACCCCTCATGTCGCCTTCTACGGTGAGCATTTCCATCAGGCAAAAGCAGTCGAACAAGTTTTCACGACAAATGATTTCGGCTTGGTCTTAGACAACCAATCCATGCCGACAACGACATCAAAACTACCGAGTGTAATAGACAATAGGTCAATTTCGAAATCATGCCCCGATAGGACTAATCTTACACCTCTGAATATACGTGAAGACTCAATGATCTTACCGTCTGCTATTTCTACTGTATAATTGGTATCTAGGGCTACAGAATTATCATCTAGCAATTTACTGAACTTACGCGAAATGAAACTCTTATCAGCACCAGAATCAAATAGTACGAAGCAAAAACAACCATTAATAGGAAATTTATCAGTTACAGTAGAAGGATCATTACGAGCCTCACCTGACCCAATGATGAAAGCTCTTCCCTTGGCTCCACCATTACCGTTCTATCATTGTTCCATTGCCATTGCCATTGCGGTTATCAGCACCATTACCGCCACCATTGTTCTTCCTCAGTTTTGGGCAATATCTTGATGTGCCCGGTCTGACCACACTCATAGCAGCCTCTTGTTCATTCCTCTGGGCCGGCTGTCTAGTGTATTCATCCTGCAATCTCTAGCAGCATGGCAAATGTATACCACACGCTCGCAAGTATTCTTTTTGCAGTTCGTTGTGGTGGTAGTTGCATCTATTACACTTAGGTAATGTCCCAGAGTAGCACCACTCTACTGAGATGAGGATGAGGATGATTGATGAGATGAGCGATAGTTGTCAAACTTCCGTGACTGTTGAGGTTGCGGTTGAGAGTTGTTCTGCTGTCGGTCGTGGAAACCAGATTCCCATTTTCTCTTGTTATTACTGTCTGAAGGGGCGATGTCGAACCTCGTGGAGGCAGTTTCCCTGGATGACTGCCTGGTCAGTCAGTCTATGGGCCAACTGATTGCCTCCTGTATGGTGTCTGGTTGGAAGCAGGTGACCATGCCTTGAATCTCAGTTGACAGACCGTGCAAATACCTCTAATCCTTAGGGAAGGAGGGTCGATCATGTTAGGGCATAGGGTAGCAAGCTCGTGAGATCGAGTGGTGTACGCCTCGATTTCGGAGAGCTGTCATCTTTAAGTTCCAGAACTCAGTTCTAATTTCTGCACCTCACTCCGAGGGCAGTACTCTTCTTTCATCAGGGTCTTGAAGTCATTCCAGGTTGTCTGGTTTGCAATTTCAACGCCAACATTTGGACTTGAGTTTCACCAAGATAACGCAACACCGTTCAGGGTGCCAGTGGCGTACTTATCCGACTTGCCACGGGGCAGTTGCACATCTGGAACACTGACACAAGCTTTTCGAACCAGCGTAGGAGTCCCACAGCTCCTTCTGCTCCCGTGAATGGATTGGGGTTACAATCCATGAAAGTATTAAAGTGCATACCCCTGTCCTGCAACAAGTTTTGATCAAGCGTTTAGGATTTTGAATAGATGTTACAACTTAACCAGGGTGACGGAACGTTAAGTCAGGGGGAAATTTTGTATTGCTTACGATTGGAGTTGCGTGAGGATTGAGATTAGGATTTGCAAGAGCATCAGCCACATGCTGATTGATTAGGGTTGCCAGTTCAGCTGGGGTCATGTTGATGGTGCCACGACCACGTCCGCGTCCTCGGCCAATTCCAGACATTCTTAACGATCACAACATACAAAAATAAGTAATATGAAACATATCTACTTCATTGAGTACAAGTAATTAAAAGAATTTAGCACACACAACTAATAAGTTCAAATAATAATTTCTGATTAAATAAATTGTAGGTACGCATACAATTAATCAAATCAAATACTAAAATCCAAAAGTATCAGTCAGATGGGAAACAACCTTCCCATCTAGGTGTGAAATGAAATAAGTCCAATGGGATAACAGAATTAATGAAAGAAAAGAATAAATGAGGAAGTCAGTGAGAGTCAACAGATCCGTCGCTGTTTTCCGCCCCGTCATCAGGCTGCCTCGGGTTCTTCTTCTGGCTCTTCCTCAGGGTCTTCTTCCTCCGGTGCTTCCTCGAGTTCTTCCTCGGTGCTTCCTCGGGTTCTTCCTCCGGTGCTTCCTCGGGTTCTCTTCCTCCGGTGCTTCCTCGGGTTCTTCCTCCGGTGCCTCCTCGGGTTCTTCTTCCTCTGTGTGCTGCTTCTGGTTCAGGCACTGCGTTCTGAGCGAAGACTTGAGATTCCACAATTCCTAGTCGTGTCTGGTGTTTCGGCCGACCCGACCAGTCCATTATACATATATGTACGCAGAACCCATGCTTATAGACACACAACACAAGGAAACCACACGCACACACCATAAACACACACTGCCACACACTCACGCATACATCATCATACAAACTGCAGAAAATGCATACATATTATATATATATATATATATATATATATATATATTATATATATATATATATATATATATATGCGCACAACCCACATGCACCACCTACATACACCCAATCGCATGCATACGTACATATATTAAAATACAACCACATTCATCACCTACATACATACAATCGCATGCATACGTACATATTCATACAAACTCACACATCGCAGAAACCACACCATACATGCATTGTCGGGCCACACGCACGTACGTGATCAATATATACATACACGCACACATGCTATAGTTGACGGAATGGCGGTGGCCTCCGACCGAGCCCGACGCCACCCGGTTGATTCATTAAGGCCACCGCTTGACCCAAACCGAGCATGGTACCCCGAACGCGGAAAACGTAGCTTAACAACAAATAAAAGAATGAGAAATCTAACTAAACACGCTGGAAACAGCTTCGATGATGTCTGTAGGCTAACGGAGACGCACAACGTTTGCCGGATGTATGATGGGTTGAGAGGAGGATTGCGGCGATGAGTGACTTGTCGAGTTGTGGTCGATCGAAGGTTGAAGGGGGATGACGGCAGCAGGTCCTCTGCGGTTTTAGGGTTTGTGAAATCGGGTGAATGAAGGGGAACCGTGGGTGAGGTTATAGCCTCAACACTTTATAAAACTGTCACAAATGGTCCTTCTAATTAATGTTAGTGGCATTCGAATTGGTTAACTTTAGTTAGTTGGAGTTAACTAATTTAGAGTCATTAAAAATTAATAATTTGATTAATTTAAATTAATTGAGAGATTAGATAATGGAAGTGGTGGTGTTAACTAGAAAACACGGGGGTCAACATCAGTGTTGATCTTCAGCACTTGTAAACTTCAGCATGTTGAACTTCAGTACTTTGGTCTTCAGCTTCAGTACTTGTGTTCTTCAGCTGTTCAGCTTCAGTACTTGTGTTCTTCAGTGTTGTACTTGAGCACTTTAGTTCTTCAGCTGTTGAAGTCTCAGCACTTGATCTTCAGCTGTTGAACTCTCAGCACTTGTCAAACTGCTGATGAAGCTTTCAGTAGTTGTTGTGATACCAGTGGGACTTAGAGGTTTTCTGATCTTGGCTCATGGTTCTTTTGGTCCAACAACTCCCCCTGAACCAATGCAGCCAAAACCTCTAATTTATTTATTATCCCACTTATTGCTGGCAAAAGGTTGGTCTTTTTCCTTCTTGATCAGTAGAGAAGATGACCATATAAGCTCCGGCTGGGAAGAAGTCTGATATTTGTTGGCAAGATATGAATGGGAACTCTGTTTTGGGGAAATGGACATAGAGTTGTTATCCCACCCATGAGATCTACCTCCTCGTATGAGCCTGTAGGTTTTCTGGTGTAGGCTTGAGAAAACATGATTTGTCTTCCATGGTCAGGTTCGGCTTCACCATCAAATAATCCTTCTCGCCATACAGCTCTGAGATGTACTTGGTCTGTTTGCCGTTCTTGAGCTCAACAGTTGTATTTGTCTATATGCAAACTCATCAGGATGATTCCCTTCGAGTAGCAGACTTAGCTCGTTCTGTTTGAAGTTCTCAGCCTCTTGTAGACTAACCCCTTTTGATAATTCGATTCTCTAGCATCTTCTGGGGTGGGTGTTTAGTCTCGTAGGCTTCTTGAAATCTTCGACAACCTCAGGGTGATACTACAAGGGCCACTGTGATCTCTTCATCTACGATCCTCTTGACTTGACATTGGATCTCAAAGGAATGTCTTTCTTTACAATCCTGTGAGCCACCCTCGGATCAGGCCATACTCTCACCTTTCCTTCTGATATTGAAATGTGTTGGCGAGAGTGTACAATCTCAGAGCTTCTTTCTTCATGCTGATAATTGATGAGAGGCAGCATAGGTTTTGTCAATGCTTTTCAGCATTTCATCATCATAAAGCTTTTGCTGCTCCATCTTCTTCAATTTTTACTCTCACAACATCCATCTGTGAGGTGGGAGGAAGGGCATAGGTTTGGCTTTCGCCAGTGTTAGGACTGTAGACAGAGGCATCCTATCTTCTTCCACATCATCCTCTCTTCTCTTCTTCCTCTAGCCTCAACACCCTTCTATTCTTCTTCTTAGGTGCATCATCGGCTGTTGGTTTAGATGGTGAGGGAGTTGGTTTTGTGGGTTGTGATTGTGGTTGTTTGGATTGGGCTTAGAGAATGGTTTGGAGATTTGAGGGGTAGGTTGTTTTTGAGTGGGTGGAAGGGAAGGTTGTTCCAGCATCTTTGTTGTGAGTTTAGCCTTTGTAAGTTTGCCATTTCAAACCTTTTACCAGCCCCAGCCTCATCAAGGGCTTCAATGATAATCCCCTTGTGGAATGCTCAGACAGACAGATTCTGGTGGCTATAGCCAGAATACTATCTCTGGTCCACGCACGAATCTCCATCAAAGATCTTTCTAGTATTTGGCAATAAAACGGTATGATCCCAAATCTCTCCTTTTCAAGTGCATCATACCCAGCCCATCGGGTTTGAATCTCTTGCACTTCCAACTCCTGATTTCACTATCCAATGTGGCTGTATCAAAACCTTGCCTGAAGAGTTGCTCAATGATTTATCCATGGATCGGCTGTGTGTATCATCAGCATCTTTTACCAGCTCTCTCCAAGGATTTTTCTTCAGCAGTAGGTTGATCATGAGCACTTTTCTTTCGTTATAAGTGATCAGTTGTTGCTTTTCTTTTTCCACCTCTTGGGCTTGCTCTTGGGCCTTCTCTTCCTCTATTCTTTTCCTCTCTTTTCTTTCACTGCAGTACTCTCCCCTTTTTGGATGCATTGGAGGTAGGGGTTTGTACCGCAGAAAGTGTCTTTTGCACAGCAGCATCAATCAATGGTTGTAAAGTTGAGGAAAGCTCTCATCAATGGCTTTAGTTACAATGTCAGTGATTATGGGTGTGATGAGAGGGAGGGAATTTTGAAGGACAGCAACTATTTGTTCAGAGGGGTTGTTCCTGAGAAATAGAGCCAGAAGCAGAGGCAGGTGGCGGAGTTGTTGGGAGTGGCTCAGTGTTTGGGGAACCTTCAACTGAAGGTGCCATCTGTGGGTGGTGGAGGCAGATGGTCTTCTCCTTGTGAGAGTTGGTTAAGTAGGTGGTGCAGCCTACTGACTTCCTCCTCAAGGATTGTGTTCTGGGCAAGAACATCGTAGAAAAAGCCCAGGTCATCATCAGCAGAAGCTGAATCACCGACGTCCTGCTTGGAGCAGGATGTACATGCATTGGGTGTAGACCAGTTGTAGCATGTGCCCCTTTTTTGGTACTGGGGACTTCCAGCCTCAGGACTATGTCCATCATCAGCTGTTGCCTCTAGTGAGGTCTTAGCAATGTTACCAGCTCATTCTGATCATGTGCTGATTCAGAAGAGGTGGCAGCCTCACTAGATATTCTAATCTCCCTATCTACACTAGGAGAAAGAAGTGGAAACCCTGTGCTGTGGGTTCTCAATTGCACTTTGTTCCTCCCCCTCAATGGTAGAGGTGTTCCCAGTAGTAAGTGGTATCTGGGGAGGGGGTGAGGAGTGCAATTGAGTCAGCACTTGTGCAACGATCAATGTTGGGCTGTGGGGGGCGGTTGCATGGGGTGAAGGGATAGAAGCAGTGTGCACCTGGGAAGGAAGGTGCTCTTCAATGGCAATCCCCTCAAGTAAGGAAGATCCCAGATGTGTGGGTACCCCTTGTGTGGTTGCTGCAGGCTCCTGTTGAGAGGAATCCTGAGCGGCTATGGCTGGAAGAGTCCTTATATCACTAGGGGGTTTTGACCAGTGGATATCTCTTGCGTTTGTGTTGCAGGGGCATCCTCAGAGGACTCATTCCCTGAGTAGCCGTTTTGGGTTTCTTTTTGGGGGGTTTGGTGGGGACTTTGATTTGGAGGTGGTGGCTGTGGGTTCTAGCTGCGTGGGTTTGCGCAGCTTGGCAGCAATTTGAGTGTATGGTCAGAGTTGTGCCGGGAGTATACTTCTGGCAGAACAGCCATAGCAGGGACTCCCAGGCCAACAAGTCCCTCAGCGTGAAGCTGGTTTGTAATGATGGCCATTATGAACCGTGGATATAATATCCAACGGTTAGCAGTTAGTTTTGAGCATATCCTTGAGCTCCGAAAATATTATTTTGAAAAATTTAACGGCTGTGCTCAAGAATAGAATACATTACTGCTGCCACTTTGTCGACATTTGATCCAAGACGAAGTCTTAGGAGCAAACATACATTCACCATGTGAAAAATTAGGCGTTCAGCATCATGGAAGTGTTTCTTCATGATAGTGGAGGCACTAAGATTGCCCTGATATCCATGTTGGGCAAAGGATAGATCGGTAGTGCCCTTGGGATATCCAGCAGGAGAAATGGCATCATCCAGATGTAGAATTTGGCGGATTATTTCGGGAGTGATGACCACTTCTTTGTTGTTGACGACCGATTGAGAGATGTGGTTTGTTCTCCCCAGTGGTAATGGTGACGTTCATCCAAAACTGTTGGAGGGACTCGGCATGTAGTATGGGATTGAGAAGAAATGCCGTTTGGTATTGTGACTGAACCATAAGATCGATAGCAGTATCGAACTTAGCCCAGACAGGCGATTAGTAAGGTAGGCTACACAGTTGTGTCGCGGTTTGATTTGCATGGACGCCATTAGAAGAGAGAAGTTTTGGAGAGGAACGTTAGGTTTGAAGAAGATGAATTTTGAAGGATTAGGTCAGGGATATTTATAGGGTACGGGTTAGAAAACGACTGAAGGATTTGGTGTTAGTCATCAGTAGTTTTTAAACGACTGTTGACATGGTATTACCCTTTCAGACGTTGAAACAGCTGAAGTCGTGGTGTTAGGCATAGGAGTTAGAAAACTACTGAACACCATTGTTTTGACTTCAGATGATGAAACAACTGAGGACTTGGTGTTGTCATCAGTAGTTGTGAACTACTGAAGACAGTGGTTTTGTCATCAGTTGTTTGTAAACAGCTGAAGACTTGGTATTAGTCATCAGTAGTTATAAAAACTACTGAAGACATGGTTTTGCTTCAGTTGTTTAGAATGAAACAGCAGTTGTTGAAACAACTGAGAGAAAGTTCTCTTCAGTAGTTTTCGTCAATTCATAGCCTTTCAGCTGTTTCATGCTGTCCTCAACACTTACTCATCAGACTTGCATCTGATTTTCAGGTGTTTCATAGGACATCAGTATTATCTGGTATACTGATTCAGTAGTTGAACTACATCAGTAGTTTTAACTACATCAGTAGTTTTAACTACTCAGTAGTTTGGAAAGATAAAGTACTTCAGTACTTGTGAGGCATTTAGCGTCAGTAGTTATAAAAACTACTAAAGGGAAAGGACTCATCAGTACTTATATGGGACATGGGTACCAATGATCACCAGTAATTACTACTGAAATCATCAGTAGTTGTCACTTATTCTAGCTGCAGCATACCAAGCCTTAACACAAGGTTTTGGAAAGTAGAACTATCCAAAGGCTTAGTAAAAATATCTGCAAGCTCATCAGCACTAGGCACAAACTTAGGATCAATCAGACCTTTTTCAAAGCAATCCCGAATAAAATGATGTCTGATCTCTATATGTTTGGTCCTAGAGTGCTGGACTGGATTTTTGACAATACACAGAGCTGAAGCACTATCCATTAATAATGGAGTCTTAGTCTCTGTAATGCCATAATCCAGAAGTTGGTTCTGAAGCCAGAGTACCTGAGAGGTGCAACTTGCAGCAGCAATGTACTCGGCCTCAACAGTTGATGTAGCAACAGATGTTTGTTTCTTACTCTGCCAAGAAATCAAACAGTTGCCTAGGAATGACAACCACCAGAAGTTGACTTTCTAGTTAACTTGCACCCTGCATAGTCACTATCTGAAAAAGCAACTAATTTGCAAGAGTGTCCAGTGGAATACCATAAACCCAGAGATTGTGTACCTTGCAAATATCTAAAGATTCTCTTGACTGCAATCAAATGAGACTCTTTAGGAGCAGCCTGAAATCTAGCACAAACACATGTAGCAAACATAATATCTGGTCTAGAAGCTGTTAGATACATCAAGGACCCAATCATACATCTGTAAAGCGTTTCATCAACAGCTTTACCTTTCTGATCAGCATCCAGTTGTGTGGTGTTGCACATGGGAGTAGAACAGGGCTTACAGTTTGTAAATCAAACTTATTCAAAAGATCTTTTGTATATTTTGACTGATGAAAAAGTTCCATCAGCCTTTTGTTTGATTTGCAAGCCTAGAAAGAACTGTAATTCTCCCATTGCACTCATTTCAAACCTCTTTTTCATTAATGTTGTAAAATCATCACACAACTGGGGATCAGAGGATGCAAAAATAATATCATCAACATAAATCTGAACAAGTAGCTTATGCTGATCCACCTTCTTAATAAACAAAGTTTTATCAATGGAGCCTCTAGTGAAATTATTCTTAAGAAGAAAAGTAGAGAGTGTCTCATACCAGGCTCTAGGAGCTTGTTTCAACCCATAAAGAGCCTTATCAAGTTTGTACCCATCAGGATGTTTATTATCCTCAAAGCCTGGTGGTTGACACACACATAAACTTCTTCCTTTATTTACCATATAAAAATGCACTTTTGACATCCATTTGAAAAACTTTAAGATTGTGGAATGCAGCATAGGCTAAGAACAATCTGATTGCCTCTAGTCTGGCTACAGGGGCAAAGGTTTCATCATAGTCAATACCTTCTTCTTGTGAAAACCCCTGTACAACCAGTCGCCTTGTTCTTAACAATAAGCCCATTTTCATCAGTTTATTCCTAAACACCCATTTAGTGCCTATTGCACACTTACCTGGGGGAAGAGGAACAAGTTCCCACACTTGCTGTTTCTTGAACTGAAGTAGCTCAAGCTGCATAGCTTCAACCCATCCATTGTCTCTCAAAGCAACATGGTAGTTCTTTGGCTCTAGCTGACTGATGAAGAGAGCATAGAAGCAGAAGTTAGACAATTGACTTCTTGTTGAAACACCAGCATTGATATCACCAATAATCTGAGACATGGGGTGATTCTTCAGTTCTTGATAAACAATGAGATCTGTGCAAGTGTTTGTAGAACCTTCAGCAGTAGCAGATGTTGATGTAGACTCTTGAAACCAAGAATTAGATGGTAACTCAAAAGATGTAGAGGAAACAGAGATCTCATCAGCATTTGTTGTGGATGGAATGCTGAAGCTACAGGAACATCAAGTTTAGCAGACACAGGCAGTTGGTCACTAAACTTGAATAGGTGAGTATTGATATTATCATCATCATCATCAATACCACCAGGTGGAAGACATGCTGCAGAAGATGATTTAGCCACAGGATCTGCAACAGCTGGAGGTTGATAAGGAACATATTGCAGTATGTCCAAATCAAACAACTCCACAGGGTTTTGTGGAATCTTGTCCAAAGGAGATCATTAAACTTCACATGCAAAGTCTCTTCAACTATCTTTGTTCTGCAGTTGAAGACTCTGTATGCCTTGCAAGTAGATGAATAACCAACAAAATACCCTGCATCCACCTTAGGATCAAAATTATGGAGTTGATCCTTTGTGTTGAGAATAAAACAGGGACACCCAAATGCTTTGAAAAATGAAATTAGAGGAGCCAAATGATGGAGAACTTCATATGGAGTCTTCATCACTCTGATTTACTAAAACTCTATTTTGCACATAGCAAGCTGTGTTGACAGCTTCAGCCCAAAAGGTCAGTGGCAAACCAGAGTCAGCCAGCATGGACCTTGCAGCTTCAATGAGGGTCCTGTTCTTTCTCTACTACTCCATTTTGTTCTGGAGTCCTTGGGATGCTAAACTGCCTTTTGATTCCCTTTGAGAGATAGAAGTCATCAAGTGTATGTTTCTGAATTCAGTTCCATTATCACTCTGATACACTTGACTGGAAGGGAATACTGCTTCTCAATATACAACACAAAGTTAATAACTTCTGAGCAACCTCATCCTTTGAATGTAGAAAGAAAGTCCATACAAATCTGGAGTAATCATCCACAATTACCAGACAGTATTTCTTCTTTGCCATGCTCATCACTCTCACAGGACCAAATAGATCCATATGCAGTAATTGCAAGCAGGCAGTGGACTTAGGCTCTTCAATAGGAGGGAATGAGACTTTGTGTTGTTTTCCTTTTAAACAAGCAGTGCAGGTTTCATCACAGTGGAACTTTATTGGTAAGCCTCTAACTAAACTATTGTGGATAAGCTGATTCATGTTTTTGAAATTAACATGACCCAGCCTTCTGTGCCACAGTTTAGATTCTTGAGAAGAGGCTTTGGAAAATAGGCAAGGATTGCCTTTGAGATCTATTTTCTTGAAAGATCTAAGGCATACACTCTTCTGTCCTGTTGGCTCTCAGGAGAGTGTGATCATCCAACACTTATCAATCAAATGCAAAACTTGGATGACAGAATCCTACAGTTCTGACTGGTGAAAAGAGCAACATGGCCTTTATCACAACATTTGACTGACACTCAAGAGATTGTACTTGAGATTTTCCACATGATTAACATCATCAAATTTGATTTCTCCATGGAGACAAAGCCATTACCAATGATGTAACCCCTAGCATCATTGCCAAAAGAAACAAAGCCCTTCTTTCTTTGAGAGTAGTCATGAAGAAGAGAGCTGTTCCCAGTCATGTGCATAGATCCCCACTGTCTACATACCAGATGCTACTTGGCATGTTGGAGAACCCTGCAATAATAAACAATCAGTTAGTTTTTGAGACCCAAACCTTTTTGGTTTTGGGCCTGGTCTCATCAACAGATGGTAAACTAACAGGTTTATTTGAAACAACAGCCTGAGAGGAAGAAGATGGTGAAGAAGAGGAATCCTTTGCTTGGATTCCTTTTCTGTGGTTTCAACATAGGAGCATCTAGTTGGTTAACTCTCCCAACAGATGTTGAACCATCATAACCAGCTGTGTCTGATTTTGTGATAAAGCTTCAGCTCATCAGAACATTGCAGTGGAGTTTGATAAGTTCCTATGTTGCACCTTTTCTTCTGAGCACTCTCAGCTGTCACCTGTTTACCCCTTCCTTTTGGATTTCTTTGAGGACTTAAGGGTTACAGGATTTGATGTTGCTGATAAAAATGTGGTCTCAAACTCAGTTTTCATTTTTACCATTTTCTCTTTAATTTCTTCTTTTTGTTTGAGTTTGGAACTCTTTGTACCAGCAATCATCTGTAAGATGATTGAACAAACACATACTTCACATGGTTTCTTCTTCATCTTAGGTTGATCATCAACTAAAGAGGGTGAAGCAACTGAAGACTTGTTTTCAGTGCTTTGGAAGCATTGTTTGCTTTCTTGACTTCCTCTTTAGTAGTCTTCAAACTCTTTTACTGACAGTTTCTTCTCTTCAGTACTGGCAGTAGTTGGAGTTTGAACTTCAGGTGTTAAATCCTGCTCTCTAGTCCTTTCAGGACTTTCAGAATTACTCTGAGTTGATCAACTCATTGATCATGTGAGTGTCAGCATTTGAACCATCAACATCAGCTGATAGGTTCTGAGAGGGTTGATGCTGACTTCTACTTCTGATTGTGCTGTATCAGAAAGTAGATCACATGATGAGATGGATTGGTTATTACTCTCACCATCAGATTCTACCTCTGCTCTGGAGTAAAATCTGTAGGTGGAGCAGTGTGATTGTAACCAATGCCAAACTTCACATTGGAAGCAGATGTTACTAAGAAGCATTTCAAAACCTTTGCATGATTGTACCCATCTATCACACTCTACCTGGGTAACTGCAAGGGTTTCTTTGAGATCTTTATACTTCTCTAGAAGTATCTCTTCCTAGCCTTATCATCAGTTATTTGGCATTTCAATTTGTAAATCTCATCATTTTATCATTAAGCACAGACTCAAATTCAGCTTGTTTTTGGAAATAATTGTTCTAGCTCAATGTTCTTGTTGATTAAAGCTACATTTGCTTCTCTAATAGATGCAAATGCTGCTATGCATGTTCAGAACAATTTGGCTTTTGCCTCAGAGGATACCTGTGATACCATGGTGTAGAGGCATTAGAGGGTGAAGTATCAGCAGAATCAAAGCCATAAGAGCTAGATTTCCAAATGGACTTTCACCACCATGTTGACCAGCACCTGAGAACAGTTGTTCATGACCAGACAAGTCATCTGGTAAACTGCTCCAGTCAACAACTCCTGGGGTGAAGAAGCTGTGTTGTTGAGGTGAGTTTGTTGATGAGATTGGGAAGGCTGTGGTTCAGGCAATGCTTGTGGTTGTTGTGCATTGGAGCTTGAACAGGATTTGGTTGAGGCACAATAGCAGGGATAAGGATATGACATTTGACCCTGGGGAACAAAGTATGCAGGAGATCTAGGATGTGAATAATGACCAGAACCAGCAGGATGTTGCCCTCTGTTTTGTGGACTAGTACTAGGAAAAGCACAAAGGGTGCAGAAGAGTTAGATCCAGTTGATCTACACTCTTGCAAAGTGTCCTAGCCTTTGGCATTTGTGACACCTCAACTTACTCTTGTCAAAACCAACTTTGGTTTTGCCAGAGAGTCCAGGAAATTCCTGCCAGTTCTCTTATAGAACTTCTGAGATCTGATTATCAGTGCCATTTGGCTCAGAATATCCATCTCTTCTAGATCATCATCAGCTATTCCTTTCAGATCATCCATGATGAAGCATAAAGTCACTATTACTGCCAGAATGACTCTCAATACCAACAAATGCATGATCAGAACTATTTGAAGAGAAATCTATATGCTCATCATAATTGCTTTCAGATGCAGCATATTCTGACTCATGACCAACCAAGGCAGTATTCCCTGGTACAAAGTCATCAGTGAGCTTTCCTGATGAGGACAGTTTCCTCTTCTGCTCTATCTCTCTTTCAAATGTAAGCAGTTTCCCATGAAGTTGGGTGAGAGATAGGCCATCCAGATTTGCACTGGAGCGTAGGACAATAGTGTATGTGTCCATCTCTCAGGCAGTGATCTGAGGAATCTGTTGTTCATCTGGCTATTGGTGTATTCCGTTTCACCATTTTCAGCTCAGATATCAAGCAGGAAAAGCGCTCAAACTGTTGAGTCAGTGTCTCACCCTTTCTATGAGAGAATGTCTCATATTGTTGGGCAAGGATTTCTCTATGTTTGCTAAGACCTCATCTGTGCCACCGAATTGTTCCTTCAGGGCATTCCAGAGATCATGAGCAGTTCATGATGCATAAGCCCTGAATAGATTTCATTAGGCAGTGCCATGGCCAGAATTCCATGGGCTTTAGCATCAATCTCAAATAGTTTCCGATCTCATCAGAGTATTGTTCCTTCTTCTTCGGAACCATTGATGGTTTCCGGATTGTTCACCATAGGCTTATGTGGTCCATGTACCACAGATGTCCAACAACTGAACTGTTAACAGACAGGTGATGAAGCATTCTTCGTTGCCATATGTTATACTCGGTCCTAACCAGCATCGGAGGCTTGGTTGAGGAACCGGTATTGTGAGGATCATTAGAAGGAGTAGTCATCTCAGATTCAATCAAATTCGGTTAAGCTAAAACAGATTTAGAACAAAACGCAACAACCAATTGAAAGAAGATCTCAAAATAAATGAACGAAGCGACAGAAATTCAATAATCTATAACCAGTTCTTGCGAATACGCTAATTCAATCAAACACAGATATCAATTAGCAGTTTCAATGATCAATGTTAGATCGATCAATGATTAACCAGCTCTGATACCACTTGTTAGGATCAGTGATCTATGTTGATTGATGAAGAGTATAGCAGCGGAAATTGAACAATGAATTAGGCGATTCACAAGAATGAAACGATATTCAAAAAGAACAAAGACGGTTATAGAGAGAGAGAATTTCTGCAAATATATTTCATTCAATATTCGCCTTCGTGGTAACAGAATGTCACACTTACAATTAGGTCGACACCTCTTATATAAGAGATGTGACGTCTGCTGATGTCACTTGATAGTGACATCTAACAGATTTATTACAACTGAAACACAACTACTGAAGATGTCATAACAGCTGACATCTCCTTACAAAACATGCTAAGTGTTATCAGTTGTTACAAATACTGAAAAACATAAAACTACTGAAACTACAACGACTAAGAACAAGCTCTTCAGTCGTTTTACAAAACTACTGAAACTAAAAATATAAAGCTACTGATATCACAACTACTGAACAAGTACTCTTCAGCTGTTATGACAAATACTGAAACTTCAGTAGTTGGTCTTCAGACTTGAACTTCAGATGTTTCATCAGCTGATGACTTCAGTAGATATCATCAGTTGATGTCTTCAGTCTTTGTCTTCAGACTTTGTACATCAGTGTGATCTTCAGCACTTATAAACTCTTCAGCTGTTGAACTTCAGTACTTTGGTCTTCAGCTTCAGTACTTGTGTTCTTCAGCTGTTCAGCTTCAGTACTTGTGTTCTTCAGCTGTTCAGCTTCAGTACTTGTGTTCTTCAGCTGTTGTACTTCAGCACTTTAGTTCTTCAGCTGTTGAAGTCTTCAGCACTTGATCTTCAGCTGTTGAAGTCTTCAGCACTTGTCAAATTACTGATGAAGCTTTCAGTAGTTGTTGTGATACCATGTGGGACTTAGAGGTTTTCTGATCTTGGCTCATTGGTTCTTTTGGTCCAACAATCTTCAAGTAACAATCATCAAGGATAGCTAGAGATGTTGTCTTAGTGATGACCTTAAGAAATGCATTTTTGATTTGCTCTAGTGCTTGTAATAGTTATATTTTTTCTGGCGATATCGCTATTCATCATGTTTACTCTTACTTGTTCTTGTGTTGTGGGATCCAAATTTTATTTTTCTAATTTGACTATGTCTTGTCGTGGAATTTACTAACTGCGACACAAGTCTCTGTTTTTGTCGTGCGATGTCATGACACATTGATTTTTCTTTTATTTAATGCATCTCTCTTAAGCGGTGGAGTGACAGTATCAATACGTGGGACTATCATCTAACGATTCAAAACCCTTTTCAATTCCTATCGTGTTGGATCATTATACTCCAATTGCTAATATCTTGGATGAAGACTCAAGAACAAGTATAAATAGAAATTTGAAAGCACTAAATCTTCAATAGAGCTCAAAGTATCATTCCATACAAACCCTAGATCTTAAATGTTAGTGTTATTTACATAATTAAGTTAACTAAATAATTATAGGCTCTACAACAAGAATTAGAAAT
Source organism: Flaveria trinervia (assembly GCA_025506515.1). Classification (NCBI taxonomy): domain Eukaryota; kingdom Viridiplantae; phylum Streptophyta; class Magnoliopsida; order Asterales; family Asteraceae; genus Flaveria; species Flaveria trinervia. The sequence continues at coordinate 32,489,376 of CM046454.1, read as the reverse complement.
TTAAGCTTCTAAAAGTTTAACCTAGAACATTCGTATGAAACCTTAAACTTTTGTACAAAACTAATTTGTTTCGTCCAACAGTAATTCATCCAGCTAACTTTCATTTGGAAGATTGATTTCATTAATTTTGATAACATTCAATTGAGAACCATAAATTTGTGAAGAACCACTTTAACTCTTGTATCATTAATTATATAAATTGATAAAATGTTTGTCATTTTAATACTTTAAGATATACTTTTTATAAATACCATATCTATCATCTTTTAATTATGTGAATATATTCACCCACATATATCGCGTATATGCACATTTTATTGTTTTTTAGAAAAATTGAGGAAAGACATGATAAAATCAGAGAAATAATGTATAACATACAATCAAACTGTCCTATGTTAGTTTTAACATATTTGTTGAAGCGTTACGTACGCTGCTTATGCGGTTTTTTTTGTAGTTCTTTACATATTAGCGGTTCTCAATGGAATGCATCTTTATATATGTATGTATGTATGTATGTTTATATATATATAGATATATATATATCTATATATATATATATATATATCTATATATATATATATATAGATATATATATATATATAGATATATATATATATACGTATATATAATATATATACGTATATATATATATACGTATATATATATATACGTATATATACATATATACGTATATGTACACGTATATATGTTGGATTCTGTGTGCCCAAGACACTTAGAATATTGATGTGGTTAGTACGTTATGATCCAAGTCGGGTTATACCCAATAACAAGCTTGGCAAATACCAATTTATATTTAATTGATGATATGATCATGCAATTAAATATTTACACCAATTTCGAAAATGGGTTTTCTAAATAAATTGCATATCAGATGGAACAAATTGTTAGGATAATTTGTTGATGAGTTTACTGTTATTCTTGTCATTTAAAAGGGGTTTAAATAACAACTTATAACACATGAGTGTACTTTAATTAAAATTGTTTAATTAAAGAGCACATATGTCACATTTTAAATTTGGTCTAGAAAGTAACCTTTTATTATGTGACATATGACAAGTAACAATGTGTAATGTGTTATAAATTTTAAGAGGAAAATGGGTTTTGATTTTTTTTGGTCTTGGCCGCCCCTGCTTGGGATTGGACCAATTTTCCTCTTGAAAATTGACAACACTTTAATACATACACACACTCAATGCTCTCCATGATTCATTCATGCAATTTTACCAAAACACAATCTCTCTCTCTCTCTCTAAACCTTACGGATTTTCAGCAGAAAAAAGGGTTCATTTGGCCTTTTGTGGTGTTATTCTTCCTAACTAGAAGGTGGGTTGCATACAAGCTTGGGTATACTAGCTTGAGGATCTCCTCTTCTTGGAGTCTTGGCCGATTTTGACATCTCCATCTCCATCAAACCCACGGTTTTTGGCAGCTCTTTTGGAGTGTTATTATCCACTGCTGAAAGGTAGTTTTGGCAGCTTCATAATGGTTGTCTATTATGGATGTTTTATGTATTCATAGCTTGTTTAATCCACATAAATGATCCTTATTGTTATGGGTTTGTTTATTTGTATATTAATCATCATAAAACATGGATTTTCAGATCTAAAATCATGTTTTAAATACAATTTATCCGCTGCGTTTTTCTGAAATACCAAGAGGATAAAACGGTTTTATCTTCAAATAAACCCAACAATGGCATCAAGAGCCGGTTATGTGGATGACTTGCTTGATTTATCTTTTGAAATTGGTTTTAAAAGATGATATTAGACATGTTATAGGCTGATTTTGGGCTGTTATAGTTTATATGAATGATTCCCCAAACTTTCAAGGTCATATCACACATGCTAGTGATTAGACCTTGAAAGAAACATATTATGAATGTTGGTTGTTTGGACAATGATTAAAACCCAAAATTTCAGTTTATGTTGGCTGAAATTTGGGGTTTTAAATGGGGTTTTTCATTATATGAATTGATGATATGATCATTGGTTGTTTATGTGCATAACCTAGCTTGTGGCCTTGTGTTGTTTGGATGATTCTAGTGGTTGTTTTATTCATTCAATTTGGTTTAATTTTTGTGTTTATTCATTTGGGTTGTAATTATTCATTCATTTGGTTATGTAATAATAGATTAGGTTCATTTCCTTTACTAGAAAAATGTATTAGGATACAATTTTGTAAAGGAAGATGTACAAGATCAAGACCCAAGATGGACACAAAGACACAAGAAACATGGAGCATTTGGATGCGGTTTCTAGTGGGAGGTTCTTGGAACCTTTATGATATGTTTGACCCTTAGAAAGACCAAAGACAACACTTGTGATGGCAAACAAGTGTTGTCAACATAAGGGCTATGGTTATGCACATATGTTTGTTATGTTTTATGCTTGGTTGATTGTTGTTGTTGATTGTTTGGTTTGTATTTGAATATTCATCACAAACTCATTAACCAACTAACAAGCTGAAAATGTTGGTTCTTTAAAGTTAATAAAAGTTATTAAAATGGTTTAATGATTTTAAAGATTAAAATTGGTTTTAATCTAAGAACCATAGGGTACCTTGTATTTGAAAGCATACAAATACAAGTACATAGAGTTTTCTAAACTAGAATAAGAAATCTCTAAAATTTTAAAAACGAGATCAACACCGTCCTTTTACACAACACTTGAGTCACTTGGGAACTCTTAGTGGGATAAAGGTCACCTAACCATTTTGAGGGAACTTGTGATTTGAGGTGAGAATGCTTACTTATGGGATAAAGGTCACCTAACCATTTGTTTTGGCAAACTCACACGTGGGTGTAAGTAGGATGTCTTGATTTGCAAACCATGTTAAATGGATCACCTACAATGTGGTTTCCAAATGGTGTTGATGGGATTTACATGCCGACTTTACATATGATGTTCAAAGGTCGATCCCATACCTCTAGAAGTTGCAAATGGTTGCAACCGTCAATCGTTGACCACCTTATTAATTTAAATCGTGGGATAAAGGTCACCTAACCACAATTTAAATGTAATGTTGGGTTCTAGATTTTAATATATAATTGACCTTAATAGGCATTAATTATTAAATTGATAATATCGAAAATACTAAATAAAACTTTGTTAAATTTTGTAGATGGCCTCTAATAATGATAATTCCGATAACTCATCCGCGTCCAACCAATCTTTACGAGCGATCCTCCAAAAGGAACGTCTAAATCACAACAACTTCATCGATTGGTATCGAAACTTGAGAATCGTTCTCAAGCAAGAGAGAAGATCGTACGTTTTAGACGACCCTATCCCTGATCAACCTAGCGAGGATGATGAGGAGGCCTTGAATGATTGGCTAAAGTACACTGAGGACTCCGTCCAAGTGTCTTGTCTCATGCTAGCGAGCATGACTCCGGATCTCCAAAAGGAGTATGAACACCACGGAGCTTACGACATGATACCCAGCTGAAGGAAACGTTCCAACAGCAAGCAAGGGTTGAGCGCTTCGAAACGGTTCGAGCACTCCATGCATGTCGTATGGACGACAACCAATCTGTTTCATCTTATGTACTTAAGATGAAAAGTCACATTGACCGCCTCGAGAGGCTTAATTGTCCTGTCTCGAAGGAATTGGCCACGGATTTGATCCTGAATGCCTTACCAAGAGGTTCGAGACATTCGTGATGAATTACAACATGAATGCTTGGGACAAAAGCATTGGTGAGCTTCACTCAATGCTCAAAACTGCCGAGGCGGCCATGGGTAAAAGGTTTTACCCGTTCTCACCATCAATGAAGGTGGGAACAATAAAAGGCCTCGTCCCGCACCCAAGGCAAAAGTTGCCAAGGGCAAGGGACCCACTTGGGGAAAAGGGAAAGGGGTGGCAAGGGTGCCACCCAAACCACAAGAGAAGAAGCAAAAGGTTGCTACAAATGACCCATGCTTCAAGTGTGGGGAGATTGGACATTGGGCAAGGAATTGTCCTGTCCATCTCCAAGAGTTGAAAGCCAAGAGGGATGCCGGGCAGACCTCAGGTACAATATACATGATTCATATTGATCTTAATGTTACATCTTCTAACACATGGGTATTGGATACCGGATGTGGAACTCACATTTGCAATTTGTTGCAGGGGTTCACAAGAAGTAGGGACTTCAAACAAGGGGATGTTAGCCTCTTCATGGGAAATGGAACTAAAGTCTTAGTTGAAGCTCGTGGAGACTACATCCTAAGACTTCCAAGTGGTTTGGAAGTTATTTTGAAGAATGTTTTGTATGCTCCTAGTTTGACTAGGAACATTATTTCTGTATCCCAATTAAGACATTATGATTATGTATTATCTTTTATTGAAAATGATATTCATGTTTCTTTAAATGGTATGTTCTATTTTAAAGCTATTCCAATTAATGGTATTTATGAATTGGTTCATGAAAATACTTTAAATAGTTCATTGTACCAAACTAACACCAAGAAACTCAAGTTGGACTTAAGTGATACCTATCTTTGGCATTGTCGTCTTGGTCATATAAACAAGAAACGTTTACAAACACTTCAAAAGAATGGTCTTTTAAAAACAAATGAATGTGATTCATTTGATGTTTGTGAGTCTTGTTTACAAGGTAAGATGACTAAGGCACCCTTTAGTGGAACTACCGAAAGGGCAAAAGATTTATTAGGAATCATACATTCGGATGTATGTGGTCCTTTTAAGCCAATGACTAGGAATGGTGAAAGATACTTCATTACCTTTACCGACGATTATAGTCGCTATGGGTATGTGTACTTGTTAAGGCACAAAGACAAGCTTTTGAAATGTTCAAAATCTTCAAAAATGAAGTAGAAAATCAACTCAACAAGTCAATTAAAATTCTTCGTACCGATAGAGGAGGTGAATACCTAAGTGATGCCTTTCAAAATCATCTTAGGAGTTGTGGGATTGTCTCACAACTCACTCCACCTGGAACACCACAACATAATGGTGTGTCTGAGAGGAGGAATCGAACCTTATTGGATATGGTCCGATCTATGATGGCTAGAAGCACATTACCTCTATCATTTTGGGGTTTCGCTCTGCTCTCCGCGGCCCGTATTCTAAATATGGCCCCAACCAAAAAGGTGGAAAGGACACCTTTTGAGATATGGCATGGAAGGGTCCATCCCTATCATACTTAAGGGTTGGGGGTGTGAGGCTTATGTTAAAACTCCCACCCCAAACAAATTGGAAGTCCGATCCACCAAGTGTATCTTTATTGGATATCCTAGAGATTCTATGGGATATTATTTCTATGATCCACTGGAACAAAAGGTGTTGTTGCCAGAAAGGGTGAGTTCTTAGAAGCAAAGTTCCTTATGGAAGGAGCTGGAAGTAGAACAGTGGATCTTGAAGAGGATCAAGAGACACAACCCGATATACGTTTGGTTGAAAGTAGCACTCAACATGAGGATGTTGAGGATGATCAGGGGTTGATCAAAACACACAAGACGTTCGCAGAAGTGCTAGAATTAGTAATCCGCCTGAAAGATACGGATTTTTCATGGATGGATGCTATGTGATAGATTCTGATGAACCAACCACATACCATGATGCAATGTCCAATACGGATTGTGACAAATGGCTTGAAGCCATGAACGTTGAGATGCAATCCATGTATGACAATCAAGTATGGGACTTGGTTGTACCACCTCTTAACTCCAAAATAGTTGGAAGTAAGTGGGTTTTTAAGAAGAAAACGGATATGCATGGAAACTTGGATACTTATAAAGCTAGACTTGTAGCAAAAGGTTTCACTCAAACTCAAGGGGTTGATTATGATGAAACCTTCTCACTGTTGCGATGCTAAAGTCTATAAGGATATTGTTTGCCATAGCTGCTCATTATGATTATGAGATTTGGCAAATGGATGTCAAAACCGCTTTCCTAAATGGATATCTTGAGGAAGATGTCTATATGGTTCAGCCTGAAGGTTTTGTCGATCCAAAACATCCTAATAAAGTATGCAAGTTAAAGAAATCAATCTATGGATTAAAATAAGCATCGAGAAGCTGGAATCACCGTTTTGATGAGGAAGTAAAGAAATTTGGTTTCATCAAAAACGCTGATGAGGCTTGTGTGTATAAGAAGGCTAGTGGGAGCACAATAACTTTCCTAGTATTGTATGTTGATGACATACTACTATTTGGAAATGACATTCCAACCTTGGAAGGTGTAAAAACCTGGCTTGGAAGTTGTTTTTCCATTAAGGATCTTGGTGAAGCCGCCTATATTCTGGGAATAAAGATCTATAGGGATAGATCAAGGCGGTTGATTGGTTTGAATCAAAGTGCATATATTGATAAAATCTTGAAAAGGTTCAAGATGGAGAATTCTAAGAAAGGTACCGTACCTATTCAAAGAGGAACGATATTGAGTACGTCTCAATGTCCAAGCTCAAAGGAAGAGCAAGATAAAATGAAGGCAATCCCATACGCATCTGCTATAGGATCCATCATGTATGCAATGATATGCACTTGACCGGACGTGTCATGCGCCTTAAGCATGACAAGCCGTTACCAGCAGAATCCTGGAAACAGTCATTGGATGGCTGTTAAGAACATACTAAGTACCTAAGGAGGACAAGAGATATGTTCCTGATCTATGGATCTGGTGACGAGGAACTCGTTGTAAAAGGTTACACGGATGCAAGTTTCCAAACCGATCGTGACGATTCACGATCACAATCGGGATAAATTTTCATTCTGAATGGAGGAGCTGTCTCTTGGAAGAGCTCCAAGCAGGATGTGGTGGCTCTATCAACTACAGAATCAGAATATGTCGCCGCCTCATTGGCAGCTCAAGAAGCTGCATGGATGAAGAAATTCATTGCCGATCTAGGGTTGTCCCTTCCATTCAGGACCCCCTAGAGATTTTTTGTGACAACGAGGGTGCGATTGCTCAAATCAAGGAACCCCGTGCTCATCAAAAGACTAGGCACATTGAGCGGAGATTCAACTACATACGAGATGAAGTTGAAAAGGGAAAGATATGTATTCGCAAAGTTCATACAGATCAAAACATTGCGGATCCTCTCACGAAGCTCCTTGAAAAGGCAAAGCATGAAGGTCATACTTGTGCCATGGGACTTCGATATTCTAGTGATGGATTTGATCTGTAAATTTTGTATTTGGATATGTGGAACTTTCTATTATTTGAATAAAGTTATTTGGTTATAATGTTTCAAATAATATTCCAATTTAGCATGTTTAATCCATGAGTAAAATGTTTACTCTAAATGTCCGTAGTCGTTCATACTTGTGGGAACAAGTTTGAAGGTAAGACTATTATGAACTTGGATTGGTTGATATTCATAAGGATGAATATAGAGCAATGGGTTGCTACCAAGGTTCATAGATATTTGTGGGATACAAATATTGGACTAACCCGCATCTCAAATTTTACTACATGGAATCTTATTGATTGATCATAAGTAATTTTGAATAAAGGCGAATATCATTTGGTATCCTCCGACCTGAGATACATATTGGGTTTTGATATTCACCAAGTGTTACCCTTGAGCTTCTTCTTCACTGTCTTGAAATAGTGGACAGTACATAAGGGTATATTCAGGTATGACACGAGGTGTCTGTGAGAAACATATGTAGTCAAGATGGAATTTGTTCCTCTTATTCGTTGAGAGTTAGATGTCTAAGGCCTGATAAGTTAAATCAACAAGAATGATCATTCTGTGTTCTTGGATTTAACATGACATCTGAAACAAAAGGATAGATGATTGATTCACCTAAATCATTTCAAGTAGGGTACTTGAAAGGGATGATGTTATTGAATGGCTACAAGTCATGCGTATTAACGGGTAGTGAACCGTTGTTAGGCGGTATTTACTGCTTGCATCAATCTTCTATGAATCTTGGGCAAGTGGGAGATTGTTGGATTCTGTGTGCCCAAGACACTTAGAATATTGATGTGGTTAGTACGTTATGATCCAAGTCGGGTTATACCCAATAACAAGCTTGGCAAACACCAATTTATATTTAATTGATGATATGATCATGCAATTAAATATTTACACCAATTTAGAAAATGGGTTTTCTAAATAAATTGCATATGATGGAACAAATTGTTAGGATAATTTATTGATGAGTTTACTGTTATTCTTGTCATTTAAAAGGGGTTTAAATAACAACTTATACACATGAGTGTACTTTAATTAAAATTGTTTAATTAAAGAGCACATATGTCACATTTTAAATTTGGTCTAGAAAGTAACCTTTTATTATGTGACATATGACAAGTAACAATGTGTAATGTTATAAATTTTAAGAGGGAAATGGGTTTTGATTTTTTTTGGTCTTGGCCGCCCCTTGCTTGGTTGGACCAATTTTCCTCTTGAAAATTGACAACACTTTAATACATACACACACTCAATGCTCTCCATGATTCATTCATGCAATTTTACCAAAACACAATCTCTCTCTCTCTCTAAACCTTACGGATTTTCAGCAGAAAAGAGGTTCATTTGGCCTTTGTGGTGTTATTCTTCCTAACTAGAAGGTGGGTTGCATACAAGCTTGGGTATACTAGCTTGAGGATCTCCTCTTCTTAAGTCTTGGCCGATTTTGACATCTCCATCTCCATCAAACCCACGGTTTTTGGCAGCTCTTTTGGAGTGTTATTATCCACTGCTGAAAGGTAGTTTTGGCAGCTTCATAATGGTTGTCTATTATGGATGTTTTATTATTCATAGCTTGTTTAATCCACATAAATGATCCTTATTGTTATGGGTTTGTTTATTTGTATATTAATCATCATAAAACATGGATTTTCAGATCTAAAATCATGTTTTAAATACAAATTTATCCGCTGCGTTTTTCTAGAATACCAAGAGGATAAAACGGTTTTATCTTCAAATAAACCCAACAATATATACGTATATGTACACGTATATATACACATATATATACGTATATATACGTAGATATATACGTATATATAAATACATGTATATACGACTTATATTATATAACGTTATATCTATATCTATATATATATATATATATATATATATATATATGTAAGGTAATAACCACATCTAGCTTAATGAATCACATCAAATACTTCATATAAAATAGGCCATGCATATGCAATATATAGCAAGATAAGTCTGAGTATCAATTTTTGAGACACTATCATGCAACTCTAATACTAAATCCCCTATGAGTTACTAGCCTATCTAAAATGACTAATTTGATTTATTCAGCTTTAGCTTAGAAAACTAGTTGAAACTAATTTAATACTAAGAATAAATAAAACTAAGAAAGCAATCAACTAACTAACTAACACATAGGAAATATCAAGTATGGAGAAACAAAACCAACCAGGCAAATGATCATATTGATTACTTAACTATCTTTAGGAATAACTAATCATATGACACCGGATACAAGGAATGACAACTAGAACCATTAGGCTATGCTAACTTGCTTTTAAGTCTAACAAACACATCCAAATAATCCTAAGGGTTGGGTGAATCTAGGATAAAGGAATGGATCACTTGTAACACGCACTAGTGATGTATCATCTCTAGTCTCAACAAACATAATACGTGTAAAATTGTTCCAGACAACCCTAAATGTAAAGGATAATTTTTTTCTAAATTAATTGATAACTCAAAAATACTTAAACCATGGATGAAAGGGTAAGCTCACGCTAGTGCAACCTAACCCTATCATACAATGAGTAAGGACAAATCTAACAAATTTATCATCTCACTGCCTCAAAACTAGGTAGAACACTGATTTAAACAACTATCAAATCCTATTTGATGATTGCTATATTTGATCTCATTGTCCTAATGATCATAAACACCTAATAAAAATCTAGGTATGTAAAAACTAGCCAAAAAGATATAAAATCAATCAAGCTAGTAAATATGGGAAAAAGATAAGATTATCAATCACAAAACCAACACTCATTCAATAATAAACATGTTTTCAATAACATTCATATGACACAATTGATTAAGCTTAAATAGCTAAATTATGTTAATAATCATGCAAATCTTTTGTACTTTAAGAAGTTTATTACTCATACTAATTTGAAACCAAAATAATGTATAAACGTTAGTTAACATTCTTGAAGCGACGATTAAAAGTTGAAAACAATGATGAACATCAAGTATAAAAACAAATTGAATGATTCCTAGCCTTTAATATTCACAAATTGGCCATCAAACTTTAAACAACTCCTAAAACATTGTATATTCTTGTATTTGACTACTAATGACCAATCTTCTAAAAAAGGATTCTCAAGCTGCTAACTTCTCCCATTGATCATCTAAGTTTGTCAAACTTCATTTTGTGACATTCCAAAAAACCTTTAAATGCAAGTTATAGTGTTGCGGGTTGCAAACAATTATTCTTAAGCTGGTAGCTTCTCCCATTGATCAATCTATAAGTACTTCAATTCTCACTAAGTTTCTTCTAGGGACTCATTTTCAACTCAGACCAGCTTCAATTCTCAACTATACCTATAAATTTACATATAATCGAAGTACGTATCAAAATTAATGAATTTTCATAAAAACCTATCTATAAAGTGGAAATATCAATACAAAATGCATATATGTTATAGAAAAGATCACTCTTCCTTACTTATGTTGTGATGATACTCCATTGCTTCTATAGTGATTTTTCTTATGAGCTCCAATGGAATACCAAGAACAATGTAATATCGTTACTCTACAACATGTAAAAAAATAACATGTTGAGTGCCTATAATTATTAACTTACACCTTCTATGAACACAAAATCTATTCTTACAATGAGAAACAAGATTATTACGAACTTTGATCGGGATTAATCACATAAACTGAATCAGAAGTTTGACATTTGGGTCTTGTGATAGTTGCATGTGAGAATTCTTTTCCTACACAAAGAAAACCATAAGTTTTTTAGTTATGCTCTATGTAATATGTATTGTTGAGTATTGTTAAGCTCCTTTTTGTATGCTTACACAACTTTATTTTATTAGGTTAATATGCAACATATAATACAATGGTAAATATATTAGGTTTCTTTTTATCATATATAGTTATCGAATAGAATCATGTATTTTATGGGTTTTCAAAATCAAACGAGTTTACCCGTCTTAACTTTGGTCGTCAAGTTTTGGATAAGACTTGCCCGAGACATACATGATGAATATTTCATGGATCGAGGAATCACTAGGGCTATAAATAAACTGAATCGAACTGAAGAAGCCTTGTCTATGTTCATTAATTAAGAATTGAAAGTGTTCATGAATGGTTCACGAACACTTACCAAATGAAAATTCTTGTTCTTGTTCATTCATTAAGAAATTAAACTTGTTCACGAAAGGTTTACGAACACAACCGAACGGCTCACCAACACAAACAGAACAATTCACCAACAAACAACCTTATATGATTTAAAGTTAAGTGCTTTACGTAATTATCATATACATATAAATAATTATAAAATACTTTAGTTCAGTTGATTAACTAAAATAAAAGTTATAAAATATATAAATTAATATCTAATGTGTAGATACATGTGTACCTAGTTATGTGCTTAAATGTAAAAGTCTTTCATGTCTTACATATGTGTAATTTGACAAAGAAATGAAATATGATATAAGATTTGATGTTTATCTATCTTTAATTTATATGTACTACTTCTTATATAGGTTTGAGGTTGTTGTACACAATTCTAAATCAATAATGATTGAGTAATGTGTTCAACATAGTCGGATGAGTATTCATGCTAATGGCCCATACTTATGGACCATACGCATGAATACATCATGCTTACGGACCAGTCGCATGACTAAACCAGGAGATTGGATGAGTCGTATGATTGAGACATAAGATTGACTTAGTCACATGACTTAACATTCAGTCGTGCGTATGACTCAATCACATGATTCGGTCGCATAGCTGAACCATGCTAATGGTTCAGTCGTACGAATGGAAGCTACTAACCTATAAATACCACCTAATTCCTGGAAAAATGTAGCACTTGAAGAGATATTACACATACACATAAACCCTAGCCATCCAGAGTGTCCCAAATAGACTTTCTAAGTTCATAGTTCGTTCCTGATGATTCCTACTCGTTCTTAATGTTTAGCACAATCTTATCCACACTATTTGATCCGGTATAAATGCAGAATTAGTTAGTACTTCGTACGTACACGGTCCTAATATAATGAATGACCATGATCAAAATAAACAAACGAACATGAACAAATGTAAACGAACATAAATACATGTAAGCATATACCTTACTAAACGTTCATGAATACAAATGAATGAATGTGATATATGTTCATGTATATTTATTTAACTAAAAGAACAAATTTCTTGTTCATGTTGGTTCACTTACTAAATATAATGTATATTCATTTCCCTTTCCGTCCCATTCTCAGTTTAAGTTAAGGTTTAGTTTGAAAATTTACCCAACTTGTAAGGCCCCGGTCCTGCGACGATTACAGCTGGTAAATCATCGCACATAAAACATAAAATATACATTTACATCTATGAAAAACATCACAGCTGAATAATTTAAAACTATTTCATATATATTAATGACAGCTTTTGCAAAATAATACAATGTAGTTAACTTGTTATAGAAATGGATGCCATCCAAATGTGCCAAGTAGCTCCCACGTGCTATGCTCAGCAATGCTCACCTGCCAACTGGAAAATGCATAAAAAGTCAGTGTTGCTGAGTGAGTTCTAGTTTTATAAATAAAACATGCTTTACTTTCACTAAACCGTTCATTTCTTTAACATGTGATCACACATCGTACGTACACATAGCTAATATCATTATTATCAACATCGTTTGTTCATCATTATGTCTTTTCTCTTCTCAACCATAAACTTTACCCAGCTATTCCTAGTGCTGGACCTAGGTCTATCAAAGACCAGATAAAACGGTGCTCGCACCACTGATCACAGCACCGAGGGTAGAGTTTAGGTATACCACTGCTATGTGCAATGCCCAGCTATTCCTGGTACTAGACCTAGGCCTATCATAGGCTAGCTATAATGGTGCTCGCACCTCTAATCACAGTACCTAGGACATGTAGCGGTGGAGCTATACAAATGGTCAATCACAAAGAAAGACCCCAATATGCATCCTCATGGGGTAGCGAACCCGCACACCGTTGGGCTAACACCTTTAATGGCGTGTCCCGACATACTATGCTTGCAAGACTTTCTTTACTTTCATCTTTCATTAATGCATGAATTCTTACTTCATGTTCCTCTTTTCTTTATCTTTCAATTTACGTTACATAATTCTTCACTTCATTCATTAACATGACACGTAAAGCCATAGGAATGATAAACATACATCATAATAAGGAACATGACATTCACAAAAATCATCATTATATCGGGCTACATCATACATACACAACATGCATAATCATGCAACTTCATACATCATCATCATGCATATGCATCCATCACAGATCACTACATGCCCATCTTAACACCTATGACTTTAAAAGTCAACTGACATGCATCCCCGGGAACATCTCAAGTCAAAACTTAAATTTGTCTTTTTCTCAGAAAGTCAGAAAAGTTTAAGTATTTATCCGCATTTCCTATAGTACATCTGCATTGGCCTTACTTCATCCGCATTGGTCATCCGTATTGGCCTTACTCATCCGCATTTGTCATCCGCATTGGCCTTACTCATCCGCATTTCCCACACTTAGTCAATATTCATCTGCATTTCTTAGACTTAGTCAATGTTCATCTGCATTGACTTTCATCCGCATTGACTTTCATCCGCATTGACTTTCATCCGCATTGACTTTTCCCATCCGCATTGACTCACTTCGTCCGCATTGACTCACCTCATTCGCATTTCCATACTTAGTAAATATTCATCCGCATTGACCTCATCCGCATTTCTTCCCATTACTCATCCGCATTGACTCACTTTGTCCGCATTGACTCACTTTGTCCGCATTGACTCACTTCATCCGCATTTCCATACTTAGCCAATATTCATCTGCATTGACCTCATCCGCATTTCTTCCCATTACTCATCCACGTTGACTCACTTCGTCCGCATTTACTCACTTCATTCAGATTTCTATACTTAGTCAATATTCATCCGCATCGACCTCATCGATATTTCTTCCCATTACTTATCCGCATTGACTTTCCAATACTTATGCAGATTCTAAGACTTAACATATGAGCCTTAAACATCAGATTTTGATTTCCAATCACCATTCATCATGTTCCAAGCTTAAATCTACATCCTAAGTCTTAGAAACATCATCAAGCTTGAACATAGTCACATATCATATCATAACATCATCATACACACATTCAAACATACGGGTCCAAAACTCAGTTTAATGAAAACATACATCCATGCATTTCCAGCCCCAAAATCAGTTAAAATAGGTAAAAGAGGGGTCCTAGAACTCACATTTCCAGCTCTTGAGTATGGCTTCTTCCAAACTCGTTTGCAAATTGAATTCAACCGCCTAGAAACCCACTAAAAACATACCCGAACACATATAAACACATATAAACACATATAAGCATAAACCCGAGGACATAACCGGTTAAGAACACCATAAAAACATGAATTCTTTCCTTGAATTCAAATTCTTTTCTTCTCTCTCTAAAATCCAACAATTTTGTGTGCAGAAAGGGTGATGGGCGGCCATGCCACCTTTATTACCAACTTTTCAAACATTTTGTCCTTTTGGACACTTTTTACCCCAAGACTTGGGTTTTATTTCCTTTCCTTCTTTTCTTTCACTTTATTCTTCTTTGTTGAATTTAAAGTAACCGAGTGTTACACCTTAAAGCATTTATGGGTCTGATTGAACAATTGGGGTTGTTGTTGTTCTAGGTTTCTAAGTTAATTGAGATGGAGTTTAGTTTTGAGATGGAGGGTGGTGGTGTGGCGGCATCAGTGAAGTAGGGTAGTACTGAATCAAGTACGACATTGTCTTATACTTACTGAGTTAGAGATGTTAAAGAAGATGCTATATCACTCCCTGTTCCTCGTAAACTCACTGCCGATCCTCTTTGATTACTTTGACTGAGAAGACTAGTCTGCAACACTTTGTTGATCAGTTTTGTCTTGCTGAGTTGGGTGTTCCTTCCTCACAAGTTCAAAAGGAAAGGGAGTTTGACCCTGCTGTGGATCAGAAGATGAAGCATGCTGAGGTTCATAGGAGGTCCACATTGTGTTGTCTCAGGTTGTTTAACCTTAACCTCCACTTCAGGAGGAACTTCACTTCGAGGGGAGTGTAAGTCAAAGATCTCACCTCTGTTTCTCTTCTGCTTGATTACCATGATCTGTTCTTCCATTCTAAATAAAGACATAGGGCCAAGTCTCCTTTCGGAGAATCCATACAGCCTCAAGAAGCTCATCATCCTTTGTCTATTAGCAGACTTCTTCTTGCCCTTTTTGATGATGGCTCTTGACCTTGCAGCATTTTCCCTCATCTTTTTCTTAGTTGCCATTTGTTCTTTAAGTACTTCAAGCTTAAGCTGTTTGAGATAATAACATGCTATGTACATAAAGGACAAGGGAAGAAGTGCAGATGCCTGATCTAGGCATGTGGCACTCAGGTAGTTTATCATATTTGTAAGGCCACATTCCCAGCACGCTTACAGCTAGCCAATCAGTGCACATAAAACATATATTCTTAATAACGTAAAGAAAACATTGCAGCGGAAACATTTAAACAAACATTCCATTACATTATAAAAGTTTTGCAAAATAATACATCGTTATCAAATTACAAAATACATGTTGCATTACATCACAAAAGGATTATAAAAATGGATGCCATCCAAAAAGAGCCAAGTAGCCGCCTCGTGCCATCCTCAGCAACCTTTACATGTAAGGCCCCGATCCTGGGACGCTCACAGCTGGTCAATCATCGCACATAAAACATGTTTTTAGATTAACTTTAATAAAACATTGTAGTAGAAACATTTAAACAACCATTTCATTTCAGTATAATTACTTTTGCAAAATAATATAACGTTGACTGATTCCAAAATACTTGTTGCATTACATCACAAAAACATTATAGGGAGTGGATGCCATCCAAAATGAGCTAAGTAGCCACCCCGTGCCATCCTTAGCAACCTTTACCTACCAACTGGAAGCATATAAAAGTCAGCATTGCTGAGTGAGGTCTAGTTTTAAAATAAAACATACTTTACTTTCATTAAAACCGTTCTTTACTTTCTTTAAAAATCATACTATACTTTTGCACATGATCACACATCGTACGTACACATGGATAATAACATTATTATCTTGATCATTCGTTTGTTATCTTTCTTTCATTCATCGTACGTCATTATCATTCACTTTCGTTACTTTCATTCTCATTTATTCATACTTTCTTACTTTCATTCGTACGTTCATTACCTTCTGATGACATGTACATTACCCCAAACGTTGGGCACAAAGCTAGTTACTGGGCCTGAGGTCTTTCATAGACCTCGAACATTATGCACGAAGC
This sequence comes from Flaveria trinervia, assembly GCA_025506515.1. Taxonomy (NCBI): domain Eukaryota; kingdom Viridiplantae; phylum Streptophyta; class Magnoliopsida; order Asterales; family Asteraceae; genus Flaveria; species Flaveria trinervia. The sequence goes on along the minus strand of CM046454.1, from coordinate 32,472,840 downwards.
TGACTCCAGTACCTAGGGCAAGTACATCCACCACTTATCTTTTCTCTTTCATTCCGGATCAATGCCAATTCCTATACCCCGAACATTGTGCATGAAGCTAGTTACTGAGCCTGAGGTCTTTCATAGACCTCAAACATTATGCACGAACCTGACTTCAGTACCTGGGGCAAGTGACAAGGATCCCATACATATGGTCAATCACAAGGATTAGACCCTAGTGTGCATCCTTATGGGGTAGCTAACCCGCACACAGTTGAGCTAACACCCTTCATTGGGTGTGAACCTCCATTCATTTGCTTGCAAGCCTTTCTTACTTTCATTCATTCATCAATGCATGCATTCTTTCATTACATTCCTCTTTCATTATCTTCCACTTTACATTACATAATACTTTTCATGTCATTCATTAACATTCAACGTAAAGCCATGGGAAAATAACATACATAATAAGGAACATAAACATGAACATACAACATCACCATACAAGGCACATCATACATGCATAACATACATCATACATACCATCATGCATAAGCAACATCAATCATACATCATCAATGACCTCAAAAGGTCCACTTACATAGCCCTCAGGAACCTCCCAAGTCAAAGCCTACAATATAGTTTTTTCCTAAAAATCAGAAAATATTCTAAGTCTTTAGGCGCATGAACACTATGCAGGTGCATGAGCACTATGTAGGCGCATGGCATTCGAGGCGCATGGGGAACACTTAGATGCATGAGAAACGTTTCGGCGCATTGGCACTATTGGGGCGCATGAGCAACACCTACTCTATTCTAAGCAAATCCTAGGCGCATGAGTGCCTAGGCGCATGAGCTATTTGGGCGTATGAACACCTAGTCAATTTTAGCCTATTTCTAGGCGCATCGATACTATTCAGGTGCATGAGTTTTTGGGCGCATGGGACACTTAGGTAGTTATTTATAGCTAGGTGCATGAGCAGTCTAAGTCATCCTAAACATCATTATTTAGTCCCCAAACAATCACCTATCATATTCTAAGCTTATATTATACATTCTAAGACTTAGGAACATAATCATAACATATATTGGTATCAAACAGATACATAGCCCAAAATCAAACCCCACCCGAAATCACACACATAAACACATATTGGTATAAAACCCAAATTTTATAAAAACTTCATACATCCATTTTAGCCCCAAAGCAATTAAAAACTAGTGCAAAGGGGGTTCTAGAACTCACCTTGGCAACCTCTTCGGATAAGACTATTAGGACAGTGTACGTACAGAGTACTAACTGATAATGCGTGAAACCAGATCAAATAGTCCGGAATCCTATTTGATCGGTGATCCAATCAGTGAGAACGCAGTTCCGATCAATCTAACAATTAAAGAAACGTTAAGAACGATTAGAAAAAGAACAACTATGAACTATGAACTTGGAACAGGGTTTCTAAGTCTTTGGATTCTCTTCAATTGTTATGTTCTTCCACGAATTAAGTGGTATTCATAGGTTAGGGTTTTACAATCGTACGATTGGTCCATATGCAGGACTGAAGGTTTAGTTGTGTGACTGAGTCAATCTTATGTCTCAATGGTGCGACTGATCCAGTCTCCTGGTTCAGTCTTGCGACTGGTCCATTAGCATGAAGTATTCATGCATATGGTCCATTAGCATGGGCCATTCACATGAAGACTCATACGAGTAAGTTTGAATGGGCCATTCACATGAAGACTCATACGAGTAAGTTTGAACACATTTCTTAATCATTATTGACTAAGAACTATGTACAATAACCTCAAACCTAATAGTTAGTTCAATATACTTTATAACACAATAAACAATGAATCATTAAACATTATAAGCATCAATCACATATTGTATTTCATTCAATTCATTCATTACATATATGTAAGACATGACAAAGATTTTAATTAAGCTCCTAAACTAGGTACATATGTATCAACAAGCTCCCCCTTTGACCTAGTTTATATTAACGTCTGACACTCTTCATAAGCTCCTCAAACCTCTTGTACTTCTCCTCTCTAGTAACTCCTGCATGTACTTCAAATGCGAAGCAGAGTCGTATAACATTCTGAAACTAGAGAGCTTGTACCATATCTTGTGCGTCATAGAATAGTGGCCACTTGTACAATATATAGACATCTTCTGCAGACAAGTTTGTATGCCTCATTGGGTCGAATACCAGGATAGTTTCCATTTTTCCTTCTCTATTTAGAACTATGACGGCTTCGCCTGTTCCCCAATCATAGTACCACCATTTGAAATGTGGAGTGAAGTCCTATGCCATTTCCCTTAAGGGAATCTTGGACATTGTGCATGGGGGACTCCACTTTAGCACGACTTTAGGATTTCCAGATATGGGATACACTTTAGACCTATGAATGTACCTCTTCGGTTATTGAGGTCTAATGTTAATCCGTCTGGTGTGGTATTCCTTCTTTAGAGCAGCCTCAAACCAGCTTGACATCTTTCTATGATCAGCATATAGCAAATTTAAGCGTGCCAGCTCGTTGAGCTCAAAACCTAGGAGTCTTCAGATCATACGGATATCTGAAGTACTCTATTCCCATCTCCCTGTTTACAGCATAAACATTAAGATCCTCAAAATACGCCCACGTAATAATCTTTCCAGACACCTTTAGATCTTTCTTGACCTTGTAGAGCTTGGTGAAGGCATTTTTCTTTTGAGCTGTGCGTTGGGCTCGTATCTCAACAAAACAAGCTATTTGTCTCTTTCTCCATCTCATCCAGTTTGAGCTATTCGTTGGGCTCGTATATCAACATCAGCATCCGAGGCTTAGGTAAGCCTTTCATTCTTATCTGTTTCTTTCTCCATCTCATCCAGTTTATCAATGTAGCACGGCCAAGAGTGTCACCCAAGTCGGGGATCACATTTCCCTCTCGGTCAGTGTACTCTGGATTGTGCTCCGTTGTGATATCCACAATCTCTATTTCATTGACATCATTAAGCTCATCATCACTTGTCACATCAATTGTAGGAGGATCTTTGACAAGCTCGTTTGGATTCAGTCTAAACATTTCAGCGAGTTGCTCGTTAGTTCTTGTCAATGATTTCTCCTTCTCCAGGAGTGTAGCTCACCGACTGTCTGACAATCCCTTGTAAATCAAGAATCATGGTGAATTGAGACTTGATTTGCTATAGGGTAGCAACATCATATTCGTCTTGCTGTGATGTTTGATCTGCTTGATTAAATATTTAACACATCAATCATTAGTAATTAATCAAGACATTTTAACATTATATAGACATAGGTAAACATTAATTACATTAATGTTATATTAGAATCAAGTACAAAAGTTTTCTAAATACAAAACATTTAATCTTTACTTTTATCCTGATCTGTCAGTTCTTTAATAGCAGGGGCTAAGGATGATGCTCCTTGGTCTTGAGCTCTCTTAGTGCGTCTTTCTTGACCTTGAGCAGAAGCTGATGCAGCAACATCACCTTCTTCATCATCATCATCTCCTCTCTTCTTTCCCCTAAGTCCATCATCACCCTCTTCATCTTTATTAGAATCATCATCATCCTCATCATCATCATCATCATCATCCTTACCTTCCCTGATCTTTAAAGGCTTATCTTTTGATCCTTTCAGCCTTAGCAGTATCTTCTTGTTCTTGGCCTCTAACTCTTCAATCCTTTTAACCGAATGAGCATTGTGCTCCTGCAACTGTATAATCGGCTGAGCTTGAGCAACATTGAGCTCCACAAGCTGGTTTAGCTGTGTAGCTCTTTGCTCATCAGCAGCTAGCAGCTTTAGCACCATCCAGTTTAGGTTAGCAAGATGTTCCTCTACCCCGATAGAGGGTAGAGAGGATCCATGGCTCAGTGGGACGTGTGTAAAAGTGCAGCTCTTTAGGTGGTGGTAGTGGTAGTGGATGTGGTGAATATGGGTGGTGGAATACGAGTGGATGGTGAAGGGGTAGCTGTGGTAGTGGTGGTTGGGAGTGTGGTCGTGATAGTGGGAGGTGTGATAGTGGTGGTAGGGGTGTGGTAGCGGTGGTAGGGGTGTGGTAGTTGTGATCGAAGTGGTGGATGTGGTGGTGATCAAGGTAATCCTTCTTCTTTTTCTCTTCATTCCATAGGGCTGAGCCATACCCTTCTTCCTTGATCCCGTAGAGGAGGATGCTCCCCCAGGCTGATGGAATGGTCAGGGATATATGATTGATCAGTAGTAGCAGTAGTAGCATCCCTGGCCTCATCCTGGCATCCACCAACCGTTGCAAGCCCTCTCTCAGTGGCAACTACCTTGCTACCGACTATCCTCACCAGTGGCTCCTTGTCCAACTCTTCCTCCTCATATATCTGAAAGTTGGTGTTGATTGTAGCTGGCTCGGATCCACCTGGAGCCTCACCACCTTGACCATCACCTTGGTCGTCATTGTCATCTTAGTCATCGGTGGATATCTCAATAGGCTCTACATCGTAGTCACTGTCATCATGACCAACTTCTTCCTAGCGGGCGCCACATAATCCTCTCTAGCCAGATGCCCAAACAATCATCTGACAGGGGGTTTCACCTGCTTCCCCTGTACACCTTCATCCTACCCAGTGTAGTATCATCCATAACCTCTAGGGTCACCGCATCATCACTCTCTTTTGGTAGCAAAGGAAGCTTCTAGTCTAAGATCATCTGAAGGAACCGAGGGTACATGCAGAATCCTTCCTTGCCCTTGGCCCCTATATTCTCGACCAGGTAATTGAAGATCATCCGTGAGAAACTAAACGGATGGTTCAGTACCAGAGCAAACATATGCATTTTGGATTTGATCTGATAGCTCATCAAACCCCCTTTCCTCGATGCAATGCACTTGAGGATCACATGTGCCAAGTACTTGAACTGGGGGCACATATTGCCCTTGTTGAGCACACCAGCGTTTATGTCCCCAGAGTACTTGATCCCCAGAAAACATCCCCGCATAGTAAGGGGATATAGCCAAGTCGGGTAGTCTCCGTCCTTTCCAAACTACAAGACTCTCCTAATATCATCCTCACTGACCGTAATATCTTGTCCAAAAATGGTGCTCCGAATACAGCGTGGCTCAAAGGACCTATCTACAACCGCGCTTTCCCAGAAAGCCTGCTGAATAGATCTGTATGGCGCTCACGGTGTCAGATAGCCGTGAAGATCCTTGATCTTTGTAGAAAATTAATAATACCCACAAACTCTAAAGCGTTTCGGGACGTGACGTCAAGATGAGCACAGATGTTATGCTTCGTGCTCATCGTCCACCTACTAGCCATGTTGTTGTAACACAAGACACATAAACATTAGAATTTTGGTAAGTGAATGACCTTTGAACTTTAATGAGGTTGAAAGATTCTGTTCAGTCATGCGAATGGACAGTGCGACTGAGCTTTAGTCGTGCGATTTAGCTCAGTCGTACGATTGAGCTTGTGACTGAGCTTAGTCGTAAGCTATACCATGCGGTTGAACCAGTCGTGCAACTGAACTTGGGCTAAACTTGATGTTAAACATTGTGGATTGGCTCATTAGACTAGCAAACGCTCTAAATAACATCTAATGCTTTTTAAGTTCCTGGTTTAGTTAATTTTATATGTTTATTTGGACAACTTAGTCTCAGTTCTTATTTTGAACAAATTCTGTCAATTAGGGCTTGATTTAGTGGAATCTTTAGGTCGGGATCTTCGCACATTGCCTGTATATGTAAGAAATAATCGTTAGAATCAACAAGAACAGGTATAGAATGCTCAAACAAAATTTTGGCCGAGTTTGGGTGTAGTCGTACGAATAGAGACCGATTAGGATTGGTGACAAAGTGCGAACGACTCTGTTCATTTTATACTATGTTTACATTCAGTCATGCGACTGGACCTATTCGCACGCTTCATTCGTGCGATTAGGGCTCAGTCATGCGACTGGCTCACTCGGTCACATCTATTCGTGCGATTGGGGTTCAGTCGTGTGATTGACTTAGTCGGTTCCCTTCATTCGTGTGATTGGTTCATTCTAGTGATCCAATCGCATGGATTGACCCATGCTTATGGTCCAATCATACGTCTTATCCATACGTGTGGTTCAATCGTGCGATTGGCTCATACTCATGATCAAATCGTGCGAATGGCTAAGACTTGTGAGTTTCACCTCATATAGTTTCAAACACTTAGCTTTTTAATTACTAATTAGACATTATGACTGTTGATCATTGCAAACATCACCTTTTTACCAAAACTGTTGTTCATCTTAGACGTAATCCTTTTAACTTAATAAAAAATTGGTTACCTAAGACGTGACCCCTTATAAATGATTGATTCACAGATTGAATTCAGATGCATAGTCCGACTTTTACCTACCAAATGACTAAAAATAAAATATAAGTAAAACAACTAGAAATTTTAAAAACAAAACCAAGACATATTTTTGTATTTTTGAATGGAGATGGGTTTAAACCTATTAGATTATGTCTAACTACTTTTATTTCCTTAATAGCACAACTTCAATTCAATTTTATCATTTCTCGTACAATTCATTATGGAATCATACAGGTATATCAAAATCATTTGGTACATTGAATAAACATTTTTGATGCTAGATCCTTGTTTTTCAATGAGAGTCAATAGCAATTTTAGGAAATCATACTAGAGCTAGAAGATGCACACAATGATTTTGACTTTCAAGAACTGTAACTCACGATGATTGTTAGTATACTTGTCCTCTTAAATCCATACACAGATTTTTGACACACATTTTTAGTGAGTTAAGGTTTAATTATTTCAACAAGCATTTATGGATCCCACGGTTATATGGTAATCAACGTTCCTCAGGAGATTATTGAGCAGTCTACGGGTATATTTCAAGAAGAAACTACTCTAAGAGCTTTCAAAGAGATGCCAAGCCTCAGGTCAGTGCCATCGCATAGCAAAGAGGCGCAAACAACATTGAATTCTAGAATATTTAGGTTATGCTTATCCTCAGGTCAGTGCCACCGCACAGCAGAGAGGCACACAACCTATCTTCTTGTTAGAGCATTTATTTTCTTTTTACACATATCGCACCAACACATAAGTTATCAGCTTGCTTGCGTTTTGCATTTTTCATGTGCTTTGCTCATATTTTATAGTCGACCGCACACATTTGTGGCATTTATTTTGCTCTTCACCCATTCTTGAAACTGCGTTGATTGTATTAACCAGGGATAAGATGGGAACCCATAGCAAGTTGAACAACTTAGTTTGCAATTGTAACCACCAATGAGGTCTACTCATCTATTGTGTTGAATCTACCGACACATGATATAATGAACTAGCAGCCTCTAGGTCTACTTTCTCTATGTTACCCTGATAGCATACTAGTTTTACTATCAATTTTCCTTTTAATTTTCTTAGACTTTTTAGACTTAAACTTTGAATTTTGCATCTTAATCATTTATACTCTTTTAAAGTCCCAAATAATCAGTTCCCTGTGTACTATCATTTTCCATATACATTGAATCAGTATCACAAATTTGATTTCTTTCCTTTTAGCTATGTTGTCCTCCTCCCATGTTTTTTTAAGTAATTAAATAAAGAAACTAATTTTATACTAAACTAACCTATTGTCCCCCTAAAATTCTAAAACCAAAAATATTTTTGTGTTTTTTGGATTTAAATAGATTGGAAAACTAAATAAGACAAAATAAAATAAAATAAAAAATAATATCGGACTAAGCATTTTCTTCCTCTGTGATCACATCACTTTTCTTTTTCATGCCATTAACATCTAATAGATATAAAAACCTCAGTTTATCAAATGCTTTTGTGTAGAGGTCGGTGCGTTGAAAATGCGTATTTATTTGAACCACATCGATTAGTTTCTTTTCAAAACAGTCACATATAAAGTGATATTTAATACCGATGTGTTTAGTTTTAGGATGTTGGACCAGATTTTTTGTTACGAGAGAATTGCAAACCGTAGTTGCGCATTTGCTGTTGAATCCAGATGATTTGTGAACAGCAACTTGCAGTAGCAACGTATTCAGCTTCACATGTTGACAGAGCAACGGAGGTCTGCTTCTTACACTGCCAGGTGACTAACCATCTACCAAAGAACTGACATCCTGCTCATGTTGAATTGTAATTCATTTTGCAACCACCATAATCCGAGTCACTATATGCTATAATCTCCAATCATCGTCATGAGGATACCACAACCCGAGTGTTAGTGTACCCTTCACATAACGAAAAATCCGTTTAACACCTATGAGATGGTTGACTTTCGGTTTGGCCAGATATCTGGAGCAGAGACACCTTGCATTCATGATATCAGGACGAGACGTTGTGCGATGCATAAGGGATCCAATCATTCCTCTATACGTTATAGCATCAACTAGATCACTATTTTCGTCAGGTGCCGTGGTTCATGGCAATTGGAGATCCAGCAGCTGAAGCGTTCTCCATGACAACCGACTTATGATGTCCCCTACATATTTTGTCTCATGCAGGAAGATTCCTTTGGTGTCTGATCCACCTGTAATCCTAGGAGAACTTCATCTCCCCTGTTGCACTCATCTCAAATTTTGCTTTCATGACAGATTCAAATTCTTTACATAACTCTTCGTTTTTGGAACCAAGGATTATGTCATCGACGTAATTTTGTACCAGCAGTAAGTCGCCATCCTTTTCTTTGATAAATAGTGTACAGTCAATAACTCCTTTGCGAAAATCGTGTTTCACCAGATGAGTTGAGAGTTTCTCATACCATTCACTTGGGGCTTGATGGAGCCCGTAGAGAGCCCTATCAACCTTGTAAACTTTGGCCAGATGATAAGGATCCTCAAATCCTTTAGGTTGACTGACATACACTATTCATGGATTTCACCACGAAGGAATGCACTCTTGACATCTAATTGATAAACTTTGATCTTCATGTAAGATGCATAAGCTAGGCAGATACGGATTACTTCAATTCTAGCCAGGTGAAAACACTTCATTGTAGTCAATTCCTTTGACTTGTCTAAAACCTTGAATGACAAGTCGAGCCTTGTTTCTGATTATGACCCCTTGGTCATCTTTGTTGCACTTCAAGACCCACTTAGTGCCTATTACATTAGCTCTTTTTGGTCTATCCACCAATGTCCATACTCCTAGCTTCTTGAATTGAAGGAGTTCTTCTTGCATGGCACTAACCCATGCCTCATTTTTTAAGGCTTCACTTACATATTTTGGCTAAAATTGAGACACAAAACATGGATAAGCACCATCGTGAAGATTGCCTTTTTCCATGACTGAGGCACAATCAACTGAGTATAGGTAATTTCTTGTCTGTACTCCTAATTATACATCCCTATGACGTTGTCTAGTAGATGATATACATTTAGCCGTGAACCGGAGTGGTGGGAACAACTACTCCCGATCCAGATTTAGAATTCCTGGTTTAGTATCTGTAGCCGTTGGAGTGCAAGGTTCCGAAATGTCAGACAACATCTGATGCTTGTGTACTTTCAGTAGTAGGAACTTGTTCCTCTTGATCCACCTGCTCAGACTCTACTTCTTCTTCATCATCAAGGAGGAGTCACTTATATCAAGTGCTTCCCTTGAAGGACTAGAATACTCACTTTGGGAACCTGATGTTGTCGAGTCTACTGACGATGTGTTTAAGACATCGTACATCATTTTGGTCGATAACTCATCATCAAGAAGGAGAGAGGGATGTTGAAGGACTTAAAGAATCCATCATAATTGAAGAAGAATACGGGTCCTTTTCTAGCGGGGGGTGGTGTATCTCTAAACATCAACGTTGCACCACACTTCTACTTGATCCGTTGAGTTGTTGTAAACTCTCTTATTCAGTATATTGTATCCTAGAAAAATCCCTTCTTCAGCCTTCTCACTGAACTTCCCTAATTGAGTTTTCTTCAACAGCGTACATGGTGCTCCAAATGGTTTGAGGTACTCTAGATTAGGTTTATGTCGCTGGAGCAACTCATAACACGTTTACCATGATGTTTTACTACCAAGACTTAATTGAGGGTGTAAATGCATTGGCAACTGCCTCATTCCAAAATTGGATGGTAGTTTCCAAGGCTGCTAGCATCGGTCATGTTGTCTCTATCAAGCTCCTGTTCTTCTGTTCCAACTCCATTAATTTGTAGAGTGTAGCAGATGTGAACTGATGTACATTCCTTTCTCTTTGCAAAATTCCTCCATCCATTGGTTCTTGATTCCATGCCGTTGTCGAGCGAATCTATCGCACTTTCAGCTTGTAGAGAGATTCCAATGTATCACCAGCTATTTGACATTCAATGTCTCTAATTTGGATTTCAGAAACATTATCCAAGAGAATCTGGAGTAGTCATTAGTGACTAATAGCACCCAAATCACCAGCGATGCTCTTGGTGCTCACAGGACCAAACAGATGCATGTGTAGAAGTTTGAGAGGTAATTCAATTGAGTTAACTTTTCTTTGCCGTATAAGACTTCTTGGTCTGTTTACCTTTATTACATGCTACACAAAAATCCGAATTTGAAAATTCTTGACGTTTAACTCCTTCATTCCTAAATCATTTTTTGGATCAATGATTCATCTTCCGTGGATTTATGTTCCCATTCTCCTATGCCAGGAGATCGAGACCCTCTCAGCTTCCTTTGACAAGAAGCATTGACTTGGTGATCGGTTGTGGGGGCCTTGATAGATCCAAGACATATAAATCATTATATCTGAAGCGACATTAAGATTGGTCCTCCGGATAATGTAATCGTCTTCAATACATAGAACTCCTTGTTGTCAAAAAAAACTTTTGATCCTGTCACATACTGGGATAACTGAAGCAATGTTATCTGTAACTTTTTGAATGTAGTTTGACCTTACAAGAGGTTACTTTCTGGTTTCCCACTTCGCCTTGAGCGTGATGTAATCCTCCTTTTATTCCAGCAAATGATACATGTCACCTTTAATTTGTTTGACTTTGAAGATAGAAAAGTATCCCTGTCATGTGCGTTGACAGGATCAGTGATCACAAGTTTGATGTATTAGAATACAAAGCAGCGGAATACAAACTAGAATTAGACAAATTGTAGCAAGCAATCGATACTTGTAAGCATTAAGAGCGCATACGGTTATAGGGAGAGAATATATATTTCTGATTTTAAGGAATGTTTATAGATGTAGAATATTTCTAATCAAATCATTCATTCATTCCATTCATTCATCACATTTACAATAGTTGTCACTCCTTATATAGAGTGCAACAATCACTGCTGTTATCACGGAAAGTGACAACTGGCAGATCTAATACAAAATAACTAATTCTTAACAAACTACTGAAATGTTCACAACTACTGAGAACATATCAGCATGTTAAGTACAAAATATAAAACTACTGGAACTACAACGACTGAAGAACAAGCTCTTCAGTCGTTTTACAAAACTACTGAAAAATATAAAACTACTGATATCACAACTACTGAAGAAGTACTCTTCAGCAGTTGTGACAAACTACTGAGGCTTCAGTACTTGATCTTCAGACTTTGACCTTCAGGTGTTTCATCAGCTGATGACTTCAGTAGATATCATCAGCTGATGTCTTCAGTCTTTGTCTTCAGACTTTGTACATCAGTTGTTGATCTTCAGCACTTGTAAACTCTTCAGCTGTTGTACTTCAGTACTTTGGTCTTTCAGCTTCAGCACTTGTGTTCTTCAGCTGTTGTACTTCAGCACTTTGGTTCTTCAGCTGTTGAGGTCTTCAGCACTTGATCTTCAGCTGTTGAAGTCTTCAGCACTTGTCAAACTACTGATGAGCTTTCAGCAGTTGTTGTGATACCATGTGGGACTTAGAGGTTTTCTGATCTTGGCTCATTGGTTCTTTTGGTCCAACAAACTCCCCCTGAACCAATGCAGCCAAAACCTCTAACTTATTTTTCTCCCACTTATTGATGGCAAAATGTTGGTCTTTTTCCTTCTTGATCAGAGAGAAGATGACCCATGTAAGCTCCGGCCTGGGAAGAAACCTCAAATATTTGTTTGGCAGAGTATGAATGGGAACTCTGTTTTGGGGAACAGGACACAGAGTTGTTATCCCATTCATGAGATTCACTTCCCCATAATGAGTCTGTACGACTCTCTTGTGTAGGCCTCAAGGAAGGTGATTTGTTCCTCCATGGTTAGCTCTTCAGCACCTCCTTCAAACAATGATTCCGGCCCATAATACTCAGAGGTATTTGGCCTGTTTCCCATTCTTTAGCTCCACAGTTGTTATTATTCTGTAAGCAAACTCATCCGGTGATTACCCTCTAGGAACAACTGGAGCTCATTTTTCCTGACTTCCTCAAGCCTCTTGTAAACTAACCCCTTTTTCACTATTTTGTTTTCCAGCATCTTCTGAGGGGTTAGATTAGCTTTGTAGGCCTTCTTGAAGTCTTCTAGGATTTCCCAGGGTGAAACTACAAAGACCAGAGAGATCACTTCATCTACGATCTTTTTCACCTGGCCAATGTATCTCCGAGGTATATTGTTCTTATGAATTCTGTGAGAGACCCTGGATCAGGCCAAATCCTCACTCTTTCCTTTTGATATTGAAAGGTATGCCTGAGAGTGTAAAGTCTGAGGGCTTGCTCCTTCATATTGATGATGGAAGATGTGGCTGCATAAGCTTTGTCAACTCTCTTCAGCAATTCCTCATCATGCTGTTTATGAAGCTCTTCTTCTTCTAGCTTCACTTTAACCATTTGTCTCTGGACTTCAGGAGTAATTGCTGAGGAGTGACTTGTGGCCTTAGGCAACTGAATCACAGCTGAGAGCGGCAGCCTGTCTTCATCATCTTCTTCATCTTCTTCTAGCCTCAATATCCTTCTCTTCTTCTTCAAGGGTATATCATCGGCTATGGGTTTTGAGGGTAAGGGAGTTGGTTTGGTGGGTTGTGTTTTGGGTGGTTTTGGTGTGGGAATGTTGACAGGCTGTGCTAGCATCCTTGAGGTGAGTGTGGCTTTTGATTGCTTGGCTAGCTCAGTCCTGCTCCCAGCACCCGCTTCATTCAAAGCTTCAATAACAAGCCCCTTAGTGTATGCTTCAGACGAACAGATCTTGGTGGTGATTGCCAAGATACTGTCCCTGGACCAAGCTTTGATTTCATCATTGATCTTCCAAGATATTTTGCAATAAATCTTATCATGATTTCAAGCCTTTCTCTTTCTAACACTTCATAACTTGCCCATCTATTCTGGATTTCTTCAATCTCTAGTCGTCGAATCTCAGAGTCAAGTTTGTTGGTGTCATGGCCTTGCCTAAACACTGATCAATGATGTTGTCCATTGATCTGCTGTCGGCATCAGCCTCTTTTATCAGTAGCTCCAAGGCTTTATCTTCAGCAATGTGCTCATCAGCACCTTTCTTTCGCTTGTAGGTGAGCATTGGTTGCTGTTCTTTCTCCTCCTTTTGGGCTTGCTTCCTTCCTTCTTTTCCTCGGATCTTTTCCTCTTCTTTTCTTTCACTGCAGTACTCTCCCCCTTTTGGTTGCATTGGAGGAAGGGGTTTGTACCGCAGAAAGAGTCTTTTGGACAGCAGCATCAACCAAGGGCTGTAATGTTGAGGAAAGCCTCTCATCAATGGCTTTGATCACTATATCAGTGATTATGGGTGTGATGAGAGGGGGAATTTTGGAGTACAGCACCTATTTGCTCAGGAGGGTTCTGTTCCTGAGAAGTAGGGCCTGAAGCAGAGCAGGTGGTTGATTTTGGAGTGGCTCGTGTTTGGGAAACCTTCAAGTGAAGGTGCCATCTGTGGGTGGATAGGGCAGATGGTCTTTCTCCTTGTGAGAGTTGGTCAAGTAGGTTTTGCAGCCTACTGACTTTCTCTTCAAGGATGTGTTCTGGGCAAGAACATCATAGAAAAAGCCCAGGTCATCATCAGCCGAAGCTGAATCAGCTGACCTCCTGCTTAGAGCAGGATTTACATGCACTGGGTGTAGACCAGTTGGTGCATGTGCCCCTTGTGCTTGGTACTGGGGACTTCCAGCCTCAGGACAATGTCCATCATCAGCTGTTGCCTCTAGTGAGGTCTTAGCAATGTTACCAGCCTCACTCTGGTCATGTGCTGAGTCAGAGGAGGTGGCAGCCTCACTAGATATTCTAAGCTCCTTGTCTACACCAGGAGATAGAATTGGGAAACCCCTGTGCTGTGGGTTCTCAAGTGCACTGTGTTCCTCCCCCTCAATTGTAGAGGTATTCCCAGTAGTAAGTGGTTTCTGGGGAGGGGGTGAGGAGTGCAATTGAGTCAGCACTTGTGCAACTATTAAAGTTGGGCTGTGAGGGGCGGTTGTTTGGGGTGAGGGGATAGAAGCAGTGTGCACCTGGGGAGGTTGGTGCTCTTCAATGGCAATCTCCTCAAGTGAGGAAGATCCCAGATAAGTAGGTACCCTTGTGTGGTTGCTGCAGGCTCCTGTTGAGAGGAAGCCTGAGCGGCTGTGGCTGGAGGAGTCATTGTATCCACTAGGGGGTTTGGACTAGTGGATATATCCTGCGTTTGTGTTGCAGGGGCATCCTCAGGGGACTCAATTCCCTGAGTAGCCGTTTTGGGTTTCTTTTTGGTGGGTTTGGTGGGGACTTTGGATTTGGAGGTGGTGGCTGTGGGTTCCAGCTGCGTGGGTTTTCGCAGCTTGGCAGCCATTTTGAGTGTCCGGTCAGAGTTGTGCCGGGAGTATACTTCCGGCAAACAGCCGTAGCAGGGACTCCCAAGCCAACAAGTCCCTCAGCATTAAGCTGGTCTGTAATAATGGCCATTATGAACCGTGGATAAAGTATCCAACGGTTGGCAGTTAGTTTTTGAGCCATATCTTTGAGCTCTGAAAATATTATTCTGAAAAGTTTAGTGGTTGTTGCTCAAGGATAGAATACATTACCTGCTGCCATTTGGTGGACATTTGATCCCAAGACGACGTCTTAGGGGCCAAACATACATTCACCATGTGAAAATCAGGCGCTCAGCGTCATTAAAGTGTTTCTTCATGATGGTGGAGGCACTGAGATCGCCTTGATATCCATGTTGAGCAAAGGATAGATCTATGGTGCCCTTCGGATATCCAGCAGGAGAAGTAGCATCATTCAGTTGAAGAATTTGGCGGATTATTGCAGGAGTGATGACTACTTCTTTGTTGTTGACGACCGACCGGAGGGATGGTGTGTTGTTCTCCCCAGTGGTAACAGTAACGTTCATCCAAAATTGGTGCAAGGATTCGGCATGTAAATGGGGTTCAGAAAAATGCCTGTTGTATTGGGACTGAACCATAAGATCGATAGCAGTATCGAACTTAGTCCAGATCGGCGATTTAGTGAGGTAGGCAACACAGTTGTGTCGCGGTTTAATTTGCATAGACGCCATTGAGAAGAGGGAAGTTTTGGAGAGGAACGTTAGGTTTGAAGAAGATGAAGCATGGAGAGCTAGGTTAGGGGTATATATAGGGTACGGGTAGGAAACGACTGAAGGATGTGGTGTTAGTCATCAGTAGTTTTAAACGACCGTTGACATGGTATTATCCTTTCAGACGTTGAAACAGCTGAAGTCGTGGTGTTAGGCATCAGTAGTTAGAAAACTACTGAAGACCGTGGTTTTGACTTCAGATGATTGAAACAACTGAGGACTTGGTTTTTGTCATCAGTAGTTATGAAACTACTGAAGACAGTGGTTTTGTCATCAGCTGTTGTAAACAACTGAAGACTTGGTATTAGTCATCAGTAGTTATAAAACTACTGAAGACGTGGTTTTGCTTCAGTTGTTTAAAATGAACAGCAGTTGTACAAACGACTGAAGAGAAAGTTCTCTTCAGCTGTTTTCGTCAATTCTTAGCTTTTCAGCTGTTTCAAACTGTCCTCAACACATTCATCAGTCTTTTTGGCTGATTTCAGTTGTTTCATAGGACATCAGTACTTATCTGTTTTTACTGATTGCAGTAGTTGTAACTGCATCAGTAGTTGTAACTACATCAGTAGTTTAGAACAGATGAAGTACTTCAGTACTTGTGAGACATTTAGCCTTCAGTAGTTATAAAAACTACTGAGGGTAAAAGAGCTCATCAGTACTTATATGTGACATAGGTACTCATGATCATCAGTATGAATTACTAAGATCATCAGTAGTTGTCACTTATTCTAGTTGCAGCATACCAAGCCTTAACACCAGGTTTTGGAAAGTTGAACTATCCAAAGGCTTAGTAAAAATGTCTGCAAGCTCATCAGCACTAGGCACAAACTTAGGATCAATCAGACCTTTTTCAAAACAATCCCTTATAAAATGATGTCTGATCTCTATATGTTTGGTCCTAGAGTGCTGGACTGGATTTTTGACAATGCAAAGAGCTGAAGCACTATCCATTAACATGGAGTCTTAGTCTCTGTAATGCCATAATCCAAAAGTTGGTTTTGAAGCCAGAGTACCTGAGATGTACAACTTGCAGCAGCAATGTACTCTGCTTCAGCAGTGGATGTAGCAACTGAGGTCTGTTTCTTGCTCTGCCAAGAAATCAAGCAGTTGCCTAGGAATTGACATCCACCAGAAGTTGATTTCCTGGTCAACTTACACCCTGCATAGTCACTGTCAGAAAAAGCAACTAATTTACCAGAATGTCCGGTAGAATACCATAAACCTAGAGATGGAGTGCCTTGCAGATATCTAAAGATCCTCTTGACTGCAATCAGATGAGACTCTTTAGGTGCAGCCTGAAATCTAGCACAACACATGTAGCAAACATAATATCTGGTCTAGAAGCTGTTAAATACATCAAGGACCCAATCATACATCTGTAAAGTGTTTCATCAACCACTTTACCTTTCTGATCTGAGTCCAGTTGTGTGGTGCTGCTCATGGGAGTAGAACAGGCTTACAGTTTTGTAAATCAAACTTTTGCAAAAGATCTTTTGTATATTTGGACTGATGAATAAAATTCCATCAGCCTTTTGTTTGATTTGCAACCCCAGAAAGACTGTAATTCTCCCATGGCACTCATTTCAAACTTCTGTTGCATCAACTTTGTAAAGGCATCACACAACTTTGGATCAGAGGATGCAAAAATGATATCATCTACATAAATTTGAACATAGATTATGCTGCCCAGCTTTCTTAATGAATAAAGTCTTGTCTATGGAGCCTCTAGTGAAATTGTTTTCCAGAAGAAAGTTTGATAATGTCTCATACCAGGCTCTGGAGCTTGTTTTAACCCATAAAGAGCTTTATCAAGCTTATACACCCAATTAGGATGTTTATTGTCCTCAAAGCCTGGAGGTTGACATACATAAACCTCTTCTTTAATTTTTCCATACAAAAATGCACTTTTGACATCCATTTGAAAAACTTTAAGGTTTTGATAAGCAGCATAAGCTAAAAACAATCGAATTGCTTCCAGTCTGGCTACAGGGGCAAAGGTTTCATCATAATCAATACCTTCTTCTTGTGCAAACCCCTGAACAACCAGTCTGGCCTTGTTCTTAACAATAAGCCCATTTTCATCAGTTTTGTTCCTAAACACCCATTTAGTGCCTATTGCACACTTACCTGGAGGTAGAGGAACCAGTTCCCACACTTGCTGTTTCTTGAACTGAAGAAGCTCAAGCTGCATGGCATCAACCCATCCATTGTCCTTTAAAGCAATGTGATAATTCTTTGGCTCTTGCTGACTGATGAAGAGAGCATAGAAGCAGAAATTTGACAATTGACTTCTTGTTGATACTCCAGCAGTGATATCACCAATGATTTGAGACATAGGGTGATTCTTCAGATCTTGATACACAATGAGATCTGTGCAAGTGTTTGTAGCCGGTTCAGCAGCAACAGATGGTGATGGTGAATCATTTCCTTGAAACCAATCAGTGGATGGTAATTCAAAGGAAGTTGAATTCGAAGAAATCTCATCAGCATTTGTTGTGGATGGTGCTACTGGAGCTACAGGAACATCAGGTCTAGCTGAGTCAGGCAGCTGATCACTAAACCTGAAGAGGTGAGTACTGCAATCATCATCATCATCAGCAGTACCACCAGGTGGTGAACTGTTGACAGGAGCAACAGCAGGAGTTTGATAAGGAACATATTGCAGTATGTCCAAATCAAATAACTCCACAGGACTTTGTGGAATCTTGTCCTTTGGAGATTCATTAAACTTAACATGTAGAGTTTCTTCAACCATCTTTGTTCTGCAGTTGAAGACTCTGTATGCCTTGCAAGTAGATGAATAACCAACAAAGTACCCTGCATCCACCTTAGGATCAAATTTATGGAGTTGATCCTTTGTGTTGAGAATAAACAGGGACACCCAAATGCTTTGAAAAATGAAATCAGAGGAGCCAAATGATGGAGAACTTCATATGGAGTCTTCATCAACCTCTGATTTACTAAAACTCTATTTTGCACATAACAAGCTGTGTTGACAGCTTCAGCCCAAAAGGTCATGGCAAACCTGAGTCAGCCAGCATGGACCTTGCAGCTTCAATGAGGGTCCTGTTCTTTCTCTCCACTACTCCATTTTGTTCTGGAGTCCTTGGAATGCTGAACTGCCTTTTGATTCCCTTTGAAAGATAGAAGTCATCAAGTGTATGATTTCTGAACTCAGTTCCATTATCACTCCTAATACACTTGACTGGAAGGGAATACTGCTTCTCAATGTACAACACAAAGTGAATAATCTTCTGAGCAGCCTCATCCTTTGAATGTAGAAAGAAAGTCCATACAAATCTGGAGTAATCATCCACAATTACCAGACAGTATTTCTTCTTTGCCATGCTCATTACTCTCACAGGACCAAATAGATCCATATGCAGTAATTGCAAGCAGGCAGTGGACTTAGACACTTCAATAGGAGGAATGAGACTTTGTGCTGTTTTTCCTTTTAAACAAGCAGTGCAGGTTTCATCACAGTGGAACTCCTTTATTGGTAAGCCTCTGACTAAACTATTGTGGCTAAGCTGATTCATGTTTTTGAGATTAACATGACCAAGCCTCCTGTGCCACAGTTTAGATTCTTGAGAAGAGGCTTTGGAAAATAGGCAAGGATTGCCTTTGAGATCTATCTTCTTAGAGAGATCTAAGGCATACACTCTTCCTGTCCTGTTGGCTTTCAGGAGAGTGTGATCATCCAACACCTTGTCAATCAAGTGCAAAACTTTGGATGACAGAATCCTACAGTTTTGACTGGTGAAAAGGGCAACATGGCCTTTATCACACATTTGACTGACACTCAAGAGGTTGTACTTGAGATTTTCCACATGATTAACATCATCAAATTTGATTTCTCCATTGGAGACAAAGCCCTTACCGATGATGTAACCCCTAGCATCATTGCCAAAAGAGACAAATCCCTTCTTTCCTTGAGAGTAGTCATGAAGAAGAGAGCTGTTCCCAGTCATGTGCATAGATCCCCCACTGTCTACATACCAGATGCTACTTTGGCATGTTGAAGAACCCTGCAATAATAAACAATCAGTTAGTTTTAGAGACCCAAACCTTTTTGGTTTTGGGCCTGGTCTCATCAATAGATGGTAAACTAACAGTTTTATTTGAAACAACAGCCTGAGAGGAAGAAGATGGTGTAGAAGAGGAGTCCTTTGGCTTGGACCTCCTTTTCTGTGGTTTCAACATAGGAGAATCTAGTTGGTTAACTCTACCCAACAGATGTTGTACCATCATCACCAGCTGTGTCTGATTTTGTGATAAAGCTTTCAGCTCATCAGACACATTGCTAGTGGAGTTTGATAATTCCTATGTTGCACCTTCTTCTTTTGAGCACCCTCAGCTGTCACCTGTTAACCCCTTCCTTTTTGGATTTCTTTAGGACTTAAGGTTACAGGATTTGATGTTGCTGATACAAATGTGGTCTCAAACTCAGTTTTCATTTTTACCATTTTCTCATTAATTTCTTCTTTTTGTTTGAGTTTGGAACCTCTTTTGTACCAACAATCATCTGTAAGATGATTGAACAAACCACATACTTCACATGGTTTCTTCTTCATCTTAGGTTGATCATCAACTAAAGATGGTGAAGCAACAGAAGACTTGTTCTTCAATGCTTTGGAAGCATTGGTTGCTTTCTTGACTACCTCTTTAGTAGTCTTCAAACTCTTTCTACTGCCAGTTTTCTTCTCTTCAGTACTGACAGCAGTTGAAGTTTGAACTTCAGGTGTTAAATCCTGCTCTCTAGTCCTTTCAGGACCTTCAGGATTAACTCCTGAGTTGATCAACTCATTATCATGTGAATGTCAGCATTTGAACCATCAACATCAGCTGATAGGTTCAAGAGGGCTTGATGCTGACTGCTACTTCTGATTGTGCTGTATCAGAAGGTAGATCACATGATGTGATGGATTGGTTATCACTCTCACCATCAGATTCTACCTCTGCTCTTGGGGTAAAATCTGTAGGTGGAGCAGTGTGATTGTAACCAATTCCAAACTTCACATTTGAAGCAGATTGCTTACTAAGAAGCATTTCAAAACCTTTGCATGATTGTACCCATCTATCACACTCGACCTGGGTAACTGCAAGGGTTTCTTTGAGATCTTTGTACTTCTCTAGAAGTACTTCTTCTCTAGCCTTATCATCAATTATTGGCAATTCAGTTTATAAATCTCATCATTTTATCTTTGAGCACAAACTCAAACTCAGCTTTGTTTTTGGAAATTATTTGTTCTAGCTCAATGTTCTTATTAATTAAGCTACATTTGCTTCTCTAATGGAAGCAAATGCTGCTATGCATGGTTCAGAACATAATTTGGCTTTTGCCTCAGAGGATACCTGTGATACCTGAGGTGTAGAGGCATTGGAAAATGAAGTATCAGCAGACTCCAAAGCCATAAGAGCTAGATTCCCAAAGGGACTGTCACCACCATGTTGACCAGCACCTGAGAACAGTTGATCATGACCAGACAAGTCATCTGGTAAACTGCTCCAGTCAACAACTCCTGGGGTGAAGAAGCTGTGTTGTTGAGATTGAGGTTGTTGATGAGATAGGGAAGGCTGAGGTTCTGGTAGTGCATGAGGTTGTGGTGTCATAGGAACTTGAACTTGATTTGACTGTGGCATGTAATAACAAGGGTACGGATATGGCATTTGACCCTGAGGAACAAAATATGCCGGAGATTGTTGTTGAGGATGATGACTAGAGGTGACAGGATGTTGCCCTCTGTGTTGTTGACTATTGCCAGGAAAAGTCACAAAGGGTGCAGTAGAGTTAGATCCAGTTGATCTACACTCTCTTGCAAAGTGTCCAAGCCTTTGGCATTTGTGACACCTCAACTTGCTCTTGTCAAAACCAACTTTGGTTTTGCCAGAGAGTCCTGGGAATTTTCTTCCAGTTCTTTTATAGAACTTCTGAGATCTGATATTTATCAAGGCCATTTGGCTCAAAATATCCATCTCTTCTAAGTCATCATCAGCAATCCCCTTGAGATCATCCATAATGAAACATAGATTGTCATTATTACACCCAGTAAACTGACCATCAACACTCACAAATGCAGAATCAGAAGTGCTTGAAGAGAAATTAATATGCTCATCATACTGGCATTCAGATGAGCATATTCTGACTCATGACCCACCAAGGCAGTGTTGCCTTGTATAAAGTCTTCAGTGAGCTTTCCAGATGAAGACAGCTTTCTCTTCTGTTCTATCTCTCTCTCAAAAGTGAGCAGTTTCCCATGGAGTTGGGTGAGAGATAGTTTGTCCAAACTTGCACTGGAGCGTAGGACAATAATATGTGTCCCATCTCTCAGGCAGTGATCTGAGAAATCTGTTATTCATCTGAATATTGGTGTATTCAAGTTTGACCATTTTTAGTTCAGAGATCAAACAAGAGAACCGCTCATATTGTTGAGTCAGTGTCTCACCCTTTCTATGAGAGAATGTCTCATATTGTTGGGCAAGAATTTCTCTATTATTTGCCAAGACCTCATCTGTTCCTCCAAATTGTTCTTTCAAGGCAATCCAGAGGTCATGGGCAGTTTCATGATGCATTAGCCCAGAATAGATTTCATTGGGCAATGCCATGGCCAGAATTCCATGGGCTTTTGCATCAATTTCAAGCAACTTCTTATCCTCATCTGAGTATTGCTCCCTCCTCTTCGGAACCATTTGATTGGTTTCCGGGTTATTCACCATAGGCTTGTGTGGACCATGTACCACTGATGTCCAACACCCTGCGCTGTTAACAGACAGGTGATGGAGCATACGTCTTTGCCATATGTTATACTCATTCCTAACCAGCATAGGTGGCTTGGTTGAGGAACCAGTATTGTGAGGATCATTGGAGGAGTGGTCATTTTCAGTTCAAAACAATTTAGTTCAAGTTTTAAAAAATTTTAGACAGACCACAACAAACTCAATGAAACCAAGAAAAGATCTCAGGATGAATGAGCAGAAATACAGAAAATTCAATCTCTATAACCGTTTCTTGCAAAAACAAAAGCTAATTCAATCAAACTTAGATCTTGAATAGCAGTTCAATGATCAATTATTAGATCGATCAATGATTAACCTGCTCTGATACCATTTGACAGGATCAGTGATCACAAGTTTGATGTATTAGAATACAAGCAGCGGAATACAACTAGAATTAGACAAATTGTAGCAAGCAATCGATACTTGTAAGCATTAAGAGCGCATACGTTTATAGGGAGAGAATATATATTTCTGATTTTAAGGAATGTTTATAGAGTAGAATATTTCTAATCAAATCATTCATTCATTCCATTCATTCATACATTACAATAAATACGTTGTCACTCCTTATATAGAGTGCAACATCACTGCTGTTATCACGGAAAGTGACAACTGGCAGATCTAATACAAAAATAACTAATTCTTAACAAACTACTGAAATGTTCACAACTACTGAGAACATATCAGCATTAAGTACAAAATATAAAACTACTGAAACTACAACGACTGAAGAACAAGCTCTTCAGTCGTTTTACAAAACTACTGAAAAATATAAAACTACTGATATCACAACTACTGAAGAAGTACTCTTCAGCAGTTGTGACAAACTACTGAGGCTTCAGTACTTGATCTTCAGACTTTGACCTTCAGGTGTTTCATCAGCTGATGACTTCAGTAGATATCATCAGCTGATGTCTTCAGTCTTTGTCTTCAGACTTTGTACATCAGTTGTTGATCTTCAGCACTTGTAACTCTTCAGCTGTTGTACTTCAGTACTTTGGTCTTTCAGCTTCAGCACTTGTTCTTCTTCAGCTGTTGTACTTCAGCACTTTGGTTCTTCAGCTGTTGAGGTCTTCAGCACTTGATCTTCAGCTGTTGAAGTCTTCAGCACTTGTCAAACTACTGATGAGGCTTTCAGCAGTTGTTGTGATACCATGTGGGACTTAGAGGTTTTCTGATCTTGGCTCATTGGTTCTTTTGGTCCAACATGCGTGGACGCCCCACTATCAACAATCCGTGTTATGATAGCACTGTAATGTACACCCTCACAACTTCAGAGGAAATTACTATTTAGGTTTGGGACCCAAGCCTTAACCGGCTTAGGTGACCCAGAGAATCAAACAATCATAAACTCAAGCCACGGTCCATGTTTGAGGGGAGGACATAGCATTCTTCTTTCTTTTTCTCATTATTCGATACTGGACTTGACTTTCTTTCCATAAGCCATTTTTGTAAATCCTGTTTGTGATAAACAGACTACGGCTTATTGTTTTTGAACATTAGTTCATAATTCTTTTTGTTGGAGTAATGGAATCTTTTTCAAGAATTGTTTTAGTATCATAGTTTCAATTTCTTTCTTGGTGTATGAAATAAGGAAAATTGAAGAGATGTTTCCTCTCTTTCCACAACCGTAGCATGATCTCCCTTCTACATGTTTAGGAAGTTTTTTCTGTGGGTTGAGTGTGTACAGTGCAGCACGAGTTTGGTTGGGTTAATAATCACTTCTCTTTTAGATATTTTTGCTTCCTTAACAAAATAATTGTTTGAACATTTTTAACATCTCTAACCTTTGCTTATTTGGACTTTGACATGTATACTTGTTTGGTTAACTGTTTTGTCATTTTGGGTTCAGAAGAAGACATGTTTGCACCTCACCTTACATTAAACTTTTCAAATGTTCATTCAAATTCGCATAGGCATCTTACCTTTAGATTCAAAGTAGCCTCCTTCTGATTCGTGACAGAATTCATCGGTTTACCCGTGGAATCCAGATCACTTCTAGGATGGACACCACATGATCCCTAATTGGATTGTTATTACTCGTCTACATTTAGCATTGACATGATCTCATGTGGTGGTGAACTACTTTGTAACCTAACCGCTCCCCATTATTTCCTTCTTTCCTATCTGTTGAACTATGTGAGAAAAACTGGTCCTGCTATGCATTTTTGTTTTAGATAATTGACTTCAACTTCTAAAACTTCCTTTTCTTTCTTGTTTCTCCAAAGAATTTAAATAAAACTTTATATCATTGTCTTGATTAAAAGCAACAACCTCAGTTTCCCTTAGTTGTTTATTTAAAAGTTCTATTTTCTCTTTATAACTACACTCATTTTGTTATAAAATCTGATTAGCTTCTATGCATAGTTGTAGGTCATTTCCTAAGCTATCATTGTGGTCTAATAACCTAGAAAATTTTAATATATGCTTTCTCTAAATTTGTTAAATTCAATACAAGCATGATTTTCAAAGAGTTGGTCTTTTGTACTTGCCTGTGAAGACTCGGTTGAATTAGCCAACAATGCATAGTTTGACTCTTCGGATGCTGGAGATTCTGAACATGTCGCTGTGAGTTCTTCTTCAATCAGGTGATTGACCACATTCACAGCTTCTTCACTATCTGACGTTACTTGTTCAACTATGATTTCAGCTTCACTAGCCGAGCCATCATCCAATCCCTCAACACAGGCAATGTTTAATTCACCCGGAGACATAAAACTGAAGGTCCAATCCTGTCCTTCGTCACCTTGACCAGTCAAGGCCTTTGTCTCTTTGCTTGACGAGGTAGCTCCACTCATGGGTTTATCTTGACGGTTGAAGGATGAGGACAGATTTCCGTTACCTGTTTTCTTGGGCATTATGCATTCACATTTGAAATGCCCCTTTTCTCCACAGTTAAAGCAGGTAATTTTGGTTTTGTCAAAACTAAAGGTAGTGTCTTTTGTGGCTACCAAGTCCTGTCCAGTCTTTTTCACAAACTTTTTCACTCTCCTCACAGCACTTGCCAAAGCCCATATTATATCCATTCTTTCTAGTTCATTTTCGGCCACCTCCTCGTAGTTTTCATCTGTAGGATGGAAATTGCCAATCTTCCCTCCAACTAGACCATCATAGGAATGAACAACTGCTACAAGAAGGTCCATGAGCTCCATTGCAACCTCCACAGTGATTACCGAGATTCTCGGTCTTCAACTTAGTATTATTTCCTTCAGACACAATATATTGGGTACAGGATGACCCTGGCATTTTAGATCCTGAAGCTATGGTTTGAGAAGGAGTGGCTAAACTAAATATAAACATTTTTTGAAGAGGTGCTCCTGAACTGGATGGAGTGGAATGGAGTTATAATGAAGGATTCTAGTCATAGATTTATTTTAAATTTTACCCATTTCACTTAAACTTTGGCTCTGATACCAACTTGTAAGGCCCCATTCCTGAGATGCTTACACTAGCCATCATTGCACATAAAACATATATTTCATTAACTTAAAGAAAACATTGTAGCGGAAACGTTAAAAGAAACATTCCATTCATTGTAAAAGCTTCTCTAAAATACAAATCCTTATCAAATTACAAAATACATGTTGCATTACATCACAAAAGCATTATAAAAATAGATGCCATCCAAAAAGAGCCAAGTAGCCGCTCCGTGCCATCCTCAACAACCTGTTAAGGGAACGTGTACTGGACGAAGTACTAACTGATTCATGTGTATAACGAATCAAATAGTGCAGAATCCTATTTGATTGGCGATCCAATCATGAGAACGTTAACCCAATCGATATAAGATTTATCTAAACGTTAAGAACGAATAGAAATCGATCAAGAACAATCTATGAACTTGGACTGGCTTTCTGGACGTTTTGGACGACTAGGGTACGTGTATGAGTCAATTCTTCAAAGTGTTTTGTTTTTTTCACGAATTAAGTGGTATTTATAGGTTAGGGTTACTCATTCGTCGCGACTGAACATTAGCATGGTTCAGTCGTGCGACTGAGTCATGCGGTTCATCCATTCGCATGACTGAGTGTTCATCGTACGACTGAGTCAATCTCATGTCATAATTGTGTGATTGATCCAGTCTCCTGGTTTAGTCGTGCGACTGATTCATTAGCATGAAGTTGTTCATGCGTATGGTCCATTAGAATGGCCATTCGCCGAACTTCATATGACTAAGTTTGAATATTTCACAATTATTATTTTACTTAGATCTATTCAAACACCCACAACCTATAGTTAGTTCAATAAGCGTTAACACACAATAATCAATGAAATATTAAACATTATAAGCATAAACCACACATTGTATTTCATTCAAACCATCCAGTTACATATATGTAAGACATGAAAGACTTTTTACATTAAGCTCATAAACTAGGTACATATGTATCTACAAACTCCCCCTTGGACCTAGTTTAATCTATTGTCTAACATTCTTCATCAGCTCTGCATGTATTTGGAATGCAAAGCAGAGTCTTATCACATTTTGGAACTGGAGGGCTTGTACAATGTCTTGTGCGTCATAAAAAGTGGCCACTTGTATAAATGTAGACATCGTTAGAAGACAAGTTAGTTAGCCACATCGGTCAATACCCTAATAGTTTCCATATTCCACTGTTGTTCACAACTATGACTGCCTCACTTGTTCGCCAGTCATCGTACCATCCCTTAAGTGTGGAGTGAAGTCTTGAGGCATTTCCCTTACAGGGATTATCGACATTGTGCGCGGAGGACTCCACTTCAGCACAATCTTTGGCTTCCCAGTAATGGTATCAACTTTAGATTTTCTGATATACCTCATTGGTTGTTGAGGTTTGAAGTTGACCCACCTGGTGTGGTACTCTCTCTTCAAAGCACTTCAAACCAGCCTGACATCTTTCGAGGGTCAGCATATACACCTTCAACTTGGCCAGCTGGTTAGCTCAAAGCGGTAGAGTCTTCAGATCATGTGGGAATCTGAAGTACTCGATTCCCTTCTCTCTTTTGATAGCATAAACATTTTGATCGTCAAGATATCCCCACGCTATGATTATTCCTGACACCTTCACATGTTTCCTTACTTTGTAAAGCTTGGTGTAGGTACTAGGCTTTGGAGCACTGCGTTGGGCTCTGATCTATGCAAAACATGCTACCCATTCAGCCTTTTTGATGTTGACATCGGCATCTGAGGCTTGGGCTAGATATATCTTCTTCTTCGACTCCTGCTCCATCTTGTCCAGTGTTCAAATGTATCACTAACAAGGGTGTCACTCAGATTGGGGACTACATTTCCCTCATTGTCAGCATACTCTGGATAATGTTGTGCGGTGACGTCTTCAATCTCAATTTCATCCACATCGTTAAGCTCATCATCACTATCCATGTCCACAATAGGAGCATTGTAGATACATGTGTCCCTAGTTTCTGAACATAATGTAAAATGTCTTTATTGTCTTACACATATGTAATTGTATGGGTACTTAATGAAATACAATGTGTGGTTTGGCTTATAATGTTTATTATTTCATTGATTAGTAGGTTAATGCTTATTGAACTAATCATATAGGTTTGTGGTTGTTTGAATAGATCTAAGTCAAATAATGATTGTGAAATATATTCAAACTTAATCATATGAAGTTCACATGTGATTGGCGCATGCTAATGGACCATACGCATGAACAACTTCATGCTAATGAACCATCGTACGAATGACCCAGGAGACTGGATCAGTCGCATGATTGTAACATGAGATTGACTTAGTCGTACGACTGAACACTCTCAGTCGTGTGTAACACCCGGTTATTTTAAAAGTCAAGATAAAAAGAATAAAGCAAGAAAGGCAATAAAGTCCAAGTGGAGGGACTAAAAGTGTACAAAAAGTACAGAACTTTCAAAAGTTGGTGTAAAGGTGAGTATGGCCGCCCACCCTCACCTCACTTCACCATTTTTCTCTTTCGGTTTCAGAGAGAGAGTAGAGAATACTCTCGGATTGAAGAAGAAGAGGAAGAAGAAAAGTGATTTCAATGTAAGAATTCAAGGTTTTTACATTTTATGTCGGGTTTTATCCCGGTTATGTGTTTGTATGCTAATGGGTTGTGTTTGTGCTCGGGTGTGTATTTTTTTTCCATGTTGTTTCTAGGTTTTTTGAACTCTTTGCAAGCTGCTTAAATGGAAGAACACCCAAGTTGCACCAAGTGAGTTCTAGACCCTGTTTTTTACATGTTTTAAACTACCTTTGGGGCTGAAAACATATTAAAAATGATTTTTACAAAGTGTATGTGTGAATACCCGTATGTATTGTGTATGTTGGATGTTGGTTCTTGAATGTTTATAGGTTATGCATGTTTAGAATAGCTACATTATGCTTAGAACAGATGGGTTTGATGATTAGGATTAAAAATATCCTAGAAACATGTTTTACAGAACGCTCATGCGTCTAGATAAGTGTTCATACGCCTGAAATTGCCTTAGATAGAATTAAGTGTCAGCCATGCGCCTAAATAGTAGCTCATGCGCCCAAAATTTGCCTTAGAAAAGTCTAAGTATAGCCCATGCGCTTGAACAGTGATCCATGCGCCTGGAAACGTTAGACGGATGACTAAGTATAGGGCCATGCGCCCTAATAGTCCTCATGCGCCCAGTGGCCCATGCGTCCAAGTGGCTCATGCGCCTGAATAGTGCCCATGCGCCTAGAAACTGGGCTGGATTTGACAAAGAGTTCCCCATGCGCCTGCATAGTGCTCATGCGCCTGAAAGTTGCCCATGCGCCTGAAAGTTGCCCATGCACCTAAGTGTTCCCCATGCGCCTGCATAGTGTCCATGCGCCTGCATAGTGCCCATGCGCCTAGGACTTAGAATATTTTATTGATTTATGGGGAAAATGTGTAAAGTAGGCTTTCACTAGGGAAATTCCCGGGGGACTATATAAGTTGACTTTTGGGGTCATAGATGGTATGAGGGGCATGTTATGCATTGTGATTGATGCTTATGATGATGATGATGATGATGATGATGATGATAATGTTGCATGAATATGCATGATGTATGTATGATGCCCTGTGTGATGATGTATTAATGATATGATATGTTCCTTATGATAATGTATGTTTATCTTCCATGGCTTTATGTGTTATGTTAATGAATGAACCAAAAGTATTATGTATATAAAGTGAAAGATAATGAAAGAAGAATATGATGAATGAATGCATGCATTAAGGAATGAATGAATGTAAAGAGTCTTGCAAGCAAATGAATGGAGGTCGTCACCCAACGAAGGGTGTTAGCTCAACTGTGTGTGGGTTAGCTACCCCAAAAGGATGCACACTGGGGTCCAATCCTTGTGATTGACCATATGTATGGGATTCTTTCCGCTTGCCCCAGGTACTGGAGTCAGCTTCGTGCACAATGTTCAGGGTCTATGAAAGACCTCAGGCCCAGTAACCAGCTTCGTGCACAATGTTCGAGGTATAGCATATGCATTGATCCGGAATGAAAGAGGAAAGATAAATGGTGAATGTACTTGCCCTAGGTACTGGAGTCAACTTCATGCACAATGTTCAGGGTCTATTATAGACCTCAGCCCAGTAACCAGCTTCGTGCTCAATGTTCGGGGTCATGTACATGTCACTAGATGTAATGAATGAACAAAGGTTAACGAACGTAATGGAAGATATAATGATATTATCTGTGTGTACGTATGATGTATGATCACGAACGAATGAAACATATAGTATGGACTCTGAAAGGAAATAAATAACGATTTTATGTATGCTTTAATATAAAACTAGAACTCACTCAGCAACGCTGACTTTTATACGTTTTCAGTTGGCAGGTAAGCATTGCTGAGGATGGCACGACGCAGCTACTCAGCTCTTTTGGATGGCATCCATTTATTTAAAACTTGTGCGATGTAATACAACAATGTAATTTTGTAACCGACAAACCATGAATTATTTTGCAAAAGTTTTTATGATGAAATAAAATGCCATTTGTTTTATGTTTCTGCTGCAATGTTTTGATAAATAAATGCAAAGTATATGTTTTATGTGCGATGAATCACTAGCTCTAAGTGTCTCGGGAACGGGGCCTTACAAGTTGGTATCACAGCCAAAGTTTAAGTGAAATGGCTAAATTTTCAAAATAAACCTTAACTTAAACTGAGAATGGGACAGAATGTGAATGGGATGTCAATCTGACTAGCTACATGCCATCATGTATTTTCGTAATGTTAACCGGTTTATGTGCGCATGGTATGTGGTTATGTGTTGTATGTAGATTTAAATACTGATGTAGTCAGACAGGTAATGCTTGGGCTATGAAGAGTGAAGTAAGTGGCTAATCACAATTGGCCACTGTAATTAGGGACTTACTATACTTGACATAAACTGAGTTGTTCCCTTGAATGACCGTGTTGGTGTTTAATCTTTCAATGTGAGTTAGAGGATGGCCGGGGGTAGATCATCTAAAGCTTCACGTGGTGGTGGATATGGTGCTGAACCACGGGCTACGAGGGGAAGGCCTAGGGCCGAAAAGGTGGTTCATGAAGAACCAGAAACCCCTCATCCAGAGGGTGGAGATGAGAGTGCTAATCTGAGAGCCTAGGTGAAGGAGGCGGTCATGGAAGAAGTGCACCAGGTCATGCAGACGATCCTACCGTCTGTGGTGACCGAAGTGATAAAAGTAGTTAGAGAGGGAGAGAGAAGGGAGAGGAGTGGACCTACACGCGAAAGAAGACACCCGAGACTTAGGCGGTTCCGTCTGATGATAAGGAAGAAGAAGAAGAAGTAGACCCTGTGCGGGAGGCAGTACGAGGCTGTAACTACAGGGTATTCATGAGATGCAAGCCCCCTACTTTCGATGGAAACGACACCCCGCTGCTGCTCACCGGCGGTGAGACAAATGGAGGCGGTACATGGTATCAGCGAGTCCCGAGAAGACCAGAAGGTTAAGTTCGCTACCCACTCATTTGTAGACTCGGCACTGTGCTGGTGGGACAATATAGTCCAAGCCGAGGGTAGTCGGGCGATCAGGAGGATGAGATGGTCGGAGTTGAAGAAATTAGTGATGGAGGAGTTTTGTCCTCACCGGGAAATGGACAAGGTTGAGAGGGAGTTTCTGCAACTGGAGGCGGGAACTATGACACACCAAGAGTACAGCACAAAGGTCAATGAAATGGCACGTCTGGTGGCAGATCAGGTGACACCTCTATCTCGGAAGATCAAGAGGTATATTCAGGTGTGCCAGCAGATATTCGTAGGCACATGATCACCTGCCCGACTAAGCACGTTTAGGTCAGCAGTCGATCTAGCAGGGAGATTGTATGATGAGAGGACTGTGGTGGTGGTGAATGTAAGTAATCGAAGGGTGGAGGTGGTAGAACCTAGAACGGGAAGAGGTTTCGTCGGGGTGGTGCCTCGACGAGTAACAAGAAGGCTTGAGGGGATGACCGCCGTGTGGTCACAGCTGGTGCTTAGTTGAAGAAATGTGGCAAGTGCGGAAGAGGCACGGCGGCGAGTGTAGATGGGGGTCAAATATTTGTTTCCCGTGTGGGAAGCCTGGTCATATGGCTAGAGACTGTGGAGGTGTGAAGTGTTTCAACTGCGGGGTAAGTGGTCACATGAGTAAGGACTGTAAGAAGCCAAGGGCGGGAGTTCCAGGGTGAAGAAGGCGGAGGAGAAGGGCAGAAGGCAAGCGCTCGAGCTTTCACGATGACTCGGGAGGAGGCTAGAACAGACCCCGATGTGGTGTGAGGTATGTTTCTAGTAAACCAAACTCTTGCATCTGCGTTGTTTGATTCTAGTGCTAGTAGGAGTTTCATTTCTGCTACCTTTGGTGCTAAGTTTCCTAATAAGAGTAGATGTATTGGTCAGCCATTCGATGTAGAAACTGCTATCGGTAAGTCCGCTAGAATTACTGATGTGATAGAGGACTGTGCCATAGAAGTAGAAGGTCATAGGTTTGCTACTAGGTTACACGTGATGCCCCTAGGTGGATTTGATGTAGTACTAGGGGTGGACCGTTTAGCAACATATGAAACAAATATTGTGTGTCGCAATAAGATAATCCAATGGACAGCACCTGACGGGGACAAGGTGACGGTTTATGGCGATCGAGTCGCGATGATCCCGAAGGTGATTTCAATGGCAGTGGCGGGGAAGTGCATGAGCCGTGGATGTAGTGCCTACTTGGCCTACGTAAGGACGTGGACACGCCAATGCCACAACTATCGGATGTACCAGTTGTGTGTGACTTTCCGAACGTATTCCCGGAAGACTTACCCGGTGTGCCACCAGATCGCGAGGTTGAGTTCCAAATTGACTTGATACCCGGTGCTCAACCCGTTGCCAAAGCACCGTATCGGTTGGATCCGACTAAGATGAAAGAGTTAATGGAGCAGTTGCAAGAACTGCTGAATAAGGGGTTTATTAGACTTAGTATCTCTCCTTGGGGGTGCTCCGGTCCTGTTTGTGAAGAAGAAAGACGGTAGTATGCGGATGTGCATTGACTACCGAGAGTTGAACAAGTTGACGGTGAAGAACCGATACCCCCTACCACGATTAGATGATTTATTTGATCAGCTCCAAGGCGCCAGTTGGTTTTCGAGGATAGATCTTCGATCTGGTTACCAACAGCTAAAAGTGAAGGAGCAGGATATCCCTGAAATAGCTTTTGGTACCCGCTACGGTCACTACGAGTTTCTCGTCATGTTTTTTGGTTTGACCAATGCGCGAGGTACTTTTATGGATCTCATGAACCGTGTGTGTTGGCCTATGTTTGATAAATCAGGGATTTTGTTCATTGATGATATCCTGATTTATTCAAAGAGTGAGATTGAGCATGCCGGCCATATTCGAGAGATTCTGGAGACATTAAGAAGGAGAAGTTGTATGCAAATTTCTCCAAGTGTGCGTTTTGGTTGCGCGAAGTTCAGTTCTTGGGTCATGTGGTGAATCCCGATGGATTATGGTGGACTCAGCTAAGGTAGAGGCATTGATGCAATGGAAGTCTCCCAAGACGCCATCTGAGATTCGTAGTTTCTTGGGTTTTGCTGGCTACTATAGAAGATTCATCCAAGACATTTCTGAGATCACTTCTCCACTGACCAAGTTGACTTGAAAGGATGTAAGGTTTACGTGGGGTCAAGCTCAAGATAGGCGTTCGAGGAGTTAAAGGTGAGGTTGACTCAAGCTCTTGTCTTGTAGTTACCCGAAGGAAGCAAGGATTTGGTAGTATATTCAAACGCTTCTTACTCGGGGTTGTGGTGTGTATTAATGCAGAGAGGAAGGTCATAACCTATGCATCCCGACAGTTGAAGGTTTATGAGGTCAATTATCCCACCCATGATTTGGAGCTAGCGGCCGTGGTCTTTGCACTAAAGATTTGGAGGCACTATCTATATGGAACGAAGTGCACCATCTTCACCGACCACAAGAGCTTAAAGTACTTCTTTGAGTAGAAGGACCTGAATATGAGGCAGAGACGATGGTTGGAGCTCATAAAGGATTATGATTGTGAGATCCGTTACCATCTGGGCAAAGCTAACAGGGTGGCTGATGCTCTTAGCTGGAAGGAGAGGCCCGAGCCGATTCGGGTGAAAGCATACCAACTGATCATGACCTCTGATGTAATTAAGCAAGTCAAGGAGTTTCAGGATGAGGAACTAAAGGAAGATCATCTAAACTCTGAAAGAATGAGAGGTCTGGGTGGGGAATTGGGTGAAAACACACTTGGTGTTAAAACTTGATTTAGACGAGTGTGGATTCCTTGTTTCGGGAATCTACGTGTGAGGATTTTGGATGAAGCTCACAAGACTCGATACTCCATTCATCCTGGTGCCACAAAGATGTATCAAGACATGAAGAAAGATTATTGGTGGCCGGGTATGAAGCGTGACGTGGTGGAGTATATGAGTAGGTGCCTTACTTGTCTGCAAGTGAAGGCGGAACATCAGAAGCCGTATGGGAAAATCCAACGTTTGGATATACCGGAATGGAAGTGGGAGCACATCACCATTGATTTCATTACTAAGCTGCCACATACTCCGAAAGGGTACGACGCCATATGGGTGATTGTTGATCGTTTGACGAAGAGTGCTCACTTCCTACCGATCCGCGAGACATATTCATCGGAGAGGTTGGCTGACCTGTTCATCAAGGAGATTGTAACTAGTCATGGTGTGTCGGTGTCCGTTGGGTCTGATTGTGACACCCGGTTTACATCTAAATTCTAGAAGAAATTCAACGATACCATGGGGACGAAGTTACATATTAGTAAGACTTATCATCCCCAAACTGATGGTCCGTCAGAAAAGACCATTCAGACATTGGAAGACATGCTTTGGGCATGTGTGATTGACTTTGGGGATGTTGGGATGACCACTTACCGTTAGCTGAATTCTCATACAACAATTGCTATCATGCCAGCATTGGTATGCCAACATACCATAAGCTATACGGTAGGCGATGCAGAACACCCGTTTTTGGGGTGACATTAGTCAAAAGGAATTAGGGAGCGTCAAGGTAATCGAGGCTACGACGGAGAAGCTTGAGAAGATTAAAGCCTTCATGAAGGCAGCTAAAGATAGACAGAAGTCGTATGCCGATAAACGATGCAGACCGATCGAGTTCCAGGTGGGTGACCGAGTCATGTTGATGGTCTCACCTTGGAAGGGAATTATCCGATTTAGGAAACGAGGTAAGCTAAGCCCGAGTACATAGGACCTTTCTGAATTATTGCTTGAGTAGGAGAGGTGGCCTATAGATTCGAGTTACCAGATGAGTTAAGTGGAATTCACCCGACATTCCATGTATCTCATTTGAGAAAGTGCTTAGCTGATGAAGACATGATTGTTCCACTGGAGGATTCGAAGGAGACGAACGACTCAATTATCTAGAGCAACCAGTGGCAATCATCGATCGTAAAGAGAAAAGGCTGAGAATAAAGTGGTTCCTCTTGTGCGTCTCCAGTGGAAGCACAGGAAGGGATCCGAGTCTACATGGGAGACGAAGGAGGAGATGTGGCAGCATTATCCTCATATGTTCAAGGAATTACAGGTTTTAGGGATGAAACCTATATAAGGGGGTGGACTTGTAACACCTAGTTATTTTAAAAGTCAATAAAAAGAATAAAAGCAAGAAAGGCAATAAAGTCAAAGTGGAGGGACTAAATTTGTCCAAAAAGTACAAAACTTTCAAAAGTTGGTGTAAAGGTGAGTATGGCCGCCCACCCTCACCTCACTTCACCACTTTTCTTGGTTTTAGAGAGAGAGAGTAGAGAATACTCTCGGATTGAAGAAGAAGAGGAAGAAGAAAGTGAATTCAAGCTAAGAATTCAAGGTTTTTACGTTTTTATGTCGGGTTTTATCCCGGTTATGTGTTTGTATGCTTATGGGTTGTGTTTATGCTTGGGTGTGTGTGTTTTTGGATGTTGTTTCTAGGATTTTTGAACTCTTTGCAAGCGGTCAAAAGGAAGAACACCCAAGTTGCACCAGGTGAGTTCTAGACCCTAGGCTTTACATGTTTTAACTACCTTTGGGCTGAAAACGTATTAAAAATGATTTTTACAAGTGTATGTGTGAATACCCGTATGTATTGGTATGTGGATGTTGGTTCTTGAATGTTTATAGGTTATTCATGTTTAGAATAGCTAAATTATGCTTAGAACATATGGGTTTGATGATTAGGATTGAAAATATCCTAGAAACATGTTTTACAGAATGCTCATGCATCTAGATAAGTGTTCATACGCCTGAAATTGCCTTAGAAAGAATTAAGTGTGAGCCGTGCGCCTAAACAGTAGCTTATGCGCCCAAAATTGCCTTAGAAAAGTCTAAGTATAGCCCATGCGCCTGAACAGTGGTCCATGCACCTGGAAATGTTAGACAGATGACTAAGTGTAGGGCCATGCGCCCCAATAGTCCTCATGCGCCCAAGTGGCCCATGCGCCCAAGTGGCTCATGCGCCTGAATAGTGCCCATGCACCTAGAACTGGGCTGGATTTTACTAAGAGTTCCCCATGCGCCTGCATAGTACTCATGCGCCTGAAAGTTGCTCATGCGCCTAAGTGTTCCCCATGCGCCTGCATAGTGTCCATGCGCCTGCATAGTGCCCATGCGCCTAGGACTTAGATATTTTTATTGATTTTTGGGGAAAATGTGTAAAGTAGGCTTTGACTTGGGAATTCCCGGGGACTATATAAGTTGACTTTTGGGGTCATAGATGGTATGAGGGGCATGTTATGCATTGTGATTGATGCTTATGATGATGATGACGATGATGATGAGGATGATGATGATGTTGAATGAATATGCATGATGTATGTTATGTATGTATGATGCCCTGTGTGATGATGTATGAATGACATGATATGTTCCTTATAATGATGTATGTTTATCTTCCATGGCTTTACGTGTTATGTTAATGAATGAACCAAAAGTATTATGTATGTAAAGTGAAACATAATGAAAGGAACATGATGAATGAATGCATGCATTAACGAATGAATGAACGTAAAAAGTCTTGCAAGCAAATGTATGGAGGTCCACACCCAATC
This sequence comes from Flaveria trinervia, assembly GCA_025506515.1. Taxonomy (NCBI): domain Eukaryota; kingdom Viridiplantae; phylum Streptophyta; class Magnoliopsida; order Asterales; family Asteraceae; genus Flaveria; species Flaveria trinervia. The sequence goes on along the minus strand of CM046454.1, from coordinate 32,436,156 downwards.
AAGGGTGTTAGCTCAACTGTGTGTGGGTTAGCTACCCCAGAAGGATACACACTGGGGTCCAATCCTTGTGATTGACCCTATGTATGGGATCCTTGCCGCTTGCCCCAGGTACTGGAGTCAGCTTCGTGCACAATGTTCGGGGTAACATACATCTCACTAGATGTAATGAATGAATGATGGTTAACGAACGTAATGGAAGATAATAATGATATTATCTGTATGTACATATGATGTATGATCACGAACGAATGAAAGGTATAGTATTGACTTGAAAGGAAATAAATAACGATGTTATGTATGTTTTAATATAAAACTAGAACTCACTCAACAACGCTGACTTTTATACGTTTTTTCAGTTGGCAGGTAAACGTTGGTGAGGATGGCACAAGGCAACTACTCAACTCTTTTGGACGGCATCCATTTATTTAAAGCTTTTGCGATGTAATACAACAATGTAATATTGTAACCGACAAACGATGCATTATTTTGCAAAAGTTTTTATGATGAAATGAAATGCCATTTATTTTATGTTTCCGCTGCAATATTTTTATAAATAATACAAAGTATATGTTTTATGTGCGATGAATCACCAGTTGTAAGCGTCTCGGGAACGGTGCCTTACATCGTGCGAATGGATCACCGCATGACTCAATCGCACGATTGAACCATGCAAATGGTCCAGTCACACGATTGATAAATCCTAACCTATAAATACCACTTAATTCGTGGAAAAACGTGACACTTTGAACAATTCGATACCTACACGTACCCTAGCCATCCAGAGACCTCTAGCAACCTGTTCCAACCTCATAGATCATAGTAGATATATTGCTAATGATTCTTAACATTTAGATTCAATCTATAATTGATTCTATGTGCGTTCTCACTGATTGGATCACCAATCAAATAGGATTCCGCACTATTTGATTCGGTATATGCGTAAATCTGTTAGTATTCGTCCAGTACACGATCCTAACAAGTGGTATTAGAGCTTTGGCTCTAGATTTACATGTGATTCGGTCATTTTGATATAAAATTGTGTTTTTACACACAAAAACGCAATTTTTGTGTTAAATTGGGTTTTAGACGTCTCCTGATCGTAAAGTTTAGTTTTTCCGGCATTCGACAATTAGGGTTAGCAAGAAATTCATGTTTTTGTGTCCAAAATATAAGCAAAAGCACATGAAAAAATACAAAAGCAATCAAACTAATAACCTTGGTTAGATCTGTGCAAAAAGATTAAACTTGCTCAAACAAGAAGATAGGTTATGTGCCTCTCTGCTGTGCGGTGGCATTAACCTGAGGATAATCATAATCTATATATTCTAGAATTCATTGTGGTTTGCTTCCTCTCTGCTGTGCGGTGGCACTGACCTGAGGCTTGGCTTCTCTTAGAAAGTTCTAAGAATAGTTTCTTCTTGAAAACTACCCTAAGAACGCTCAAAAATCTCCTGAGAAATGTTGATTAGCATATAAGTGTGGGATCCACAAGTGCTTGTTGAAATAATCAAACCTTAAACTATCACAAATATGTGTCAAAAGTCTATGTATGGATTTAAGAGAACCAGTATATTAACAATCATCATGGGTACAATTCTTCAAAGTCCAAATCAATGTGGGGATCTAATAGTACTAGTATGATTTCCTAAACTTGCTAACTACTCTAGATGAAAAACAAGAATTAAGCATCAAAAGGTGTTGATAACATGTCCCAAATGATTTGACTTGCCTGTTTGATTCCAAATTGAATTGTTCCATTTATGGTCAAAATGAATTGAAGCTGCCTTTTCAGGTAATGAATCCATTAGATTTCTATCTTACAAGCTACACCTCACAAAACCTCAAAACAAGTTTTAGTTTTGTATTTCAGTTTTAAGTCTTTTGCTTTGTTTAAATTTCGTCAATTTAGTTTGTTGAACATTGGACTACGCCATGGAATTCAATAGGGTATTAATCACCAGAAGGGTCACGTCTGAGGTGACCACTTGTGTTTTCAAATCTAAAATCAGTCACGTCTGAGGTGACAAATTGTTTTAAAAGGATCACGACTGAGGTGAACAAAAGTTTTCTAAATTAAAATGATCATGTCTGAGATGATCGAATGCTCATAATGTTTAATCAAAAGATAAAGGTGTGGAATGGTCATAAAATCAAAATCATGAGTATGATCAATTTGCACGACTAGACCATGAGTATGGACCAGTCGTACCATTAGAGGATACGAATGAGTCCAATCGCACGATTTACCCACATGTACAGGACATACGTGTGATTGGACCATTAGCATGGATAAAATCACACGATTTGATGACAAAAATGAGCCAATCGCATGGATGAAGGTGACCGAATGACACAGTCGCACGACTGACTTTTAGTCTCACGACTGAAGGTGTCCGACTATGCTAGTCGCACGACTGGTCTTCAGTCGCACGAATCAACTATGCGACTGGGCTCAGTCGCACGACTGAAGGGAACCCTAGTATAAATAGAGGGGGAGTCGGTCGCAGTTATTCATCACGCCCAAATCGCCCCTAAATCGCACGAAGCACCGTTACTCTGCCCGATTTTCATTTGATCATTCTAGACCATTGATTATTGCATACTAACGATTTGTGGTTACTATACAGGTAATGTGCGGTGAAATCCATGAAAATGTACATCGGTTCATGCCCAAAATCGACTAAATTGAACCCTAGAAAGAACCGTGACTTAGTAAACTAAGAAACTAATTAAACTAAGTCCATTGTGAATTAAAGGTTATTAGGTGTTTCGTTGGTAAAATGCGAGCCTAATGAAGCAAACCAAGACGTCTAACATTAACATTTGCTCAGATTTAACTTTGAGTTGGACAATCAGTCTGTCATGCGAATGGACAAACTGATGAACTTCAATCGCACGACTGAGCGAAGCGAATAGCTAAACCGCACGAGTGAACCATGCGTATGCATTCAGTCACATGACTGGTGTAAACGCATGAGATAGCATATGTATGAGCCTAGTCGCCTGTTCAGTCGTACGTATGAGGTCACTCGCACGACTAGATCTCAGTCGCACAACTCATTCGCACGACTAGATCTCAGTCGCATAGTTTCATTCACACGACATAACAGAAAAATTTCAAGTTCAAATGACACAATTATTACTCATTGAAGGACACTAACGTTTGTGTGCATTATGTAACTGATGGTTAGTCGTTGGACTATGAGCACCAAGCACAACATCTGTGCTCATCTAGATTTGATCTCAAGGAATGCTACAGACTTCTCTAGTAATATCACCTTTCTACGGAGATCGAGGATCTTCCGTGCCATCTCGACTCCGTGCACACCATACCTCTCTGTCTAATAGGATTTCTGGGAAAGCACTATGGTAGACAGATCCTCAGAGTCCCATCGCATTTGGAGCTCGATATTTGGCGAGGCTATAGAGATCACAAAGGATGATCTTCGGACAGTTCTAGGGTTCGGGCATGATGCTAACTGTCCCACTCAATTACACCCCCTTACTGTTCGAGGATGTTTCATGCGAGCTAACTCCTCTGGGGACATCAACGCAGGGGTGCTCAATAGGAGCAACCTGTGCCCCTAGTTTAGGTACCTCGCCCACGTGCTGTTGAAATGTATAGCCTCTCGCAAGGGAGGTTTGACGAGCTCTTAGATCAGATTCAGAACGCTTACGTAGCGTTGGTGCTGAACCACCCATTCAGCTTCTCTAAGATGATCTTCGCCTATCTGATGAAGAAAACTAAGGGGAAGGGAATGAGGGGTTTTGCATGTACCTTTGATTCATCCAGATGATTATTGATCAGAAACAACCGTTGTTGCCTAAGGAAAAGGAGGACACTGTAGTCCTTGAGGTGATTGATGACACCACACTAGGTCGTATGAAGGTTTTGCAGGGGGAAGCAGGTTAAGCCCCTGTGAGGAGATCGTTCGGGCATCTGCCCGGGAGGATTATGTGGCGCCAGCGAGGCGTAAATGGCGCCATGCAGACAGTGATTCTGATGTTGAGCAACTTGTGCTCCCGGACGATGATTCCAATGATGATGATAGCGGTGATGGTGAAGATGCAAGGCCCACTCAATTGAGGGCATCCACTGCTAATATAGCATCTCCAGCATCCACCCAAGTAGGATAGAGGCAGCAGGTTTCCATCAGGACTTCCAACCTAATGAGGTGGAGGAGTCGGATGACGAGCCGTTGACTCGAATGGTGGGCAGCAAGGTGGTTGCCACCGAGCGAGGGATTAGGGCGGCTGGTGGACGCCCAGGAGGGTCTGGAGAGACTATGACTGATCCAACCTACACCCCAGATCAGCCCAACATCCCAGGGGGAGCATCCACCTTGAGGGGTTCGAGGAAGAAACGGATGGCAGCCCCACGAGATACAGAAGAAGAGGAGGATGACGTTTATCACCACCACCACTACTACCACCACTACCACCACTCCACCTACTACCACTTCACCTACCACAACTCCACCAGTTACCCACTTCCCATCCACCACCATTATAGCTCATCCATAGCCATCCACATCTATACCACCCCCAATCTTCTCTACATCCACTACCACCACCACTAGCCATGGAGCAGGACCTCATCATAGGTCCCACCTGTTTTGGATCCTCTTACCCTTATGTTAGGTTGGAGGAGCAGCTGGCTAACCTTAACCGGTTAGTGCTAAAGCTACTGGTGACGGATGAACAGAGAGCCTCTCAGCTTAATCAGCTGATGGCGCTCAATGTCTCCCAAGCCCAGAAGATCGAGGCTCAGAGCCAACAGGTTTAGGAGCTGCATGAGACACATGCCTCATCCATTCAGAGGATTGAGGCTCAAAGCCAAGAGATCACATAGCTGAGAGAGATGCATACATCCTCAGTACAGAGGATACAAGATTTAGAGGCCCAGAACAAGAAACTTATGCTGAGACTAAAGGGATCCAAAGATGAGCCTTTAAAGATCGGAGAAGGTGATGGAGATGATGGAGATGATGATGTCAGTGATGATGATGATGATGCTAATGATGATGATCATGGTGTTGATGCTGATGGAGGAGACGATGATGATGTCGGTGATGATGATGATGAAGAAGGAGATGCAGCTGCATCTACATCAGCTCAAGGTCAAGATAGGGGCACAAAGAGAAATCAAGCCTAGGGAGCCCCATCATCTTCTGCCGATCCTACTGATGCCCTAGCCATCAAGGGAAAAGTAATGTTTAGATATTTATGTACTTGAAAAAGAATTTGTAATTGAACTTTTGGATTAATGTTATGTAATTAATGTTAATATTTATTATTGATGTTTACTGCATTGATTATTGACTAATGGTTGTGTGTTACATGTTTCAAATCAAGCAGATCTAAATTTTCACGGACATGTTTCAACTCACAATGATTCTGGATCTGTAGGGGATAGTCAGGAGATCGATGAATTACATTCCTCAAGAGGAGAGATCATTCATGATCTCACCGACGAGCATGCCAAAATGTTCCGACTAAATCCCGATGAGATTGTGAAGGATGCTCCTACAATCCAAGGGGAAAGCTTCATGATGTCGATGAGATTGAGATTGAAGATGTCACGGCCCAACATTATCCATAGTACACTGATAATGAGGGAAATGTAGTCCCCAATCTGGGTGACTCCCTTGTTAGTGAAACTTTTGAAACTCTGGATAAAATGTAACAAGAGTCTAAAAAGAAAGAAGACAATGCCCAAGCCTCAGAAGTCAACATAAATATCAGAAAGGCTAAATCGCATGCTTTGAAGAAATAAGAGCCCAATGTTGTGCTCCAACATCAACTATCTACATCAAGCTTTACAAAGTGAAGAAACATCATAAGGTGGCGGGCAAAATCATAGCATGGGCATATTTTGAAGATCTCAACGTTTATGCAGTTAAACGTGAGAAGGGGATTGAGTACATCAGATTCCCACATGATTTGAAGACTCTTCCAGGTTTTGAGCTTAACCAGTTAGCAATGTTGAAATTGCTATATGCTGACCCTCGCAAGATGTCAGACTGGTTTGAAGCAGCTCCAAAGAGAGAGTACCACACCAGATGGGTCAACTTCAAATCTCAACAACCAACGAGGTATATCAGACGAACTGAGGTTGATGCGGTAACTGGAAAACTGAAAATAGTGCTGAAGTGGAGTCCTTCGCGCACAATGTCTAAGATCCCTCTATAGGAAATGCCACAGGACTTCACTACACACTTCAAATGGTGGTACTATGATTGGAGAACAAGAGAGGCTATCATAGTGTTGAACAGAAATGGTAGTACGGAAACTATCTGGGTGTTTGACCCGATGTGGCTTACTAACTTATCTGCTGATGATGTCTATACATTATACAAGTGGCCACTATTCTATGAGGCGAAAGATATTATACAAGCTCTACAATATCAAAATGTGATACAACTATGTTTTGCTCTTGAAATACATGCAGGAGTCACAAAAGAAGAGAAGTACAAGAAGTATGAGGAGCTTATGAAGGATGTAAGACATTAGATGAAACTAGGTCCAAGGGGAGTTTGTAGATACATGTATCCCTAGTTTCTGAACATAATGTAAAATGTCTTTATTGTCTTACACATATGTAATTGAATGGGTACTTAATGAAATACAATGTGTGGTTGTGCTTATAATGTTTATTATTTCATTGACTAGTAGGTTAACGCTTATTGAACTAATTGTATAGGTTTGTGGTTGTTTGAATAGATCTAAGTCAAATAATGATTGTTAAATATATTCAAACTTAATCATATGAAGTTCACATGCGATTGGCCCATGCTAATGGATCATACGCATGAACAACTTCATGCTAATGAACCCGTCATACAAATGAATAATGAGACTGGATCAGTGGCATGATTATAACATGAGATTGACTTTGTCGCACGATTGAACACTCAGTCATGCGAATGGATCAACCGCATGACTTAATCGCACGACTGAACCATGTAAATGGTCCAGTCGCATGATTTATAAACCCTAACCTATAAATACCACTTAATTCGTGGAAAAACGTGACACTTTGAACAATTCGATACCTACACGTACCCTAGCCATCCAGAGACCTCTAGCAACTTGTTCCAACTTCATAGATTGTAGTAGATCGATTGCTAATCGTTCTTAATGTTTAGATTCAATCTCTAATTGATTCTATGTGCGTTCTTACACATTGGATCGCCAATCAAATAGGAATCCGCACTATTTGATTCGGTAACACGTAAATCTGTTAGTATTCATCCAGTACACGATCCTAACAAGTGGTATCAGAGCTTTGGCTCTAGATTTACCTGTGATTCGGTCGTTCTGATATAAAAAAAATTTTTTACACTCAAAAACACAAATTGTTGTGTCAAATTGGGTTTTAGATGTCTCCTGATCGTAAAGTTTAGTTTTTACGGCATACAACAATTAGGGTTAGCAAGAAATTCGTGTTTTTGCATCCAAAACACCTTAAACCTACAAATATTTGAAATCCAGCAGGTTCAGTCACACGATTGACTCAATCGCACCCCCCATACACACGATTGGACTGATTCGTACTCTCATTCGTACGACTGAGCAGTCTATTCGGATTATTCAACCGCATTAGTTCATTCGCCCTAATGAGCCATCCGCATTGGTTCAGTCACACCATTGAACCATCCGCATAGTTCAATCGCCCGAATAGCTCAATCGCACACCTTCATTCCCACAAATAAAACAGTTTGGATTTGTTAGATCTTGTATGCCCAAGACACCTACAAGATTGATGTGGTTAGTACATTATGATCCAAGTCGGGTCATACCCAATAACAAGCTAAACAAACACCAATATATGTTTATTTGTTGATGAGATCATACAAATAAATATTGACACCTATTTAGAAAATTGGTTTTCTAGAACTTTGCTTTGTAAAAGAACAATGTTATATGGATAATTTGTTCATGAGAACTTTATTTGTTTCATTATTTAAGTTGGTTAAATAATGACAAATAAAAGTGTGTTAATGTTATAAAACTAATATTAGGTTTTCATTTTATAAACTATTAACTTATAAGAGTGTAATTTTACAAAAATTACAAAATAGGGGGAAACCCATTTTGTAACTTGACTTCGGCCACCCACTTGGGTGCATGAGGGGTCTCTTTTTGCCTTGGATACTTGACATTATTCATTCAAGCACTCTTCCAAGAAAACACACCTTCTCTCACACACACTTAAGCAAAGAAAAGCTTTCAACAAGGTTGGACATTTTCATATTTTCAGCTCCAAAAGGCTAAAATTTTCAGTTTTTGAAGGTCCCTTGGTGTAGAACTTTGTTGTGAAGCTCCCTAACCAAGTAGGTGTTTGAAGAGCTTGTGGGTATTATAAGCTTGAGGTCTTCTCCTTTGAAGGCTAGCAACTCAAGAACATCATCCCCTTCATCTTATACATCTTCAACAACTTATACAAAGAAAGGTTATTCCTTTGTACACCCTATGGTTGTTGTTTTTTTTGATAGCACACTATTTCACATATGTTTATTTGATCCTTGTTCTTGGGATTTGTTTAGGTTTTAAATGGTGAAAATTTTCAGATTACTAACAATATCTTTAAACCATATATCCGCTGTGTTTTCTAGTTTAAATGGTTAAACTAAGTGTTTAACATGCGACAAAACCCAACAGGATTAAAGTTAGAGTTTATAGCAATGGAGGACCAATACTCAGCATTCACAGCAGGGAGAGACTCACATATTCAGAACTTACTGCTACCGGAGAATGAGGTAGGGAATTATAACAAAACCCCAAAGCTTATCACATTCGATGAATACCCACAATGGAAGCAACATTTCGAGATCTACTTAAATGGAGTAGATCCTAATCTGTGGGAATCTATAGAGATGGGGTACAACATGCCAGTAGGAGCTGATGGTGTCAAACCAACACTAGGTGGCATGACTAATGGACAAAAACTCAAGTACAATGCTAAAAATAAAGTCTATGGTATGCTTACACAGTCAATTCCGAATGATATTTCCATTAGTTCTCGGAGTATACGCAAGCAAAGAAACTATGGGATGCATTTGGGAAAAGGTATGAAGGAAATGCATCATTGAACGCCATAAAGACTAAGGTTTAAAAGAAGGAGTTTGACAACTTCTCCTCAATGGAAAAAGAATGCCTCAATGATGTTATCGATAGGTTCTCCCACTTGATGAGTGAGATGCGCACTTATGGAGTAAGGACGTCAATGGAGGACAAAGTGTCTAACTTTGCAGATGGCCTGCCAGAGAAATGGGTTTCATTGGTCTCCAATCCCAGACAGAATGATATGCTAACAAAGTTTGATATTAATGATTTCATTCTCAAGCTGAGAGCGGAAGAGCTGAGGATGAAGTATAGAGCAAAAAGTCTTCCTATGATTAGAATCCAGCGTTGTACAACACGACTCCACAAGCCAAAACATCTGGAGCACCTCTTCAGACAGCTTTTGTATCAAGCTCGGCTGGTCCTTCTCAAGCCTCTACTTCAGGGTTAGAAACGTCAGGGTCGTCTGGTACCTAATACATCGTACCTGAAGCCATTACAGCAAAACTGAAGACCGAGAATTTAGGTAATGTGACAGTTGAGGTAGCTAAAGAGCACATGGATCTCTTAGCTGTGGTAGTCCACTCCTATGATGGACTAATTGCTAGTAAAATTGGGAACTACCATCTGGCTGATGAGGATTACGGGTAGGTGGACGAGACAGAGCTGGAACGAATGGATATAATATGGGCCTTAGCAAGTGCTGTCTGAAGAGCCAAGAAGTTTTTCAAGAAGACCGGACAGAATTTGGTTGCAACTAAGGACACTACCTTTGGCTTCGATAAGACCATGGTGTAACACCCGGCTATTTTTAGACAAGAAAGAAAATTAAGTGAAGAAAAAGAAGGAAAAGAAATAAAACCCAAGTCTAGGGGTAAAAAGTGTCCAAAAGGACAAAATGTTTGAAAAGTGGGTGCAAAAGGCGGTATGGCGGCCCATATGTCACATACACCACTAATCTTCGGGTTTTAGAGAGAGAAAGAGCAGCAAATTCTCGGTTTTGAAGGAAGAACAAGAAAGAATTCGAATTCAAGGTAAGAATCAAGCTTTTATGATGTTATTGACTGGTCTTATCCTCAGGTTTATTGATGTGTGCGGATAGTATATATATTTTGATATAGATTTATTGCACAGATTCAGTTTAATTTGGTTATTACTAATACTAAATCACAAACACAAAAGGCATGTACCTGTCGTGTGGTAATATAGTGTTGGTAAGAACCGAGTATCAATCCATGGACACACCTAGCCTACTCAACAAACTTGATGTTTGACTATCAAATTTGGTTTTTGTTAAAGAAAATGATAATTTGTATAGAAAGATTTTTAGGATTTAAAAATAAAAAATAATAGAAAGAAAGTAAACTAAGATTTCAAGCGTTTGGATTTAAAGCCAGGGAATAAAAGTTATCATCCTAATAGATTCCACTTATGTAACCGTGTTAAACTGGTGGTGTGATTTAAAGATATGGATTAATGTAATTATGTTAATGTTTATAAAGATGAGCTGGCGCGATTTCTCATCTATCCTGCTACCGTAGTGACTTGATCTTGTCAGGCTGAGTTTTACTGCTCAGATCAAAGCCCTAGTAATGTAGGTAAATCTTTTGTGAACTATTTGACATACGATTTCTCGAAACATAACTTAATGTCAAAAAGAAAGTTGATCAGGTTCCTTCCTAACATGCCATTAATTTTAAAAGACCGTAACAATTACTGAAGTGTCCAAACAAATAAAGGGAACCCACAAATGATCAAAAAGTTAAAGTGATATGATTTCTAATAACCATTTCTAGATCATTAGCCATGGATTTATAATGAAGACCGGTTTCGCGAATGAAAGTTAATCATATGATTTTTCAACTTTGTATGACGATCACAATCACAAACCTTAAATTTATAACTTCTCGTTCAAATGTAGATGCTACCCATCAATAGTTTTCCAAGACCACCATAACATTAACATAATATTTATCACACCAGTAGTTCATCACAAATTACATAAGTTTCATCCTATTAGGATGATAAAAAGAGTTTATCTCATAAGGATCTTGAACATAACAACATATAACAAAGAAGATAGATATGTAATCATTGGTGAAATAGAACAATAAAATCGATAATCCGCAATGGATGGCGTTTAGACGATTCCGAGCTTCTTCCAATGTTGTATGCACCTCCCGAGCCTCCAAATGATCTTGAAGTCTTGATTCCCGAGAGAGTTCTACAGAGTAACTCTCCCACCAAAGCTTGCCAAAAATGGTGAACTTAGGCTTCTATTTATGGCTTTCCAGAGTGTTTAAGCACGGTCCCGTGCCTAAAAGGCAAGGCCCCGTGCTAGTACAATGCTTACGAACGTTGGTCGGCTCGTACATTCAGGTTGTGTCGGGCACGACCTTGTGCTAAATGGGGCACGGCCCCGTGTTGGAGGTGGGGCACGGCGCCGTGTGTACTTTTAGGAACAATACATTTTGTCCTGTCAGATGTCCAAACACGAGGGTGTATTAATTTAGCACGGGGTGTGTTTCTGGCAAAGCATGGGGGCGTGCTTAAGGAGGCACGACCCCATGCTTGGACTCCAAAGCTCATATTACTTCAATTTCTTGCTAAATATGCTTCTTTTGTCTAACTTGCCCTTTTAAAAACCTGAAAACACAATTTAAGACTTTTAAGTACATTTTCATCATTTTAAGGAAGATATTAAGGAATAATTAATGTGCTTTTGACATGATTTTTATGTGTAATTTGGAGCACATCAAACATCCCCACTTGAACTTTGCTTGTCCTCAAGCAAAAATCACTTAAAATGACAAGTCCACCAAGAACCAAATAAAACAAATTATAAACATGTCTTCTAAGAAATACGCAAGTAAACATTATTTTCATCCAAATATAAATATTCTAAGCATACGTAAATGGTATCCTAGCAAGCAATAGGTTAGTAAAGATTATAATCATGCAAAAATCCACACTTCTCACAAGGTGCACTCATACTCAACTCAATATATGGAGTCATAATCAAGTATGACTAATACACTCAATTGCCTAGTATGAATACGTGTGAAATCATATGCTTGTTAAGGGATCAAATCTCGACCTACTTAGATATTTACTTGCATAAATCATTAGGTCCTTGATGGGTATACAATTTGGCTCGGGCTCAGGTATGGAATATTTGGAAAAGTTGGCTAATTGCTAAAGACGATGGTCTTGGCTTATTTTTCTAACATAAACTACAAGGAAAGCAATAAAGGTTCCCTATGCAAAACTTCAAGCTAGAAGGGATATGCTAGCTCGAGGACTCGTTTAAGGTCAGATTGTCAAGACCATATTTTGCTTTCAAAAATCGTACTTCATCTTTTACCCGAAGATACACAAAACTTTTCTTTCTCAAGGATCCTTCGGCTTGAAGCCTAATAGCACCCAATCGAATTAGTTCTATGTATTCTTATTGAGATTCAGTTTGATGTTTTTGCATTTTCCATTATGAGACCGATTTCCACAATTCAGGCATCTTTCATTTCTTTTTGCCCGTCTCTTTATAGCACTTTTTGAAATTCTACAAAATGGCGGAACTTGTTCCTTTTTTTGCCATTTCTTTCTTGCGTCAAACGTGAAATTGAAAATTTGTTCGTGGATTTCCGGGTGAAGTCCCGGTTTTGCGTGATGCAGGCAACAAAGCAAATTGAAATCAAAAGAATGCATTCCAGTTTTTTAAGGTCTGTCGGTAAAAGACTAATTTTTTTTTATTAGCCAAAAACGTCTTTAACGAAAACAGGTTTTGTAGAAGGCTTTTGGTTAAGTGACTTGGTGGCTCGGTGATTGAAAGATAAAAAACGTTTAAGCTCAACGGGGCTCACTATGGTTGACGTTCGGGTAAGGAAAATTAAAGACAATGGTTGGGGCTCGAATGGTTAAGGTTTCCTAGTGCCTAACTCATTTTTATGCAACAAATACTAATTAAGGTCTTGAAATGCATACCCAAAGCAAGTTCTAATTACACGTATCATATGGCACCCTCAATTAAATCCAGAATGAAAGTAGAATTGCAATTTTGCAAAAGTTGTTTAAGGCTCAAAAATAAACTCGCATAAGGATGGAATTGGTTACAAGTGCTTCATTTTACATGATTAAATATTTTACTAGATTAAATTATTGTTTTTAAGGATATCACAAAACCATTTCAATTTTACTTAGGACGTCATGAGTTTACTTTTTTATTTCCCGAAAACGTATATTTATAATTTGGTTTATCAAAAATTTTATTTTTGGTTTCTTGTCACAAAAATAACTTGGTAAGTGATCTTCTCTTAAAAGTTTTAAATTTGCACATTTTTTACTCCCATCCCCGCACTTAAAATCACATTGTCCTCAATGTGATTAATATAATCAAGATCGAGAAAGGGTAATGAAATAACTCCCCTAAAAATGATGAATTTTCAGTTGTGTTTGGTTGGCCTCGCGTTGTTAGAATCCTCGGTATCACCTGAAATGTCACCAATTTATTAAAAGCGTTAAGGTCCTAAACACACAAAATAAAAACAAAACGACATAAATTAATAGATAGATTGGCACAAAACAACTGTGCCGGGTCCCCGAAAATGATACGTTTTTTAAGGGCTTTGTGGGGGAATATCCCCCACTCATGTTACATTCGGTTCCTGATGTATGTGACATCGTTACTGAGGTCATCGACTCGGGAGTGCAGACTTTCGACTCGGTTGAAGGCTTATTGGGCATATTCAAATGATCGTCGTGCATGGTCGCTGGTTGTTTGTATTGACTCGTAAAGGTCTAACATGGTTGGGAATTCCCTTGTACGTGAACTTGAAGATTTAGCTCCGGCTCCTTCCGGCTGTATTGGCATGTCGAGATCCATCATTATTTCTTCGGGGTCCGCCAGATCCCAAATTTGTCCCTTCTTATCCAAGAATCTTGGCTGCCTATTTGGTAGGCTTGTCACCATGTACATACTTGTGCAAATGCTCAAGTCTAGCAGTCCCGACATCACTCCTTCAGGTCCCTCAGTGTTATAACCATAGCTTTCGTATAAGTTCAAAATACAGCTTCCTCCAAACATAGGTGTTGGAGCACCTGCAATCGCAATCCTGGCAAAAAGATTACAAAACAAATACCCAATATTACATGGCAACTGATTAACCATACAATATAAAATGAACAAGTCCCTCAAGTTAACAACTCCCTCGCTTTGTCCACGAGCTGTTATGGAATGACTAAGTAACCAATGAATGTATCGCAGCAGCGGGTCTCGTATCTGACTGCGTTTTGTTTTACTCGAGTTGAACCCTCCAGTTCCAATCCGCTACCAAAATTCTTTCCTCATTACACCATTGTCGCGTCTTTACTTTCCTCGGCCGGGAAGTATGGTATGCCGGCATTCCAGATACTGCTTCCTCCTCCATTTCCTATTCCGTATAGATCCCGAGATAGACACCGAACAAGGCAATGGATGTTTTGTGCCAATGCCCAGCAAGTCTAAATGAAACTGCATTATTATCCCAAGGATCAGAGTCTTTCATGCTAAATTTGAAAGATACTAAAAATTCAAGAGTTAGTTCATAAACGCAAGGTCTATTTTGTGAGAATAACGCTTCCATTAGACACTCAATAATGTATTGTGTCTTTCTAGTTGTCCCACTACTGCTAGTGTTTCTTCGTCTGCTTGTAAATGGGGTCTTTCGACCCTTTGTAGCAGCCTTTGAAGTCTCTCATGACACCATCTCTCGCGGCTTGCTTCAAAACGTAAGTAGGGATGATTCATGATCCTGAAATTTCAAAAATATGTTAATCTACACAAAACCGATTTCTTGAGCAGTTTCATGATGTTAGTGAAAATCATGTGTTTATTTTGTTAAGACATAACATCATAATGATTCAACTCATGATCGAAAATGGTTTAAAAGTTTATCATCCAAGGAAAATTTTTTGAACATGGGGGTGCGTTTTGTGAAACGTGGGGGTGCGGTAAACATGGTAAGGCATGGAATCTTGACTCGAGCACCTATGGTTATGTTTGTAAATCGTTGATTAAGCATGGGTTCAACATTTTCTTGCTTAGAAAATCAAAGATTGTACGTTTGTCAATTTAATTATTTATTAATAATTCAAGATACCCAAAAATATATTTTATGTTTAATACCACTTCGGGACTCTTGAACATGATTAACAAATATTTCACCGGGAATTATGAAGATAGTCTTGATAACGATAAAAGAAAACAAACTAATTAGCTACTAAACAAACTAATAACTAACGAAACATACTAATTAACACTAATCTACTTACAAGAATAAACATGAATAGTAGGTTGAAAGTATTCATCATTCCAGAAAACGTTTTAAGAACAAGTCTTTACATATAATTGCTAGGATTTCGGTTGTTTAGAGACCTAATCACCTAACTACATGTAAATGACTTTCATAATCAAAGGAATTAGTACACTACCTTTTGTTCAAACACTCTTGAATGAACTCTTGAAAAGATGAAAGAAAAATGGAAAAAGAAGATGAAAATGAGAGTGGATACGACTTTGCACAATCGAGGTCGGTATTATCATGCAAAATTGAAGAGGAACAAGACAAAAGGCTGAAAATGTCAGCTTGTGTCATTTTTTGTCGAACACGGGGGCGTGCCTACTTGAGCATGGGGTCGTGTTCAAGTATTGTTAGGTTGTTTCAGTCTTTTGTTGTTCCATTTTTCAGTTTCGCGCGTTATGTAATTTTCCCGGTTATGTTTTACCATTTTCCAATCATGAGAAAAGATACGAAATTAGTCCTAGAGTAAATAAACACAAGCCAAAATGAAATTACATTTCCTAAGGTCCTACGGTTACATAATACATTAAAAGCCGAGAATCTGAAACAGCAAAACCAGACTCTTTAACGCGCAACAACGCATTTAGCACATCACGAAATGCTTCTAAAAGAAACTTCCACACATTTCGTGTGCAAGGTTCAGGATGGGATAGTGAGAGGTGCGGTTGCTTAATTCTGCAAGTTGTCGGTTAATGGAAATGAGTTCCTTGCTTACCTGTTGAACTTTTTGGATAAGTTGAGCTAAGCGTTGGGATGCAGTGAGGTTCATTTCAGTCAGTTGTTTGATTATTTCATGCAGCTTGAAGAAATATTCTTGAGTCATGGTTCCCATGTTTCAGAACGTGGTTTCTTCGCAGGATTCCAGTTGGAACTTTCGTGACTAGATTCTTTCATTTTTCAGATGTTTATAAACAGGAGTGAGTGTGATGAAAGAATGGAACAAGTGTGGTATTTATATACAAGTCGTGGAAAGTGCACACGGGGGCGTGCTTGGCTAGGCACGGCCCCGTGCTTGTCAGAATTCGTCTTAAATTCGACCTGCAATGTTCCAAAGTCGTCAGCGGAGATTGTGGAAAGAAATTTTTTAGAAACACGGTGTTAATGCATGTATATCCCTAGATCATGATATGAAATGTAATAGATTATGTTTATCTGATTCTGATGTAATTTGATATGATTAATGAAATGATATTGGTTGTTTGTGATTTGTAATAACTAATATTTCGTTAATGAGTTGATATTGAATTAGTTAATTAGGATAGTGATTGTTTGAATGGTTACACATAATGTTTATAATGAATACATTCCAACTTAACATAATGTAGTTTTCATGCGAATGGCTCATGCGAATGGACCACACGCATGAATAACTTCATACGATTGACTCAGTCGCACGACTGAACCAGGGGACTGGATCAGTCGTATGATTGACACAAAAGATTGGCTCAGTCGCACAACTGAACACTTAGTCTTGTGTATGGATCAACGGCATGCTTCAATCACACGACTGAACCATACTAATGGTTCAGTCGCACGAATGAACAGTACTAACTTATAAATACAACCCAATTCATGAAAAAAACAATGGGGCGTTCATTCTATAATGAATCCAGACGTACCCTAGCAGTCCAGAAGTTTTCCAATTCGTTCTCCAAGTTCATTGAACACATTAGATCGATTTCCAAGGGATTTCTAACGTTAGTTTCAATTCTTTATTGATTCTTCATGTGTTCTCACTAATTGGATCACTAATCAAATAGGTTCCGCACTATTTGATCTGGTTTACACGCTAATCACTAGGTATTTCATGCAAACACCCGGTCCCAACAAGTGGTATGAGAGCCTTGGCTCTTGATTACGTGTGATTCAATCAAGATTGATAAAAAGTTTCTGTTTTTGCACTAAAAACGCAATCTTTTGTGTCAAAATTGATCTTGGACGTTCCCTGCTCATCAAAGTTTGGTTTCTATGGACTTAGGCGATTAGACCTTGCGAAATTTTGAACTTTTACGGCTAAAACACGTTTAACCTAGAAATTTTCGCAAAACAGCAGCTTCAGTCGCACGATTGAGCCATTCGCACGACTGGACCTCATTCGCATTGCTCAGACGCACGATTGGACCTAGTCGCATCGACCTAGTCGCATCTCCATTCGTACGATTGAACCACTCGTTCACAGTGTACATACGCATCAGCTTCATTCGCACGACTGAACCAATCGCTTAGTTCAGCCGCACGATTGAACCATTCGCTCAGTTCATTCGGACGGATAGCCCAATCGCATCCTTCAGTCACACCAGTTGACATTTTGTCTTAGTAGACTTAAAGTTATTCGCCATGGAAGATCAAATGTCAGCCTTTACTACTGGGAAGGACTCTAGGATCCAGAACCTGCTGTTACTTGAGAGTGATGTGGGTAATCATAATAAACCACCGAAGCTCTTAACGTTAGATGGGTTTCCCCACTGGAAACAACGTTTTGAGATCTACCTCAATGAAGTGGATCCGAATCTGTGGGAAGCTATCGAGATTGGGTATAGTACGCCGGTGGGAGCCGATGGAGTAAAGCTAACCTTAGGAGGGATGACAGACGCGCAGAAAGTTAATATAATACAGAGATGAGGGTTTATGCATTGATTACACAGTCTATCCCTAAATACATTTACCACCAGTACTCAGAAAATAAGCAGTCCAAGAAACTATGGGATGAGCTGGAAAAGAGGTACAACGGGAATGCTTCGTTGAAGGCAATCAAGGCTAAGGAGTTAAAGAAGAAATTCGATAACTTCTCACCTATGGGAAATGAGAGTTGGACGATGTTATTGATAGATTCTACCATCTGATGAGTGAACTACATACACATGGGGTGGCTACTACCATGGAAGAGAAGGTACTAACTTTGCAGACAGATTGCCGGAAAAGTGGGCTTCATTCGTGTCTAACCTGAGACAGAATGGAATGTTGACAAAGCTGGATATAAATGACTTTATTCTAAAGTTGCGAGAAGAAGCACTTAGAATGAAGTACAGAGCTCAGAAGTCTTCGTATACTCAGAATCTAGCTTTGTATAATGCCACGCCTCAAGCTAAGACATCTGGAGCACCTCTCCAGACTGCATTTGTGTCTAGCTCAACGGGCCCTTCACATGCTTCTCCTTCAGGATGAGACACGTCAGGGTTTTCTTGTACCCAACATATTGGATCTTAAACAAATGCTACTAGACTTAAGACCGAGAACGTCAGTAATGTGACTGTAGAAGTAGATCGAGAACACATAGATCTTTTGGCTGCAGTGGTTCATTCTTATGATGGACTTGTTGCTGGGAAGATTGGAAACTGCCATCTGTCAGACAAGGACTACGAGCAGGTGGACGAAATGGAGCTTGAGAGAATGGACATAATGTGGGCCTTAGCTAGTGCTGTCCGGAGGGCAAAGAAGTTTGTGAAAAAGACCGGACAGAACTTGGTAGCTACTAAGGATACCACATTTGGCTTTGACAAGAGCAAAGTGACCTGCTTTAACTGTGGAGAGAAGGGGCACTTCAAGAGAGAATGTGTTAAGCCACGAAGACGGGTAACGGGAACCCATTCTCGTCCTTCACTAGTCAAGACAAGCAAGCTACTAGTTCTACTTCATCAAGCAAGGATGCAAAAGCCTTGACTGCTCATGATGATGAAGGACAGGACTGGAGCTTTAGGTTTGTCTCTCCAGGGGAATCAAACATTGCAAGTGTAGAAGACTTTGATGATGATTCTGCGAGGGAAGGAGATCTAGCAGTTGATATAGCGATGTCTAATATTAAAGAGACAACTGCAACTGAGGTCAGCTACAAGCCTAAAGAGGAGACTACCAAAACAAGGACAGAAAAGACAGAATCACCGAAACCAGAGACATCTGATGTTGCGTTGATGGCTAACTCTTCTGAACCAACTCAGGTAAGTACCACTGACCAAAAGTTTAATAATCATGCTTGTTCTGATTGTAATACATTTAGAAATAGCATAGATGAGAAATTTTCTAGGTTATTAGATCATAATGATAACTTGGTAAAAGATTTACAACTGTGCACTGAGGCGAATAGAGTATTAAAACAAAATGAGCATAGTTACAAAGAAAAGATAGACCTTTTGACTAAACAGCTTAGAGAAACCGAAGTAGTTGCATTTAACCAAGCTAATGACATTAGGTACTATCTAAACTCCCTAGAAGACACTAAGAAGCAACAGGCAGTTATAGAAGTAGAAGTAAACTCATTAAAATAGAAACTGCACAGTTGGACAAGTTCATCACACATAGTCCAACACTTAGTGAGAGAAAGAAACAATGGGGAGGATTTGGGTTACAAAGTGGTTCCACCACCACCTCAGACCTTGATGAACACTAAGAGTAGACCTGTAAATGACAATCCTATCAAGGATCATGTGGTGTCTACTCCTCTTGTTAGTGATCCAGATTCCTCATGTTCAACCATTGAATCTGGAAACAAACAAAAGGAGGCCACTTCAAAGGCAAAGGGTAAATTGCCTTGTGTTAATCTGGAAAAAGAGGTTGAAAAGGTTAACTTAAGGTCAGGGTCAAACAGAGTCAAATCAGAACCTAAAAGGACTTCAAATAGTCAAAAACCAGTTAACCAAAAGGAAAAAGATATTAAACATGTTAAAACAGTTAACTCTGTTAAACAAGAAAAAACATCAAAAGAACCAGAGTCAAAATCTAAAGTAAGTGATGTTACTAGAGTGTCACACACGTCTCCACAAAGAAAGTTTAATGATAAAGTTGATAGTAGGTCATGCTACAACTGTGGAGAATGTGGACACATTGCTTCCTATTGTCTTTATTATGAGACACCTAGGAAAAAGATTGAACTTCAGGACTCAAAACCTAGGTCTTCTAAGAGGAGTTCTTTAACTCCACCTAGAAGAACTAGTGCACATAAAGTTCAACCCATTAGCCAGTCGACTGTGTATCACAAACAGGCATTACACAAATCTGGCTTATGGAAAGAGAAGTCAACCTCTGTGTCCGATGATGATGACAAGAAGGAACCTGGGCTACCCTCACCCTCTAAGGGTCAATGGGTTGAATTTATGATGTGTGATGCCTCTGGGAAACCCGAGCCAGTGAAGGCTTGGGTTCCTAACCTAAACTAATCCTTTACGTTGTATGTGCAAGGTGCTCGCTATAGTGCTGAAATTAACACGTGGATTGTAGACAGCGGAGCATCAAGGCACATGACAGGAATATGGCTCTTTTATCTAACGTTAAGCAAATAAAAGGAGGGCATGTTTCGTTTGCTGGAAACAAGGGAGGATATATCACAGCTCAGGGAGAAGTGGGAAATCAGAAAGTTAAGTTTGATAAGTGAACTATGTTCAACAACTCCAAAATAACTTACTTTCTGTTTCCCAAATGTGCGATAAGGGATTTAAAGTCATCTTTAACAACAAGAAGTGTTACGTGCTCAAGAAAGATTACGTGATCCCAGAAGGCCAAGTTTTGATGACTTCTTCAAGATATAAAGACCTTTATGTTTTGGATCTGCCAACAGCTCCTACAACGGATCAGGAGGTTCAGTGTTTTCTATCTAAAGCTACTGAGAAGGATTCCATCTCCTGGCATAGGAGAATGGGACACATTAGTCAAAGAAAGATGAATGACTTGATTAAGAAGGATCTAGTGAGAGGAGTTAATGTCATGAACTTCCAGCTTCCTGATTTTTGTGTAGCTTGCAAGAAAGGCAAACAGACGAAGAAGTCTCATAAGGAAAAGAAAATTCATTCAATAGAACTTCCTCTTGAACTTCTTCACATGGATCTGTTTGGTCCAGTCAGTACAAAGAGCATAGCGGGGCGACTTGTACTGTTTTGTGGTTACTGATGACTACTCAAGGTTCTTTTGGGTAATGTTTCTGAAGTACAAATCAGAAACATTTGAGTCTTTCAAGGAGTTAGTAACCACACTGGAATCTCTCTACAAGCTGAAGGTTAGACAAGTACGCTCAGACAATGGGACGGAATTCAAGAACCAGTGGATGGAGGCTTACTGCAAGGAAAAGGGAATTGTACATCAATTCACTTCTGCCTACACGCCTCAGATGAATGGCGTTGCTAAGAGAAAGAACAGAAGCTTTTTAGAGACAACACGGACTATGCTGGCAGACTCGAAACTACCTATCCAATTTTGGAATGAGGCAGTTGCTAATGCATGTTATACACTGAATCAAGTTCTGATTGTCAAGCATCACAGAAAGACGTTACGAGCTACTACAAAGACGCAAACCGAATTTGGAGTATCTCGAACCATTTGGCGCGCCGTGCACACTTCTGAAGAAAACACAAGAAGGTAAATTCAGTGAGAAGGCGAATGAAGGAATCTTTCTAGGATACAACATTCCAAACAAGAGGGTTCACAACAACTCAACGGGTCTAGTAGAAGTGTGGTGTAATGTTGACGTTCAGCGATATACCACACCACCTACTGGCAAAGGACCCGCCTATTTCTTCGACTATGATGGATTCTTAAAGTCCTTCAACATCTCTCTCTCTCCCTCGGATGACGAGTTAGCTACACGGATGATGTATGATATCTTGAATACACCAACATCAAGCTCACTGGGAGGACCATCTACTCAGTCAGGGGGAGTAGTCGACGACAGTGACTCCTCCTCTGAAGATGAAGCTGAAGAAGATGACCAGAATAGTCAGGAGGAACAGGTTCCAGTTCCTGAAAGTCCACAAGCATGTACCAGTGATGCACCTTCGACTTCGGAGCCTCAAACTCCAACTACCTCAGATGCAGAACCAAATGCTCATAATCTTGGCTCTGAGGTAGCTGTTCCTACTACTCCAGGATCACGACTAAACGTCTATAATCCCCTAGACAATGTTGTTGGGGATCTCAGATCAGGAGTACAAACCCGAAATCAGCTATACTCAGCTGATTACGCCTCCGTTATGGAAAAGGGATATATTCATGATGGTGCTTATCGGTGTTTTGTCTCGCAGTTTGAGCCAAAATACGTCAGTGATGCACTAAATGATGAGGCATGGGTGAGTGCCATGCAAGAAGAACTTCTTCAGTTCAAGAAGTTAGGTGTATGGACTCTGGTTGACAGACCTAAAGGTGCTAAGGTCATTGGCAACAAATGGGTCTAAAATGCAGGAAGGATGACCAAGGAGTCATTATCAGGAACAAGGCTCGATTGGTGGTTCAAGGATTTCGCCAAGTCGAGGGAATTGACTACAATGAAGTGTTTGCACCCGTGGCACGAATGAAACCATTTGCATCTTCCTTGCCTATGCATCATACATGAAGATTAAAGTCTACCGTTTAGATGTAAAGAGTGCATTCCTTCTTGAGGAAATCAGAGAAACAGTCTTTGTCAGTCAACCCGAGGGATTTGAAGATCCTTACTATCAGGATAGAGTTTACAAACTCGACAAGGCTTTATACGGGCTTCATCAAGCTCCAAGAGCCTAGTATGAGAAACTCTCGACTCATCTTGTGAAACACGGCTTTCGCAGGGGAGTTATTGACTGCACGCTGTTCATCAACGAAAAGGATGACGATCTACTGCTCGTACAGATCTATGTCGATGACATAATCTTCGGTTCAAAGAACGTAGAGTTATGCAAAGAGTTTGAAGCAGTTATGAAGAAAGAATTTGAGATGAGTGCTATAGGGAGATGAAGTTCTTTCTCGGGTTACAGGTGGATGAGACTACAAATGGGATATTTCTACATGAGACCAAGTATGTAGGAGACATTCTTAGTCGTTTTGACATGGAGAATGCTTCTGCTGCTGGAACTCCACTTGCTACAAATCACGATATAGCACCTAATGAAAATGGAGATCTTGTAGATGCCACAATGTACTGAGAATTGATTGGATCCCTCATGTATCTCACTGCCTCAAGACCTGATATCATGTATGCTACATGTTTATGTTCTAGATATAAGGCTAAGCCTAAGGTCAACCATCTGATCGGGGTCAAGAGGATATTTTGTTATCTGAAGGGTACACCGACACTTGGGTTGTGGTATCCTCAGGATGATGACTTTGAACTCATGACGTATAGTGACTCGGATTACGGGGGCTGCAAGATGAATTACAAGTCTATATGAGCAGGGTGTCAATTCTTTGGGAGAAGATTAATTACCTGGCAGTGTAAGAAGCAGACATCGGTTGCATTGTCAACCTGTGAAGCTGAATACGTTGCTGCTGCAAGTTGTTGTTCACAAATCATCTGGATTCAACAGCAAATGCGGGATTACGGTTTAAAGTTCTCTTCTACTCCTATTTTTGTGGATAACTCTCTTGCAATTGCAGTAACTAAAAATCCGGTCCAACATCCTAAGACCAAACATATCAGTATTAAATACCATTTCATAAGAGATTGTTTTGAAAAGAACTTCATTGATGTGGTAAAAATTAATACTAATTTTCAACGCGCTGACCTCTATACTAAAGCCTTTGATAAACCACGTTTTCAATATCTGCTAGAGGTCAACGGCGTTAAAAAGAAAAGTGAGGTTATTCCTGATGATGATCATGTGTAGTCAGGTGTAGCTTAGTTAATTTTCATTTTATTTTATTTTATTGGTTAATTTAGTCTGTTTAAAATTAAACTCATGTTATTCTGCTGTTTATTAAATCCTAATATAATTAACCAATTATCATGTTAGTATTTTAGGGGGAGAATAAGTTAGCAAGTAACATTATTAAAAAAAGAGACGAGGGGGAAGGAGTGGAAAGCTGATATAAGGTAGATCGTATCTGTGATACTGATTCAACCCTTTGGAATATGATAGTACACAGGAACAAATCAAGGGGGACTTTAAAATTTAATTCAGAAATGATGCAAAAATTCAAAGTATAAGTCTGTGTAGTCTAAGCAATATAAAAAAGGAAGATGATAGAAAAATTGGTAACTCCTAAGGTAACACAACGAGAGTAGACCTAGAGGTTGCTAGATCACAATTGATATGTTGGTAGATTCAACACAATAGATGATTAGACCTAACTCGTGATCTCAAGATCAAACTAAGTTGTTCAACTGACAGTGGGCTTCCATTTTATCACTGGTTAACACAATCAACAATATTCCAATAAGGGGAAATGAGCATGTAAACGCCACAAATGTGTGCGGATGACCGTAAATAAAGCAAAGCACGAAAAAAGGAAAGAAAAATGCTATCAAGCTAATGACTTATGTTGTTGGTGCATTTTGTGCAAAATAAAATTAAGTTGCTCTAACTAGGAGATAGGTTGTGTGCCTCTCTGTTGTGCGATGGCACTGACCTGAGGATAAGCATAACCTAGATATTCTAGAATTCATTGTTGTTTGCCGCCTCTCTGCTGTGCGATGGCACTAAGATGAGGATTGGCTTCTCTTTGAAAGCTCTAAGAATAGTCTCTTCTTGTAAAAATACCCATAGACCGCTCAAAAGCTCCTGAGGAATGTTGATTACCATATAAGTATGGGATCCACAAATGTTAGTTGAAATAATTAAACCTAAATTTATCACCAGTCTGTGTCAAAAGTCTGTGTATGGATTTAAGAGGAGAAACATATTGACAATCATTGTGGCTGCAATTCTTGAAAGTTCAAATCAATGTGGTAATCTAATAGTTCCAGTATGATTTCCTAAAAGTTGCTAACGACTCTGGATGAGAACCAAGAATAGAGCATCAAAAGATTTTGATAACAAGTCCCAAATATTTGACTTGCCTGTATGATTCCAAAATTGAATTGGTCCAGGTGTGGTCAATCTAAGTTGAAGCTGCCTATTACGTAACCAAATCCCGTAGACTTCCATCTTAGGATTTATCCCTCACAAAAAGCCAAAAACAAGTTTTTGTTTTTTGTATGATAGTTTAGTTTTTTTATTCACTTAGTCCTTTAGTTTTGTGTGTTTGCCGCACTACATCATGAAAATCGATAAGGGATCAACTCACTAAAAGGGTCATGTCTGAGATGACCACATGAATTTTCAAGTTTAAAAGAGTCATGTCTGAGGTGACTAAATTGGTTAAAATGATCATGTCTGAGATGATCAAAAACTCATAATGTTTATTTCAAAAGTTAAAAGGGTCTTAAAAGTAAAATGTTCAAAATGGCAGAAAATTTACTAAGTGTGACCCATTCGCACAATTGGACCATGAATATAGACCAACCATGCGAATGGATCCCATTCGCATGACTAGACATGAAATTTAGTCATTCACCCGAATGGCATATAAGAATGATGCATTCGACCGAATGACAGGGTGCGAATGAGTTAGTCGACCGACTGAGACTCAGTCGGTTAACTGAGGGTGCGAATGAAAGGGCACGAATGAGTCAGACGACCGACTGAGACTCAGTCGGCCAACTGAAAGTGACTGACTGGGCCAATCGCACCACTGAACCTCAGTTGCCCGAATGAACTGAGCGAATGAGACCAGTCGGTCGATTGAACTTAGGTTCATTATATAAAGGGCCTCAGTCGATCGTGTTTTACTCATCACTCCCAATCGCACCCAAATCGCATTTCTTCCCGTTACTCTGCCAAAATTTCTAGAGATCTTGTGTTCACATTGCTGTTCATCTTCTGACGTTTGATTGGCGATTATACAGGTACATGGTAGTTAAATCTTACCGAAATCAGAAGATCTTGAATCCAAATATGTGATATTCAAATGAAACAAGAACAGGACTGAAAAATGCCCTAATAACCTACATAAACTAAGCAAAATGTTAAAATTAAGTTTAATAGGTTATTAGTGATAAGATGGCGAGTCTAATGGACCATTAAACCATGTTAAATTACTTGAATTGGTCAAGATTCGAACCACAGGCGACTGAACAGTGGGACAAGTGACTGGTCGTCCAGATGAACTCCAATCGAACGATTGAATATTGTGATTGGGTCAATCGACCGAATGAACCATGCGAATGAGTTCGGTCAGCCGACTGAACAATCGCAGACTCAGTCAGCAGATTGAACTCAGTCGCATGTCTCATTCACCCGAACGAGCTCAGTCACACGAAAGAAGAAACGACTGACTCCAGTCGCATGATTCATTCGCACGAATGAATCAGATCGAATTTAAACATTACACTTAGAACTGAATTTTGATGTATTATGTATTAATGATTTTGTGTCTTGTGTTTTAGAAAAATGGTTGATAGATGGTCCATTAATCCAAAGCACAACATATGTGCTTACTTGGATCATACTACTCGGAACGGGGCCGAGTTCACAGAGATTATAGCCTTCCTTAGACGCTCCCGGATACATAAGGCTATATCTACAACTTGCATGCCCTACAGGTCATTACACCAGGCATTCTGGGAGAATGCCTCAGTTGATCGCTCTCGTGAGCCGTACAGTATACGGAGCTCCATTCTGGGTCATGATATCGAGGTTACTGCTGCTGATTTCTAGAGAGTTCTTGAGTTTGGGGACGATACGAATCAGCCCACCAAATTACATCCACTGACTGTGAGAGGCTGCTTCCTCAGAATCAAGTACGCGGGGGAGATGCAGCTGCATCGGCCTCTGCTTCAGGTCATGAAAGGAGGTCCAAGAACATACAAGACCAACCAGCTTCTTCCTCTGCTCCACTAAGTGAAGAGACGATGATACAGGATGAAAGTTAAGATTAGATGTTTATGTATTTAATCACTTTTGTATTTGAATCGTGTATTGAAAACATATGTACTTAACGTTTAAATTAAGTTAATGCATTTTAGTTTTGATTAATTACTAATGGTTGATATGTTGAATGTGTAAATCAAACAGATCCAAATTACCAAAGGGATGAGTTTGATGTTGCTCCCCTTCAGCTGGTCAAGACTCAGCTAACAATGATTCTTGATCTGCAAGGGATCATAAGGAGGTCGGTGAGTTATACCCCTGAAGAAGGGCAAATAATTCACGACCTATCAAACAAGCAACTTGCAGAGATTTTCAAGCTCAATCCAGACGAGATAGTGAAGGATGTTCCGACATGTAACTCGACCAGTGATGACGAGCTCAATGATGTTGATGAAATCGAGATTGAAGATGTCACTGCCGAGCATTACTCTTAGTACGCTGACAATGAGGAAATGTGGTTCCCAATCTGGGTGAATCCCTCGTCAGCGATACTTTTGAGGTGTTAGACAAGATAGAGAAAGAGTCGGAGAATGTAGAGGAAACAGCCCAAGCCTCAAATGATGATGTCGATGTCCGAAAGGCTGAGTGGGTTGCGTGTTTTGAAGAAGTTAGAGCCCAATGCGCTGCACCGAAACAGGATGCCTACACCAAACTCTACAGTGTCAAGAAACATCATAAGGTGACTGGCAGGATCATAGCGTGGGCCTATTTGGAGGATCTTAGCATATATGCAGTTAAGAGGGAAAAAGGCATAGAGTACATCAGATTCCCACATGATCTGAAGACTCTACCAGGTTTTTAGCTCAACCAGCTGGCCAAACTAAATCTTTTGTATGCTGACCCGAGGAAGATGTCAGGCTGGTTCGAGGCTGCCCTAAAGAAGGAGTACCACACCAGGTGGGTTAATTTCAGACCCCGACAGCCTACAAGGTATATCAGAAGGTCTGAGATTGATGCCATTACTGGAAAGCCAAAGATAGTGTTGAAGTGGAAACCTCCGCGCACAATGTCAAGAATCCCACTCCAGGAAATGCCACAGGACTTCACTCCACACTTTAAGTGGTGGTACTACGATTGGAGAACAGCAGAAGCGGTCATAGTTCTAAACAAAGAGGGCCAAATGGATACGATCAGGGTATTCGACCCAATGTGGCTTACAAATTTGTCAGCAAATGATGTCTACACGCTATACAAGTGGCCACTGTTCTATGATACGCAAGATATCGTACAAGCCCTCCAGTTCCAAAATGTCATAAGACTCTGCTTCACGTTTGAGATTCACGTGGGAGTCACAAAAGAGGATAAGTACAAGAAGTATGAGGAGGTGATGCAGAAAACAAGACATTAAAGAGATCTAGGTCCAAAGGGGAGTTTGTTGATGCATGTATGTCCCTAGATCATGATATGAAATGTAATAGATCATGTTTATCTGATTCTGATGCAATTTGATATGATTAATGAAATGATATTGGTTGTTTGTGATTTGTAATAACTAATATTTTGTTAATGAGTCGATATTGAATTGGTTAATTAGGATAGTGATTGTTTGAATGGTTACACATAATGTTTATTAATGAATACATTCCAACTTAACATAATGTAGTTTTCATGCGAATGGACCACACGCATGAATAACTTCATACGATTGACTCAGTCGCACGACTGAACCAGGAGACTGGATCAGTCGTATGATTGACACATAAGATTGGCTCAGTCGCACGACTGAACACTCAGTCGTGCGTATGGATCAACCGCATGCTTCAATCGCACAACTGAACCATACTAATGGTTCAGTCGCACGAATGAACAGTACTAACCTATAATACAACCCAATTCATGAAAAAAACAAAGGGGCATTCATTCTATTACGAATCCATTGATGTACCCTAGCAGTCCAGAAGTTTTCCAATTCGTTCTCCAAATTCATAGAACACATTAGATCGATTTCCAATCGATTTCTAACGTTAGTTTCAATTCTTTATTGATTCTTCGTGTGTTCTCACTGATTAGATTGCCAATCAAATAGGATTTCGCCCTATTTGATCTGGTTTACATGCTAATCACTAGGTATTTCGTGCAAATACCCGGTCCCAACACACGAGGGCGTGCTTGATGAGGCACAGCCCCGTGCTTGTGCTTGTGGGATCCTAAAAAGCAAGAAAATTTTATGTACAGGTGCCGCGTTTAAGTTTCAGGTCTTCGGCATGACCCTTCCCCACACTTAGTTTTCGTCGGGGCGTAGGTGTAATTCCGCCAAGGGAATTTTGGTTGGTCCATTGTTATACGGTTTCAAACGATGACCATTTACTTTGAAACTTAAACCTTCGTGGTTATAAATTTCAATGGCACCATTCAGAAACAGTTTTTGATTGTATAAGGTCCAGACCAATGTGACTTCAGTTTTCCGGGAAACAAACGTAAACGAGAGTTATACAATTAGACATGTTCTCCTACATAAAATCATTTTTTGTTCTTTAATCGAGCGTCGTGGAATTTCCTTGTCTTTTCTTTGTAGACCATAGTGTTTTCGTATGCTTGTTCTCTCAATTCCTCTAATTCGTGGATTGTAGGAATCGATTCATTCCTGCAAGGTCTTGGTCCAGGTTTGTTGTTTTAAGTGTCCAAAAAGCCTTGTGCTCTAGTTCCACACGTAGATGACACGACTTCCCATAAACTTGTTTAAACGGTGTTGTGCCGATGGGAGTCTTATAGGCTGTTCGAAAAGACCATAATGCATCATCTAAATTGATAGACCAGTCCTTGTGATTTTGACCTACAGTTTTCTCAAGGATTCGTTTGATGCCTCGGTTAGTGACATCAGCTTGCCCATTCACTTGGGGATGGTAAGCAGTTGTAAAGCAATGGTGAACTCCATAACGCGCCATTGCTCGTTCGAGCTGATTGTTATAGAAATGAGTTCCTCAGTCACTGATTAGAGCTTTGGGGGCACCGAAACGAGAAAATTGTTTTTTAAGAAATTTGACAACGTTTCTGGCATCATTAGTAGGCAGGGCATGAGCTTCAGCCCATTTTGAAACGTAATCAACTGCTACCAAGATGTGACGATTGCCAAATGACACCGGGAATGGCCCCATGAAATCAATACCCCATACATCAAATATCTCGCATACTTGAACTGGTTTCTGAGGCACCTCATCCCGTGTTAAGATATTGGTTGCTCTTTGACATGCATCACAAGTGCGTACCATGTTGTGAGCATCTTTGAAGATCGCGGCCCAGTAAAATCCAGAGTCAAACACTTTCTTAACTGTTAGGGTTGCTGCATGGTGTCCTTCAATGGGTCCTTCATGACAGTGCCTTAGAATTTGTTCTGCTTCTCTTCATATACGCATCTTCGAATGAGTTGGTCTGCACCGATTCTGAATAGATACAGGTCTTTCCAATAGTAATGTTTGATATTAGTAATGAATTTCTTCTTTTGCTGATAAGTCATTCCTTTGAGAAGGATTCTGCTTGCTAAGTAATTTGCAAAATCGACAAACCAAGGATGTTCATCGATTGAGGATTGAACGTGCATAAGGATTTCGTGAGGAAAGTTTTCGTTTATTATGGCTTCCTCAGTTTGTGAAGGACTTGAATCCTCAAGACGCGAGAGATGATCAGTCGCTAGATTTTCTGCTCCCTTCTTATCATGAATTTTGATGTCAAATTTTTTAAGCAGAAGGATCCAACGAATCAATCTCGGCTTTGCATCTTGTTTGTTGAACAAGTAACGAAAGGCTGCAAGATTGGTGTAAACAATTGTTTTCGAAAGGATGAGATATGAGCGGAACTTGTCAAATGCGAAAACTACCGCAAGAAGTTCTTTTTCGGTGGTGGTGTAGTTTTCTTGTGCGTCGCTTAGGGTTTTGCTCGCATAATGAATTGGGTGAAATTGCTTGTCTTTACTTTGTCCTAATACGGCTCCTACCGCAAAATCGCTTGCGTCGCACATGAGTTCAAATGGTAGCGTCCAATCTGGGGAAACCATGATTGGAGCGGTTACCAGCCTCTCTTTAATCAATTTGAATGCATTAATGCATCCTTAGAAAATACGAATTGAGCGTCTTTCTCGAGAAGTTGAGTCATTGGTCGAGCGATTTTTGAGAAATCTTTGATGAAACGACGGAAAAATCCTGCATGACCTAGGAAACTTCAGATATCTTTCACGGTTGTGGGGTGTGGAAGTTTAGAAATAGTGTCGACTTTCGCTTAATCGACTTCAAGCCCTGCTCGAGAGATTTTGTGTCCTAACACTATTCCTTCCGTAACCATGAAGTGACACTTTTCCCAGTTTAAAACAAGGTTAGAATCTTCACATCTAACAAGCATTTTTTCTAGATTTTCAAGACATTGCTCAAATGAGTTTCCAAAGATGGAGAAATCATCCATGAAAACTTCCATTGAGTGTTCAATCATGTCATGAAAAATTGCTACCATGCATCTTTGAAATGTAGCAGGAGCATTACACAATCCAAAGGGCATTCGCCGATAAGCAAATGTGCCATATGGACAGGTGAATGTCGTCTTCTCTTGATCTTCAGGAGCAATAGGGATTTGAAAATATCCGCAGAAACCATCTAGGAAACAATAGAACATTTTTCCAGATAATCGCTCAAGCATTTGGTCAATGAAAGGAAGAAGGAAGTGATCTTTCCTTGTGGCGTCATTGAGTTTGCAATAGTCTATGCAAGCTCTCCATCCGGTAACCGTACGAGTGGAATAAGCTCATTCATCTTGTTAGTTACAACAGTCATTCCTCCTTTCTTGGGAACAACTTGGATGGGACTGACCCAAGGTGAATCAGAAATAGTGTAAATCAAATCGGCATCTAGCAGTTTGATTACTTCTTTCTTCACCACCTCTTGCATGCTTGGGTTTAAACATCTTTGAGGTTGAATGACAGATTTGAAGTTATCCTCCATCAATATTTTATGAGTGCAAAAGGATGGATTGATTCCCTTGATGTCCATGATTTTCCATGCAATTGCTCGTTTGTGTGCCTAGAGTACATTGAGCAACTTGTTCTTCTCATCAATTGATAAGGTGGATCAGATTATGAGAGGAAGTTGAGTTGTGTTTTCAAGAAAAGTGTATTCGAGATGAGATGGAAGTTCTTTGAGCTCTAAAACTGGAGGGTCTTCTATAGAAGGTTAGGCTTTTGGTTCTAGGTCTTGCTCAATGATCTCAAATTCTTCTTCATGAAGTGTTGTTTCGTCAAGTTCAAGTTCTTGAATGATTTGGTTCTCACAAACGGGTTCGGTGATTTGGACTTCTATTAGTTGAGTGTTGCAAGCTTCATTTTGAAGAGTTTTCTCCAAATGACAACTTATGATCAAATAGAAAGCATCAACGTAATAGAGTGAGTCATCATGATGTTGAGGGTGTTTCATGGATTGGCCTATATTGAAAGTTACTTCCTCCTCGTCTACTCTAAGTGTGAGTTTTCCTGTACAAACATCAATGAGAGCTCGAGCAGTCGCTAAGAAAGGTCGAGCTAGGATAAGTGGAACCTTTTTGTCTTCATCCATGTCAAGGATCACAAAATCAACGGGAAATATGAATTTGTCAATTTTAACTAAGAGATTTTCAATGATGCCCCTCGGATATTTGACAGAACGGTCAGCTAACTGGATGCTCATACGGGTAGGTCTAGGTTCACCTAGGTTTAATTATTCGAAAACTACATAAGGCATAAGGTTAATGCTTGCACCTAAATCAGCTAACACGTTACTGATAGAAGGATTTCCTATTAGGAAAGGTATGGTGAAACTTCCTGGATCAGCCATCTTTTGAGGTAGTTTGTTTTGAAGAACTGCGGAGCATTCCTCATTCAAAACTACGTGTGATAAGTCTTCCAGTTTCTTTTTGTTTGAGAAGACACCTTTTAGAAACTTAGCGTAGTTTGGCATTTGTGTTAAGGCCTCCACCAAGGGCAGATTGATGTGGAGTTGCTTGAACAACCGAAGGAATTTGCCATATTATGCCTCCATTCTTTGTTGTCTCAAACGTCCTGGATATAGAGGTGGTGGAACATAAGGTGGTGGTGGAACGTATTTCTTTGTTGGTTCTTCAATAACAACAGGTTGCTTTTGTTTATCACTCGCATTACTTGGAGTTTCGATTTCTACCACTTCAAGGATGAGTTGTAATGCGGGTGTATCACCTTGAGTGGTTTTGCCACTCCTGGTGGTGATGGCTTTGACTTGAGCATTAGGGTTTGTTACGGTGTTGCTGGGCAAAGCTCGTTGCGGTCTTTCAGATAGCTGTTGTGCTATTTGACCTACTTGGTTCTCTATGGTTTGCAATGATGCTTTGTTGCTTTTGATGTCAGCTTCATTTCTTTGGAACCTCTCCTCATTTCTTCGATCTGATTTCCGGATGTACTCATGTGTGGCTTGTGTGGTTAACAACAACTGCTGCAATAAGTCTTTAATTGATGATGCTCCACAGTCTTGGTTACTACTGTGTTAAGTGCTCTAAGAAAGATTAACATGTGGTCTTTATTTGTCTTTTGATAATTTGTAATAGTATAGGGACTATTTCTGTAATTTGTTAGTTCTTTTACTTTGTGTTTTTAGTATAAATAGCTTAGATTTGCAGGTAGATAGTAACGAATACACAAGATATTCAAATCTGCTTTTCATACTTGTAATTGTCTTAGCTTGATATGAATGAAAACTTGAATTTTATTGATATCTTGTTTTGATTTGATTAGTTTGTGTGAATTTCATTGAATTGTGTTACAAATTATCACAGATATATTCATTTGATCCTATCAAATGGTATCAGAGCTGTTGGTAAGCTGTTAGTGATCGATTTTCGATTTAAGTTCATCGAACTTGAAAACCTAAAATCTCACTGAATCTGTGATTGAGATACAATTCAAGTGAAAATTTGTGAATTTCAATTGTGTTTCATCATCAGAAACATGATTTGAATCACAATTAGCAGATCTATTCATCAAATTCAAGCCAATTTGCTGAATTTGTTGTTCGAAAATGACTTGAAGTTTCGAACTGAAATTTAAAAAATTGAGTGATTTGTTGTTCAAATTGAGGAAATTGATATTAAGAAGAATGTTTATTGACATAAAACTTGCTTAATTCAAAAGTTTCAATTGAATTCATCAACATTTGAAGAATTTAGATGATTTGAGTCTGTTATATTCATATGAACATGATGAATGTGATGCATTAGGTTTGAAGTTTGCTGAAAAATTGTCTAAGTGTTAGGCGTTTGACTACTGTTTAGTCGCAACAACACTGTGTAGACGTTTTCAGTTCAGACGTTTGATCACTGTTCGAGTGTCCAGACGTATCATTGTTGAGAAATATTTGAACAGTTTAGACGTTTGATAATTGTGTAGGCGCATCAACACTGTGTACACGCATCAACACTGTGTATACGCATTACAACTGTTCAGACGTTTTACAACTGTTAAGACGCATCAATTTTAGACGTTTTTGGAAAAGTTTTCTAAGGCATTCCCTTAGACGTTTATCAACTTAGACACATCAACTGTTGAGATGTTTGAATACTGTTCAGACGTTTTAACCTTGATACTTAGAATTTTTTTAAAGAAAATTCTTTGAAAACTTTTTCAAATTTAAAAAAAAAATAATAATTAAAAATATAAGAATGGTAAAATCAGAAGATTCTGAAAACAGAGTTCCAAAACTTAAAAATAGAGCTGATTTCAAAAATTGGTCTTTTAGACTAAAACAACATTTTAATTCCATTGACACTGATCTCTCGAAATCTATAGAAAAAGGACCATACATTCCTATAATAACTGATGGACGAGACAGAGGATTTGTGTATACTAAAGATTCTCCAGAACCTTATCCAGAAGATGATCTTCAAGGAGATGATCTGAAAAGAGTTAAGAATGATATTAAAAGCCTATTCATTGATGTGTAAAGGACTACCTTTAGAAGTTCTTACAAGGCTTGATGCATATCAAACTGGATATACACTATATAAAGCATTAAAGATCATTTGTGAAGGAGGTAAAGAGATTCCAAATTTAAAGAAACAAAATCTTAAAAGACAATTAGAATTATTTTAACATTTGTCTCGAGAGAAAATAAATCAAATGATGAATAGATTTGTTCAACTCATAACTGAGATGTCAACAGCTGGTATCAAACCTGATCTTGAAGATTTAAATCTCAGACTTCTCAATGCTTTACCATCTTCATGGAAACAAACTGTAACACTACTAAAGCATACTGAGAAGTTTCCAATCGATCTAGATCTTCTTATTGCAAAAATAGAATCAATGGAGATTGATGAAAGCTCATGGATCAATGATAGAGCATCATCAATGTCTCAATATCAGTTTGTTGCTTCACCGGCAACCACCATAGAAAATGCATTCAAGGCAAAGAGTAAGAAAGGTCCTGAAGAAGAAGGAGACTTGTTTGTAGGAGCAAGATTTTTCACTGACTCATCATTTACCAGTGCACCTGCATATACAACTCAGTCTCATTCTCAATCTCCTCCTAAACCACAGTCACAATCATCAAATATTCAGACAGAGACTTCTTCATCATCTAACTCTGCTAAATCTAGCAAAGTTAAAGATGTGATTAACATCCTATTAGAGGATGAAGAGTCCAAAACTGCATTTACTGCTTTTATGGCCAGCTTTCAAGCATATCAAGGTAGCCATTTAACTCAACTAGATTTTGTTTACAGGATTTATTTGAGATGGATCCTGAAGATGTTTAAGAGATGGACCTGAACTGGCAGATGGTGATGATTGCCTACAGGACTCAAAAACATTCTTATGTCAACAAGAAATACAAGCCTAGTGCAAACAAGACTGTTGGATTTGACAAGTCAAAAGCTAGATGTTTCAACTGCAACAGTTATAGACACTTTTCAAGGGAATGCAAAGCTCCAAGGAATAATGGAGGAAGTGCTCATTCAAGCACAAATAATCGAAGGTTTCAACAAGCTCAAAACACTTTTCAAAAGCCTTATCAAAGTCTTTCTATGCGAGAGCTTAAAGATGAAACCAAATCATCTGATGAAACAAAGAAAGCACTAGTAGTCAACATAAAAGATGGATATGATTGGAGTGCATATGCAGATCAATTTACAAATGACTTAACATCAAGTTTGTCTCTTATTGTAGAAATTCAAGAGGAAGATTAGTCAGAAAACAATGACCCAAAAGTGGAAAGTGATGAAGAGGAAGATAACTATGATTGGAGTGACAAGTCTGACCCTAAAGAGGATACAGAGGAAGTAGCTCTAATGGTTCAGTCTAATCAACCAAAGGTTAAATCTTCTACTTCAACATCTAAAACCACAGTTCCAAAATTTCCTGAAATACCATCAGAAGTAAGAGAAAAGCTTTGCACCAAATCATGCTTTGAACATGTTGAACACTACAGACACTATTCATTCAAAATCTGTGAAAAGCTAAAACAAGAGGAATCTATGCATAATCAACTTAAATCTAATCATAAAACTGCAGATCAAAAGATTATCTCTCTTCAAAATTCATGGAACAAAACAAGCAAAGATTTAGAAATTGTTACAAAACAACTAGAAGAGATGACCAAGAATCTTGAACAAGAGAAAATAGCACATGTTGCTACTCAAGTTGATCTAGCAAAAGTAAAGAGTTCAAAAATGATAGTAGAAAAACTAATCAGTGAAAGAAAAGATAAACAAAAGGCAGGATTAGGTTTCACTCATGAACCTATGCCTGAATCTATCACAAACACATTACCAGAGAAATTCAATACTCATGATCATTCACCTAAAAATAAAGCAAAGCTTAAAGCCTTTCAGATCAAAACCAAGAATGCAGAAGAAGAAAAAGAAAATGTCCAAGTGTTTGTTGAAAAAGATCAAGAAAAAATCAAAAATGGACATCCAATCAAGATAAAATCATATGAACCAAAACAACCAAAACAAAATATCTCTTCTAATCAAATTCATAATGTAATAGAAGAAGTCAGAATTCAAAACAAGGAAAAACAACAGATAGGAACATCAGAAGATTCAAACACAATCAATATGAAACAATTTCAATCAGAAAAGGAATCTTCTTCTGATGATGTTCAATCTGAAAATAAACCAAGCTCTTCTAAATCAAAGAATCAAAGAAGAAGAAAGAAATCTGCCAAAGCAACATGTGAACAAAACAAAAGTTCAGAAAATTTGATTAAAGAAACAATTCAAACAACAAAAATAAAACCAATTAAATTTGTGTCAGCAGGTATGTTAAATATGAATTCTCTTTCAAATAATAAAGCAAATGTTATGAACAAATCAAACTCTGATCTGAAATCTAGTTCAGATTCAAAGACTTCCGCTGTAGCAAAAAGATTTGTTTCTAATACATTCAAGAAGGAAGTTCATGTTAAACAATGAACAATAATCTGACACAAAATCAAACTGTGAAAAATGAAAGACAACAGCTTAACTATATGACACCAAAATCAAACATTATGTCATTGTCAAAAGTTAACAAAAGGTTGTTTTTAACACCACAAAAGTACTGTGAAATTTGTGATATGAAAAATCACAATACTGCTGAGTGCTACTTCAACAAGTACTGTCACATATGTGACATGAGAATCATTCGACAGCAGATTGTTACTATAACAAATATTGTACTTATTGTGATGAAAAGAGTCACAACACTACAGATTGTTACTTTAGAAATATATCTCTCACTAGAAACTTTGCAAAATCAAACATAAGCAAAGGATTTGCTAATCCACAGTATTTGAGAAATCAAACTAATGGATTTCAAAGAGACATTAATCAACCTAATGTAGGTTTGAGATCTTTTCTTAAGAACAACTATATGAGCTCAAAACATAATATGCAAGAACACTTTATACCAAGATCTGTAAGGATGACTAATAAAAGTGTTAGACATAAATACATTTCAAAAGATGATCAATCGAACGGTATGATTGTTCACAAAAATAAATCAAACAATTTTTGGAATAAAATTGGTAAATTCATCAAAAATAAACCTGATTTGAATAATCTCCATTATAAACAATTTACAATTGTTGATAAATTTGGAAAGCCCAAGACCATTTCGGCTTGGGTAGATATTTCAACTTAACATTCTTGTAGTGCAGGTACGCCCAAAAAGACCAATCAATACATGGTATGTGGATAGTGGGTGTAGTCAGCACATGACAGGCAATACTGTCGTGTTACAAGATTTTAAGTCAAAAGATGGAACTCACGTCGCCTTTGGTGGTGATGCTGGAGGAAAAATAACTGGAGAAGGAACAATATCCAATGGGATAATAAGCTTTGATAAAGTCAACTTTTGTTCACAGTTGAACTTTAATCTTTTAAGCGTATCTCAAATATGTGACAAATCTTATTCTGTTCTGTTTGATAATTCATTCTGTTATGTTTTGAAACCAGGTTTCAAGATAAAGCCAAGATTGGGTGATTGTTACAGCTGAGAGAGATAGAGATGTATACAAATTGGATATGTCTTAAGTTGATCTTTCAACTGAAACAACATGCCTTATTGCAAAGGCATCAAATGATGAAAGCCAGCTTTGGCATAGACGTCTCGGTCATTCAAATTTCAATAACATGAACAAGCTTGTAGCAGGAAATCATGTCATTGGACTTCCATCCAAGAAGGTTGCAACAAATGATCACTGCTCAGCATGTTTGAAAGGAAAGCAACACAGAGCGTCTTATAAGTCCAAGCCTATAAACTCAACATCCAAACCTCTCCAGATGTTACATATGGACCATTTTGGACCAACAAACGTCAATAGTATTGGACGAAAATCATATTGTTTAGTTAGCATTGATGACTTTACAAGATTTTCATGGGTTTTCTTTCTTTATGCCAAATCTGAAACAACTGAATTATTAAAAGGATTTATCATTAAAGTTGAAAATCAATTAGACAACAAACTGAAAATAATAAGAAGTGATAATGGAACAGAATTCAAAAATGCTAACATTGAAATGTTTTGTGCATAGAAAGGGATAGCTCATCAGTTCAATGCTCCCAGAACTCCTCAACAAAATGGAGTTGTTGAAAGGAAGAATAGAACACTGATTGAAGCTGCTCGTTCTATGTTAGCTGATGCGAAAATACCTATCACTTTTTGGGATGAAGCAATATCAACTGCATGTTTTGTTCAGAATCGAATCTTAATTGTCAAAGATAAACTGAAAACTCCATATGAGTTAATGTTTGGCAGAAAACCGAACATAATTTTTTAAAATCATTTGGTTGTCGTGTTATGAATCTTAATTCAAGTGATCAATTAGGAAAATTTGATGCAAAATCTGATAATGGATTTTTCGTTGGATATTCATCGGTTTCAAAAGCCTATCGAGTCTACAACTCTAGGACAAATGTAATCCTTGAAACATTCAACGTTAAATTTATGGAAAATTCTTTTCCATCAGTTTCAAATGGTCCTGCATGGTTATTTGATCTAGATTCATTATAAAACTCTTTTCAATCCAATTTGTTTGATCAATCAAATTGTCTTAATTCTACAGATAAGAAGAACTCAAAATGAGATCTTGGATCTTTCAGTGAAGATTCAGATTCTGATGACCCAGATGATTCAAACTCAGACTACCCATTTTTATCATTTGTCAAGGATTCAACAATTCAATACCATGAAAATACAGTTCAGATCATTCAAAGTCAATTAATCAGGAAGAATCACAAAATATTCCTAATGATGGTAATGAGTTTGTGATACCTGAGTCTGCAACATCATCCATTTCAGGTGATGTAGTTGATACAGGTAACTTTGATTACTTTGTCAACTCACCTACTCAAGTTCCAAACTTCAATCCACATTCTCCTACTTTGATACATGAGTTTTCCAACTTGAATCAAACAAATCTGGATGTTAATGTTCAATGTGATGAGATTACTATATCTCGCATTCACAAGAATCATCCAATTTCTTAGATTATTGGTTCAATCCACATTCTCCTACTTAGACATGATCAGATATG
The DNA here is from genome assembly GCA_025506515.1 of Flaveria trinervia. Classification (NCBI taxonomy): domain Eukaryota; kingdom Viridiplantae; phylum Streptophyta; class Magnoliopsida; order Asterales; family Asteraceae; genus Flaveria; species Flaveria trinervia. Next base: position 32,396,114 of record CM046454.1, on the reverse strand, counting down.
ATGTGTAGCTAATATCTGACTATTATGCTGAAAAGTAAATTCTTATGATCAAACTAAACATACATGCTTGTGTGTATTCATCTGAGTACTTTTGAGTTGCTTTAGCTTATCAGAATGAATGTTTGTTAAGATACATCTCTCACACCTATTGAAACTATGTGAAATCATGAGATCTGTTACAAAGCATCATTTCACTTCTCTGTTATGAGTCATCATAGACCAGAAGTACTGAGATATCCTTTGTTGTAAGTCATTACAGACCTGGATTCTCTTTTTGATGCAAAGAGATGCCAATGTGCACAACCTATTCAAATGAATAGTCAGAGCTGATCAAATGGTTATTCATGATCATACTCTATTAACTAAGTAAGATGAACTCTATAAGTTGAGCATGTGTTCTTTCTTACAATTCATGTTGATAGTTGAGCTCTCTTAGTCTCTGTATGCTTCATATCATGTCATATCTAAATCAACACTAATCAATCCAAGAATTGAAAAGTAAGTGAGTTGATAATTGTGTTAAAAACACTCATTGTCTGTCCTTAGATCTTGTGTCTCCTTTGCTATGACATCACTGACCTAGAACACACTTGATCAGGATTTATTCATTGTCTATGACTCTCCACCTTTATTTTATTTTAATGTACTGATCTTCACTAATATGATCTCTCTGCAGACATTTATTCTATGTTTAATTTTTAGATTTTAATTCTATATTCATTTTCCTTTTATGCATCTTTTTGTGTGTGAAGGCAATGTCATAATGTGTGTGTGATCTTATTCTCTTTCATAAGAAACTTATAAGTTTTTCAAACTTAAAAGTTTAGGGGGAGTAATATCTGAAAGAGTTATTCTCAGAAAATATTCAATAATCATAATCAAAATTTGAAATGTTGAATTGAAAGGATGATGCTTTATGTTCAAAGTATTTGTGTAAACTGAAAATAGAATGTGTTTGAAAATTACAATATGAATATACATAATCTTGCAAGTAAATGATTTTTAAGTTGAAAATAAGATGATATTTGATTTTATCTTGAGACTAAAATGAAGGGACAAAAGAAATTGAAGTAGAAATAAAATAAAAATTTTTATAGATTGAAAGTGCAAAATACAAAAGAATTTTCAAAATTTGAGGATCTAAATGGTAAAAAGTGTGCAAGTGAAAAAATTGGGAATCACAAGTGTATGTACACAAACAGTGCACATGCGTCTCAATAGGAGCATGATGAAATTTTCAGGATTATACAAGTGTTGGACGTTTTCCATGCGTCTAAACAGTTGTAATACATCTATGAAAATTACAAGTGTTGGACGTTTGATTCATTCCCATGCGACTAAACAGTTGTAATACATCTGAAAATTTCAATTATTGGGCGTTTGTGTTGATCCCATGCGTCTAAATAGTGTGTTAGACGTTTGTCATGTCTCATACGTCTAAATAGTTTCAAAATTTCAAGTGTTAGATGTTTTACAAAGTCCATGCGACTGAACAGTGCAAAAGCGCCTAAACAGTGCTTATGCGTCTGAACAGTTCTTATGCGTCTAACTTAAAAGGCACAACAGTGCTCATGCGTCTAACCAAATAAGTGAATTCTAGGTTTTCATACGCCCAAACAGGGATCATACGTCCGAACAGGGCTCATGCGCCTAAAATTTCACTTATATATATTGAATACTTATGCGTATTTTTCATTCACACTTCAAAATTTCAGAACAAAAACCCTCGAACTGCGACTGTCGAGCACCAACATATCCTTATTTCATAAGAAATCGAATCAAATCCTTTGAGTATACATTGTATTTCAATATATAAACGTAAGTTCGTGATTCAAATATAAAAATTTGGGGTTAAATCAGTGTTTTGTCAATAGACGGTTGAATGCTATTTGGGTGTTCGAACCAATATAATCCAAGTTTAATCTGATCAAATGAGTATCATATCAAAAATTGATACTGGATTATTGATAAGAACACATTTTCAAGTCTATTGATGTATTGTTTTGATCTTAAAGTGAAAATTTCTGTGAATGATGAAATCTGTCGACTTTGCATAGTCGAAGAAGAAGAAGATGAACAGACAATCAATTTTTGAACAAAAAAATATATATATTATTAAAATTAAATCAAAATTGAAATGTTAAATAGTTAATTCAAAATGAATTAAGATAAAATTCAAAAGTCAAATAGTAGAAATTCAAATGTTTTACAACTTGAAATCTCAATTCAAAAGTAAAAATAAAAAGCTCAAATTCAAAAGTCAAAATCAAAAGTCATATGTGGAAATAAATTTCATTAAATCAATATTCAATGCTGTCATAATTCTTTTGTTGTGTTTTGCAGATGGCTGAATTAAAATTTGAGCCAAAACACAATGTAGCTGCTTTCTTAAATGATGAAAACAGAGAAGCTACACGATATGAAGATATTATCAGATTCTTACTAAGAACAAAATATGTGTATGCCATGTGTGCAAGACCCATGTTAAATAGAAGAATGATTAAAAAATTCTAGAGAACTGCTCAAGTTGAAAGAGATGATCAAGGAAATAAAGTCTTAAGAGCCTTTATCACTTCAGAAAGAATGCTTGAAGTTTCTGAAGAAGCAACTAGACAAGCTTTAAGACTGGGAGATAATGATCCTGAAGATTTATCTGAATATACATTTAATGAGTGTAGAGAAGTTTTTCTACAGATGGTTCATCCTAATCATTTCCCTAAGAAACAATTATTCAGAGCTCATGTATTTCAGAATTGGAAGCTTTTATGCTATATCTTTCAACATTGCATGTCAAAAAGAAGTTGTTAGGACCTGGTATTTGAACAAAATACCTAATGATTAGCATGTAAACTAGATCAAATAGTGCGGAATCCTATTTGATTGGCGATCCAATCAGTGAGAACACACGAAGAATCAATAAAGAATTGAAACTAACGTTAGAAATCGATTGAAAATCGATCTAATGTGTTCTATGAACTTGGAGAACGAATTGGGAGGCTTCTGGACGGCTAGGGTACGTCTGGAATCGTAGGGAATGAATGCTCTCAGTTTTTCATGAATTAGATTGTATTCATAGGTTAGTATTGTTCATTCATGCGACTGGACCATAAGCATGGTTCAGTCGTGCGATTGAACCATGCGGTTGATCCATTCGCACGACTGAGTGTTCAGTCGTACGACTGAGTCAATCTTATGTGTCAATCATATGACTGATCCAGTCCCCTGGTTCAGTCGTGCGACTGAGTCAATTGTATGAATTTATTCATGCGTGTGGTCCATTCGTATGGGCCATTCGCATGAGAACTTCATTATGTTAAGTTTGAATGTATTAATTAATAAACATTATGTGTAACCATTCACACAACTACTATCCTAATTAACCAATTCAATATCTACTCATTAATGAAATATTAGTCATTACAAATCACAAACAATCAATATCATTTCATTAATCATATCAAATTTCATCAAAATCAGATAAACAAGATCTATTACATTTCATATCATGATCTAGGGACATACATGTATCAACAAACTCCCCCTTGGACCTAGATCTCTCTAATGTCTTGTTTTCTGCATCACCTCCGCATATTTCTTGTACTTGTTCTCTTTTGTGACTCCCGCGTGAATTTGAAACGCGAAGCAGAGTCTTATGACATTTTGGAACTAGAGGGCTTGTACAATATCTTGCGTATCATAGAAAAATGGCCACTTGTATAGTGTGTAGACATCTTTTCTGACAAGTTGGTAAGCCACATTGGGTCGAATACCCGGATCGTATCCATTTGGCCCTCCTTGTTTAGGACTATGACCGCTTCTGCTGTTCTCCAATCGTAGTACCACCACCTAAAGTGTGGGGTGAAGTCGTGTGGCATTTCCCTGAGTAGGATTCTTGACATTATGCACGGAGGACTCCACCTCAACACTATCTTCGGCTTTCCAGTAATGGCATCAATCTCAGACCTTCTGATATACCGTGTAGGCTGTTGGGGTCTGAAGTTAACCCACCTGGTGTGGTACTCCTTCTTTAGGGCAGTCTCGAACCAGCCTGACATCTTCCTCGGGTCAGCATACAAGAGCTTTAGTTTGGGCAGCTGGTTGAGCTTAAAAGCTGGTGGAGTCTTTAGATCATGTGAAAATCTGAAGTACTCTATGCCCTTTTCTCTCTTAACTGCATATACGTTAAGATCCTCAAAATACGCCCACGCTATGATCCTGCCAGTTACCTTATGATGTTTCTTGACTCTGTAGAGTTTGGTGTAGGCATCCTGTTTCGGTGCAGTGCGTTGGGCTCTAACTTCATCAAAACACGCAACCCACTCAGCCTTTCAAATATCAACATCATCGATTGGGGTTTGAGCCATTTTCTCTACTTTCTCCGACTCTTGCTCCATCTTTTCTAACACCTCAAAAGTATCGCTCACGAGGGATTCACCCAGATTGGGGACCACATTTCCCTCATTGTCAGCGTACTGAGGGTAGTGCTCGGCAGTTACATCTTCAATCTCGATTTCATCAACATCGTTGAGCTCTTCGTCAGTAGTCGAGTCGCATGTCGGAGCATTCTTTACTATCTCATCTGGATTGAGCTTGAAAATATCTGCGAGTTGCTCGTTTGATAGGTCGTGAATTATTTCCCCTTCTTCAGGGGTATAACTCACCGACCTCCTTACGATCCCTTGCAGATCAAGAATCATTGTTAGCTGAGTCTTGACCTGCTGAAGGGGAGCAACATCAAACTCATCCCTTTGGTAAATTGGATCTGTATGATTTACACATTCAACATATCAACCATTAGTAATTCATCAAAATAGAAATGCATTAAACTGAATTTAAACATTAAATACATAGATTTCAATACATGATTCAAATACAAAATTAATTTAATACATAAACATCTAATCTTTACCTTTTTCCTGTATCATCGTCTCGTCACTTGGTGGAGCCGAGGAAGAAGCTGGTTGGTCTTGTATGTTCTTGGACCTCCTTTCTTGACCTGAAGCAGAGGCCGATGCAGCTGCATCTCCTCCTGATGTATCATCATCATCCTTATCCTCCGTCCTTTCTTCTTCTGTCCCCTCATCCTCTTCTATATCATCATCCTCATCATCACTTTCATCATCATAATCATCTTTGTCTCCTTCTTTGATCTTCAAGGCTCTTCCTTAGATCCCTTTAACTTTAACATGATTGTCTTCTTCGCCTTCTCCAACTCCTCTATCTTCCTGTTTGATGTGACACTATGTGCTTGGAGTTGGGCTATCTCAAGGCTCTGAGTAGCCATCTGTTAGGCCTGCTCCTTTATCACTCTAGCCTGCTCTTCGATCTAGTGAGACTGAGCAGCAGTAAGATCAGCAAGCTGATGGATCTGAGCCGCCTTCTCCTCATCTACTGCTAATAGGCGCATCACCATCCTATTGAGCGTAGACAGCTGTTCCTCTACCCCAATTGGAGGTAGAGGTGATACATATGGATGAGAGGGATGGGCTAAGGATCCAGCTTGGTGGGTAGCGGTGGTGGTGGTTGCTGTAGTGAAGATTGGTCTGTGAAGTGGTGGAGGTGATGTGGGAGTGAAAGATATGGTGGTAGATGGTAACTGTACAGTGGTGGGAGGTGTGGTGGTGGTAGTAGTAGCTGTGGTGGCTGTGGTGGTTGTGGCTGTGGAAGTGGTTGTGGTGGTGGCAGATGTGGTGGCTATGGTGGTGGATGGTATGCTTGTGGAAGTGGTAGTGGTGGTGGCAGATGTGGTTGTGGAGGTAACGAAGGTGAGACGTCTTTTCTTCTTCTTTAGGCTGTGGGGTTGAGCCATCCTTTTTCTCCTCGTTCCTGTTGAGGTGGACGCCCCCCTACAACCCTGCTAGCTGGCTCCGATACATAACTCGGATCCATGGCTGTCTCTCTTGAGTCTCGTGGGTGTTCACCAACCACCCTTAGCCCATGTTTCGTGGGAACAACCTTGCTTCCCACAGTCGTGTTAAGGGCTCCTCTTCCGACTCCTCTTCCATCTCATCAGGAACAAAATCCTGATGGAAACCAACAGACTCAGTTCCATCGTGGGTGGATGGTGGAGATGGTATATCAGTGGTAGTGGCCCTAGATGGAATGGGGCCTGTATCTCCACCATCATCACTGTCCTCATCATCTTCGTCATCAACTGGTAGACCTATAGGTTCAGAATCAGAGTCACTGTTATCATGATGCCATTTTCGTCTTTCCGGCGCCACATAGTTCTCGTTTGCCAAATGGCCAATCAACCTCTTCACTAGGGGCTTCACTTGCTTGCCCCTATACACCCTCATTCGACCCAAGTTCATGTCATCCATAATTTCCAAAGTAACTACATCATGACTCGCCTTTGGGAGAAGTGGCAGCTTGTCGTGGAAGATTAGCTATAGAAACCTGGGGTACATACAAAATCCTTCCTTCCCTTTTGCTTCCAGGTTCTCTATCAGATAGGAAAAGATCATACTCGAGAAGCTGAAAGGGTGGTTCAGCACCAGTGCCACAAAGGCATTTTGAATCTGATCTGATAGATTATCGAACCCACCCCTCCTCGAAGCAATGCACTTCAGGATCACATGTGCCAAGTATTTGTACTGAGGGCACAGGTTGCTCTTATTGAGCACACCCGAGTTTATGCCCCCCGCGTACTTGATTCTGAGGAAGCAGCCCCTCACAGTCAGTGGATGTAATTTGGTGGGGTGATTCGTATCGTCCCCAAATTCAAGAACTTTCTGGAAATCAGCAGCAGTAACCTCGATATCCTGACCCAGAATGGAGCTCCGTATACTGTACGGCTCACGAGAGCGATCAACTGAGGCATTCTCCCAGAATGCCTGGCATAATGACCTGTAGGGCATGCAAGGTGTAGATATAGCCTTATGTATCCGGGAGCGTCTCAGGAAGGCTATAATCTCTGTGAACTCGGCCCCGTTCCGAGTAGTATGATCCAAATGAGCACATCTGTTGTGCTTTGGGTTAATGGACCATCTATCAGCCATTTTTCTGAAACACAGGACACAAAATTATTAGTACATAATACATCACAATTCAGTTCTAAGTGTAATGTCTAAATTCATTCTGATTCATTCGTGCGAATGGATCATGCGACTGGAGTCAGTCGCTTGTTCTTTCGTGCGACTGAGCTCGTTCGGGTGAATGAGACATGCGACTGAGTTCAATCTGCTGACTGAGTATGTGATTGGTTCAGTCGGCCGACTGAACTCATTCGCCTGGTTCATTCGGCCGATTGACCCAATCGCAAGATTCAATCATGCAATTGGAGTTCATCCGGACGACAAGTCGCTTGTCCCACTGTTCAGTCGCCTGTGGTTCGAATCTTGACCAATTCAAGTAATTTAACATGGTTTAATGGTTCATTAGACTCGCCATCTTGTCACTAATAACCTATTAAACTTAATTTTAACATCTTGCTAAGTTTATGTAGGTTATTAGGGCATTTTTCAGTCCGGGTCTTGTTTCATTCGAATATCACATATTTGGATTCAAGATCTTCTGATTTCGGTGAGATTTAACTACAATGTACCTGTATAATCGTCAATCGAGCGTCAGAGAATCAACAGCAATGTGAACACAAGATCTCTAGAAATTTTGGCATAGTAACGGAAGAAATGCGATTTGGGTGCGATTGAGTGTGATGGGTACAGCGTGATCGACTGAGGCCCTTTAAATACTGAACCGAAGTTCAATCGGCCGACTGGCCTCATTCGATTAGTTCATTCTGGCGACTGAGGTTCAGTCGTGCGATTGGCTCAGTCAGTCGGCCGACTGAGTCTCAGTCGATCGACTGATTCATTCGTGCCCTTTCATTCGCACCCTCAGTTAACCGACTGAGTCTCAGTCGGTCGACTGATTCATTCGCACCCTGTCATTCGGTCGAATGGATCATTCTTATACGCCATTCGGGAGAATGACTAATTTCATGTCCAGTCGTGCGAATGGGATCCATTCGCATGGTTGGTCCATATTCATGGTCCAATCGTGCAAATGGGTCACACTTAGTAAATTTTCTGCCATTTTGAACATTTTACTTTTAAGACCCTTTTAACTTTTGAAATAAACATTATGAGTTTTTGATCATCTCAGACATGATCATTTTAACCAATTTAGTCAGCTCAGACATGACTCTTTTAAACACTTTATCACCTCAGACGTGACTGCTTTAAACTTGAAAGTTCCTATGGTCATCTCAGACATGACCCTTTTAGTGAGTTGATCCCTTATCGATTTTCATGATGTACTCCGGCAAACAAACAAAACTAAAGGACTAACTGAATAAAAAACTAAACTAACGTACAAAAAATAAACTTGTTTTTGGCTTTTTGTGAGGGATAAATCCTAGGATGGAAATCTACGAGATTTGGTTCCGGAATAGGCAGCTTCAACTTAGATTGACCACACCTGGACCAATTCAATTTTGGAATCATACAGGCAAGTCAAATGATTTGGGACTTGTTATCAAAATCTATTGATCCTCTATTCTTGGTTTTCATCCAGAGTCGTTAACAACTTTTAGGAAATCATACTGGAACTATTAGATTACCATATTGATTTGAACTTTCAAGAATTGCAGCCACAATGATTGTCAATATGTTTGTCCTCTTAAATCCATACATAGACTTTTGACACAGACTGGTGATAGATTTAGGTTTAATTATTTCAACTAACATTTGTGGATCGCACACTTATATGGTAATCAACATTCCTCAGGAGCTTTTGAGCGGTCTACGGATATTTTTACAAGAAGAGACTATTCTTAGAGCTTTCAAAGAGAAGCCAATCCTCAGGTCAGTGCCATCGCACAGCAGAGAGGCGGCAAAAACAATGAATTCTAGAATATCTATGTTATGCTTAGCCTCAGGTCAGTGCCATCGCACAGCAGAGAGGCACACACCCTATCTCCTTGTTAGAGCCGCTTAATTTTATTTTGCACAAAATGCACCAACAACATAAGTCATTAGCTTGATAGCATTTTTCTTTCATTTTTTTCATGCTTTGCTCTATTTATGGTCATCCGCACACATTTGTGGCGTTTACATGCTCATTACCCCTTATTGGAATATTGTTGATTATGTTAACCAGTGATAAGATGGAAGCCCACAGTCAGTTGAACAACTTAGTTTGATCTTCAAAATCACCAGTCAGGTCTTCTCATCTAATGTGCTGAATCTACCGACATATCATTTGTGATCTAGCAACCTCTAGGTCTACTCTTGTGTGTTACCTTCATAGTTACCAGTTTTTCTATCATCTTCCCTTTTTGTATTGCTTAGACTACACAGACTTATACTTTGAATTTTTGCATCTTTCTAAATTAAATTTTAAAGTCCCTCTTGATTTGTTCCTGTGTACTATCATATTCAAAGGGTTGAATCGGTATCACAGATACGATCTACCTTATATCAGCTTTCCACTCCTTCTCTCTCGTCTCTTATTTTTATTTATAATGTTACGTGCTGACTTATTCTCCCCCTAAAATACTAACATCATAACTAATTTAATTATTTTAGGATTTTAATAAAAAACAGAATACCATGAGTTTAAATTTAAAACAGACTAAATTAATCAAATAAAGTAAAATAAATGAAGGAATGTCTAAGCTACATCGGACTATACATGATCATCATCAGGAATAACATCACTTTGCTTTTTAACGCTGTTGACCTCTAGCAGATATTGAAAACGTGGTTTATCAAAGGCTTTAGTATAAAGGTCAGCGCGTTGAAAATCAGTATTAATTTTTACCATATCAATTAAGTTCTTTTCAAAACAATCTCTTATGAAATGGTATTTAATACCGATATGTTTGGTCTTTGGATGTTGGACCGGATTTTTAGTTACTACAATTGCAGCAGAGTTATCAACAAAAATAGGAGTAGAAGAAAACTTTAAACCGTAATCCCGCATTTGCTATTGAATACAGATGATTTGTGAACTGCAACTTACAGCAGCAACGTATTCGGCTTCACAGGTTGACAATGCAACCGATGTCTGCTTCTTACACTGCCAGGTAACTAATCTTCTCCCAAAGAATTGACACCCTGCGGATGTAGACTTGTAATTCATCTTACAGCCCCCGTAATCCGAGTCACTATACGTCGTGAGCTCAAAGTCATCATCTTGAGGATACCACAACCCAAGTGTGGGTGTACCCTTCAGATAACGAAATATCCTCTTGACCCCGATTAGATGGTTGACCTTAGGCTTAGCCTGATATCTAGAACATAAACATGTAGCATACATGATATCAGGCCTTGAGGCAGTGAGATACATGAGGGATCCAATCATTCCTCGGTACATTGTGGCATCTACAAGATCTCCATTTTCATCAGGTGCTATATCGTGATTCCTAGCAAGTGGAGTCCCAGTAGCAGAGGCATTCTCCATGTCAAAACGACTGAGAATGTCTCCTACATACTTGGTCTGATGTAGAAATATCCATTTGGAGTCTGATCCACCTGTAACCCGAGAAAGAACTTCATCTCCCCCATAGCACTCATCTCAAATTCTTTCTTCATAGCTGCTTCAAATTCTTTGCATAACTCTTCGTTCTTTGAACCGAAGATTATGTCATCGACATAGATCTGTACGAGTAGTAGGTCGCCACCTTTTTCTTTGATGAACAGTGTGCAGTCAATGACTCCCCTGCGAAAGCCGTGTTTCTCAAGATGAGTCGAGAGTTTCTCATACCAAGCTCTTGGAGCTTGATGAAGCCCGTATAAAGCCTTGTCGAGTTTGTAAACTCTATCCGATGATAAGGATCTTCAAATCCCTCGGGTTGACTGACATAGACGGTTTCTCTGATTTCTTCATGAAGGAATGCACTCTTCACATCTAATTGGTAGACTTTAATCTTCATGTATGATGCATAGGCAAGAAAGATGCGAATGGCTTCCATCCGTGCCATGGGTGCAAACACTTCATTGTAGTCAATTCCCTCGACTTGGCGAAATCCTTGAACCACCAATCGAGCCTTGTTCCTGATAATGACTCATTGGTCATCTTCATGCATTTTAAAACCCATTTGGTGTCAATGACCTTAGCACCTTTAGGTCTATCAACGAGAGTCCATACACCTAACTTCTTGAACTGTAGAAGTTCTTCTTGCATGGCACTCACCCACGCCTCATCATTTAGTGCATCACTGATGTATTTCGACTCAAACTGTGAGACAAAACACGATAAGCACCATCATGAATATATCCCTTTTCCATAACGGAGGCGTAATCAGCTGAGTATAGCTGATTTCGGGTTTGTAATCCTGAGCTGACATCCCCAATGACATTTTTTAGGGGATGATAGACGTTTAGTCATGATCCTGGAGTAGTAGGAACAGCTACCTCAGAGCCAAGATTATGAACATTTGGTTCTGCACCTGAGGTAGTTGGAGTTTGAGGCTCTGAAGTCAAAGGTACATCACTGGTAGATGCTTGTGGACTTTTAGGAACTAGAACCTATTCCTCCTGACTGTTCTCGTCATCTTCTTCAGCTTCATCTTCAGAGGAGGAGTCACTGTCATCGACTACTCCCCCTGACTGAGTAGATGATCCTCCCAGTGAGCTTGTTGTTGGTGTATTCAAGATATCATACATCATCCGTGTAGCTAACTCATCATCCGAAGGAGAGAGAGAGATGTTGAATGACTTGAAGAATCCATCATAGTCGAAGAAATAGACGGGTCCTTTGCCAGTAGGTGGTATGGTATATCGCTGAACGTCAACATTACACCACACTTCTACTAGACCCGTTGAGTTGTTGTAAACCCTCTTGTTTGGAATGTTGTACCGTAGAAAGATTCCTTCATCCGCCTTCTCGCTGAATTTACCTTCTTGTGTTTTCTTCAGAAGTGTGCACGGTGCGCCAAATGGTTCGAGATACTCTAGATTCGGTTTGCGTCTTTGTAGTAGCTTGTAACATGCTTGCTGTGACGCTTGACAATCAGAACTCGATTTAGTGTATAACATGCATTAGCAACTGCCTCATTCCAAAATTGGATACGCAGTTTCGAGTCTGCCAGCATGGTCCATGCTGTCTCAATCAAGCTTTTGTTCTTTCGCTCAGCAACACCATTCATCTGAGGCGTGTAGGCAGAAGTGAATTGATGTACAATACCCTTTTCCTTGCAGGAAGCCTCCATCCACTGGTTCTTGAATTTCGTCCCGTTGTTTGAGCGTACTTGTCTAACCTTTAGCTTGTAGAGAGATTCCAGTGTGGTTACTAACTCCTTGAAGGACTCAAATGTTTCTGATTTGGACTTCAGAAACATTACCCACGAGGACCTTGAGTAGTCATCAGTAACCCCTAAACAGTACAATCGCCTCCTATGCTCTTTGTACTGACTGGACCAAAGGATCCATGTGAAGAAGTTCAAGAGGAAGTTCTATTGAATGAATTTTCTTTTCTTATGAGACTTCTTCGTTTGTTTGCCTTTCTTGCAAGCTACACAAAAATCAGGAAGCTGGAAGTTCTTGACATTAACTCCTCTCACCAGATCCTTCTGAATCAAGTGATTCATCTTCCTTTGACTAATGTGTCCCATTCTCCTAGGCCAGGAGATGGAATCGTTCTCAGTAGCTTTAGATAGAAAACACTGAACCTCCTGATCGTTGTAGCAGCTGTTGACAGATCCAAAACAAAAAGGTCTTTATATCTTGAAGCCGTCATTAAAACTTGGTCTTCTGGGATCACGTAATCTTTCTTGAGCACGTAACACTTCTTGTCGTTGAAAATGACTTTAAATCCCTTATCGCAGATTTGGAAACAGAGAGTAAGTTATTTTGAAGTTGTTGAACATAGTTCACCTTATCAAACTTAACTTTCTGATTTCCCACTTCTCCCTGAGCTGTGATATATCCTCCCTTGTTTCCAGCGAACGAAACATGCCCTCCTTTTATTTGCTTGACTTTAGATAAAAGAGCCATGTTTCCTGTCATGTGCCTGGATGCTCCGCTGTCTATAATCCATGTATTAGTTTCAGCACTTTAGCGAACACTCTGCACATACAATGTAAAGGATTAGTTTAGGTTAGGAACCCAAGCCTTTACTGGCTTGGGTTTCCCAGAGGCATCAAACATCATAAATTCAACCCATTGACCCTTAGAGGGTAAGGGTAGCCCAGGTTCCTTCTTGACATCGTCATTAGACACAGAGGTTGACTTCTTTTTCCATAAGCTAGATTTGTGCAATGCCTGTTTGTGATACACAGTCGACTGGCTAACGGTTGAACTTTATGTGTACTAGTTCTTCTAGGTGGAGTTAAAGAACTCCTCTTAGAAGACCTAAGTTTTGGTTCCTGAAGTTCAATCTTTTTCCTAGGTGTCTGATAAAGAAAGCAATAGGAAGCAATGTGTCCACAATCTCCACAGTTGTAGCATGACCTGCTATTAACTTTATGATTAAACTTTCTTTGTGGAGACGTGTGTGACACTCTAGTAACATCACTTACTTTAGGTTTTGACTCTGGTTCTTTTAATGTTTTTCCTTGTTTAACAGAGTTAACTATTTTAACATGTTTAATCTCTTTATCCTTTTGGTTAACTGGTTTTTGACTATTTGAAGTCCTGTTAGGTTCTGATTTGACTCTGTTTGAACCTGACTTTAAGTTAACTTTTTCAAACTCTTTTTCCAGATTAGCACAAGGCAATTTACCCTTAGCCTTTGACGTGGCCTCCTTTTGTTTATTTCCAGAGTTAATGGTTGAACATGAGGAATCTGGATCACTAACAAGAGGAGTAGACACCACATGATCCTTGATGGGATTGTCATTTACAGGTCTACTCTTAGTGTTCATCAAGGTCTCACATGGTGGTGGAACCACGTTGTAACCCAAACCCTCTCCATTGTTTCTTTCTCTCACTAAGTGTTGGACTATGTGTGATGAACTTGTCCAACTGTGCAATTTTTTTTTCAATGAGTTTACCTCTACATCTATAACTGCCTTTTGCTTCTTAGTGTCTTCTAGAGGTTAGATAGTACCTAATGTCATTAGCTTGGTTAAATGCAACTACTTCGGTTTCCCTAAGCTGTTTAGTCAAAAGGTCTATCTTTTCTTTGTAACTATGCTCATTTTCTTTTAATACTCGATTCGCCTCAGTGCACAGTTGTAAATATTTTACCAAGTTATCATTATGATCTAATAACCTAGCAAATTTCTCCTCTATGCTATTTCTGTTAGGATCAGTGATCTATGTTTGATTGATTGAAGAGTATTGCAGCGGAATTCAAACAATGAATTAGTCGATTCACAAGAACAAAACGATATTCAATAAAGAACAAAGACGGTTATAGAGAGAGAGAATATCTGCAAATATTTTCATTCAATATTCGCTTTCGTGGTAACAGAATGTCACAATTATGATTAGGTCGACACCTCTTATATAAGAGATATGACGTCTGCTGATGTCACTTGATAGTGACATCTAACAGATTTATTACAACTGAAACACAACTACTGAAGATGTCAAAACAGCTGACATCTTTTACAAAAAGTTCTAAGTGTTATCAGTTGTTATAACTACTGAAATATAAAACTACTGGAACTACAACGACTGAAGAACAAGCTCTTCAGTCGTTTTACAAAACTACTGAAACTAGAATATAAACTACTGATACTACAACGACTGAAGAACAAGCTCTTCATCGTTTTACAAAACTACTGAAACTAGAAATATAAAACTACTGATATCACACTACTGAAGAAGTACTCTTCAGCAGTTGTGACAAACTACTGAGTCTTCAGTACTTGATCTTCAGACTTTGACCTTCAGATGTTTCATCAGCTAATGACTTCAGTAGATATATCAGCTGATGTCTTTAGTCTTTGTCTTCATACTTTGTACATCAGTTGTTGATCTTCAGCACTTATAAACACTTCAGCTGTTGTACTTCAGTACTTTGGTCTTTCAGCTTCAGCACTTGTGTTCTTCAGCTGTTCAGCTTCAGTACTTGTGTTCTTCAGCTGTTCAGCTTCAGTACTTGTGTTCTTCAGCTTTCAGCTTTAGTACTTGTGTTCTTCAGCTGTTGTACTTCAGCACTTTAGTTCTTCAGCTGTTGAAGTCTTCAGCACTTGATCTTCAGCTGTTGAAGTCTTCAGCACTTGTCAAACTGCTGATGAAGCTTTCAGCAGTGTTGTGATACCATGTGGGACTTGGAGGTTTTCTGATCTTGGCTCATTGGTTCTTTTGGTCCAACAACTCCCCCTGAACCAATGCAGCCAAAACCTCTAAATTATTTATTATCCCACTTATTGTTGGCAAAATGTTGGTCTTTCTCCTTCTTGATCAGTAGAGAAGATGACCCATGTAAGCTCCGGCCTGGGAAGAAATCTCAATATTTGGTTGGCAAGGTGTGAATGGGAACTCTGTTTTGGGGAACTGGACACAGAGTTGTTATCCCATTCATGAGATTTACTTCCCCATAATGAGTCTGTATGACTCTCGAACATAGGCCTCAAGGAGAACAACTTGTTCCTCCTTGGAGAGTTCTTCTACTCCTCCTTCGAAGAAGAACTCTGGACCATAGTACTCAGATAAGTACTTCATGGTCCTGCCATTTTTAAGCTCCACTGTAGTTACCTCCCTATAGACAAATTCATCAGGATGGGTGCCTTCAAGGAGTAACTGGAGCTCATTCTTCTGGATGTCTTCAAGCTTTTTATATAACAACCCCTTTTTGATCATCTTGTTTTCCAATAAAGCTTGAGGGGTCATCTTTGCTTGATGAGCTTTCTTGAATTCATCAATGATTTCCCAAGGTGTGACTACAATGGCCAACATGATGGTAGAATCTATTGTTTTTCTAACCTGGCCATTGTATCTGTGTGGAATAGTTCTTTTATGGATTCTAGAACTCACCCTGGGGTCTGGCCATACTCTCACTCTCTCCTTCTGATACTGAAAAGTGTGCTGAGAGTGTACAGCCTCTGAGCATGCCTTTCATGGCTTGAATAGATGATGACTGAGGAAATTCCTTGTCAACCTCTTCAGTAGTTGCTCATCTGCTGTTTCTGCTGTTCTTCATCTTCTATCTTGACTCTGACCATTTCCCTTTGAGAGTCAGGTGTGATCATGGGTTGACTTCTGGGTTTTGGTAGCTTTAGAACAGCAGAGAGTGGCAGACTATCATCTTCATCCTCTTCTTCTTCTTCTTCTTCCATCCTCAGCAACCCTTCTCCTCCTCCAGGTGCATCACTGGATGATGGTTAGTTGGTAAAGGAATTGGTTTTGAAGAAAGAGGATGTTTGGTGTTGGGCTTAGAGATTGGTTTGGAGATTTGAGGGGTACGCAGTGTTTGAGTGTTGGAAGGGAAGGTTGATCCAGCATCTTTGTAGTAAGTTTCGCCTTTGTAAGTTTAGCCATTTCCAACCTTTTACCAGCCCCAGCCTCATCAAGGCTTCAACAATAATCCCCTTGTGGAATTGCTCAGACAGACAGATTCTGGTGGCTATAGCCAGAATACTGTCCCTGGTCCACGCGCGAATCTCCATTAACGATCTTCCTAAGTATTTTGCAATGAAGCGTATCATGATCTCCAATCCCTCTTTTTCAAGAGCATCATACCCAGCCCATCGGGTTTGAATCTCTTGCACTTCCAACCTTCTGATCTCACTATCCAATGTGGATGTATCAAACCCTTGCCTGAAGAGTTGTTCAATTATTTTATCCATGGATCGGCTGTGTGTAGTGTCAGCTTCTTTTAACAGCTCTTCCAAGGATTTGTCTTCAGTAGGTGATCCTCAGCACTTTTCTTGCGCTTGTAAGTGAGCAGTGGTTGCTTTTCTTTCCTCCTCTTGGGCTTGCTTCTCTTCCTTCTTTTCCTCTGTTCTTTTCCTCTTCTTTTCTTTCACTGCAGTACTCTCCCCCTTTTTGGATGCATTGGAGGAAGGGGTTTGTACCGCAGAAAGTGTCTTTTGCACAGCAGCATCAATCAAGGGTTGTAAAGTTGAGGAAAGCCTCTTATCAATGGCTTTAGTCACAATATCAGTGATTATGGGTGTGATGAGAGGGAGGGAATTTTGAAGTACAGCACCTATTTGCTCAGGAGGGTTCTGTTCCTAAGAAATAGGGCCTGAAGCAGAGGCAGGTGGTTGAGTTGGAGTGGCTCAGTGTTTGGGGAACCTTCAACTGAAGGTGCCATCTGTGGGTTGGTGGAGGCAGATGGTCTTTCTCCTTGTGAAAGTTGGTCAAGTAGGTTTTGAAGCCTACTGACTTTCTCTTCAAGGATTGTGTTCTGGGCAAGAACATCGTAGAAAAAGCCCAGGTCATCATCAGCCGAAGCTGAATCATCTGACCTCCTGCTTGGAGCAGGATTGACATGCACTGGTGTAGACCAGTTGTTGCATGTGCCCCTTTTGCTTGGTACTGGGGACTTCCAGCCTCAAGACAATGTCCATCATCAGCTGTTGCCTCTAGTGAGGTCTTAGCAATATTACAGCCTCATTCTGATCATGTGCTGATTCAGAAGAGGTGGCGGCCTCACTAGATATTCTAAGCTCCTTATCTACACCAGGAGATAGAAGTGGTAACCCCTGTGATGTGGGTTCTCAATTGCACTGTGTTCCTCCCCCTCAATTGTAGAGGTGTTCCCAGTAGTAAGTGGTTTCTGGGGAGGGGTGAGGAGTGCAGTTGAGTCACCACTTGTGCAACTATTAAAGTTGGGCTGTGAGGGGCGGTTGGATGGGGTGAAGGGATAGAAGCAATGTGCACCTGGGGAGGTTGGTGCTTTTCAATGGCAATCTCCTCAAGTGAGGAAGATCCCAGATATGTAGGTACCCCTTGTGTGGTTGCTGCAGGCTCCTGTTGAGAGGAAGCCTGAGCGGCTATGGCTGGAAGAGTCATTGTATCCACTAGGGGGTTTGGACTAGTGGATATATCCTGCATTTGTGTTGCAGGGGCATCCTCAGGGGACTCAATTCCCTGAGTAGCCTTTTGGGTTTCTTTTTGGTGGGTTTTGTGGGGACTTTTGATTTGGAGGTGGTGGCTGTGGGTTCCAGCTGCGTGGGTTTGCGCAGCTTGGCAGCCAATTTGAGTGCCTGGTCAGAGTTGTGCCGGGAGTATACTTCCGGCAGAACAGCCGTAGCAGGGACTCCAAGCCAACAAGTCCCTCAGCATTAAGCTGGTTTGTAATGATGGCCATTATGAACCATGGATATAGTATCCAACGGTTAACAGTTAGTTTTTGAGCCATATCCTTGAGCTCCGAAAATATTATTTCTGAAAAGTTTAACGGTTGTTGCTCAAGAATAGAATACATTACCTGCTGCCACTTTGTCGACATTTGATCCCAAGACGAAGTCTTAGGAGCCAAACATACATTCACCATGTGAAAAATTAGGCGTTCAGCGTCATGGAAGTGTTTCTCCATGATAGTGGAGGCACTGAGATTGCCTTGATATCCATGTTGGGCAAAGGATAGATCTGTGGTGCCCTTGGGATATCCAGCAGGAGAAATAGCATCATCCAGAGAAAGAATTTGGCAGATTATTGCAGGAGTGATGACCACTTCTTTGTTGTTAACGACCGACTGGAGAGATGGTGTGTTGTTCTCCCCAGTGATAATAGTAACGTTCATCCAAAATTGTTGGAGGGATTCGACATGTAGTATGGGATTCAGAAGAAATGCCATTTTGTATTGGGACTGAACCATAAGATCGATAGCAGTATCGAACTTAGCCCAGACAGGCGATTTAGTAAGGTAGGCAACACAGTTGTGTCGCGGTTTAATTTGCATGGACGCCATTGAGAAGAGAGAAGTTTTGGAGAGGAACGTTAGGTTTGAAGAAGATGAAGCATTGAAGGATTAGGTCAGGGATATTTATAGGTTACAGGTAAGAAAACGACTGAAGGATGTGGTGTTAGTCATCAGTAGTTTTAAACGACTGTTGACATGGTATTATCCTTTCAGACGTTGAAACAGCTGAAGTCGTGGTGTTAGGCATCAGAAGTTAGAAAACTACTGAAGACCTGGTTTTGACTTCAGTTGTTTAGAATGAAACAGCAGTTGTTGAAACAACTGAAGAGAAAGTTCTCTTCAGTAGTTGTCGTCAATTCATAGCCTTTCAGCTGTTTCATACTGTCCTCAACACTTACTCATCAGACGTTGCATCTGCTTTTCAGGTGTTTCATAGGACGTCAGTACTTATCTGTTTGTACTGATTTCAGTAGTTGTAACTACATCAGTAGTTGTAACTACATCAGTAGTTTGGAACAGATAAAGTACTTCAGTACTTGTGAGGCATTTAGGCATCCAGTATTAGTTTAAAAACTACTGAAGGGAAAAGACTCATCAGTACTTATATGTGACATGGGTACCAATGATCATCAGTAATTACTACTGAAATCATCAGTAGTTGTCACTTATTCTAGCTGCAGCATACCAAGCCTTAACACAAGGTTTTGGAAAGTAGAACTATCCAAAGGCTTAGTAAAAATATCTGCAAGCTCATCAGCACTAGGCACAACTTAGGATCAATCAGACCTTTTTCAAAACAATCCCGAATAAAATGATGTCTGATCTCTATATGTTTGGTCCTAGAGTGCTGGACTGGATTTTTGACAATACACAGAGCTGAAGCACTATCCATTAATAATGGAGTCTTAGTCTCTGTAATGCCATAATCCAAAGTTGGTTTGAAGCCAGAGTACCTGAGAAGTGCAACTTGCAGCAGCAATGTACTCGGCCTCAGCAGTTGATGTAGCAACAGATGTTTGTTTCTTACTCTGCCAAGAAATCAAACAGTTTCCTAGGAATTGACAACCACCAGTAGTTGACTTTCTAGTTAACTTGCACCCTGCATAGTCACTATCTGAAAAAGCAACTAATTTGCAAGAGTGTCCAGTGGAATACCATAAACCTAGAGATTGTGTACCTTGCAAATATCTAAAGATTCTCTTGACTGCAATCAAATGAGACTCTTTAGGAGCAGCCTGAAATCTAGCACAAACACATGTAGCAAACATAATATCTGTCTAGAAGCTGTTAGATACATCAAGGACCCAATCATACATCTGTAAAGCGTTTCATCAACAGCTTTACCTTTCTGATCAGCATCCAGTTGTGTGGTGTTGCACATGGGAGTAGAACAGGGCTTACAGTTTTGTAAATCAAACTTATTCAAAAGCTTTTGTATATTTTGACTGATGAATAAAGGTGCCATCAGCCTTTTGTTTGATTTGCAAGCCTAGAAAGAACTGTAATTCTCCCATTGCACTCATTTCAAACCTCTTTTTCATTAATGTTGTAAAATCATCACACAACTGAGGATCAGAGGATGCAAAAATAATATCATGAACATAAATCTGAACAAGTAGCTTATGCTGATCCACCTTCTTAATAAACAAAGTTTTATCAATGGAGCCTCTAGTGAAATTATTCTTAAGAAGAAAAGTAGAGAGTGTCTCATACCAGGCTCTAGGAGCTTGTTTCAACCTATAAAGAGCCTTATCAAGTTTGTACACCCATTCAGGATGTTTATTATCCTCAAAGCCTGGTGGTTGACACACATAAACTTCTTCCTTTATTTTACCATATAAAAATGCACTTTTAACATCCATTTGAAAAACTTTAGATTGTGGAATGCAGCATAGGCTAAGAACAATCTGATTGCCTCTAGTCTGGCTACAGGGGCAAAGGTTTCATAATAATCAATACCTTCTTCTTGTGAAAACCCCTGTACAACCAGTCTAGCCTTGTTCTTAACAATAATCCCATTTTCATCATCGGTTATTCCTAAACACCCATTTAGTGCCTATTGCACACTTACCTGGGGGAAGAGGAACAAGTTCCCACACTTGCTGTTTCTTGAACTGAAGTAGCTCAAGCTGCATAGCTTCAACCCATCCATTGTCTCTCAAAGCAACATGGTAGTTCTTTTGCTCTAGCTGACTGATGAAG
Source organism: Flaveria trinervia (assembly GCA_025506515.1). Taxonomy (NCBI): domain Eukaryota; kingdom Viridiplantae; phylum Streptophyta; class Magnoliopsida; order Asterales; family Asteraceae; genus Flaveria; species Flaveria trinervia. The sequence continues at coordinate 32,375,204 of CM046454.1, read as the reverse complement.
AGAGCATAGAAGCAGAAGTTAGACAATTGACTTCTGGTTGAAACACCAGCATTGATATCACCAATAATCTAAGACATGGGGTGATTCTTCAGTTCTTGATAAACAATGATATCTGTGCAAGTGTTTGTAGAACCTTCAGCAGCAGCAGATGTTGATGTAGACTCTTGAAACCAAGAATTTGATGGTAACTCAAAAGATGCAGAGGAAACAGAGATCTCATTAGCATTTGTTGTGGATGGAACTGCTGAAGCTACAGGAACATCAAGTTTAGCAGACACAGGCAGTTGGTCACTAAACTTGAATAGGTGAGTATTGATATTATCATCATCATCATCAATACCACCAGGTGGAAGACATGCTGCAGAAGATGATTGAGCCACAGGATCTGCAACAGCTGGAGGTTGATAAGGAACATATTGCAGTATGTCCAAATCAAACAACTCCACAGGGTTTTGTGGAATCTTGTCCAAGGAGATTCATTAAAATTCACATGCAGAGTCTCTTCAACTATCTTTGTTCTGCAGTTGAAGACTCTGTATGCTTGAAAGTAGATGAATAACCAACAAAATACCCAGCATCCACCTTAGGATCAAATTTATGGAGTTGATCCTTTGTGTTGAGAATAAAACAGGGACATCCAAATGCTTTGAAAAATGAAATCAGAGGAGCCAAATGATGGAGAACTTCATATGGAGTCTTCATCGACCTCTGATTTACTAAAACTCTATTCTGCACATAGCAAGCTGTGTTGACAGCTTCAGCCCAAAAGGTCAGTGGCAAACCAGAGTCAGCCAGCATGGACCTTGCAGCTTCAATGAGGGTCCTGTTCTTTCTCTCCACTACTCCATTTTGTTCTGGAGTCCTGGGGATGCTAAACTGCCTTTTGATTCCCTTTGAGAGATAGAATTCATCAAGTGTATGATTCTTGAATTCAGTTCCATTATCACTCGTGATACACTTGACTGGAAGGGAATACTGCTTCTCAATATACAACACAAAGTTAATAACTTTCTGAGCAACCTCATCCTTTGAATGTAGAAAGAAAGTCCATACAAATCTGGAGTAATCATCCACAGTTAGCAGACAGTATTTCTTCTTTGCCATGCTCATCACTCTCACAGGACCAAATAGATCCATATGCAGTAATTGCAAGCAGGCAGTGGACTTGGTTCTTCAATAGGAGGGAATGGAATGAGACTTTGTGATGTTTTCTTTTAAACAAGCAGTGCAGGTTTCATCATAGTGGAACTCCTTTATTGGTAAGCCTCTGACTAAACTATGTGGATAAGCTGATTCATGTTTTTGAAAAACATGACCCAGCCTTCTGTGCCACAGTTTAGATTCTTGAGAAGAGGCTTTGGAAAATAGGCAAGGATTGCTTTGAGATCATTTCTTGGAAAGATCTAAGGCATACACTCTTCCTGTCCTGTTGGCTCTCAGAAGAGTGTGATCATCCAACACCTGTCAATCAAGTGCAAAACTTTGGATGACAGAATCCTACAGTTCTGACTGGTGAAAAGAGCAACATGGCCTTTATCACACATTTGACTGACACTCAACAGATTGTACTTGAGATTTTCCACATGATTAACATCATCAAATTTGATTTCTCCATTGGAGACAAAGCCTTTACCAATGATGTAACCCTAGCATCATTACCAAAAGAAACAAATCCCTTCTTTCCTTGAGAGTAGTCATGAAGAAGAGAGCTGTTCCAGTCATGTGCATAGATCCCCCACTGTCTACATACCAGATGCTACTTTGGCATGTTGGAGAACCCTGCAAAAATAAACAATCAGTTACTTTTAGAGACCCAAACCTTTTTGGTTTTGGGCCTAGTCTCATCAATAGATGGTAAACTAATAGGTTTATTTGAAACAACAGCCTGAGAGGAAGAAGATGGTGAAGAAGAGGAATCCTTTGGCTTGGATCTCCTTTCTGTGGTTTCAACATAGGAGCATCTAGTTGGTTAACTCTACCCAACAGATGTTGAACCATCATAACCAGCTGTGTCTGATTTTGTGATAAAGCTTTCAGCTCATCAGACACATTGCCAGTGGAGTTTGATAAGTTCCTATGTTGCACCTTCTTCTTCTAAGCACTCTCAGCTGTCACCTGTTTAACACCTTCCTTTTTGGATTTCTTTGAGGACTTAAGGGTTACAGGATTGATGTTGCTAATACAAATGTGGTCTCAAACTCAGTTTTCATTTTTACCATTTTCTCTTTAATTTCTTCTTTTAGTTTGAGTTTGGAACCTCTTTTGTACCAGCAATCATCTGTAAGATGATTGAACAAACCACATACTTCACATGGTTTCTTCTTCATCTTGGTTGATCATCAACTAAAGAGGGTGAAGCAACTAGAGACTTGCTCTTCAATGCTTTGGAAGCATTGTTTGCTTTCTTGACTGCCTCTTTAGTAGTCTTCAAACTCTTTCTACTGACAGTTTTCTTCTCTTCAGTACTGACAGCAGTTGGAGTTTGAACTTCAGGTGTTAAATCCTGCTCTCTAGTCCTTTCAGGACTTTCAGAATTAACTCCTGAGTTGATCAACTCATTGATCATCTGAATGTTAGCATTTGAACCATCAACATCAGCTGATAGGTTCAGAGAGGGCTTGATGCTGACTGCTACTTCTGATTGTGCTGTATCAGAAAGTAGATCACATGATGAGATGGATTGGTTATCACTTCCACCATCAGATTCTACCTCTGCTCTTGGAGTAAAATCTGTAGGTGGAGCAGTGTGATTGTAACCAATGCCAAACTTCACATTGGAAGCAGATTGCTTACTAAGAAGCATTTCAAACCTTTGCATGATTGTACCCATCTATCATACTCTACCTGGGTAACAGCAAGGGTTTCTTTGAGATCTTTATACTTCTCTAGAAGTATCTCTTCCCTAGCCTTATCATCAGTTATTTGGCATTTCAGTTTGTAAATCTCATCATTTTTATCATTAAGCACAGACTCAAATTCAGCTTTGTTTTTGGAAATTATTTGTTCTAGCTCAATGTTCTTGTTGATTAAAGCTACATTTGCTTCTCTAATAGATGCAAATGCTACTATGCATGTGTCAGAACATAATTTGGCTTTTGCCTCAGAGGATACCTGTGATACCTTTGGTGTAGAGGCATTAGAGGATGAAGTATCAGCAGAATCCAAAGCCATAAGAGCTAGATTTCCAAATGGCCTGTCACCACCATGTTGACCAGCACCTGAGAACAGTTGTTCATGACCAAACATGTCATCTGGTAAAAGCTCCAGTCAACAACTCCTGGGGTGAAAAAGCTGTGTTGTGAGGTTGACTTTGTTGATGAGATTGGGAAGGCTGTGGTTCAGGCAATGCTTGTGGTTGTTATGCAATGGAGCTTGAACAGAATTTGGTTGAGGCACATAATAGCAGGGATAAGGATATGACATTTGACCCTGGGGAACAAAGTATGCAGGAGATCTAGGATGTGAATAATGACCAGAACCAGCAGGATGTTGCCCTCTGTTTTGTGGACTAGTACTAGGAAAAGTCACAAAGGGTGCAGAAGAGTTAGATCTAGTTGATCTACACTCTCTGCAAAGTGTCCTAGCCTTTGGCATTTGTGACACCTCAACTTACTCTTGTCAAAACCAACTTTGTTTTGCCAGAGAGTCCAGGAAATTTCCTGCCAGTTCTCTTGTAGAACTTCTAAGATCTGATATTAATCAATGCCATCTGGCTCAGAATATCCATCTCTTCTAGATCATCATCAGCTATTCCTTTCAGATCATCCATGATGAAGCATAAATTGTCACTATTACTGCCAGAATGACTCTCAATACCAACAAATGCATGATCAGAACTATTTGAAGAGAAATCTATATGCTCATCATAATTGCTTTCAATGCAGCATATTCTGACTCATGACCAACCAAGTAGTATTGCCTGGTACAAAGTCATCAGTGAGCTTTCCTGATGAGGACAGTTTCCTCTTCTGCTCTATCTCTCTTTCAAATGTAAGCAGTTTCCCATGAAGTTGGGTGAGAGATAGGCCTTCTAGATTTGCACTGGAGCGTAGGACAATAGTGTATGTGTCCCATCTCTCAGGTAGTGATCTGAGGAATGTTGTTCATCTGGCTATTGGTGTATTCCTGTTTCACCATTTTCAGCTCAGATATCAAGCAGGAAAAATGCTCAAACTGTTGAGTCAGTGTCTCACCCTTTCTATGAGAGAATGTCTCATATTGTTGGGCAAGGATCTCTCTATGTTTGCTAAGACCTCATCAGTGCCACCGAATTGTTCCTTCAGGGCATTCAGAGATCATGAGCAGTTTCATGATGCATAAGCCCTGAATAGATTTCATTAGGCAGTGCCATGGCCAGAATTCCATGGGCTTTAGCATCAATCTCAAATAGTTTCCGATCTTCATCAGAGTATTGTTCCTTCTTCTTCAGAACCATTTGATTGGTTTCTGGATTGTTCACCATAGGCTTATGTGGTCCATGTACCACAGATGTCCAACAACCTGAACTGTTAACAGACAGGTGATGAAGCATTCTTCGTTGCCATATGTTATACTCGGTCCTAACCAGCATCGGAGGCTTGGTTGAGGAACCAGTATTGTGAGGATCATTAGAAGTAGTCTTCATTCGGATTCAATCAAATTCAGTTAACTAAAACAAATTTAGAACAGACAACGCAACACAACAATTGAACCAGAAGATCTCAAAATAAATGAACGAAAGCGGCAGAAATTCAATTATCTATAACCAGTTCTTGCAAATACGCTAATTCAATCAAACACAGATATCAATTAGCAGTTTCAATGATCAATTGTTAGATCGATCAATGATTAACCTGCTCTGATACCACTTGTTAGGATCAGTGATCTCTGTTTGATTGATTGAAGAGTATTGCAGCGGAATTCAAACAATGAATTAGTCGATTCACAAGAACAAAACGATATTCAATAAAGAACAAAGACGGTTATAGAGAGTAAGAATATCTGCAAATATATTTCATTCAATATTCGCTTTCGTGGTAACAGAATGTCACAATTATGATTAGGTCGACACCTCTTATATAAGAGATGTGACGTCTGCTGATGTCACTTGATAGTGACATCTAACAGATTTATTACAACTGAAACACAACTACTGAAGATGTCAAAACAGCTGACATCTTCTTACAAAAAGTTCTAAGTGTTATCAGTTGTTATAACTACTGAAATATAAAACTACTGAAACTACAACGACTGAAGAACAAGCTCTTCAGTCGTTTTACAAAACTACTGAAACTAGAAATATAAAACTACTGATACTACAACGACTGAAGAACAAGTTCTTCAGTCGTTTTACAAAACTACTGAAACTAGAAATATAAAACTACTGATATCACAACTACTGAAGAAGTACTCTTCAGCAGTTGTGACAACTACTGAGGCTTCAGTACTTGATCTTCAGACTTTGACCTTCAGATGTCATCAGCTAATGACTTCAGTAGATATCATCAGCTGATATCTTCAGTCTTTGTCTTCAGACTTTGTACATCAGTTGTTGATCTTCAGCACTTATAAACACTTCAGCTGTTGTACTTCAGTACTTTGGTCTTTCAGCTTCAGCACTTGTGTTCTTCAGCTGTTCAGCTTCAGTACTTGTGTTCTTCAGCTGTTCAGCTTCAGTACTTGTGTTCTTCAGCTGTTCAGCTTCAGTACCTGTGTTCTTCAGCTGTTGTACTTCAGCACTTTAGTTCTTCAGCTGTTGAAGTCTTCAGCACTTGATCTTCAGCTGTTGAAGTCTTCAGCACTTGTCAAACTGCTGATGAAGCTTTCAGCAGTTGTTGTGATACCATGTGGGACTTAGAGGTTTTCTGATCTTGGCTCATTGGTTCTTTTGGTCCAACAATTTCTAAACGTATTACAATCAAAACAAGCATGATTATTAAACTCCTGGTCAGTGGTACTTACCTAAGTTGGTTTAGAAGCATTAGCCATCAAAGCAGCATCAGATGTCTCTGGTTCTGGTGATTCTATCTTTGCTCTGGTAGTCTCCTCTTTAGGCTTGTAGCTGACCTCAGATGTCGTTGTCTCTTCAATATTAGACATCGTTATATCAACTGCTAGATCTCCTTCACTTGTAGAATCATCATCAAAGTCTTCTACACTTGCAATGTTTGATTCCCCTGGAGAGACAAACCTAAAGCTCCAGTCCGTCCTTCATCATCATGAGCAGTCAAGGCTTTTAGATCCTTGCTTGATGAAGTAGAACTAGTAGCTTGCTTGTCTTGACGAGTGAAGGACGAGAATGGGTTCCCGTTTCCCGTCTTCTTTGGCTTAACACATTCTCTCTTGAAGTGCCCCTTCTCCCCACAGTTAAAGCAGGTCACTTTGCTCTTGTCAAAGCCAAATGTGGTATCCCTAGTAGCTACCAAGTTCTGTCGGTCTTTTTCACAAACTTCTTTGCTCTCCGGACAGCACTAGCTAAGGCCCACATTATGTCCATTCTCTCAGGCTCCATTTCGTCCATCTGCTCGTAGTCCTCGTCTGCCAGATGACAGTTTCCAATCTTCCCAGCAACAATTCCATCATAAGAATGAACCACTACAGCCAAAAGATCCATGTGTTCTCGAGCTACTTCTACCGTCACATTATCGAGGTTCTCGGTATTCAGTCTAGTAGCTTTTGTTTCAGATCCGATATGATGGGTACAAGAAGACCCCAACGTGTCTGATCCTGAAGGAGAAGCATGTGAAGGACCCGATGAGCTTGACACAAATGCAGTCTGGAGAGGTGCTCCAAATGTCTTAGCTTGAGGTGTGGCATTGTACAAAGCTGGATTCTGAGAATACGAAGACTTCTGAGCTCTGTACTTCATCCTAAGAGCTTCTTCTTGCAGCTTTAGAATGAAGTCATTTATATCCAGCTTTGCCAGCATTCCATTCTATCTCAGGTTAGACACGAATGAAGCCCACTTCTCCGGCAATCCGTCTGCAAAGTTAGCAACTTTCTCTTCCATGGTAGTAGCCACCCCATGTGTATGCAGTTCACTCATCATATGGTAGAATCTATCTATAACATCGTCCAAACTCTCGTTTCCCATCAATGAGAAGTTATTGAATTCCTTCTTTAACTCCTTAGCCTTGATTGCCTTCAACGAAGCATTCCCGTCGTACCTCTTTTCCAGCTCATCCCATAGTTTCTTGGACTGCTTATTCTCTGAGTACTGGTGAAAAATGTCTTTAGGGATAGACTGTGCAATCAATTCATAAACCCTCTTCTCTGCATTATATTTAACTTTTTGTGTGTCTGTCATCCCTCCTAAGGTTAGCTTTACTCCATCGGCTCCCACCGGCGTACTATACCCAATCTCGATAGCTTCCCACAGATTCGGATCCACTCCATTGAGGTAGATCTCAAAACGTTGTTTCAAGTGGGGAACTCATCTAATGTTAAAAGCTTTGGCGGTTTATTATGATTACCCACCTCACTCTCAAGTAACAGCAAGTTCTGGATCCTAGAGTCCTTCCCAGCAGTAAAGGCTGACATTTGATCTTCCATGGCAAATAACGTTAAGTCAACTTACACAAACTGTCAACTGGTGTGACTGAAGGATGCGATTGGGCTATCCGTGCGAATGAAATATGCGAATGGTTCAATCGTGCGGCTGAACTAAGCGATTGGTTCAGTCATGCGAATGAAGCTGATGCGTATGAACATTGCGAACAAATGGTTCAATCATACGAATGGAGATGCGACTATGTCCAATCGTGCGTCTGAGCAATGCGAATGAGGTCCAGTCGGGCGAATGGCTCACTCGTGCGACTCAAGCTGCTGTTTTGCGAAAATTTCTAGGTTAAACGTGTTTTAGACGTAAAAATTCGAACTTTCGCAAGGTCTAATCGCCTAAGTCCGTAGAGACCAAACTTTGATAAGCATGGAATGTCCAAGATCACTTTTGACACAAAAGATTGAGTTTTTAGTGCAAAACACACAAGTTTTTTTATCAATGTTGATTGAATCACACGTAATCAAGAGCCAATGCTCTAATACCACTTGTTAGGACCTGGTATTTGAACGAAATACCTAATGATTAGCGTGTAAACCAGATCAAATAGTGCAGAATCCTATTTGATTGGCGATCCAATCAGTGAGAACACACGAAGAATCAATAAAGAATTGAAACTAACGTTAGAAATTGATTGGAAATCGATCTAATGTGTTCTATGAACTTGGAGAAGGAATTGGGAGGCTTCTGGACGGCTAGGGTACGTCTGGAATCGTAGGGAATGAATGCTCTCAGTTTTTCACGAATTAGATTGTATTTATAGGTTAGTATTGTTCATTCGTGCGACTGGACCATAAGCATGGTTCAGTCGTGCGATTGAACCATGCGGTTGATCCATTCGCACGACTGAGTGTTCAGTCGTGCGACTGAGTCAATCTTATGTGTCAATCATACAACTGATCCAGTCTCCTGGTTCAGTCGTGCGACTGAGTCAATCGTATGAAGTTATTCATGCGTGTGGTCCATTCGTATGGGCCATTCGCATGAGAACTTCATTATGTTAAGTTTGAATGTGTTAATTAATAAACATTATGTGTAACCATTCACACAACTACTATCCTAATTAACCAATTCAATATCTACTCATTAATGAAATATTAGTCATTACAAATCACAAACAATCAATATCATTTCATTAATCATATTAAATTTCATCAAAATCAGATAAACAAGATCTATTACATTTCATATCATGATCTAGGGACATACATGTATCAACAGAAGTGCACGTTGGGATTCATTCCCTGTTGACATTGCATCTCCAATTGTAGCCTTATCCACAAACAGAAGATTTAATATGGCTAAGTGGATAATGAATGGATTCATTTTTAATCTGGAAAGAGGAGTAAGGCATAAGTATCTGATGTACCCAAGATTTCTTCAACTTCTCATTAATGATGCAAATCCAGATTTGTATGCTGAAAAAGTTATTGGTGATAAGATTCAGCTAGAGCACATGTCAGAGAGTGTGTACAAAAGACTGGCAATGATCACTGGTGCACAAAACATTCCAGTTTTTGAATATATCAGGAATGTATCAATGGATGAAGTTGATATTACTCTGCCACACTTCCATCTAACTGAAGAAGAACCAATAGATCCAAATGATCTGATTGAAGATGTAAAAGTTGATGAAGAAAGTGATGATGATATGTCTGAAGTTTCATCAATTGAAGAAAGTGATGATGATGATGATGATGACAATAGTGATATCGCTGAAGTAAATCAAGAAGGAAATGAAGAAGGGAATGTTGAAGATACTGAAAATGAGCCAAAGGAAATAGTTGAAGTTGATGAGATTGAAAGACTGGAAGAAGAAAATGTAAGCAAAGAAAAAGAGATTGAAGAGTTGAAAGTTGAAAATGAAAGAATGAAAGAGATAATCAGTTCTTATGAAAAAGAAATTCAAAAGCTCAAAGACGAAAATTTAAAGTTGTCTGAAGAAAATGTGTTAAAAGATGAAAAGATTGTTAGTTTTGCCCAAGATAAAGAAGATGTGATAAAGAACTTTGAAGTTATGATTAAAGATTATGATAGTCTTGAGGAGAAATTCAAGAAGTTATCTAAAGAAAATGAAAATCTCAAAGCTGAAGTGATAAAGGAAAGAGAAGCTCAGAAAACTATATCACTAGTACATGTGATTAGTACTGAGATGCAGGTTGAAGAAAATCTTGAGCAAAGAAAAGGCAAAAGGAAAGTGAATGAGTTAGAAGATATTGATCAAACTGAATCCTCTTCTAAGCTTCAAAGAAATGAAGAATTGGTTGAAGAGCAAAATGTTCAAGAACAGATTGATGCTTTAGATGATATTGAAGAAATATATAATGATGATTGGTATGATGAAGTTCCTGAGAATGAAGATATTGATGAAGCTGAATTTGTGTCACATTTCTCTTCACAAGAACATATACAAGAACAAGATGAAGTACCATAGGATTTTGAAGAAAAATATAACTATCTTGTGAACATGAAATACAATCGAGTGTATTTGGATGGACTGACTGTTTCTTAAATTAATGATGAATACGAGAAATGCATTTATGCTGAGTCAATTGCTTCAATAGATCCAATGAGATAGTGGTTGAGCATGGTGAATGGATAAGAACAAAGGAGGTTATAAATGTTGATGAATTGTCTAGTTCTGAGTTGCACCATCCTGATCCTGATGATATGAGTATTCCCGCTCTTAGATCATGGTTGCAAGCTAGAAATTACCATTGGAGGAAGCTGAAGAGATTACAATCTGTATCTCTGAGAAATCTTGTAAGAAGCTTTCAAGAAACTGAGAAACAAATGAAGAAAATGATAGTGCTTGATACAGATAACCCTCAGTATCTTGAGATAACAAAAAGAACAAGAATGTTAAAACCTCAGGAAATAAAACAAATGTCAAGATTTGATGATGCTCATGCTCATAGAAAAGAATTAATGGAAATGTTTGCTGAACCAGAAAGACAGACTTATAAAGCATCAACTGATCAAAGGCATATTCTCGATAGTTCAAGAACAACGGAGATTTGGTAAGAAATATATTGCAAAAAGGACAATTAGTTGTTGAACTGTTGAATGCAATGATTGCTCCAGATTTCACAAACCAAGTAAAGATTATTTCATGGAAGTATGATGAAGTGTTTGATGCCTTCTTGATAAAGAGAGTAAATGTTGTATATGATGTTTATTATTTTTACTCCAGTATCATAAAACTTCCAATGCAAGACTTAAAAGAGCTTAATAGATTACCTCTAATCAATCATACTGATTCAAAGCGTGGGAAGATGTTTGTGGAATTATTAAGACGTGGATTGGATAGATCAAGTAATTTTCTAACACAAGATGTGATCAAGAAGACAAGGAGTATTTTGTTACTTTGAAGAAACCAAGAAACTTAAGGGAGTTCAATCAGAAGAAGAACATTCGTTGATAGAATTCTGTGATAAGTATTTTGAAAAAGTTACAACTCCTGGACTAAAAGTGATTGACGGTAATCAAAACTCAAAGCCAATTCTCAGATGGTTTTATAACACTGAGACATTTGAGCTGAAATTAGTCCGAAATCTAGAAAGATAGGATGAGGACATGATTACTTTATTTGGAGTTTTTGAGCTAAAACTGTTACATCCAAGTTATATCTCATTTTGTCTGTACAAAAATGTGAGAAAGTTTCTCCTGAAATGGCTGAGCAAGACAAGAAATATTTCATTTCTATTATCAATGTGATGAATGCTGCTATGGAAAGGATTTCTTTGAGAAAAGCACTTGCGTATGCCAACATTGTTATGAAAGATATTAAAGATATTGAATTCATGAGAATATCAAGGAAAGGGGTCTTAGAAGTGTACTCAAAGGAAAGTAACAAACCTATTGAGTTATATGCTAACATTGATATTTCATGTCTTTCAAAAGATACATTGGAAAGAATGGACAAGATGGAAATTAAAACAAATGAAGCTAAACCAGAACAAGGCATTCTTGCAAGTAAATTCAAGTCTGCTATATCAAAAGCTTTGAAAGAGTTAGATATGTACAAACAGAAGCCAATGTTCAAAGTCAAAGAAGAACCAACAGATTTCTTTGAATGATGAAGTCAAGGCTGAAGATAGAATTGAAGATAGAGTTAGCAGTCAAGCTTGAAGATTTTGAAGACTGGAGACCATGTCAATCTTAGGGGGAGTATTGTTAAGTGCTCTAAGAAAGATTAACATGTGGTCTTTATTTGTCTTTTGATATTTTGTAATAGTATAGGGACTATTTCTGTAATTTGTTAGTTCCTTTACTTTGTGTTTTCGGTATAAATAGCTTAGATTTGCAGGTAGATAGTAACGAATACACAAGATATTCAAATCTGTTTTTCATACTTCTAATTGTCTTAGCTTGATATGAATGAAAACTTGAATTTTATTGATATCTTGTTTTGATTTGATTACTTTGTGTGAATTTCATTGAATTGTGTTACAAATTATCATAGATATATTCATTTGATCCTAATATACTGTTTGGACCTTGGTATGGTGAATTCTGTTGTTGGTAAGGTGGCCTTCGGTTGAATCCAGATGATTGTTGGTTACTACCAGCATCTCTGTAATTCGAGTTGCTTCTCCAATTTGAGTTGTTGTATGAGTTGTTTGGGCGTCCTACGTAGTCAACATTTTCAACCATCATAATGCCTTGTGGGCATTCGTTGGTCTTGTGTGAATTTCCACATGTGTTCCATGGTGTTGGAGTTTTTCTTAGCTCGTTTTGCAATTGTTCGAATTTTTTGGTTAGAGTTTCTAATTGGGCTGCAATTAGGGTTTCAGAGTCTACTTAATGAATACCTTTAGAACTAGGTTTGGTTCTTAAAGGATTGTAAGCAAAGCTCTTCTTAGCTGCTCTTTCTAAGGCTTGGTATGCTTCTGTTGGCGTGACACTTCCATAATCTCCTCCCGCACTTTGGTCTACCGCTTGCTTATGGGCTCCGCTGATTGTATCGTAAAAGGTTTGACACTGCAGCCACAGATCAAGTCCGTGATGTGGGCATCTCCGAAGGAGACTTTTATATCTCTCCCATGCTGCGTGTAATGATTCATCGTCATGCTGGAAAAAACTTGTGATGCTGCTTCTTAGTTTGGCAGTGCAATCAGGTGGAAAGTATTTCAAAAGGAATTGTTCAGCCATTTCCGCCCATGTGGTGATGGAACCAGGAGGAAGTGAATCAAGCCAATCGATGGCTCGGCCTCGAAGTGAAAATGGAAAAAGTCTTAGTCGAATGGCATCATCTGAACAGTTATTGATTTTGAAGGTTGCAAAGATACGAAGGAATCAAGATATGTGAGCATTAGGGCCTCGTCTTGTAACCCATGGAACTGAACAGAGTTTTCTACGAGTTTGATAATATTAGACTTAATCTCAAAATTGTTGGCCGCTGCTAGTTGGACAACACTAGACTCATAACCATCTATTGATAGTGTGGCATAGTGTGTCATCTTCATTTCCTCATCTTGGTTAGCCATGTCTTCTTTGGATGGTGTATCTTTCAAAATGTCTTCTTCAATGACTGGCGCACTTTGTTGTGATCTTTTGCACAATCTTTGACGGAAAAGTCGTTCGGGTTCCGGAAGAGGCGGAACAAGTTCAGAACTAGATGAGTCGGACATACACTAACTTAAAGAAGCATAAACTAAGTAAGGCTTAAAATGAATCAGGCAAAAGTGACTAAACTAACTAGGGCAAGCTACCTAAATATAAAAATGAATTTTAAACAAAAATATATTAACAAGTAATATACATGATAGTCAAAAATTTAGTTTGTCTTTCAAACTGTCGTCTGTCCCTAGCAACGACGCCAAAAACTTGATGGGTACGGATAGTATATATATTTTGATATAGATTTATTGCACAGATTCAGTTTTAATTGGTTATTACTAATTCTAAATCACACACACAAAAGGCAGTGTACATGTTGTGTGGTAATATAGTGTTGGTAAGAACCGAGTATCAATCTGTGGACACACCTACCCTACTCAACAAACTTGATGTTTGACAATAAAATTTGTTTTTGTTAAAGAAAATGGTAATTTTTATAAAATAATTTTTAGGATTTAAAAATAAACAATAATAGAAAGAAAGTAATCTAAGATTTGAAACCTTTGGATCTAAAACTAGGGAATAAAAGTTATCATCCTAATTAGATTCCACTTATGTACCGTGAGGAATTGGTGGTGTGATTTAAAGATATGGATTAATGTAATTATGTTAATGTTTATAAAGATGAGCTGGCGCGATTTCTCGTCTATCCTACTGCCGTAGTGACTTGATCCTGTCAGGCTGAGTTTTACTACTCAGATCAAAGCCCTAGTAATGTAGGTATATCTTTTGTGACCTATTTGACATACGATTTCCGGAAACATAACTTAATGTCAAAAAGATAGTTGATCAAGTTCCTTCCTAACATACCATTAATTTTAGAAAACCGTAACAATTACTAAAGTTTCCCAACAAATAAAAGGAACCCGCGAATGATCAGAAAGTTAAAGTGACATGATTTCTAATAAGCATTTCTAGTTCATTAGACATGGGATTATAATGAAGACCGGTTTTGCGAATGAAAGTTAATCATACTGTTTTTCAACTTTGTATGATGATCACAATCACAAACCATAAGTTTATAACTTCCCGTTCAAATGTAGATGCTACCCAGCAATAGTTTTCCCAAGACCACTATAACATTAACATAATACTTATCACACCATTAGTTCAACACAAATTACATAAGTTTCATCCCATTAGGATGATAAAAAGAGTTTAGTTCATAATGAGCTTGAACATAACAACATATAACAAAGAAGATAGATATGTAATCATCGGTGAAATGGAACAATCAAACCGATAATCCATAATGGATGGCGTTTAGACGATTCCGAGCTTCTTCCAAATGTTGTATGCACCTCCCGAGCTTCCAAATGATCTTGAAGTCTTGATTTCGAGAGAGTTCTACAAAGTAACTCTCCCACCAAAGCTTGCCAAAAATGATGAACTTAGGCTTCTATTTATAGGCTTTCCGGAGTGTTTAAGCATGGCCCCGTGCCTAAAAGGCACGACCCCATGCTAGTACAATGCTTATGAAAGTTGGTCGGTTTGTACATACAGGTTGTGTCGGGCACGACCCCGTGCTAAATGGGGCACAACCCTGTGTTGGAGGTGGGGCACGGCCCCGTGCCTAAAAGGCACGGCCCCATGTCTACTTTTAGGGAATAGTACTTTTTGTCCTGTCAGATGTCCAAACACGGGGGTGTGTTAATTTAGCACGGGGCATGTTTCTGGCAAAGCATGGAGGCGTGCTTAAAGAGGCACGGCCCCATGTTTGGACTTCAAAGCTCAGATTACTTCAATTTCTTGGTAAATATGCTTCTTTTGTCCAACTTGCCCTTTTAAACACCTAAAAACACAATTTAAGACTTTTAAGTACATTTTCATCATTTTAAGGAAGATATTAAGGAATAATTGATGTGCTTTTGAAAGGATTTTTATGTATAATTTGGAGAACATCATTTGTGCTTATGTGTGTTTGTATGTGTTCGGGTATGTTTTTAGTGGGTTTCTAGGCAGTTGAATTCAATTTGCAAACGAGTTTGGAAGAAGCCATACTCAAGAGCTGTAAAGGTGAGTTCTAGGACCCCTCTTTTGCATGTTTTAACTAATTTTGGGGCTGGCATTGCATGAATGTATGTTTTCATTAATTGGGTTTTGGACCCGCATGTTTGAAAGTGTGTATGATGTTGTTATGTTATGATGTGTGATTATGTTCATGTTTGCTAATGTATGATGATGTTCTAAGATTTAAAATGTATGATGTAAGCTTAGAACATGGTGAATGGTGAATTGAAATGTGATGTTTAAGGCTCATATGTTATGTTTTAGAATTTGCATAAGTGATGAAGCAAGCCAATGCGGATGAGCAAAGTAAGTCAATGCGGATGAGCAAAGTAAGTCAATGCGGATGAGGTCAATACGGATGAGCATTGACTAAGTATGGAAATGCGGATGAGCAAAGTAAGTCAATGCGGATGAAGTGAGTCAATGCAGATGAACGTTGACTGAGTATATGAAATGCGGATGAGTTAGGCAAATGCGGATAGAGTAAGTTAATGCGGATGAAGTAAATCAAATGCGGATGAGCAATAAGGTCAATATGGATGAACACTTAGTAAAATTCTAACTTTTTGGAGAAAAAGGGGTAATGTAGGCTTTGACCTAGGAGATTCTCGGGGGCTATGTAAGTTGACCTTTTAGGTCATAGATATTGAGATGGGCATGTAGTGATGTGTGATTGATGCATATGCATAATGTTGATGTATGATGTTGCATGATTATGCATGTTATGTATGTACGATGTTGCCCTGTATGATGTGATGACTGTATGTTCCTTGTTATGACATATGTTTATCTTTCCATGACTTTACGTGTTATGATAATGAATGAACTGAAAGTATTATGTAACGTAAACTGAATAATAATGAAAGAGGAACATGATGAATGAATGCATGCATTAACGAACGAATGAATGTAAGAAGGCTTGCAAGCAAATGTGTGGAGGTGCACACCATATGTAGGTGTTAGCTCAACAGTGTGCGGGTTAGCTACCCCAAAGGATGCACATTGGGGTCCAATCCTTGTGATTGACCATATGAATGGGATCCTTGCCGCTTGCCCTAGCTATTGGAGTTAGCTTCGTGCATAATTTTCGAGGTCTATGAATGACCTTAGGCCTAGTTACCCGCTTCGTGCACAATGTTCGTGCACAATGTTCGAGGTCTATGAATGACCTCAGGCCCAGTTACCCGCTTCGCGCACAATGTTCGGGGTAATGTACATTTCACTGGAAGTAATGAATGAACGAATGAAAGTTAACGAAGGAATGATGAAGATAATAATGATATTATCTATGTGTATGTATGATGTATGATCACGAGTGAATGTAAAGTATAGTATGAATTTGAATGAAAAGTATGTTTTATTTATATAACTAGAACTCACTCAGCAACACTGACTTTTATGCATTTTCCAGATGGCAGGTGAGCGTTGCTGAGGATGGCACGGATCAGCTACTTGGCATGTTGAATGGCATTCTTTTGTTAATGTTTTTGCATTGTAATGCGAACAAATGATGTTTTGAAGTTAACGCTTGTATTAACTTGCAAAATCATTTGTAATGATATGAAAAGTTATTCTTATGTTTCCGCTGCAATGTTTTATGAATGATTAAATGTAAAGTATATGCTTTATGTGCAATGATTTACCAGCTGTAAGCGTCCCGAAAATGGGGCCTTACACAAGGTCACTTGTTTCAACTATGACGAGAAGGGGCACTTCAAACTGGAGTGTGTGAAGCCAAAGAAGAATGGCAATGGGAATCCTTTCTCCTCCTTCAATCGTCAGGATAAACCCACTAGCAGTCCTACTTTGTCAAGCAAGGATCCTAAAGCCTTGACTGCTCATGATGATGAAGGACAGGACTAGAGCTTTCGGTTTATCTCACTGGGAGAATCCAATATCACTAGTGTGGAGGATATAGATGATGATTCTGCTAGTGAAGGAGATATTGCAGTCGAATTTACGATGTCAAACATAAAAGATAATGCGCCAGTGGTTAATTACCTTCCTAAAGAAAGGAAAACTTCAACAATGTTAGAATCACCATCACCAAAAACACCAGACTCTGCATTGACGGCTGATTCATCAGAACCCTCTCAGGTAAGTACTACTGACCAACTTTTCAATACTCATGCTTGTTCTGATTGTAATAAATTTAAGGAAAGCATTGATTTAAAATTTGCTAGGTTATTAGTCATAATGATAACTTAGTAAAGGACTTGGAACTATGCATTGAAGCTAACAGAATTCTTAAACAAAATGAGCACAGTTATAAAGAAAAGATAGAATTGTTGAAAAAACAACTTAGGGAAACTGAAGTTATAGCTTTTAACCAATCAAATGACATTAAGTTCTGTCTTAACTCCCAAGAGGACACTAAGAAACAAAAGGCAGTTTTAGAAGTAGAAGTTAATTCCTTAAAGCAAAAACTACATAGTTGGACAACTTCTTCACACATAGTCCAACACTTGGTGAGAGAGCGTAATAATGGGGAGGGATTGGGTTATAAAGTGGTTCCACTACCACATGAGACTTTGATGAATGCTAAAAGTAAACCAATAAATAATAATCCAATCGAGGATCATGTGGTGCCTACTCCTCTTGTATGTGATCCAGATTCCACATGTAAATCAAATGAATCTGGTACTAAACAAAAGGAGGCCACTTCAAAGGCAAAAGGTAAAATGCCTTGTGTTAATCTGGACAAACAATTTGAACAGGTTAAGGTTAAGTCTGGGTCAACCACAGACAAATTTGAATCTAAAAGGACCAGTAATGTTAACCAATCACGGGTTTCATGTCAAAGTCCAGGTAAACAAAATGGAAGAGATGTTAAAAATGTTAAAGCAATTAACTTTGTTAAACCAGACAAAACATCTGAAAAAGAAGAGTCAAAACCCAAACAGAGTAAGGTCACCCGTTTCTCACATACATCTCCACAAAAACAGTTAAATCGTAAAGTCGAAAGGATTTCATGCTACAGCTATGAAGAGTATGTACATATTGTGTCTCATTGTCCTTATTATCAGACACCGAGGAGGAAAGTTGAACTTCCAGAACCAAAACCTAGCTCTTTTAAGAAGAACTCAGTGACACCACCTAAAAGGGATAGTGAACCTAAAGTTCAACACATTAGCCAGTCGTCTGTTTATCATAAACAGGCCTTACACAAAGTTGGCTTATGGAAGGAAAAATCAACCTCATTGTCTGCTAATGAGAACAAGAAGACATCTGAGCTTCCCTCACCCTCGAACGGTCAATGGGTTACATTTATGATGTGTGATGCCTCTGGGATACCCAAGCCAGTAAAGACTTGGGTCCCTAACCTGAAGTAATGTTTTCAATTGAATATGCAGGGTGTTCTCTATAAAGCTAAAACCAACACGTGGATTATAGATAGCGGAGCATCCAATCATATGACAGGGAACAAGGCTCTCTTATCATACGTCAAACAGATAAAAGGAGGCCATGTTTAGTTTGCTGGAAACAAAGGTGGGTACATCACAGCTCAAGGGGAAGTAGGTAATCAGAAAAGTGAAGTTTGACAAGGTAAACTATGTTCAACAACTTCAAAATAACTTGCTTTCTGTTTCTCAAATTTGTGATAAAGGTTTTACGGTAGTATTTGACAAGAAGAAGTGCTATGTACTGAAAAAGGACTATGTGATCCCAGGGACCAAGTCTTACTGTCTGCCTCAAGATATAAGGACCTTTATGTCTTGGATCTATCAAAGGCCTCCACAACGAATCATGAAGTTCAGTGCTTCTTATCAAAAGCTACTGAGAAGGATTCCATCTCCTGGCATAGGAGAATGGGACACATTAATCCACGGAAGATGAATCACTTGATGCAGAATGATCTACTGAGAGGAGTTAACGTCAAAAACTTCCAACTTCCAGATTTCTGTGTTGCGTGCAAGAAGGGCAAACAGACAAAGAAGTCTCATAAGGAAAAGAAAGGTCATTCCATCAAACTTCCTCTTAAACTTCTTCACATGAATCTGTTTGGTCCAGTCAGTACAAGAAGCATCGCAGGTGACTTGTACTGCTATGTAGTTACTGATGACTACTCAAGATTCTCTAGGGTGATGTTTCTGAAATGAAAATCACAAATATTTGACTCATTCAAGGAATTAGTAACTACTATGGAGTCCCTATACAAGTTGAATATATGACAAGTGCACTCAGACAACGAAACCTAGTTCAAGAATCAATGGATGGAGGCTTACTGCAAGGAAAAGGGATTGTGCATCAGTTCACTTCTGCCTACACTCCTCAAATGAACAGCGTTGCTGAAAGGAAGAATCGCAGCTTGATAGAGACAGCACAGACGATGCTAGCAGACTCAAAACTACCTATCCAATTCTAGAATGAAGTAGTTGCAAATGCGTGTTATACGCTAAATCGAGTTCTGGTAGTTAAACGCCATTGAAAGACGTGTTATGAGTTACTACAACGACGTAAACCTAATCTAGAGTATCTCAAGCCATTTGGCGCTTCGTGCACCCTACTGAAGAAGGCCCAGGAGGGAGAATTCAGCGAGAAGGCTGATGAAGGTATCTTTCTAGGATACAACATACCGAGCAAGAGATTTTACAACAACTCAACGAGTCAAGTAGAAGTGTGGTGTAACGTTGATGTTCAGTGATACACCACACCACCTGCTGGAAAAGCACCCGCCTTCTTTTTTTACTATGATGGATTCTTCAAGTCCTTCAACATCCCACTCTCCACGTCTGATGATGAGTTAGCAACGAAGATGATGTATGATGTTCTAAACACACCATCTCAGGAATCTACATCATCCGGCTTACAACATGATTCATCTACCAACTCATGGGGAGCACTCGAGGGAAGTGACTCTTCCTCCGATGATGAAGATGTGGAGAATGATCAGGCCACTCAGGAACAATAGGTTCCTCCTACGGCAAGTCCACAAGCATCTAACATTGATGCCTCTACGTCTTCGGAACCTCAGACTCCTACTGCCTCAGATACTGAACCAAATGTTCATAATCTTGATTCTGAGGTAGTTGTTCCAACCACTCCTGGATCACGTCTAAATGTCTATCATCCATTGGATAATGTCATTGGGGATGTGAGATCAGGAGTTCAGACTAAAAATCAGTTGTACTCAGCTGATTATGCCTCGGTGATGGAAAAGGTATACCTTCATGACGGTGACGAAGATGATGTATGATGTTCTAAACACACCATCTCAGGAATCTACATCATCCGGCTTACAACATGATTCATCTACCAACTCATGGGGAGCACTCGAGGGAAGTGACTCTTCCTCCGATGATGAAGATGTGGAGAATGATCAGGCCACTCAAGAACAATAGGTTCCTCCTACGGCAAGTCCACAAGCATCTAACATTGATGCCTCTACGTCTTCGGAACCTCAGACTCCTACTGCCTCAGATACTGAACCAAATGTTCATAATCTTGATTCTGAGGTTGTTGTTCCAACCATTCCTGGATCACGTCTAAATGTCTATCATCCATTGGATAATGTCATTGGGGATGTGAGATCAGGAGTTCAGACTAAAAATCAGTTGTACTCAGCTGATTATGCCTCGGTGATGGAAAAGGTATACCTTCATGACGGTGCATATCATTGTTTTGTGTCTTAGTTTGAGCCAAAGTGTGTTAGTGAAGCCCTGAATGATGAGGCATGGGTGAGTGCCATGCAAGAAGAACTTCTTCAGTTCAAGAAGTTAGGTATATGGACTCTAGTGGATAGACCTAATGGTGCTAAGGTCATTGGCACCAAATGGGTCTTGAAATGAAAGAAAGATGATCAAGGCGTGATCATCAGAAACAAGGCTCAACTTATTGTTCAAGGACTTCGACAAGTCGAGGGCATAGGCTACAATGAAGTGTTTGCACCCTTGGCAAGAATAGAAGCAATCTGTATCTTCCTTGCCTATGCATTGTACATGAAGATTAAAGTTTATCAACTTGATGTGAAGAGTGCATTCCTTCATGGTGAAATTCGAGAGACAGTGTACGTCAGTCAACCCGAGGGATTTGAGGATCCATATCATCGGGACAGAGTTTACAAACTGGACAAGGCTTTATATGGGCTTCATCAAGTTCCCAGGGCCCGGTATGAGAAACTCTCGACTCACCTTGTGAAACACGGCTTTCGTAGAGGTGTCATTGACTGCATGCTGTTCATCAAAGAAAAGGATGGGGATTTACTTCTTGTCCAAATCTATGTCGATGACATAATCTTTAGGTCCAAGAATAAAGATCTATGTAAGGAGTTTGAAGCAGTAATGAAGGCTGAGTTTGAAATGAGTGCCATAGGAGAGATGAAATTCTTGCTTGGGTTACAGGTGGGTCAGAGACCAAAAGGGATTTTCCTACATCAGACCAAGTATGTAGGAGATATTCTAATTCGGTTTGACATGGAGAATGCTTCCGCAGCTGGGACTCCACTTGCTACAAACCATGATATAGAACCCGACGAGAATGGTGATCTGGTCGATGCCACCATGTACCGAGAAATGATTGGATCTCTGATGTACCTCACTGCCTCAAGACTTGATATCATGTATGCTACATGTCTATGTTCAAGATATCAGGCAAAGCCAAAAGTTAACGATTTGATAGGAGTTAAAAGGATATTCCGTTACCTGAAGGGTACTCCAACACTTGGGTTGTGGTATCCTCATGATGATCACTTCAAGCTTATGGCGTATAGTGACTCGGATTACGGTGTCTGCAAGATGAACTACAAGTCTACATCAGCAGGATGTCAATTCTTTGGAGGAGATTAGTGACCTAGCAGTGTAAGAAGCAGACCTCGGTTGCTTTGTCAACATGTGAAGCCGAATACATTGCTGCTGCAAGCTGCTATTCATAAATCATATGGATTCAACAGCAAATGCGGGACTACGGTTTGAATTTCTCTTCTACTCCTATTTTTGTTGAAAACTCGGCTGCAATTGCAGTAACTAAAAATCCGGTCCAACATCCTAAGACCAAATACATGGGCATAAAATATCACTTTATACGTGATTGTTTTGAAAAGAACCTAATCGATGTGATTAAAATAAATACTGATTTTCAACGCGCTGACCTCTATACAAAGACTTTTGATAAACCATGTTTTCTATATTTGTTAGAGGTCAACGACGTTAAAAAGAAAAGTGATGTAATTCCTGAAGATGACCACGTGTAGTCCGATGTGTATAGTCCATATTTCTTTTAATTTTTATTTTCTTTATTTATTTGTTTAATATTAGTAGTTAAATTAATTTGGTGTTATTTCGTCGCCTATTAAAATCCTAAAAAGCGTAAATCGGTTACGGTTTTAGAATTTTAGGGGGAGAATAGGTTTAGTTAGTAACATTATTAAAAAACAAGGGAGGAGGAGAGGCTAGCTGATAGAAACTAGATCGTATCTATGATACCGATTCAATGACTTTGGAAAATGATAGTACACAGAACAAATCACTTGGGACGTTAAAAGTTTAAATTGAATAAGATGTGAAGTTCAAAGTATAAGTCTGTGTAGTCTGAGCAATATAAAAGGAAGAATGATTATAAACTAGCTACTACTAAGGTAACACAAAGAAAGTAGACCTAGAGGTTGCTAGACCACAGATGATATGTCGGTAGATTCAACACAAGAGATGATTAGACCTTGTTGGTGATCTCAAGAACAAACTAAGTTGTTCAACAAGCTGTGAGTTATCATCTTATCCCTGGTTAACACAATCAACAAAATTCCAATAAGGGGTGACGAGCATAATAAATGCCAGAAATATGAGCGTAAGACCAAAATATGTGCAAAAGCACATGAAAAAATGCAAAAGCAATCAAATTAATAACCTAAGTTGTTGGTGAGATCTGTGAAAAAAGATTAAACTTGCTCTAACAAGAAGATAGGTTATGTGCCTCTCTGTTGTACGGTGGCACTGACCTAAGGATAAGCATAATCTATATATTCTAGAATTCATTGTGGTTTGCCGCCTCTCTGCTGTGCGGTGGCGCTGACCTGAGGCATGGCTTCTCTTTGAAATTTCTAAGAATAGTTTCTTCTTGAAAACTACCCTGAGACGGCTCAAAAATCTCCCGAGGAATGTTGATTACCATATAAGTGTGGGATCCACAAATGCTTGTTGAAATAATCAAACCTTAAACTATCACCAATCTGTGTCAAAAGTCTGTGTATGAATTTAAGAGGACCAGTGTACTAACAATCATCGTGGCTACAATGCTTGAAAGTCCAAATCAATGTGGGGATCTAATAGTACTAGTATGTTTTCCTAAACTTGCTAACGACTCTAGATGAAAAACAAGAATTAAGCATCAAAAGGTGTTGATAACATGTCCCAAATGATTTGACTTGCCTGTATGATTCCAAATTGAATTGGTCCATTTATGGTCAAAATGAATTGAAGCTGCCTTTTCAAGAAATGAATCCATTAGATTTCTATCTTAGGAGTTACACCTCACAAAACCTCAAAAACAAGTTTTACTTTTGTATTTCAGTTTTAAGTCTTTTGCTTTGTTTAAATTTTGTCAATTTAGTTTGTCAAACATCAGACTACGCCATGGAATTCAATAAGGAATTTAATCACCTCAAAGGGTCACGTCTGAGGTGACCACATGTGTTTTCAAATCTAAAATCAGTTACGTCTGAGGTGACAAATTGTTTTAAAATGATCACGACTGAAGTGATCAAAAGTTTTGTAAATTAAAATGATCATGTCTGAGATGATCGAATGCTCATAATGTTTAATCAAAAGATAAAGGTGCGGAAAGGTCATAAAGTGAATATCATGAGTTTGATCAATTCGCACGACTAGACCAAGTTCACATACTATACAGGTAATGTGCGGTGAAATCCATGAAAATATCCATCGATTCATGCCCAAAATCGACTGAATTGAACCCCAGAAAGAACCGTGACTTGGTTTAACTACGAAACTAATTAAACTACGTCCATTGTGAAATTAAAGGTTATTAGGTATTTTTTCGGTCAAATGCGAGCCTAATGAGCCAAACCACGACGTGTAACATTAACATTTTCTCAAATTTGACTTTGAATTGAACAGCCAGTCCGTCATGCGAATGGACAACATCATGAAGTTCAATCGCACGACTAAGCGGGGCGAATGGCTAAACCGCACGACTGAACCATGCGTATGCGTTCAGTTACACGACTGGTGTAAAAGCATGAGATAGCATACGTATGAGCCTAGTCGCTTGTTCAGTCATACATATGAGGTCACTAGCACGACTAGATCTCAGTCGCACAGCTCATTCACACAACTAGATCTCAGTCGCATAGTTTCATTCGCATGACAGAACATAAATTTTTCAAGTTCAAATGAATCAAATTATTACTCATTGAAGGACACTAATGTTTGTGTGCATGGTGTAATAGATGGCTAGTCGTTGGACTATGAGCACCGACCACAACATCAGTGCTCATCTAGATCTAACCTCAAGGAATGCTGCAGACTTCTCTGGCATTATCACCTTTCTACGAAGATCGAGGATATTCTGTGGCATCTTGACTCCGTGCACACCATAGCTCTCTGTCCAACAGGCTTTCTAGGAAAGCACTATGATAGACAGATCCTCAGAGCCCCATCGCATCAGGAGCTTGATATTTGGAGAGGCTATAGAGATCACAGACGATAATCTTCAGACGGTTCTATAGTTTGGGATGATGATGACTGTCCCACTCAATTACACCCCTTTACTGTTCGAGGATATTTCATGCCAGCGAAGTACTCTGGGGACATCAACCCAAGGTTGCTCAACAAGAGTAACCTATGCCCCCAGTTCAAGTACCTCGCCCATGTGCTGCAGATGTGCATAGCTTCACGAAAGAGAGGGTTCGACGAGCTCTCAGATCAGATTCAGAACGCTTACACAACATTGGTGTTGAACCACCTGTTCAGCTTCTCTAAGATGATCTTTGCCTATCTGGTGGAGAACATTGAGGGGAAAGGAAACGAGGGGTTTTGCATGTACCCTCAATTCATCTAGATGATTATCGATCAGAAACTATAGTCGCTGCCTAATGAAAAGGAGGATGTTGTAGTCCTTGAGGTGATGGATGACACCACACTGGGTTGTATGAAGGTTTACATGGGGAAGCAGGTTAAGCCCCCTGTGAAGAGATTGTTCGGGCATCTGGGCCAGGAGGATTAGGTGGCTCCAACGAGGCGTAAATGGCGCCATACACACAGTGTGTTAAGTGCTCTAAGAAAGATTAACATGTTGTCTTTATTTGTCTTTTGATAGTTTGTAATAGTATAGGGACTACTTGTGTAATTTGTTAGTTCCTTTACTTTTTGTTTTTAGTATAAATAGCTTAGATTTGTAGGTAGATAAAAATGAATACACAAGATATTCGAATCTACTTTCATACTTGTAATTGTCGTATCTTGATATTAATGAAAACTTGAATTTTATTGATATCTTGTTTTGATTTGATTACTTTGTATGAATTTCATTGAATTGTGTTTACAAATTATCACAGATTTATTCATTTGATCCTATCAAATGGTATCAGAGCTGTTGTTAAGCTGTTAGTGATTGATTTTCTTTTTAAGTTCATCGAACTTGAAAACCTAAAAATCTCACTGAATCTGTGATTGAGATACAATTCAATTGAAAATTTGTGAATTTCAGTTGTGTTTCATCATCAGAAACATGATTTGAATCACAATTAGCAGATCAATTCATCAAATTCAAGTCAATTTGTTGAATTTTTTGTTCGAAAAAGATTTGAAGTTTCAAACTGAAATTCTCAAAATTGAGGAATTTGTTATTGAAATTGAAGAAATTGATATTAAAAAGAATGTTATCGGCATAAAACTTGTCTAATTGAAAAGTTTCAATCGAATTCATCAACATTTGAAGAATTCAGAAGATTTGAGTTTGTTACATTCATTTGAAGATGATGAATGTGACGCATTAGGGTTGAAGTTTGCTAAAAAATTGTCCAAGTGTTACGCGTTTGACTACTGTTTAGTCGCACCAACACTGTGTTGACGTTTTCAGTTCAGACGTTTGATCATTGTTCAAGAGTCCAGACGTATCATTGTTGAGAAGTATTGAACTGTTTAGACGTTTGATAACTGTGTAGGCGCATCAACACTGTGTAGACGCATCACAACTGTGCAGACGTTTTATAACTGTTCAGACGCATCAATTTTAGGCGTTTTGAAAAAATTCTCTAAGGCATTCCCTTAGACAACTCTCAACTTAGACGCATCAACTGTTCAGGAGTTTGAATACTGTTAAGACGTTTTAACCTTGATACTTAGAATTTTTTTTTAGTTTGTAACTTTTTCAATTGTTTTAAAAAATTAAAATAGAGCTGATTTCAAAAATTGGTCTCTTAGACTAAAACAACACTTTATTCCATTGACACTGATCTCTGGAAGTCTATAGAAAAAGGACCATACATTTCTATAACAACTGATGGACCAGACAGAGGATTTGTGTATACTAAAGATTCTCCAAAACCTTATCAGAAGATGATCTTCAAGGAGATGATCTGAAAAGAGTTAAAAATGATATTAAAGCCTATTCATTGATGTGTAAAGGACTACCTTTGGAAGTTCTTACAAGGCTTGATGCATATCAAACTGGATATACACTATATAAAGCATTGAAGATCATTTGTGAAGGAGGTAAGGAGATTCAAAATCTAAAGAAACAAAAGCTGAAAAGACAATTAGAATTGTTTCAACATTTGTCTGGAGAGACAATAAATCAGATGATGAACAGATTTGTTCAACTCATAACTGAGATGTCAACCGCTGGTATCAAACCTGATCTTGAAGATTTAAATCTCAGACTACTCAATGCTTTACCATCATCATGGAAACAAACTGTAACTCTACTAAGCATGCTGAGAAGTTTCCAATGGATCTAGATCTTCTTATTACAAAAATAGAATCAGTGGAGATTGATGAAAGCTCAAGGAACAATGATAGAGCAGCATCAATGTCTCAATATCAGTTTGTTGCTTCTCCTGCAACCACTATAGAGAATGCATTTATGGCAAAGAGTGAGAAAAGTCCTCAAGAAGAAGGAGATCTGTTTGTTGGAGCAGGATTTTTCACTGACTCATCATTTACCAGTGCACCTGCATATACAACTCAGTCTCATTCTCAATCTCCTCCTAAACCACAGTCCTAATCATCAAATATTCAGACAGAGACTTCTTCATCATCTAACTCTGCTAAATCTAGCAAAGTTGAAGATGTGATTAACATCCTATTAGAGGATGAAGAGTCCAAAACTGCATTTACTGCTTTTATGACCAGCTTTCAAGCATATCAAGGTAGCCATTTAACTAAACTAGATTTTGTTTTGCAGGATTTATTTGAGATGGATCCTGAATCTGTTAAAGAATGGACCTGAACTGACAGATGGTGATAATTGCCTACAAGACTCAAAAACATGCTTATGTCAACAAGAAATACAAGCCTAGTGCAAACAAGACTGTTGGATTTGACAAGTCAAAAGCTAGATGTTTCAACTGCAATAGTTATGGACACTTCTCAAGAGAATGCAAAGCTCCAAGGAATAATGGAGGAAGTGCTCAAACAAGCTCAAATAATCAAAGGTTTCAACAAGCTTAGAAGACTTTTCAAAAGCCTTATCAAAGTCTTCCTATGCGAGAACTTAAAGATGAAACCAAATCATCTGATGAAACAAAGAAAGCACTAGTAGTCAGCATAAAAGATGGATATGATTGGAGTGCATATGCAGATCAATATACAAATGAATTAACATCAAGTTTATCTCTTATTGCAGAAATTCAAGAAGAAGATTGGTCAGAAAACAATGACCCAAAAGTGGAAAGTGATGAAGAGGAAGATAACTATGATTGGAGTGACAAGTCTGATCCTAAAGAGGATACAAAGGAAGTAGCTCTAATGGTTCAGTCTGATCAACCAAAGGTTAACTCTTCTAATTCAACATGTGAAACCACAGTTCCAAAATATCCTGAAATACCATGAGAAGTAAGAGAAAAGCTTTGCACCAAATCATGCTTTGAACATGTTGAATACTACAGAAACTATTCATTCAAAATCTGTGAAAAGCTAAAACAAGAGGAATCTATGCATAACCAACTTAAATCTGATCATAAAACTGCAGATCAAAGATTATCTCTCTTCAAATTTGATGGAACAAAACACTCAAAGATTTAGAAATTGTTACAAAACAATTAGAAGAGATGACCAAGAATCTTGAACAAGAGAAAATAGCACATGTTGCTACTCAAGTTGATCTGGCAAAAGTAAAGAGTTCAAAAATGATAGTAGAAAAACTAATCAGTGAAAGAAAAGATAAACAAAAGGCAGGATTAGGTTTCACTCACGAACCTATGCCTGAACCTATCACAAACACACTACCAGAGAACTTCAATACTCATGATCATTCACCTAAATATAAAGCAAAGCTTAAAGTCTTCCAGATCAAAAACAAGAATGCAAAAGAAGAAAAAGAAAATGTTCAAGTGTTTGTTGAAAAAGATGAAGAAAAAATCAAAAATGGTCATCTAATCAAAATAAAATCATATGAACTAAAACAACCAAAACAAAATATATCTTCTGATCAAATTCTTAATATAATAGAAGAAGTCAGAGTTCAAAACAAGGATAAACAATAGATAGGAACATCATAAGATTCAAACACCATCAATATGAAACAATTACAATCAGAAAAGGAATCTTCTTCTGATGATGTTCAATCTGAACATAAACTAAGTTCTTCTAAATCAAAGAATCAAAGAAGAAGAAAAAATCTGCAAAAGCAACATCTGAACAAAACAAAAGTTCAGAAAATTTGATTAAAGCAACAAATCAAACATCAAAACTAAAACCAATTAAATTTGTGTCAGCAGGTATGTTAAATATGAATTCTCTTCAAATAATAAAGCAAATATTATGAACAAATCAAACTCGATCTGAAATCTAGTTCAGATTCAAAGACTTCCGCTGTAGCAAAAAGATTGTTTCTAATACATTCAAGAAGGAAGTTCATGTTAAATAAATGAACAATAATCTGACACAAAATCAAACTGTGAAAAATGAAAGACAACAGTTTAACTATATGACACCAAAATCAAACATTATGTTATTGTCAAAAGTTAACAAAAAGTTGTTTTTAACTCCACAAAAGTACTGTGAAATTTGTGATATGAAAAATCACAATACTGCTGAGTGCTACTTCAACAAGTACTGTCACATATGTGACATGAAAATCATTCAACAGCAGATTGCTATTATAACAAATATTGTACTTATTGTGATGAAAAGACTCACAACACTACAAATTGTTACCTTAGAAATAGATCTCCCACTAGAAACTTTGTAAAACCAAACATGAGCAAAGGATTTTCTAATCCACAGTATTTGAGAAATTAAACTAATGGATTTCAAAAAGACATTAATCAACCTAATGTAGGTTTGAGATCTTTTCCTAAGAACAATTATATGAGCTCAAAACATAACATGCAAAACATAACATGCAAGACCTGTAAGGATGAATAATAAAATTGTTAGTCATCAATACATTTCAAAAGATGATCAATCAAATGGTATGAATGTTCACAAAAATAAATCAAATAATTTCAGAATAAAATTGGTAAATTCATCAAAAATAAACCTGATTTGAAAAATCTCCATTATAAACAATTACAATTGTTGATAAATTTGGAAAGCCCAAGACCATTTTGGCTTGGGTAGATATTTCAACTTAACTTTCTTGTAGTGCAGGTACGCCCAAAAAGACCAATCAATACATGGTATGTGGATAGTGCGTGTAGTCGGCACATGACAGGCAATACTGCCTTGTTACAAGACTTTAAGTCAAAAGATGGAACTCACGTCACCTTTGGTGGTGATGCTGGAGGAAAAATAACGGTGAAGGAAGAGTATCCAATGGGATAATAAGCTTTGATAAAGTCAACTTTTGTTCACAATTGAACTTTAATCTTTTAAGCGTATCTCAAATATGTGACAAATCTTATTTTGTTCTGTTTGATGATTCATTTTGTTATGTTTTGAAGCCAGGTTTTAAGATAAGCAAAGATTGGGTGATTGTTACAGCTGACAGAGACAGAGATGTATACAAATTGGATGTGTCTCAAGTTGATCCTTCAACTAAATCAACATGCCTAATTGCAAAGGCATCAAATGATGAAAGCCAGCTATGGCATAGACGTCTCGGTCATTCAAACTTCAAGATCATGAACAAGCTTGTAGCAGGAAATCATGTAATTGGACTTCCATCTAAGAAGTTTGCAACAAATGATCACTGCTCAGCATGTTTGAAGGGAAAGGAACACAGAGCGTCTTATAAGTCCAAGCCTATAAACTCAACATCCAAACCTCTCCAGATGTTACATATGGACCTTTTTGGACCAACAAACGTCAAGAGTATTGGACGAAAATCATATTGTTTAGTTATCATTGATGACTTCACAAGATTTTCATGGGTTTTCTTTCTTTATGCCAAATCTAAACAGCTGAATTACTAAAAGAATTTATTATTAAAGTTGAAAATCAATTAGAAAACAAAGTGAAAATAATAAGAAGTGATAATGGAACGAAATTCAAAAATGCTAACATTGAAATGTTTTGTGCACAGAAAGGGATAGCTCATTAGTTCAGTGCTCCGAGAACTCCTCAACAAAATGGAGTTGCTGAAAGGAAGAATAGAACACTGATTGAAGATGCTCGTTCTGTTAGCTGATACAAAAATCCCTATCACTTTTTGGGATGAAGCAATATCTACTGTGTGTTCATTCAGAATCGAATCTTAATCGTCAAAGATAAACTGCAAACTCCATATGAGTTAATGTTTGGCAGAAAACCGAACATAAAATTTTTAAAATCATTTGGTTGTCCTGTTATGATTCTTAATTCAAGTGATCAATTAGGAAAATTTGAAGCAAAATCTGATAATGGATTTTTCGTTGGATATTCATCGGTTTCAAAACCTATCGAGTCTACAACTCTAGGACAAATGTAATTCTTGAAACATTCAACGTTAAATTTCCGGAAAATTCTTTTCCATCAGTTTCAAATGGTCCTACATGGTTATTTGACTTAGATTCATTATCAAACTCTTTTCAATCTAATTTTTTGATCAACCAAATTGTCTTAATTCTACAGATAAGAAGAACTCAAGAGGAGATCTTGGATCTTTCAGTGAAGATTCAATTCTGAGGACCCAGATGATTCAAGCTCAGACTACCCATTTTTGTCATTTGTCAAGGATTCAATAATACAAAACCATGAAACTACAGTTTCAGATCATTCAGAGTCAATTAATCAGGAAGAATCACAAAATATTCCTAATGATAGTAATGAGTTTGTGATACCTGAGTCTGGAACATCATCCATTTGAGGTGATGTAGTTGATACAGGTAACTTTGATTACTTCGTCAATTCACCTACTCAAGTTTCAAACTTCAATCCATATTCTTCTACTTTGATACATGAGTTTTCCAACTTGAATCAAACAAATATGGATGTTAATGTTAAATGTGATGAGATTAATACATCTCGCATTCACAAGAATCATCCAATTTCTTAGATTATGGTTCATTAAATGAGAGAACAACAAAGAGTAAATTAGAACAAGCAAACGTATGCTTATACTCTTGTTTTCTTTCTCAAATTGTTCCTAAAAATGTTACCGAAGCATTTAAGAACAATGGTTGGATAGAAGCCATGCAAGAAGAATTACTTCAATTCCGCAAACAAGAAGTGTGGAATTTGGTGGATCTACCTGAAGGAGAAAATGCAATTGGCACGAAATAGTTATTTAGAAATAAGACTGATGATCGTGGTGTTATAATAAGGAATAAAGCGAGACTTGTTGCACAGGGATACACACAGGAAGAAGGTATAGATTATGATGAAGTGTTTGCACCAGTTGCAAGACTTGAATCAATTTGAGTTTTTCTGGCTTATGCTTCATTCATGAAATTCAAGGTGTATCGAATGGATGTAAAGGGTGTATTTCTATATGGTCAAATCACTGATGATGTGTTTGTGAAGCAACCTCCAGGCTTTGAGGATGCACAATTTCCACATCAAGTATATAAACTGTGTAAAGCTTTATATGGACTTCATCAAGCCCCTAGAATTTGGTATGAGACGTTATCACAACACTTAATCCAACATGGATACACACGAGGGAAAATTGATCCAACTTTATTCATAAAGAAGGATAATAATGATCTTTTATGTGTAGAAGTGTATATTGATGACTCATATTTGGTTCTACATGTCCAAAATTGTGCAATGAATTTGAAGAAATCATGAAATCTAGATTCCAAATGAGTTCTATAAGAGAGATTAACTTCTTTCTTGGACTTCAAGTCAAGCAAACTACAGATGGAATCTTTATCAATCAAGAAAAGTTTGTTGACAAGCTCTTAAAGAAATTTAAGTTGCAAGACTGTCAGTCCATACGAACTCAAGCAGATGTTAACAACAAGATTGAACTGATCCAAAAGGAAAATCTATTAACCAAACAATATACATATCAATGATTGGATCTTTGATGTATCTTACTGCATCTAGACCAGACATTATGTATGTTGTTTGTGTATGTGCCAGGTATCAATCAGACCCGAAAGAATCTCACTTAATTGCTGTCAAAAGGATATTCAGGTATCTCAAAGGTAAACCAGCCTTAGGGCTTTGGTATCCTTACGAGGGTAACTTTGAACTATATGGATATACAGATAGTGATTATGGTGGATGTTGTCAAGATAGAAAATCTACTTCGGGTGGGTGTCAATTTCTTGATCCCAGATTAGTCTTATGGCAATGTAAGAAACAAACAAATGTCTCTGTTTCAACTGCAGAAGCTGAGTACATTGCTGCATTAGTAGGATGTTCTCAAATCCTTTGGTTGCAAAATCAATTACTGGATTATGGATTCAACTTTGTTAAAACACCAATTTACATTGATAACACAGCTGCTATGTTCATAACAGCTAATCCTGTTCAACGTTAAAAAACAAAACATATCAAAATTCGATATCATTTTCTTAGAGATAACTTTGAAAAATGATTAATTATATTGATTCAAATTGCAACAGAAAAACAATTGGCAGATCTATTTACTAAAGCCTTCCTACTAGGACGGTTTGAGTATTTAGTAGAATCAATTGGTCTTATAAATCATATGTGATCTCCTTAAATCAAAAGATCATAATAAGTGATACTCTCATTGTTAATTGCCTGTTTATATTTTTGTGTGCGTGTGATTTTATGTTTTTCATAGAAAAATAAAATACAAAAATATATATCAAAAATACAAAAATAGAGTTTTTTTAGAAAGGATTATGTTTTGCAACATGTGAGAAATGACAGTACATTAGTGAGATCAGTTGCATACTTCACACATTAATAAAGTCTAGACATGATCAGATATGATGTGTAGACAATATCTGACTATTATGCTGAAAAAGTAAATTCTTGTGATCAAACTAAACATACATGCTTGTGTGTATTCATCTGAGTACTTTGAGTTGTTTTAGCTTATCAGAATGAATGTTTGTTAAGATACATCTCTCACACCTGTTGAAACTATGTGAAATCATGAGATCTGTTACAAAGCATTATTTCACTTCTCTGTTATGAGTCATCATAGACCTGAAGTACTAAGATATCCTCTGTTGTAAGTCATTACAGACTTAGATTCTCTTTTTGATGCAAAAAGATGTCAATGTGCACAACCTATTCAAATGAATAGTCAGAGCTGATCAAATGGTTATCCATGATCATCCTCTACAAACTAAGTAACATGAACTCTGGTGATATCTATGTTTCAGGTAATAAGTTTAGCATGTGTTCTTTCTTACATTTCATGACGATAGTTGCACTCTCTTAGTCTCTGTATGATTTACATCATATCCTATCTAAATCACCACTATAAAATCCAAGAATTGAAAAGTAAGTGAGTTGATAATTATGTCAAAAACACTCATTGTCTGTCCTTAGATCTTGTGTCTCCTTTGTTGTGATATCACTGACCTGGAACACACTTGATCAGGATTTATTCATTGTCTATGACTCTCCACATTTATTTTAATTTAATATGCTGATCTTCATTAATATGATCTCTCTGCAAACATTTATTCTATGCTTAATATTAGATTTTGATTCGATTTTCATTTTTCTTTTATGCATGTCTTTGTGTGTGAAGGCAATGTCTCAATGTGCTGTGTGATCTTATTCTCTTTCATAAGAAACTTATAAGTTTTTCAAACTTTTTAGGGGGAGTAATAACCGAAAGAGTTGTTCTCAAAAAATATTAATAATCATAATCAAAATTTGAAATGTTGAATTGAAGGATTAATATTTATGTTCAAAGTATTTGTGTAATCTGAAAATAGAATGTGTTTGAAAATTAAAATATGAATCTACATAATCTTTGCAAATAAGTGATTTTTAAGTTGAAAATCAAATAATATTTGATTTTATATTGAGACTAAAATGAAGGGACAAAAGAAATTTAAAAAGAAATAGAAAATAAAAATTTTATAAATTGAAAGTGCAATATGCAAAAAGTTGAAAATTTGGGGATCTAAATGGTAAAAAGTTAGAAATCACAAGTGTTTAAATCATGAAAGTCATTCATGCACCTAAACAGTGCACATGCGTCTCAATAGGAGCATGATGAAACTTTCAGGATTATACAAGTGTTGGACGTTTTCCATGCATCTAAACAGTTGTAATACATCTATGAAAATTACAAGTGTTGGACGTTTGATTCATTCCCATTCGTCTAAACAGTTGTAATACATCTGAAAATTTCAAGTGTTGGGCATTTGTGATAATCCCATGCGTCTAAATAGTGTTTCTATGTTAGACGTTTGTCATGTCTCATACGTCTAAATAGTTTCAAAATTTCAAGTGTTAGACGTTTCACAAAGTCCATGCGACTGAACAGTGCAAAATCGCCTAAACAGTGCTTATGCGTCTGAACAGTTCTCATGCGTCTGACTTATAACGCACAGCAGTACTCATGCGTCTAACAAAATAAGTGAATTCTAGGTTTTCATACGCCCAAACAGGGACCATACGTCCGAACAGGCTCATACGCCTAAAAATTTCACTTATATATATTGAACACTTATGCGTATTTCTCATTTACACTTCAAAATATCATAACAAAACCCTCGAACTGCGACTGTCAAGCATCAACACATCCATATTTCATCAGAAATCGAATCAAATCCTTTGAGTATACATTGTATTTGAATATATAAATGTAAGTTTGTGATTCAAATATACAAATTTTGGGTTAAACCAGTGCTGTGTCATAGACGGTTGAATGCTATTTGGGCGTTCGAACCAATATAATCCAAGTTTAATCAGATCAAATGAGTATCATATCAAAAATTGAAGCTGGATTATTAATAAGAACAGATTTTCGAGTCTGTTGATGTATTGTTTTGATCTTGAAGTGAAATTTTTCTTTATGATGAACTCAGTCGATTCTACATAGTTGAAGAAGAAGATGATGAACAGACAGTCATTCTTTAAAAATAAAAAAAAATAAATAAAAATTAAAATTAAATCAAAATTGAAATGTTAAATAATAAATTCAAAGTGAATAAAGATTAATATTTTACAATTTGAAATCTTAATTCAAAAGTAAAAATAAAAAGGTCAAATTCAAAGGTCAAAATCAAAAGTCACATGTAGAAATAAATTTCATTAATCAATATTCAATGTTCTCATAATATTTTTTTTGCAGATGGCAGAATAAAATTTGAGCCAAAACATAATGTAGCTGCTTTTTTAGATGATGAAAACAGAGAAGCTACTGGATATGAAGATATTATCAGATTTTTACTTAGAACAAAATATGTGTATGCCATGTGTGCAAGGCCCATGATAAATGGAAGAACGATTTAAAAATTCTGGAGAACTGCTCAAGTTGAAAGAGATGATCAAGGAAACAAAGTTTTAAGAGCCTTCATCACATCAGAAAGAATGCTTGAAGTTTCTGAAGAAGCAATTAGACAAGCTCTAAGACTGGGTGATAATAATCCTGAAGATTTATCAGAATATACATTTAATGAATGTAGAGAAGTTTTATACAGATGGGTCATCCAGATCATTTCCCTAAGAAGCAATTTTTCAGAGCTCGTGTATTTAAGCGTTGGAAGCTTTTATGCTATATCTTTCAATATTGCATGTCAAAAAGAAGTGCGGGTTGGGATTCATTCCATGTAGACATTGCATCTCCAATTATAGCCTTATCCACGAACAGAAGATTTAATATGGCTAAGTGGATAATGAATGGATTCATTTTTAATCTGGAAAGAGGAGTAAGGCATAAGTATTTGATGTACCCAAGATTTCTTCAACTTCTTATAAATGATGCAAATCCAGATCTGTATGTTGAAGAAGTTATTGGTGAAAAGTCAGAGATTGTTTACAAAAGACTGGCAATGATCACCGGTGCTCAAAACATTCAAGTTTTTTATTATATCAGGAATGTATCAATGGATGAAGTTGATATTACTCAGCCGCACTTCCATCTAACTGAAGAAGAACCAATAGATCCAAATGATCTGATTGAAGATGTAGAGTTGATGAAGAAAGTGATGATAATGTGTCTGAAATTTCATCAAGTGAAGAAAGTGATGATGATGATGATGGTAATGATGATGCCACTAAGGCAAATCAAGAAGGAAATAAAGAAAGAAATGCAGAAGATACTACAAATGAGACACAACCTATGATTGAAGAAAATGTTGAGGAAGATGTACAAGAAAGAAATTCTCAAAATCAAAAATTTGAGTTTGACTTATAAATGATACTTTATTCAATCCAGTATTTGAAATTGATACAAATGAAGGAACAGAAGACATCCCTATTAGTATGTCACACAATGTGTCTATACAACAGAGGAAATAATTGACATTGATGAGATTGAAAAATTGAAAGAAGAAAATTTAAGCAAAGAAAAAGAGATTGAAGAGTTGAAAGTGGAAAATTAAAGAATAAAAGAGATAATCAGATCTTGTGAAAAAGAAATTCAAAAGCTCAAAGATGAAAATTTAAAGTTGTCTAAAGAAAATGTATTAAAAGATGAAAAGATTGTTAGTTTTGCCAAAGATAAAGAAGACGTGATAAAGAACATTGAAGTAATGATTAAAGATTATGATAGTCTTGAGGAGAAATTCAAGAAATTATCTGAAGAAAATGAAAATCTCAAAGCTGAATTGCTAAAGGAAAAAGAAGCTCAAAAATCTATATCACCAGTACATGTATCAGTACTGAGATGCAGGTTGAAGAAACTCTTGAGCAAAGAAAAGGCAAAAGGAAAGTGAATGAATTAGAAGATATTGGTCAAACTGAATCCTCTTCGAAGCTTTAAAGAACTGAAGAATCCATTCAATGGCAAAATGTTCAAGAACAAATTGATGCTTTAAATGATATTGAAGAAATATACAATGATAATTGGTATGATGAAGTTCTAGATAATGAAGATATTGATGAAGCTGAATTTGTGTCACATCTCTCTTCAAAAGAACATATTCAAGTACAAGATGAAGTACCACAAGAATTTGAAGAAAAATATAATTATCTTGTGAACATGAAATACAATCGAGTATATTTGGATGGACTGACTATTTCTCAGATTAATGATGAATACGAGAAATGTATCTATGCAAAGTCAGTTGCTTCAATAGATCCAAATGAGATAATTGTAGAGCATGGTGAATGGATAAGATCAAAAGAAGTAATAAATGTAGAAGAACTGTCTAGTTCTAAGTTGCACCATCCTGATCCACATGATATGAGTATTCTCGCTCTTAGATCATGGTTGCAAGCTAGAAATTACCCTTGGAGGAAGCTAAAGAGATTACAATCTGTATCTCTGAGAAATCTTGTCAAAAGCTTTCAAGAAACTGAGAAACAAATGAAGAAAATGATAGTGCTTGATACAGATAACCCTCAGTATCTTGAAATAACAAAAAGAACAAGAATGTTAAAGCCTCAGGAGATAAAACAAATGTCAAGATTTGATGATGCTCATGCTCATAGAAAAGAATTGATAGAAATGTTTGATGATCCAGAAAGACGAACTTATAAGCATCAACTGAACAAAGGCATATTCTTGATAGTTCAAGAACAACCGAAGACTTGGTAAGAAACATATTGCAAAAAGGGAAATCAGTTGCTGAACTGTTGAATGCTATGATTGCTCCAGATTTTACCAACCAAGTAAAGATCATTGCATGGAAGTATGATGAAGTGTTTGATGTATTTTTTATAAAGAGAATAAATGTTGTATGTGATGTTTATCATTTTTACTTTAGTATCATAAAACTTCCTGTGCAAGATTTAAAAGAGCTGAATAGATTACATCTGATCAATGCTTCTGATTTAAAGCGTGGGAAGATGTTTGTAGAATTATTAAGAAGAGGATTGGATAGATCAAGTAATTTTCTTAACACAAGATGTGATCAAGAGGACAAAGAGTATTTTGTTACTCTGAAGAAAAACAAGAAGCTTAAGGGAGTCCAATCAGAAGAAGAACATTCTTTGATAGAATTTTGTGATAAATATTTTGAAAAAGTTACAACTCCTGGACTAAAAGTGATTGAAGGTAATCAAAACTCAAAGCCAATTCTCAGATGGTTTTATAACACTAAGACATTTGAGCTGAAGTTAGTCTGAAATCTAGAAAGATGGGATGAGGACATGATTACTTTATTTGGAGTTTTTGAACTAAAACTATTACATCCAAGTTATATTTCATTTTTGTCAGTTCAAAATTTTGAGAAAGTATCTCCTGAAGTGGCTGAGCAAGACAAGAAATATTTCATTTCTATTATCAATGTGATGAATGCTGCCATGGAAAGAATACCTTTGAGAAAAGCTCTTTGGAAAGAACCAGCAGATTACGTTGAATGATGAAGTCAAGGCTGAAGATAGAATTGAAGATAAAGTTAGCAGTCAAAGCTTGAAGAGTTTGAAGACTAAAGACCATGTCAATCTTAGGGGGAGTATTGTTAAGTGCTCTAAGAAAGTTTAACATGTTGTCTTTATTTGTCTTTTGATAGTTTGTAACAGTATAGGGACTACTTGTGTAATTTGTTAGTTCCTTTACTTTTTGTTTTTAGTATAAATAGCTTAGATTTGCAGGTAGATAAAAATGAATACACAAGATATTCGAATCTGCTTTCATACTTGTAATTGTCGTATCTTGATATTACTAAAAACTTGAATTTTATTGATATCTTGTTTTGATTTGATTACTTTGTGTGAATTTCATTGAATTGTGTTTACAAATTATCACATATTTATTCATTTGATCCTATCATAGTGATTCTGATGTTGAGCAACTTGTGCTCCCGGACGATGTTTCCGACGACGATGATAGCAGTTCTGGTGGAAATGCAGGGCCCACTCAATTGAGGGCCCCCACTGCTGATATAGCATCTCTAGTATCCACCCAAGGTGTGACAGATGGAAATAGGTTTCCATGAGGACTTCCAACCTGATGAGGAGGAGGAGTCGGATGAGGAGCCGTTGACTCGAACGGTGGGCATCATAGTGGTTGCCACCGAGCGAGGGATTAGGGTGGCTCGTGAATGCCAAGAGGATCTGGGGAGACTATCACTGATCCAACCTACACCCCAGATAAGCCCAATGTCCCAGGGGGAGCATCCACCTCGAGGGGTTTAAGGAAGAAACGGATGGCTCAGCCCCACGGGATGTAGAAGAAAAGGAGGAGGATCACGTTATCACCACCACCACTACTATCACAACTGCCACCATTACCACCATTCCACCTACCACCACTACCACCACTCCACCTACTACCACTTCACCTGCCACAACTCCATAAGTTACCCACTTCCCATCCACCACCACTATAGCTCATCCACAGCCATTCACATCTATACCACCCCCAATCTTCTCTACATCCACTACGACCACCACTAGCCATGGAGTCAGGACCTCATCATAGGTCCCACCTATTTTTGGATCCTCTTACCCATCTGTCGGGTTGGAGGAGCAACTGGCTAACCTTAACCGGTTAGTGCTGAAGTTGCTGGCGACGGATGAACAGAGATGGAGGCTTAGAGCCAATGTCTCCCAAGCCCAGAGGATGGAGGCTTAGAGCCAATGTCTCCCAAGCCCAGAGGATGGAGGCTTAGAGCCAACAGATTGAGGAGCTGCATGAGACACATGCCTCATCCATTCAGAGGATTGAGGCTCAGAGCCAAGAGATCACAAAGCTGAGAGTGATGCATACATCCTCAGTACAGAGGATACATGATTTAGAGGCCCAGAACAAGATGCTTATGCTAAGACTGAAGGGATCCAAAGATGAGCCTCTAAAGATCCAAGAAGGTGATGGAGATGATGGAGATGATGACGACAGTGATGATGATGATGATGATGATGATGATGATGATGATGATGATGCTGATGATGATCATGGTGTTGATATTGAGGGAGGAGACGATGATGATGTCGGTGATGATGATGATGAAGAAGGAGATGCAGCTGCATCTACATCAGCTCAAGGTAAAGAGAGGCACACAAAAAGAAATCAAGACCAGGGAGCCCCATCATCTTCTGCCGATCCTACTGATGTGCTAACCATTCAAGGGAAAAGTAATGTTTAGATATATATGTACTTGAAAAACAATTTGTAATTGAACTTTTGGATTAATGTTATGTAAGTAATGTTTATATTTATTATTTATATTTACTGCTTTGATTATTGACTAAGGGTTGATGTGTT
Source organism: Flaveria trinervia (assembly GCA_025506515.1). Classification (NCBI taxonomy): domain Eukaryota; kingdom Viridiplantae; phylum Streptophyta; class Magnoliopsida; order Asterales; family Asteraceae; genus Flaveria; species Flaveria trinervia. The sequence goes on along the minus strand of CM046454.1, from coordinate 32,334,238 downwards.
ACATGTTTTAAATCAAGTAGATCAAAATTTTCAAGGAGATGAATATGATGTTGCTCCTCTCCAACAGATCAAGACTCAACTCATAATGATTCTTGATTTGCAAGGGACAGTCAGGAGATCGGTGAATTACATTCCCGAAGAAGGAGAGATAATTCATGATCTCACTGACGAGCAACTCACCAAAATGTTTCGACTAAGTCCCGAAGAGATTGTGAAGGATGCTCCTACAGTCCAAGGGGAAAGTGACGATGAGCTTCACGATGTCAATGAGGTCGAGATTGAAGATGTCACAGCCCAACATTATGCAGAGTACACTAATAATAAGGGAAATGCAGTCCCCAATCTGGGTGACTCCCTTGTTAGTGAAACTTTTGAAACTCTGGATAAAATGGAACAAGAGTCTAAAAAGAAAGAAGACAAGGCCCAAGCCTCAGAAGTTGACATAAATATCAGAAAGGCTGAATGGGCTGCATGCTTTGAAGAAATAAGAGCCCAACGCAGTGCTCCAACGTCAACTGTCTACACCAAGCTTTACAAAGTGAAAAAACATTACAAGGTGTCGGGAAAAATCATAGCGTGGGCATACTTTGAAGATCTCAACGTTTATGCAGTTAAACATGAGAGGGGATTGAGTACTTCAGATTCCCACACGATTTGAAGACTCTTCCAGGTTTTGTGCTTAACCAGTTAGCAAAGTTGAAATTGCTATATGCTGACCCTCGCAAGATGTCAGGCTGGTTTGAAGCAGCTCTAAAGAGAGAGTACCACACCAGATGGGTCAACTTCAAACCTTAACAACCAACGAGGTATATCAGAGGATCTAAGGTTGATGCCATAACTGGAAAACCGAAATTAGTGCTGGAGTGGAGTCCTCCATGCACAATGTCTAAGATACCTCTATGGGATATGCCACAGGACTTCACTCCACATTTCAAATGGTGGTACTATGATTCGAGAATAGGAGAGGCTGCCATAGTGTTGAATAGAAATGGTAGTATGGAAACTACCAGGGTGTTTGACCCGATGTGGCTTACTAACTTGTCTACTGATGATGTCTATACATTATACAAGTGGCCACTATTCTATGATGTGCAAGATATTATACAAGCTCTACAATTTCAGAATGTGATACGACTCTGTTTTGCTTTTGAATACATGCAGGAGTCACAAGAGAAGAGAAGTACAACAAGTATCAGGAGCTTATGAAGGATGTAAGACATTAGATGAAACTAGGTCCAAGGGCGAGTTTGTAGATACATGTGTCCATAGTTTCTGAACATAATGTAAAATGTCTTTATTGTCTTACACATATGTAACTGAATAGGCACTTAATGAAATACAATGTGTGGTTGTGCTTATAATGTTGATTATATCATTGATTACTAGGTTAACGCTTATTGAACTAATTATATAGGTTTGTGGTTGTTTGAATAGATCTAAGTCAAATAATGATTGTGAAATATATTCAAACTTAATCATGTGAAGTTCACATACGATTGGCCCAAGCTAATGGACCATACGCATGAACAACTTCATGCTAATGAACCAGTCGTACGAATGAACCAGGAGACTAGATCAGTCGCATGATTGTAACATGAGATTGACTCAGTCGCACAACTGAACACTCAGTCGTGTGAATGGATCAACCGCATGACTCAATCGCACGACTGGACCATGCAAATGGTCCAGTCACACGATTGATAAAACCTAACCTATAAATGCCACTTAATTCGTGGAAAAATGTGACACTTTGAAAAATTCAATACCTACACGTACCCTAGCCGTCCAGAGACCTCTAGCAACATGTTCCAACTTCATAGATCGCAGTAGATTGATTGTTAATCGTTCTTAACATTTAGATTCAATCTTTAATTGATTCTACGTGCATCCTCACTTATTAGATTGCCAATCAAATAGGATTCCACCCTATTTGATTTGGTATACGCGTAAATCTGTTAGTATTCGTCCGGTACACGATCCTAACAAGCATCCTTCACAATCTCATCTGGATTCAGTCGGAACATCTCATCCAGTTGCTCATCAGTAAGGTCGTGAATTATTTGTCCTTCTTCAGGAGTGTAACTCATAGACCTCCTGACGATCCCTTGCAGATCAAGTATCATTATGAGTTGTGACTTGATCTGCTGAAGGGGAGCAACATCATACTCATCTTGCTGAGATATGTGATCTGCTTGATTTAAACTTATAAACACATCATGCATCAATAAATAATCAAGACATTAAACATTAAATATATATACATTAACATTCAAACACATAAGTTTAATACAATATTCAAATTACCCATGATTTAAATTACACAACACTCTATGCATTACTTTTGTCTTGGATCATGTGTTCTTCCACAGTCGGGGCTGATGTCGAGGCAACTAGATCTTGAGTCTTTTTTATCTGCCTCTCATTAGCTTCCTGTGCACCCGAAGCAAATGACTCTCCTCATCCTTCAAAGTCTCCTCCATCATCATCAGCACCTTCATCATCACCATCATCATCATCATCATCATCATCATCACTATCATCATCATCATTATCATCACCATCATCACCGTCTGCCTCTCTGATCTTCAGAGGCTCATCCTTTGTGCTCTTAAGTTTGAGCAAGATGGTCCTCTTAGCATCCTCCAACTCCTCAATCTTCTTGGTAGATAACACATTTTGCTCCTTGAGTTGGGAAATATCTTGACTCTAAGTAGCCATTTGCTGAGCCTGCTCCTCAATCTGGTATGCCTGCTGAGATATCTGTTGTTATTGTGCAGCAGTAAGCTCCACTAATTTTTAGAGCCGAGCAGTCTTCTCGTCATCGGTTTCTAATAGCTTCAGCACCATACGGTTTAGTGTTGAAAGTTGTTCCTCTACCCCACTAGGAGGTAGAGATGATCTTGATGGAAAGGATGGGTGATACAATGGTCCTGCCTAGTGGCTAGAGGTGGTGGCGGTGGTAGTGGTGTATGTGGGAGGTGGTATGTGTGTGGGTAGTGATGGGTAACCTGAAGCGATGGTGGATGTGATGTGGGGATGTGGTGGAGTGGCTGAGGTAGTAGTGGTGTGTGTGGTGGCAGTAGTAGTGGTGACAGGTGGAATGGTGGCAGTAGTGGTGACAGGTGGAATGGTGGCAGTGGTGATGGGGGGAGAGGTGGATGTAATGGGTGGTGTGGTAGAGGTGGTGGTTGTGGTGGTGGTGGTGATAAAGGTCATCCTTCTCTTCTTCGTCTTCATCGCATGGGGCTGAGCCATCTTTTTCCTCCTCTTGCCTCTGGATGTGGATGCTCCCCCTGAGATGCTGTTAGGTTGACCTGGTGAGTAGCTGGGGTCGGCTGCTGTCTCCCCAGAATCACTAGGGCGTCCTCCAACCTCCCGAATGCCTCGGTTGGTGGCAACCACCCTGCTGCCCATTGTCCTTGTGAGGGGCTACTCATCACTCTCTTCCTCCTCATGAGAAGGACAGAAATCCTAATGGAAACTGGCAGTGGCGGCATCTGTATGAGTAGGTGGTTGAGGTGTAGTATGTGCAGGGCTGGCCCTAGAAACAGCGGGGCCAGAATCTCCACCAGTATCTCCGTCATCATCATCGGAGTCATCAGATGGAAGAGCAATCTGCTTAACATCTAAATCACTCTCCTTGTGGCGCCATTTACACCTTCCCGGAACCACGTACTCCTCCCGGGCCAGATGCCCGATCAGTCTCTTTATAGTTGGTTTAACCTGCTTTCCCCTGTAGACCTTCATGCGGCCTAGTGTCATGTCATCCATAACCTCAAGTGATACCGCCTCACGACTCTCCTTAGGCAGAGAGGCCAGCTTCTCGTCAATAATCATCTAAAGAAACCTCGGGTACATGCAAAATCCCTCTTTGCCTTTAGCCTCAAGATTCTCAATCAGGTATGAGAATATCATGCCGGAGAAGCTGGAAGGGGTGGTTCAGCACCAGTGCCATGTAGACATTCTGAATCTGGTCTAATAGATCATCAAAGCCACCCCTCCTTAAAGCTATGCACTTAAGTATCACATGTGCTAAGTACTTGTACTGGGGACACAGGTTGCTTTTGTTAGCACACCTGTATTTATGTCACTAGAGTACTTAATCCTAAGGAAGCATCCTCTCACTATCAGAGGGTGTAGTCTGGTTGGGTGATCAGCATCCTCACCCAAATCTAGTACCCGTCTAATATCTGCAGTACTCACGTCTATGTCTTGCCCAAATATAGTACTACTTATGCAGTAGGGCTCATGAGATCGATCAACTGATGCACCCTCCCAAAAGGCCTGCTCAATAGACCTGTAGGGAGTGCAGGGTGTAGATATGGCTAGGTGTATACGTGATCTCTTCAGGATCGAAATGATGCTAGCAAACTCGGCTGTGTTCCGAGTGGTGGCATCCAGATGAGCACAAATATTTTGCTTTGTGTTGATGGTCCATTGTTCAGCCATCAATCTATAACACAAGAAGCATACAATTAGATCATCACACAATAGAAACCATTTCAAATTAACCTGTTTGAGATCAGTCTGGTTCAATTATGCGATTGAACCATACAACTGGATTCAGTCGTTTGACCTAACATGGGACTGAATACAATCAGGTGACTTATCTTACGACTGAGTTCAATCTGGCGACTGAGCCATCAACTGGTTCAGTCGGCTGACTGAGCTCATACGCATTGTTCATTTGGCCGTCTGAGTCATTTGTCCAGCTCAGTCGTGAGATTGTAGTTCATCTGGGTGTCCAGTCGCATGACCTACTGTCTGTTTGATTCAGATTCAAATTTTGAGCAAATCTTAAAATTAGACATCATGGTTTGGCTCATTAGACTTGTTAAGATCAGTGATCTATGTTTGATTGATTAAAGAGTATAGCAGCGGAATTCAAACAATGAATTAGTCGATTCACAAGAACGAAACGATATTCAATGAAGAACAAAGACGGTTATAGAGAGAGAATTCTGCAAATATATTTCATTCAATATTCGCTTTCGTGGTAACAGAATGTCACAATTACAATTAGGTCGACACCTCTTATATAAGAGATGTGACGTTTGCTGATGTCACTTGATAGTGACATCTAACAGATTTATTACAACTGAAACAACTACTGAAGATGTCAAAACAGCTGACATCTCCTTACAAAAATTCTAAGTGTTATCAGTTGTTATAACTACTGAAAAACATAAAACTACTGAAAGTAAAAATATAAAACTACTGATATCACAACTACTGAAGAAGTACTCTTCAGCAGTTGTGACAAACTACTGAAACTTCAGTACTTGATCTTCAGACTTGAACTTCAGACGTTTCATCAGCTGATGACTTCAGTAGATATTATCAGCTGATGTCTTCAGTCTTTGTCTTCAGACTTTGTACATCAGTTGTTGATCTTCAGCACTTGTAAACTCTTCAGCTGTTGTACTTCAGTACGTTGAACTTCAGCTTCAGCACTTTCTTCAGTTGTTGTACTTCAGCACTTTAGTTCTTCAGCTGTTGAAGTCTTCAGCACTTGATCTTCAGCTGTTGAGTCTTCAGCACTTGTCAAACTGCTGATGAAGCTTTCAGCAGTTGTTGTGATACCATGTGGGACTTAGAGGTTTTCTGATCTTGGCTCATTGGTTCTTTTGGTCCAACAAACCCCCTGAACCAATGCAGCCAAAACCTCTAATTATTTATTATCCCACTTATTGTTGGCAAAAGGTTGGTCTTTTTCCTTCTTGATCAGTAGAGAAGATGACCCATATATGCTCCGGCCTAGGAAGAAGTCTCTGATATTTGTTTGGCAAGATATGAATGGGAACCCTATTTTGGGGAACTGGACACAGAGTTGTTATCCCATTCATGAGATCTACTTCCCGTGTATGAGCCTGTAGGATTCTATGGTGTAGGCTCTGAGAAACATGATTTGTTCTTCCATGGTCAGGTTCTCGGCTTCACCATCAGACAATCCTTCTCGCCCATACAGCTCTGAGATGTACTTGGCCTGTTTGCCGTTTTTTGAGCTCAACTGTTGTAATTTGTCTATATGCAAACTCATCAGGATGATTCCTTCGAGTAGCAGACTGAGCTCATTCTGTTTGAAATTCTCAAGCCTCTTGTAGACTAACCCTTTTTGATAATTCTGTTCTCTAGCATCTTCTGGGGGTTTGTTTAGTCTCGTAGGCCTTCTTGAAATCTTCAACAATCTCCCAGGGTGATACTACAAGGGCCACTGTGATCTCTTCATCTACGATCCTCTTGACTTGACCCTTGTATCTCGAAGGAATGTCTTTCTTTACAATCCTGTGAGCCACCCTCGGATCAGGCCATACTCTCACCCTTTCCTTCTGATATGAAATGTGTTGGCGAGAGTGTACAATCTCAGAGCTTCTTTCTTCATGCTGATAATTGATGAGGCAGCATAGGTTTTGTCAATGTTTTCAGCATTTCATCATCGTGAAGCTTTTGCTGCTCCTCTTCTTCATTTTTACTCTCACAACATCTATCTGTGAGGTGGGAGTGATGGGCATAGTTTGGCTTTCGCCAGTGTTAGGACTGCAGACAGAGGCATCCTATCTCTTCCACATCATCCTCTTCTTCTTCTTCTTCTAGCCTCAACACCCTTCTCTTCTTCTTCTTGGGTGCATCATTGGCTGTTGTTTAGATGGTGAGGGAGTTGGTTTTGTGGGTTGTGATTGTGGTGTTTAGATTTGGGCTTTGAGATTGGTTTGGAGATTGAGGGGTAGGCTGGTTTTGAGTGGGTGGAAGGGAAGGTTGTTCCAGCATTTTGGTTTTGAGTTTAGCCTTTGTAAGTTTTGTCATTTCAAACCTTTTTCCAGCCCCGGCCTCATCAAGGGCTTCAATGATAATCCCCTTGTGGAATTGCTCAGACAGACAGATTCTGGTGGCTATAGCCAGAATACTGTCTCTGGTCCACACGCGAATCTCCATCAAAGATCTTCCTAAGTATTTGGCAATAAAACGGATCATGATCTCCAATCTCTCCTTTTCAAGTGCATAATACCCAGCCCATCGGGTTTGAATCTCCTCCACTTCCAACTTCCTGATTTCACTATCTAATGTGGCTGTATCAAAACCTTGCCTGAAGAGTTGCTCAATGATTTTATCCATGGATCGGTTGTGTGTATCATCAGCATCTTTTACCAGCTCTTCCAAGGATTTTTCTTCAGCAGTAGGTTGATCATCAGCACTTTTCTTTCGTTTATAGGTGATCAGTTGTTGCTTTTCTTTTCCACCTCTTGGGCTTGCTCTTGGGCCTTCTCATACTCTGTTCTTTTCCTCTTCTTTTCTTTCACTGCAGTACTCTCCCCTTTTTTATGCATTGGTGGTAGGGGTTTGTACCGCAGAAAGTGTCTTTTGCACAGCACATCAATCAATGGTGTAAAGTTGAGGAAACCTCTCATCAATGGCTTTAGTCACAATGTCAGTGATTATGGGTGTGATGAGAGGGAGGAATTTTGAAGGACAGCAACTATTGCTTAGGAGGGTTCTGTTCCTGAGAAATAGTGCCAGAAGCAGAGGCAGGTGGCTGAGTTGTTTAGAGTGGCTCAGTGTTTGGGGAACCTTCAACTGAAGGTGCCATCTGTGGGTTGGTGGAGGCAGATGGTCTTTCTCCTTGTGAGAGTTGGTCAAGTAGGTTTTGCAGCCTACTGACTTCCTCCTCAAGGATTATGTTCTGGGCAAGACATCGTAGAAAAAGCCCAGGTCATCATCAGCAGAAGCTGAATCACCTGACCTCCTGCTTGGAGCAGGATGTACATGCACTGGTGTAGACCAGTTGTAGCATGTGCCCCTTTGTCGTGGTACTGGGGACTTCCAGCCTCAGGACAATGTCCATCATCAACTGTTGCCTCTAGTGAGGTCTTAGCAATGTTACTAGCCTCATTCTGATCATGTGCTGATGCAGAAGAGGTGGCAGCCTCACTAGATATTCTAAGCTCCCTATCTACACCAGGAGATAGAAGTGGTAAACCCCTATGCTGTGGGTTCTGAATTGCACTTTGGTCCTCCCCCTCAATGGTAGAGGTGTTTCCAGTAGTAATTGGTATCTGGGGAGGGGGTGAGGAGTGCAATTAAGTCAGCACTTGTGCAACAAGCAATGTTGGCTTTGGGGGGGGTGTTTCATGGGGTGAAGGGATAGAAGCAGTGTGCACCTGGGGAGGATGGTGCTCTTCAATGGCAATCCCCTCAGTGAGGAAGATCCCAGATGTGTGGGTACCCCTTGTGTGGTTGCTGCAGGCTCCTGGTGAGAGGAATCCTGAGCGGCTATGGCTGGAAGAGTCCTTATATCCACTAGGGGGTTTTGACCAGTGGATATCTCCTGCGTTTGTGTTGCAGGGGCATCCTCAGGGGACTCATTTCCCTGAGTAGCCGTTTTGGGTTTCTTTTTGGTGGTTTGGTGGGGACTTTTGATTTGAGGTGGTGCTGTGGGTTCCAGCTGCGTGCGTTTGCGCAGCTTGGCAGCCAATTTGAGTGTGTGGTCAGAGTTGTGCCGGGAGTATACTTCAGGCAAAACAGCCGTAGCAGGGACTCCCAGGCCAACAAGTCCCTCAGCTTGAAGCTGGTTTGTAATGATGGCATTTATGAACCGTGGATATAATATCCAACGGTTAGTAGTTAGTTTTTGAGCCATATCCTTGAGCTCCAAAAATATATTTCTGAAAAATTTAATGGTTGTTGCTCAAGAATAGATACATTACCTGCTGCCACTTTGTCAACATTTGATCCCAAGACGAAGTCTTAGGAGCCAAACATACATTTACCATGTGAAAATTAGGCGTTCAGCGTCATGGAAATTTTCTTCATTATAGTGGAGGCACTAAGATTGCCCTGATATCCATGATGGGCAAAGGATAGATCAGTTGTGCCCTTGGGATATCCAGCAAGAGAATGGCATCATCCAGATGTAGAGTTTGGCGAAGTATTTCGGAGTGATGACCACTTCTTTGTTGTTGACGACCGACCGGAGAGATGTTGTGTTGTTCTCCCCAGTGGTGAGGTGACGTTCATCCCAAAACTGTTGGAGGGATTCGGCATGTAGAATGGATTGAGAAGAAATGCCGTTTTGTATTGTGACTGAACCATAAGATCGATAGCAGTATCGAACTTAGCCCAGACAGGCATTTAGTAAGGTAGGCTACACAGTTGTGTCGCGGTTTGATTTGCATGGACGCCATTTAGAGAGAGAAGTTTTGGAGAGGAACGTTAGGTTTGAAGATGAAGCTTTGAAGGATTGGTCAGGATATTTATAGGGTACGGGTTAGAAAACGACTGAAGGATGGTGTTAGTCATCAGTAGTTTTAAACGACTGTTGACATGGTATTACCCTTCAGACGTTGAAACAGCTGAAGTCGTGGTGTTAGGCATCAGTAGTTAGAAAACTACTAAAGCCGTGGTTTTGACTTCAGATGATGAAACAACTGAGGACTTGGATTTGTCATCAGTAGTTGTGAAACTACTGAAGACAGTGGTTTTGTCATCAGTTGTTGTAAACACTGAAGACTTGGTATTAGTCATCAGTAGTTATAAAACTACTGAAGACATGGTTTTGCTTCAGTTGTTTAGAATGAAACAGCAGTTGTTGAAACAACTGAAGAGAAGTTCTCTTCAGTAGTTTTCGTCAATTCATAGCCTTTCAGCTGTTTCATACTGTCCTCAACACTTATCAGCAGACTTTGCATCTGCTTTTCAGGTGTTTCATAGGACGTCAGTACTTATCTGATTTTAGTTACTACATCAGTATTTGTAACTACATCAGGTGTAACTACATCAGTATTGTAACTACATCAGTATTTGTAACATCAGTAGTTTAACTACATAGTAGTTGTAACTACATCAGTATTTGGAACAGATAAATAGTCATACTTGTTAGGCATTTACCATCAGTAGTTATAAAACTACTGAAGGTGGAAGGACTCATCAGTACTTATATGTGACATGGGTACCAATGATCACCAGTAATTATTACTGAAATCATCAGTAGTTGTCACTTATTCTAGCTGCAGCATACCAAGCCTTAACACAGGTTTTGGAAAGTAGAACTATCCAAAGGCTTAGTAAAAATATCTGCAAGCTCATCAGCACTAGGCACAAACTTAGGATCAATCAGACCTTTTTCAAAGCAATCCCGAATAAATGATGTCTGATCTCTATATGTTTGGTCCTAGAGTGCTGGACTGGATTTTTGACAATACACAGAGCTGAAGCACTATCCATTAATAATAGTCTTAGTCTCTGTAATGCCATAATCCAGAAGTTGGTTCTGAAGCCAGAGTACCTGAGAGGTGCAACTTGCAGCAGCAATGTACTCGGCCTCAGCAGTTGATGTAGCAACAGATGTTTGTTTCTTACTCTGCCAAGAAATCAAACAGTTGCCTAGGAATTGACAACCACCAGAAGTTGACTTTCTAGTTAACTTGCACCCTGCATAGTCACTATCTGAAAAAGCAACTAATTTGCAAGAGTGTCCAGTGGAATACCATAACCCAAAGATTGTGTACCTTGCAAATATCTAAAGATTCTCTTGACTGCAATCAAATGAGACTCTTTAGGAGCAGCCTGAAATCTAGCACAAACACATGTAGCAAACATAATATCTGGTCTAGAAGCTGTTAAATACATCAAGGACCCAATCATACATCTGTAAGCGTTTCATCAACACTTTACCTTTCTGATCAGCATCCAGTTGTGTGTTGTTGCACATGGGAGTAGAACAGGGCTTACAGTTTTGTAAATCAAACTTATTCAAAAGATCTTTTGTATATTTTGACTGATGAATAAAAGTTCCATCAGCCTTTTGTTTGATTTGCAAGCCTAGAAAGAATTGTAATTCTCCCATTGCACTCATTTCAAACCTCTTTTTCATTAATGTTGTAAAATCATCACACAACTGGGGATCAGAGGATGCAAAAATAATATCATCAACATAAATCTGAACAAGTAGCTTATGCTGATCCACCTTCTTAATAAACAAAGTTTTATCAATGGAGCCTCTAGTGAAATTATTCTTAAGAAGAAAAGTAGAGAGTGTCTCATACCAGCTCTAGGAGCTTGTTTCAACCCATAAGAGCCTTATCAAGTTTATACACCCATTCAGGATGTTTATTATCCTCAAATCCTGGTGGTTGACACACATAAACTTCTTCCTTTATTTTACCATATAAAATGCACTTTTGACATCCATTTGAAAAACTTTAAGATTGTGGAATGCAGCATAGGCTAAGAACAATCTGATTGCCTCTAGTCTGGCTACAGGGGCAAAGGTTTCATCATAGTCAATACCTTCTTCTTGTGAAAACCCCTGTACAACCAGTCTAGCCTTGTTCTTAACAATAAGCCCATTTTCATCAGTTTTATTCCTAAACACCCATTTAGTGCCTATTGCACACTTACCTGGGGGAAGAGGAACAAGTTCCCACACTTGCTGTTTCTTGAACTGAAGTAGCTCAAGCTGCATAGTTTCAACCCATCCATTGTCTCTCAAAGCAACATGGTAGTTCTTTGGCTCTAGCTGACTGAAAGAGCATAGAAGCAGAAGTTAGACAATTGACTTCTGGTTGAAACACCAGCATTGATATCACCAATAATCTGAGACATGGGGTGATTCTTTAGTTCTTGATAAACAATGAGATCTGTGCAAGTGTTTATAGAACCTTCAGCAGCAGCAGATGTTGATGTAGACTCTTGAAACCAAGAATTAGATGGTAACTCAAAAGATGTAGAGGAAACAGAGATCTCATCAGCATTTGTTGTGGATGGAACTGCTGAAGCTACAGGAACATCAAATTTAGCAGACACAGGCAGTTGGTCACTAAACTTGAATAGGTGAGTATTGATATTATCATCATCATCATCAATACCACCAGGTGGAAGACATGCTGCAGAAGATGATTTATCCACAGGATCTGCAATAGCTAGAGGTTGATAAGAACATATTGCAGTATGTCCAAATCAAACAACTCCACAGGGTTTTGTGAATCTTGTCCAAAGAGATTCATTAAACTTCACATGCAAAGTCTCTTCACTATCTTTGTTCTGCAGTTGAAGACTCTGTATGCCTTGCAAGTAGATGAATAACCAACAAAATACCCTGCATCCACCTTAGGATCAAATTTATGGAGTTGATCCTTTGTGTTGAGAATAAAACAGGGACACCCAAATGCTTTGAAAATGAAATTAGAGGAGCCAAATGATGGAGAACTTCATATGGAGTCTTCATCAACCTCTGATTTACTAAAACTCTATTTTGCACATAGCAAGCTGTGTTAACAGCTTCAGCCCAAAAGGTTAGTGGCAAACCAGAGTCAGCCAGCATGGACCTTGCAGCTTCAATGAGGGTCCTGTTCTTTCTCTCCACTACTCCATTTTGTTCTGGAGTCCTTGGGATGCTAAACTGCCTTTTGATTCCCTTTGAGAGATAGAAGTCATCAAGTGTATGGTTTCTGAATTCAGTTCCATTATCACTCCTGATACACTTGACTGAAGGGAATACTGCTTCTCAATATACAACACAAAGTGAATAATCTTCTGAGCAACCTCATCCTTTGAATGTAGAAAGAAAGTCCATACAAATCTGGACTAATCATCCACAATTACCAGACAGTATTTCTTCTTGGCCATGCTCATTACTCTCACAGGACCAAATAGATCCATATGCAGTAATTGCAAGCAGGCAGTGGACTTAGGCTCTTCAATAGGAGGAAATGAGACTTTGTGTTGTTTTCCTTTTAAACAAGCAGTGCAGGTTTCATCACAGTGGAACTCCTTTATTGGTAAGCCTCTGACTAAACTATTGTGGATAAGCTGATTCATGTTTTTGAAATTAACATGACCCAGCCTTCTGTGCCACAGTTTAGATTCTTGAGAAGAGGCTTTGGAAAATAGGCAAGGATTGCCTCGGAGATCTATTTTCTTGGAAAGATCTAAGGCATACACTCTTCCTGTCCTGTTGGCTTCAGGAGAGTGTGATCATCCAACACCTTGTCAATCAAATGCAGAACTTTGGATGACAGAATCCTATAGTTCTGACTGGTGAAAAGAGCAACATGGCCTTTATCACACATTTGACTGACACTCAAGAGATTGTACTTGAGATTTTCCACATGATTAACATCATCAAACTTGATTTCTCTATTGGAGACAAAGCCATTTCCAATGATGTAACCTCTAGCATCATTGCCAAAAGAAACAAAACCCTTCTTTCCTTGAGAGTAGTCATGAGAAGAGAGCTGTTCCCAGTCATGTGCATAGATCCCCCACTGTCTACATACCAGATGCTACTTTGGCATGTTGGAGAACCCTGCAATAATAAACAATCAGTTAGTTTTGGAGACCCAAACCTTTTTGGTTTTGGGCCTGGTCTCATCAATAGATGGTAAACTAACAGGTTTATTTGAAACAACAGCCTGAGAGGAAGAAGATGGTGAAGAAGAGGAATCCTTTGGCTTGGATCTCCTTTTCTGTGGTTTCAACATAGGAGCATCTAGTTGGTTAACTCTACCCAACAGATGTTGAACCATCATAACCAGCTGTGTCTGATTTTGTGATAAAGCTTTCAGCTCATCAGACACATTGCCAGTGGAGTTTGATAAGTTCCTATGTTGCAACTTCTTCTTCTGAGCACTCTCAGCTGTCACCTGTTTAACCCCTTCCTTTTTGGATTTCTTTGAGGACTTAAGGGTTACAGGATTTGATGTTGCTGATACAAATGTGGTCTCAAACTCAGTTTTCATTTTTAACCATTTTCTCTTTAATTTCTTCTTTTTGTTTGAGTTTGGAACCTCTTTTGTACCGCAATCATCTGTAAGATGATTGAACAACCACATACTTCACATGGTTTCTTCTTCATCTTAGATTGATCATCAACTAAAGAGGGTGAAGCAACTGAAGACTTGTTCTTCAGTGCTTTGGAAGCATTGTTTGCTTTCTTGACTGCCTCTTTAGTAGTCTTCAAGCTCTTTCTACTGACAGTTTTCTTCTCTTTAGTACTGGCAGTAGTTGGAGTTTGAACTTTAGGTGTTAAATCCTGCTCTCTAGTCCTTTCAGGACTTTCAGAATTAACTCCTGAGTTGATCAACTCATTGATCATGTGAGTGTCAGCATTTGAACCATCAACATCAGCTGATAGGTTCTGAGAGGGCTTGATGCTGACTTCTACTTCTGATTGTGCTGTATCAGAAAGTAGATCACATGATGAGCTGGATTGGTTATTACTCTCACCATCAGATTCTACCTCTGCTCTTGGAGTAAAATGTGTAGGTGGAGCAGTGTGATTGTAACCAATGCCAAACTTCACATTGGAAGCAGATTGCTTACTAAGAAGCATTTCAAAACCTTTGCATGATTGTACCCATCTATCACACTCTACCTGGGTAACTGCAAGGTTTCTTTGAGATCTTTATACTTCTCTAGAAGTATCTCTTCCCAGCCTTATCATCAGTTATTTGGCATTTCAGTTTGTAAATCTCATCATTTTTATCATTAAGCACAGACTCAAATTCAGCTTTGCGTTTGGAAATTATTTGTTCTAACTCAATGTTCTTGTTGATTAAAGCTACATTTGCTTCTCTAATAGATGCAATGCTGCTATGCATGTGTCAGAACATAATTTGGCTTTTGCCTCAGAGGATACCTGTGATACCTTTGGTGTAGGGGCATTAGAGGATGAAGTATCAGCAGAATCCAAAGCCATAAGAGCTAGATTTCCAAAGGGACTTTCACCACCATGTTGACCAGCACCTGAGAACAGTTGTTCTTGACCAGACAAGTCATCTGGTAAACTGCTCCAGTCAACAACTCCTGGGGTGAAGAAGCTGTGTTGTTGAGGTTGAGTTTGTTGATGAGATTGGGAAGGCTGTGGTTCAGGCAATGCTTGTGGTTGTTGTGCAATTGGAGCTTGAACAGGAGTTGGTTGAGGCATATAATAGCAGGGATAAGGATATGACATTTGACCCTGGGGAACAAAATATGCAGGAGATCTAGGTAGTGAATAATGACCAGAACCAGTAGGATGTTACCCTCTGTTTTGTGGACTAGTACTAGGAAAAGTCACAAAGGGTGCAGAAGAGTTAGATCCAGTTGATCTACACTCTCTTGCAAAGTGTCCCAGCCTTTGGCATTTGTGACACCTCAACTTACTCTTGTCAAAACCAACTTTGGTTTTGCCAGAGAGTCCTGGAAATTTCCTGCCAGTTCTCTTATAGAACTTCTGAGATCTGATATTAATCAATGCCATTTGGCTCAGAATATCCATCTCTTCTAGATCATCATCAGCTATTCCTTTCAGATCATCCATGATGAAGCATAAATTGTCACTATTACTGCCAGAATGACTCTCAATACCGACAATGCATGATCAGAACTATTTGAAGAGAAATCTATATGCTCATCATAATTGCTTTCACATGCAGCATATTCTGACTCATGACCAACCAAGGCAGTATTCCCTGGTACAAAGTCATCAGTGAGCTTTCCTGATGAGGACAGTTTCCTCTTCTGCTCTATCTCTCTTTCAAATGTAAGCAGTTTCCCATGAAGTTGGGTGAGAGATAGGCCTTCCAGATTTGCACAGGAGCGTAGGACAATAGTGTATGTGTCCCATCTCTCAGGCAGTGATCTGAGGAATCTGTTGTTCATCTGGCTATTGGTGTATTCCTGTTTCACCATTTTCAGCTCAGAGATCAAGCAGGAAAAACGCTCAAACTGTTGAGTCAGTGTCTCACCCTTCCTATGAGAGAATGTCTCATATTGTTTGGCAAGGATCTCTCTATTGTTTGCTAAGACCTCATCTGTGCCACCGAATTGTTCCTTCAGGGCATTCCAGAGATCATGACAGTTTCATGATGCATAAGCCCTGAATAGATTTCATTAGGCAGTGCCATGGCCAGAATTCCATGGGCTTTAGCATCAATCTCAACCAGTTTCCGATCTTCATCAGAGTATTGTTCCTTCTTCTTCGGAACCATTTGATTGGTTTCCGGATTGTTCACCATAGGCTTATGTAGTCCATGTACCACAGATGTCCAACAACCTGAACTGTTAACAGACAGGTGATGAAGCATTCTTCGTTTCCATATGTTATACTCGGTCCTAACCAGCATCGGAGGCTTGGTTGAGGAACCGGTATTGTGAGTATCATTAGAAGGAGTCGTCATCTCATATTCAATCAAATTCGGTTAAGCTAAAACAGATTTAGAACAAAACACAACAACCAATTGAACTAGAAGATCTCAAAATAAATGAACGAAAGCAGCAGAAATTGAATAATCTATAACCAGATCTTGCAAATACGCTAATTCAATCAAACATAGATATCAATTAGCAGTTTCAATGATCAATTGTTAGATCGATCAATGATTAACCATGCTCTGATACCACTTGTTAAGATTAGTGATCTATGTTTGATTGATTAAAGAGTATAGCAGCGGAATTCAAACAATGAATTAGTCGATTCACAAGAACGAAACGATATTCAATGAAGAACAAAGACGGTTATAGAGAGAGAATTCTACAAATATATTTCATTCAATATTCGCTTTCGTGGTAACAGAATGTCACAATTACAATTAGGTCGACACCTCTTATATAAGAGATGTGACGTCTGCTGATGTCACTTGATAGTGACATCTAACAGATTTATTACAACTGAAACACAACTACTGAAGATGTCAAAACAGCTGACATCTCCTTACAAAAATGCTAAGTGTTATCAGTTGTTATAACTACTGAAAAACATAAAACTACTGAAAGTAAAAATATAAAACTACTGATATCACAACTACTGAAGAAGTACTCTTCAGCAGTTGTGACAAACTACTGAAACTTCAGTACTTGATCTTCAGACTTGAACTTCAGACGTTTCATCAGCTGATGACTTCAGTAGATATTATCAGCTGATGTCTTCAGTCTTTGTCTTCAGACTTTGTACATCAGTTGTTGATCTTCAGCACTTGTAAACTCTTCAGCTGTTGTACTTCAGTACTTTGAACTTCAGCTTCAGCACTTTCTTCAGCTGTTGTACTTCAGCACTTTAGTTCTTTAGCTGTTGAAGTCTTCAGCACTTGATCTTCAGCTGTTGAAGTCTTCAGCACTTGTCAAACTGCTGATGAAGCTTTCAGCAGTTGTTGTGATACCATGTGGGACTTAGAGGTTTTCTGATCTTGGCTCATTGGTTCTTTTGGTCCAACAAGACTCGCAATAACATTACTTCGCACCTAATAACCTTGATTTCAACATTTTACTTAGTTTTATTAGTTAATTTGTCCATCTAAGTTACGGTTCTTGGTTAGGGCCGAAATCAATGATTTTGGGCACAAAACAACTGAAATTTATGTAGGTTGAACCGCATTGTACCTGTATAACAACTAGCAATCGTCAGAATCTTGAAATTAGAAGTCAAGAAAGGTCAGAGGAAATTTTGGCAGAGTAACGACTCAAAGTGCGATTTTAGGGCGATTGAGGGGTGGTGAGTATGTGTGATCGACTATGGCCCTATTTGTACTAAATCTGGTTCCAATCAGGCGACTGGATCCATTTGCTCGTTTCATTCGGGCGATTGGATCTAAGTCCTGCGATTGGTTCAGTTGATCACTTTCAGTTGGCTGACTGGGTTTCAGTCGGCCGACTGGATCATTCGAACAATTCCATTCGGGCGACTGGCTCAATCTTGTAAGCCATTCATGTGAATGATTCATACTCATGCTCCATTCCGTTGTCTAGTGCATGTGTATGGTCCAATCGTACAACTAGTCCATACTCATGGTCTAGTCGTGCGAATGGATCAGACTTATGGTTTTGACTTTATGACCATTTGACATTTAACCCCATTTAACTATGATTGAACATTTTGAGTAGTCGATCATCACAACATGATCATTTTAACTTTGAAAACTTTTGATCACCTCCATCGTGATCTTTTTAACCAAAACAAATTTTGTCACCTCCGACTTGACCCATTTAACATTTGAAAACACGTTTCGTCACCTTAGACGTGACCCTTTTAAGTGATTAAATCCCAGATTGAATTCCACGACATAGTCTGACTTATAACTCTAAATTGACTAAATGTTAAAACAAAACAAAAGAAACTAACATTAACAGACAAAACTAAAGATGTTTTTGTGATTTTGTGTGAGGTGGAAATCCTAAGATAGAGATCTAACAGATTTACTTCTTGAACAGGCAGCTTCAAGTTAGTTTGAGCAAAAAGGGAACGATTCATTTTGGAATCATACAGGTAATCAAATCATTCAGGACGTGTTACGAAAATCATTTGATGCTAGATTCTTGTTTTCGTCGAGAGTCATTTGCAGATTAAGGAAACCATACTAGTACTATAAGACGCACACATTGATTTGGACTTTCAAGAATTGTTGTCACGATGGTTGTTAGTATACTTTTCCACTTAATTTGACATGGATTGGTGATTGTTTAAGGTTTAATTATTTCAACAAGCAGTTGTGGATCCCACGCTTAGATGGTAATCAACATTCCTCAGGAGATTTTTGAGCGGTCTACGGGTATTTTTGACATGAAAACACTATTCTTAGACCTTTCAAAGAGAAGCCAAGCCTCAGGTCCGTGCCACCGAACAGTAGAGAGGCGGCAAACAACAATGAATTCTACAATATGTAGGTTATGCTTACTCTCAGGTCAGTGCCACCACACAGTAGAGAGGCACTTAACCTATCTTCTTGTTTGAGCAATTTAATTTTGTTGCACGGATCGCACCAACAACATAGGTTATCACTTTGATTGCTTTTTGCATTTTTCGTCATGTGCTTTGCTCATATTTTGGTTATCCGCACACATTTGTGGCGTTTATGTTGCTCGTCACCCCTTATTGGAACTCTGTTGATTGCGTTAACCAGGGATAAGATGATGACCCACAACTTGTTGAACAACTTAGTTTGATCTTGAGATCACCAAAGAGGTCTACTTATCTATTGTGTTGAATCTACTGACACATCATTAAATGGTCAAGCAACCTCTAGGTCTACTTTCTCCGTGTTACCTTAGTAGCCACTAGTTTTACTATCATTTTTCCTTTTATTTTTGCTTAGACTTCTCAGACTTATACTTCGAATTTTGCATCTAACTCAATTTAAATCTTTTAAAATCACAAATGCTTTGTTCATGTGTACTATCAATTTCCATAGTCGTTGAATCGATATCACAGATACGATCTCATTTCTTTGAGCTTGCCTATCCTCCTCCCTCTTTTTTTTAATATTAACATAACCTATTCTCCCCCTAAAATTCTAAAATAGTAAACGATTTGCGTTTTTAGGATTTTATAGGCGAAGAATTGAAATCAATAAGATAAATTAAATAAAATAAACTAGAATCAAAGAAAATAAAAGAAAATAAGACAAAATGTACTTGACGCATCGAACTAGACCTGTTCATCGTCTAGAATTACATCAAACGTCTTTTTAACGCCGTTGACCTCTAACAAATATAGAAAACATGGTTTATCAAAGGCTTTTGTATAGAGGTCAGCGCGTTGAAAATCCATATTTATTTTAACAACATCGATTAGATTCTTTTCAAAACAATCACCTATAAAGTTATATTTTATGCTGATGTGTTTGGTCTTAGGATGTTGGACAGGATTTTTAGTAACGGCTATTGCAGTAGAATTATCAACAAATATAGGGGTGTTAGAAAATTTCAAACTGTAGTCCCGGATCGTCTGTTGAATCCAAATGATTTGAGAACAGCAGCTTGCCGCAACAACATATTCAGCTTCACAAGTTGACAACGCAACTGATGTCTGCTTCTTACACTGCCACTTGACTAATCTTCTCCTAAAAAATTGACAACCTACTGACGTGAATTTGTAGTTCATCTTGCAGCCGCCATAATCGGAGTCACTGTACGCGGTAAGCTCGAAGTCATCGTCATGAGGATACCACAACCCAAGTGTTGGTGTACCCTTCAAATAACAAACTATCCTTTTGACCCTAATAAGATGGTTAACTTTGGGTTTTGTTTGATATCTTGAACAAAGACATGTTGCATACATAATATCAGGTCTTGAGGCAGTGAGGTATATGAGGGATCCAATCATTCCTCGGTACATGGTGGCATCCACCAGATCACCATTCTCTTCGGGTGCTACATCGTGATTTGTAGCAAGTGGAGTCCCAAATGTGGAAGCATTGTCCATGTCAAACCGACTGAGAATATCCCCTACATACTTGGTCTGATGTAGAAATATCCCCTTTGGTGTTTGATCCACCTGTAACCTGAGAAAGAACTTCATCCTCCCATGGCACTCATTTCAAATGCTGCCTTCATTATTGCTTCAAATTCTTTACATAATTCTTCATTCTTGGAATAGAAGATTATGTCATCAACATAAATCTGAACCAGTAGCAAATCACCATCCTTTTCTTTGATGAACAGTGTACAGTCAATTACACCTCTGCGAAATCCGTGTTTCACTAGGTGAGTTGAGAGTTTTTCATACCATGCTCTTAGGGCTTGGTGAAGCCTGTAGAGAGCCTTATCCAGCTTGTAAACTCTGTTCTGATGATATGGATCCTCAAATCCTTTGGGTTAACTGACATACACTGTTTCTCGGATTTCACCATGATGTAATGCACTCTTTACATCCAATGATAGACTTTAATCTTCATGTAAGAGGCATAGGCTAGTAAGATACGAATGGCTTCCACTCTTGCCCCAGGTGCAAATACTTCATTGTAATTAATTCCCTCGACTTGTCGAAATCCTTGAACTACAAGTCGAGCCTTGTTCCTGATGATGACACCTTGGTCATCTTTCATACATTTCAAGACCCATCTGGTGCCAATGACCTTAGCACCTTTAGGTCTATCTACCAGTGTCCATACACCTAACTTCTTGAACTGAAGAAGTTCTGCTTGCATGGCACTCACCCATGCCTCATCATTTAGGGCTTCTCTGACGTATTTTAGCTCAAACTGAGACACAAAACATCAGTAAGCACCATCATGAAGATACCCTTTTTCTATTATCGAGGCATAATCAGCTGAATACAGTTGATTTCTTGTCTGAACTCTTGATCTGACATCCCCAATGACATTGTCCAGAGGATGATAGACATTTAGGCATGATCCAGGAGTGGTGGGAACAACTACCTCAGAATCAAGATTATAAACGTTTGGTTCCATATCTGAGGCAATAGGAGTGTAAGGTTCTGAAGACTCAGAGGCATCAATGTCAGATGCTTGTGGAATTGCTGTAGTAGGAACCTATTACTCCTGAGTGTCCTGATCATTCTCCACGGCTTCATCGTCAGAGGAAGAGTCACTTATCTCGAGTGCTCCCCTGGGTGGGTAGGTGATTCACCTTGTGAGCCCGATGATGTAGAGTCCTGTGATGGTGTGTTTAAGACTTCATACATCATTTTGGCTGCTAGCACATCATCAGACATGGAGAGAAGGATGTTGAAGGACTTGAAGAATCCATCATAGTCGAAAAAGAAGGTGGGTCCTTTTCCAGTAGGAGGGGTGGTGTATCTCTGAACATCGATGTTACACCACACCTCTACTTGACTTGTTGAGTTATTGTAAACTCTCTTATTCGGTATGTTGTATCCTAAAAAGATACCCTCTTCAGCCTTCTCGCTAAACTTTCCTTCATGAGTTTTCTTCAGCAAGGTTCATGGTGTTCCAAATGGTTTGAGATCCTCCAGAATAGGTTTACGTCATTGAAAGAACTCGTAACACGTCTTGCCATGACGTTTTACCACAAGAACTCGATTTAACGTGTAACATGCATTGGCCACTACCTCAATCCAAAATTGGATAGGCAGTTTTGAGTCTGCTAGCATTGTTTGTGCTGTCTCTATTAAGTTGCGATTCTTTCTCTTAGCAACCCCGTTCATCTGAGGAGTGTAGGCGGAAGTGAACCGGTGCACAATTCCATTTTCTTTGCAGAAAGCCTCCATCCATTGGTTTTCGAACTCGGTTCTGTTGTCTGAGCGTACTAGTCTTACCTTCAGCTTGTAGAGAGACTCCAGTGTAGTTACCAATTCTTTGAATGACTCAAATATTTCTGATTTTGATTTCAAAAACATCACCCAAGAGAATCTTGAGTAGTCATCTGTAACTACATAGCAGTACAAGTCACGTGCGATGCTTCTTGTACTGACTGGACCAAACAGATCCATGTGAAGAATCTCAAGAGGTAGTTCTATAGAATTAACTTTCTTGTCTTGTGAGATGTCTTAGTCTGTTTGCCTTTCTTGCAAGCGACACAAAAATCCGAGAGTTGGAAGTTCTTGACATTGACTCCTCGCACTAGATCATTATGGATCAAGTGGTTCATCTTCAGTGGATTGATGTGCCCTATTCTCCTATGCCAGGAGATAGAATCCTTCTCAGTATCTTTAGACAAGAAGCACTGAACTTGATAATCCGTTGTGGAGGCCTTCGATACATCCAAGACATAAAGGTCATTATATCTTAAGGCTGACATTAATACTTGTTCCTCTGAAATCACATAGTCCTTTTTCAGGACATAGCACTTCTTATTGTTGAAAAATACCTTAAATCCCTTGTCACATATTTGGGAAACAGAAAGCAGATTATTCTGAAGTTGTTGAACATAGTTTACCTTGTCAAACTTAACTTTCTGGTTTCCTACTTCCCCTTGAGCTGTGATGTACCCTCTTTTGTTTCCAGCAAAAGAAACATGACCTCCTTTGATTTGTTTGACGTTTGATAGGAGTGCCCCGTTTCAAATCATGTGCCTTGATGCTCCACTATCTACAATCAAGTGTTTGTTTCAGCACTATAGCGAACACCCCGTACATTCAATTGAAAACTTTAGTTAAGGTGAGGGACCCAAGCCTTAACCGGCTTAGGTGTCCCAGAGGCATCACACATCATAAACTCTACCCACTTTCGGAAACGAATAACACCCTTCTAAGGTGAGACCATCAACATAACCAGGTCACCCACCTGGAACTCAATCGGTTTGTGTCGTTTATTGGCATACGACTTCTGTCTATCTTTGGCACCCTTAATGAAAGCTTTTATCTTCTCAAGCTTCTCAATCGTAGCCTCGATTACCTTGACACTTCCCAACCCTTTCTGACCAATGTCACCCCAACGAACGGGTGTTCTGCATCTCCTACCGTATAGCATCTCGTATGGTGGCATGCCAATGTTGGCATGATAGTTATTGTTGTATGAGAATTCAGCTAATGGTAAGTGGTCATCCCAACTTCCTCCAAAATCGATCTCACATGCTCAAAGCATGTCTTCTAACATCTGAATGGTCCTCTCTGACTGACCATTAGTTTGGGGATGATAAGTCGTACTGATAAGTAACCTCGTCCCCATAGCGTCGTGGAATTTCTTCCAGAATTTAGATGTAAACCGGGTGTCACGATGAGACACAATGGACACCTGCACACCATGATGAGTTACAATCTCCTTGATGAACAGATCAGCCAACCTCTCAGATGAATATGTCTCGCGAATCGGTAGGAAGTGAGCACTCTTCGTCAGTCAGACCACAATCACCCATATGGCATCGTACCCTTTCGGAGTACGTGGCAGCTTTGTAATGAAATCCATGGTGATGTGCTCCCACTTCCATTCCGGTATATCCAAAGGTTGGATCTTCCCATACGGCTTTTGATGTTCTGCCTTCACTTGCAAACAAGTAAGGCACTTGCTCACATACTCCATCACGTCACGCTTCATACCCGGCCACCAATAATCCTTCTTCATGTCTTGGTACATCTTTGTGGCACGAGGATGAATGGAGTATCGAGTCTTGTGAGCTTCATCCATTATCTTTACCCGTAGATCCCCAAAACGAGGAATCCACACACGACCAAATCGGGTTCTAACATCGAGCGTGTTTTCACCCAATTCCCTAACCTGACCTCTAATTCTTTTAGAGTTTAGATTATCTTCTTTTAGTGCCTCTTCCTGAAATTCCTTGACCTGCTTCATTACATCAGAGGTCATGATTAGTTGGTATGCATTCACTCGAATCGGCTCGGGCCTCTCCTTCCGGCTAAGAGCATCAGCCACCACATTGACCTTGCCCGGATGGTAATGGATCTCACAATCATAATCCTTTTTGAGCTCCAATCATCTTCCCTGCCTCATGTTCAGATCCTTCTGCTCGAAGAAGTACTTCAAGCTCTTGTGGTCAGTGAAAATGGTGCACTTCGTACCGTAAAGATAGTGCCTCCAAATCTTTAGAGCAAAGACCACGGCTGCTAGCTCCAAGTCATGACTAGGGTAATTGACCTCATGAACCTTCAACTGTCAGGAAGCATAGGCTATAACCTTCCCTCCCTGCATTAACATGCACCCCAAACCCGAGTAGGAAGCATTAGAATAAACCACCAGATCTTCGCTCCCATCGGGTAATGATAGAACAGGAGATTGAGTTACCCTCTAAGCCTTTAATTCTTCAAACGCCTTCTCTTGAGCTTGACCCCATATGAACTTCACATCTTTTCGGGTCAACTTGGTTAGTGAAGAAGCGATCTTGGAAAAGTCTTGAATGAATCTTCTATAGTAGCCCGCCAGACCCAAGAAGCTACGAATCTCGGATGGCGTCTTCGCTGACTTCCATTGCATAACCACCTCCACCTTTGCTGCATCCACCATAATCCCATCGGGATTCACCACATGAACCAAGAATTGAACCTCACGCAACCAAAATGCGCACCTGGAGAATTTGGCGTACAACTTCTCCTTTCTCAACATCTCTAGAACCTCCCGAATGTGACCGGCATGCTCAATCTCGCTTTCTGAATAAATCAGGATATCATCAATGAACACAATAACTGATTTATCCAGCATCAGCCCACACACCCGATTCATCAGATCCATAAAAGTAGCTGGCGCATTGGTCAAACCGAAGGACATGACAAGAACCTCGTAGTGACCATAGCGTCTGCGAAAAGCTGTTTTAGGGATATCCGACTCCTTCACTTTAAGCTGATGATAACCAGATCGAAGGTCTATCCTTGAAAACCTACTGGCAACTTGAAGCTGATCGAACAAATCATCTATTCTCGGTAAGGGGTATCGGTTCTTCACTGTCAACTTGTTTAACTCACGGTAGTCAATACACATCCTCATACTACCGTCTTTCTTCTTTACAAACAGGACCGGAGCACCCCAGGGAGAGATACTCGGTCTGATAAACCCCTTATCAAGCATCTCTTACAACTGCTCCATCAATTCTTTCATCTCCGTCAGAGCCAAATGGTACGGTGCCTTGGCAACAAGTTGGGCTCTCGACATCAGATCAATCTGGAACTCGATCTCACGGTCAGGTGGCACTCTTGATAAGTCTTCTAGGAATACGTCTGGAAAGTCACACACAATGGGTACATTGGATAGTTGTGGTGTTGGCATATCCACATCCTTTATATAGGCCAAGTAGGCACTACATCCACGCCTCATACACTTTCCCGCCACTGCCATTGAAATTACCTTTGGAATCGTAGTCACCCGATCACCATAGACCATCACCGAACTACCATCAGGCGTTGTCAAACGAATCATCTTCTTACGGCACACAATGTTCGCCTCGAAGTCTGCTAACCAATCCATCCCAAGAACCAAATCGAAACCACCTAAGGTCATTACAAACGGTCCAACAGGAAACTTATGACCTTCTAGCTCCACATCATAGCCCTCCAACATCTCAAAAATCCTGGTAGACTTACCTATGGCAGTTTCTACATCAAAAGGCGCATCAACTCGTCTACTACTAACATGCAGCTTAGCACAGAAAGTAGCAAGAATAAAGCTTTTACTAGCACCCGAATCAAATAACACAGAAGCTAAAGTTTGGTTCACCAGAAACGTACCGGACCCAACATAAGGGTCCGTCCTAGCCTCATCTTGTGTCATCGTGAATGCTCTGGCACTCGCCCTTAGTCCTTCACCTCCCGTTTTCTTCGCCCAGAAAACCTCGGCCCTTGGCTTCCTACAATCCCTACTCATATGACCCTCTTCACCACAGTTAAAGCACTGGGCCATACGACAATCCCTGGCCATGTGCCCCGCCTCCCACATTTAAAGCACAAGTTTGACCCAAACCTATATTCCCCACTATGCTCTCTCCCATACCTACCACACTTCTTCGTACTCGCACCAGATGCGACCACACGGCGGTCGTCCACTCGTGCCTTCTTTTTACCCGTCGAGACATCACCCCGACCAAACCTCTTCCCATTCCAGTTTCTATAACCTCCACCCTTCCGACTACCTTCAGCCACCACCACCACACCCCTTTCGTCATATAACCTTCCTGCCAAATCTACCGCCAACCTAAACGTGCTTGGTCGGGCGGCAATCATGTGCCTGTGAATGTCCGCTGGCAAAACCTGAATATACCTCTTGATCTTCCGAGATAGAGGTGTCACCTCATCCGGCACCAGTTGTGCCATATCGTTAAATTTGGTGGTGTACTGTTGGTGTGTCATCGGTCTCGCCTCCAGTTGCAGAAACTCCCTCTCGACCTTGTCCATTTCCCGGTGAGGACAAAACTCCTCGATCACCAACTTCTTCAACTTCGACCATCTCATTCTCCTGATCCCTCGACTACCCTCGGCTTGGACTATATTTTCCCACTAGCACAGAGACGAGTCCATAAAAGAGTGGGTAGCGAACTTAACTTTTTGCTTTTCTCGACACTCGCTGATATCAAGTACAGCCTCCATTTCCCTCACCCACCGGTGAGCAGCAGCAGCAGTGCTGTTACCATCAAAAGTAGGGGGCTTGCATCTCATAAACATCCCGTAATTACAGCCTCGTGCCGCCTCTGGCGCAGGCTCTTCTTCTTCTTCATCAGAGAGAACTGTCTTAGTCTCGGGCTGTCTTCTTTCGCCCATAGGTCCACTCCTTTCCCTTCTCTCCCCTTCTTTAATTGCCTTTATCACTTTGGTCACCACAGACGGTAGGATCTTCTGCATGACTTGATGCACTTCCTCCACAACCGCTTCCTTCACTAAGGCTCTCAGATTAGCACTCTCATCTCCGCCCTCCGGATGAGGGGTTTCTAGTTCTTCATGAACCACCTTTTCTGCCCTAGGCCTTCCTCTCGTAACCCGTGGTTCAGCACCACTTCCGCCACCACGTGACGCATTAGATGATCTACCACCGGCCATCCTCTAACTCACACTGAAAGATTTAAACACTATTACGGCCATTCAAGGAAATGGCTTAGTTTATGGTAAGTATAGTAAGTCCCTAATTACAGTGGCCAGTTGTGATTAGCCACTTACTTTACTCTTCACACCCCAAGCATTACCTGTCCTGACTACGTCAGCATTTAAATCTACATACAACACATAACCACATACCATGCGCTCATAAAACCAGTTATCTTTACGAAAATTCCTGATGGCACGCAGCTACTCAGATTGGCATCCCATTCCTTCCGTCCCATTCTCAGTTTAAGTTAAGGTTTATTTTGAAAATTTACCCATTTCACTTAAACTTTGGCTCTGATACCAACTTGTAAGGCCCCGTTCCCGGGACGCTTACAACTGGTAATTCATCGCACATAAAACATATACTTTGCATTTAATCATCAAAACATTGCAGCCAAAACATAAAACAAATGGCATTTCATTTCATCATAAAAACTTTTGCAAAATAATGCATTGTTTGCCGGTTACAAGATTACATTGTTGTATTACATAACAAAAGCTTTAAATAAATGGATGCCATCCAAAAGAGCTGAGCATAAAACTGGTAATTCATCGCACATAAAACATATACTTTGCATTTAATCATCAAAACATTGTAGCCAAAACATAAAACAAATGACATTTCATTTCATCATAAAAACCTTTGCAAAATAATGCATTGTTTGCCGGTTACAAGATTACATTGTTGTATTACATAACAAAAGCTTTAAATAAATGGATGCCATCCAAAAGAGCTGAGCAGCTGCCTCCTGCCATCCTCAGCAACCTTACCTGCCAACTGGAAAATGCATAAAAGTCAACGTTGCTGAGTGAGTTCTAGTTTTAGAGCAAAACATACTTTTCTTTTATTAAAACTCTTCATTTCAAGTGTATGTGATCATACATCATATGTACTTATAGATAATATCATTATTATCTTCGTCATTCTTTCGTTCATACTTTCATTCATCATTTCATTCATTACTTTGATTCATCATTTCATTCATTACTTTCATTCATCATTACTTTCATTCATCATTTCATTCATTACTTTCATCATCACCATGAACTTTACCCTTCATGCTCGTGATACTGTGCCTAAGCCTATAAAAGACCTTCATCGGTGGTGCCCAGCAGCAAGTCGTCACAGTACCTAAGGTAAAGTTCAGGTATACCATGTCATATGCAATGCCCTTCATGCTCGTGTCTGGACCTAAGCCTTTAAAAGACCTTCATCGGTGGTAACCAGCACTAGGTGGTCACAGTACCTAAGACACACAACAATGGTTCATCCATATGGTCAATCACAAAGAAAGACCCCGATGTGCATCCTCCTGGGGTAGTGAACCCGCACACCGTTGGGCTAACACCTTTTAATGGTGTGTCCCGACATACAGTGCTTGCAAGACTTCTTACATTCATTCATTCATTAATGCATGCATTCATCATCATTATCTTTCACTTTACGTTACATAATACTTCGTTCATTCATTATCATAATACGTAAAGCCATAGCAAAGATAATCATACATCATCACAAGGAACATAAACATATCATTCATACATCATCATGCAGGGCATCATACATACATAACATACATCATGCATAACCATGCAACATCATCATCATCATCATCATCACGCATAAGCACACGTCATTACATGCCCTACACACCATCTATGACCCTAAAGGTCAACTTTCATAACCCCTAGGAATCTCCTAGGTCAAGCCTACATTACCACTTTTTCCCCAAAAAGTCAAAATTTTTCTAAGTGTTCATCCGCATTTCCTATAGTCATCCACATTTGCTAGTTGATCCGTATTTGCTATAGTTCATCCGCATTTGATTTACTTCTTCCACATTTCCATACTTAGTCAAATGCTCATCCGCATTGACTCACTTCATCCGCATTGACTTACTTGCTCATCCGCATTTACATACTTAGTCAAATGCTCATCCGCATTGACTCACTTCATCCGCATTGACTTACTTGCTCATCCGCATTTCCATACTTAGTCAAATGCTCATCCGCATTGACTCACTTCATCCGCATTGACTTACTTGCTCATCCGCCTTTCCATACTTAGTCAAATGCTCATCCGCATTAACTCACTTCATCCGCATTGACTTACTTGCTCATCTGTATTTCCATACACAGTCAAATACTCACCCGCATTTCCTGCACTTAGCCAATGCTCATCCACATTTCCTGCACTTAGCCAATGCTCATCCGCATTTCCATACATAGTCAAATGTTCATCCGCATTGACTTCCACACACTTAGACAGATTTAGAAACTTATCAAGTGGATCTAAAACATCATTTTCAATTTCCATACACCATTCATCATGTTCTAAGCTTAGTTCTTACCCTCTAAACTATGTTTTGTGTTCTTGCAAACCCTACAATGGCATCAAGAGCCGGTTATGTGGATAGCTTGCTTGTTCTTGTCCTTTAAAATCGGGTTTTAAGGATGATTATCAACTCATAATAGGCTGATTTTGGTTGATTCAATAAACCCCATGTCTTTCAAAGTTATATCTTCATGCTTATGATTAAACTTTGAAAGATAGAAATGTCAATTGGTTGATATGTTGGTTGTTGTTTGTTTGGACAAACAAACCCAAATTTTCAGTTTATGTTGGCAGAAAATTTGGGGTTTGATGGGGTTTATTTTGTTTGTTAAATGATGTTTATGATTGTTCATATGAAGTGCATAACCTAGCTTGACCTTGTGTTGTTTGGTTTGGATTGTATGTATTTATTTGATTATATTCATTCAATGGGGTTGTATATTAATTTGTGCTTTGTTTAAAAATGTATTTTGTCTATTTATTCATTGGGATGTAAAATAGATGAGGAGTAATTTTCTTTTACTAGAAAATATGTATTAGGATATATATTTTGTAAAAGAAAATGCTCGGGAAGGAAGCACAAGAGGAAGATACAAAGAAAAGGACTTGAAGCATATGGATGCAAGTTCAAGTGGGAGTCTATGTTGATCTCATTTTTGTGTTGTATTCAACCCCTAGGAAAGACCAAATGACCACACTTGTGATGGCAAACAAGTGTGGTCACAATAGTAGCTATGGCTATGCACATTGTGGTTGTTTACCTTATGCTTGTTTGATTGTGATTTTATGAATGATTGTATGATATTTGGATATGGTGGACAATCTTAATATAAATGATCTTAACCAGCTAATACAAAAATGATTCTTAATCATTAAGTGTTAATAAATGGTTATTAAAAGGATTAATGATTTCGTAATAAAATGGGTTTTATTAAAAGGACCATAGGGAATCTTGTATTTGAAAGCATGCAAATACAAGTACATAGAGTTTTCTAACTAGAATTATGAAATCTCAAACTTTTGAAAAACAAGTTTAACACCGTCCTTTTGCACAACACTTGAGTCATTTGGAAACTCTTAATGGGATAAAGGTCACCTAACCATTTAGAGAGAACTTGTGATTTAAGGTGAGGATACCACATTGGTGGGATAAAGGTCACCTAACCACTTATGTGGGTAAACTCACATGTGTGTGCAAGTAGGGTAACTTGATTTGCAAACCATGTTAAATGGATCAGCTAAATATGGTTTCCCAATGGTGTTGATGGGATTAACATGCCGACTTTACATATGATGTTTAAAGTCGATCCCATACCTCTAGAAGTTGCAAATGGTTGCAACCGTCAATCGTTGACCACCTTATTAATTAAAATCCTAGGATAAAGGTCACCTAACCACAATTTAAATGTAATGTTGGGTTCTAGATTTTAATATAAAAATGACCTTAAAAGGCATTAATTATTAAAAATAGCAATATCGAAAATACTAAATAGATCTTTGTTAAATTTTCTAGATGGCCACCAATAATGACAATCATGATAACTCATCCGCGTCCACCCAATCATTACGAGCGATCCCCCAAAAGGAACATCTAAATCATAATAATTTCATTGATTGGTATCGAAACTTGAGGATTGTTCTCTAGCAAGAGAGAAGATCATATGTTTTAGACGATCCTGTCCCCGATCAGCCTACTGAGGATGATGAGGGGGCCTACAACGATTGGCTGAAGTACACTAAGGACTCCGTCCAAGTGTCTTGTCTCATGCTAGCGAGCATGACTCCGGATCTCTAAAAGGAGTATGAACATCACGGAGCTTATGACATGATAACCCAGCTGAAGGAAACGTTCCAATAGCAAGCAAGGGTTGAGCGCTTCGAAACGGTTCGAGCACTCCATGCATGTCGTATGGATGACAACCAATCAGTTTCATCTTATGTACTTAAGATGAAAAGTCATATTGACCGCCTCGAGAGGCTTAATTGTCTCGTCTCGAAGGAATTGGCCACGAATTGATCCTTAATGGCCTTACCAAGAAGTTCGAGACATTTGTGTTGAATTACAACATGAATGCATGGGAAAAGAGCATTGGTGAGCTTCACTCAATGCTTAAAACGGCCGAGGCGGCCATGGGTAAAAGGGTTTTACCCATTCTCACCATCCATGAAGGTGGGAACAAGAAAAGGCCTCATCCCGCACCCAAGGCAAAGGTTGCCAAGGGTAAGGGACCCGTTTGGGGAAAAGGGAAAGGGGTGGCAAGGGTGCCACCCAAACCACAAGAGAAGAAGCAAAAGGTTGCAACTAATGACCCATGCTTCAAGTGTGGAGAGATTGGACATTGGGCAAGGAATTGTCCTGTCCATCTCCAAGAGTTGAAGGCAAAGAGGGATGCCGAGCAGACCTCAGGTACAATATACATGATTCATATTGATCTTAATGTTACATCTTCTAACACATGGGTATTCGATACCGGATGTGGAACTCATATTTGCAATTTGTTGCAGGGGTTCACAAGAAGTAGGGACTTCAATCAAGGGGATGTTAGCCTCTTCATGGGAAATGGAACTAACGTCATAGTTGAAGCTCGTGGGGACTACATCCTAAAACTTCCAAGTGGCTTGGATGTGATTTTGAAGAATGTTTTGTATGCTCCTAGTTTGACTAGGAACATTATTTCAGTATCCCAATTAAGACTTTATGATTATGTATTATCTTTTGTTGAAAATGATATTCATGTTTCCTTAAATGATATGTTCTATTTTAAAGCTATTCCCATTAATAGTATTCATGAATTGGTTCATGAAAATGCTTTAAATAGTTCATTGTACCATACTAACACCAAGAAACTCAAGTTGGATTTGAGTGATACCTATCTTTGGCATTGTCGTCTTGGTCATATAAACAAAAAATGTATACAAACACTTCAAAAGAATGGTCTTTTAAAAATGAATGACTGTGATTCATTTGATGTATGTGAATCTTGTTTACAAGGAAAAATGACTAAGGCACCCTTTAGTGGAACTAACGAAAGGGCAAAAGATTTATTAGGAATCATACATTCGGATGTATGTGGTCCTTTTAAACCAATGACTAGGAATGGTGAAAGATACTTCATTACCTTTACCGATGATTATAGTCGCTATGGGTATGTGTACTTATTAAGGCACAAAGATGAAGCTTTTGAAACGTTCAAGATCTTCAAGAATGAAGTAGAAAATCAACTCAACAAGTTGATTAAAGTTCTCCGCACCAATAGAGGAGGTGAATACCTAGGTGATGCTTTTCAAGATCATCTTAGGAGTTGTGGGATTGTCTCACAACTCACTCCACCTGGAACACCACAACATAATGGTGTCTCTGAGAGGAGGAATCGGACCTTATTGGATATGGTTCGATCTATGATGGCTAGAAGCACATTACCTCTATCATTTTGGGGTTTCGCTTTGCTCTTCGCGGCCCGTATTCTAAAAATAGCCCCAACCAAAAAGGTGGAAAGGACACCTTTTGAGATGTGGCATGGAAGAGTTCCATCCCTATCATACTTAAGGGTCTGGGGTTGTGAGGCTTACGTTAAGACTCCCACCCCAAACAAATTGGAAGTCCGATCCACCAAGTGTATCTTTATTGGATATCCTAGAGATTCTATGGGATATTATTTCTATGATCCACTAGAACAAAAGGTGTTTGTTGCCAGAAAGGGTGAGTTCTTACAGGCAAAGTTCCTTATGGAAGGAACTAGCAGTAGAACAGTAGATCTTGAGGAGGATCAAGAACCACAACCCGATGCACATTTGGTTGAAACTAGCACTCAACATGAGGATGTTGAGGATGATCAAGCAGTTGATCAATACACACAAAACGTTCGCAGAAGTCGTAGAACTAGTAATCCACCTAAAAGATATGGATTTTCATGGATGGATGCTATATGGTGGATTCAGATTAACCAACCACAAACCAGAATCCAGTGTCCAATTTGGATTGTGACAAATGGCGTGAGGCTGTGAACGTTGAGATGCAATCCATGTATGACAATCAAGTTTGGGAACTTGTTGTACCACCTCTTAATTCCAAAGTAGTTGGAAGCAAGTGGGTTTTCAAGAAGAAAACCTATATGCATGGAAACTTGGATACTTATAAAGCTAGACTTGTAGCAAAGGGTTTCACTCAAACTCAAGGGGTTGACTATGATGAAACTTTCTCACCTGTTGTGATGCTAAAGTCTATAAGGATATTGTTTGCCATAGCTGCTCATTATGATTATGAGATTTGGCAAATGGATGTCAAAACCGCTTTCCTGAATGGATATCTTGAGGAAGATGTCTATATAGTTAAGCCTGAAGGTTTTGTCAATCAAAAACATCCTAATAAAGTATGCAAGTTAAAAAAATAATCTATGCATTGAAACAAGCATCGAGAAGCTAGAATCCTCATTTTGATGAGGAGGTAAAGAAATTTGGCTTCATCAAAAATGCTGATGAGGCTTGTGTGTATAAGAAGGCTAGTGTGAGCACAATAACTTTCCTAGTATTGTATGTTGATGACATACTACTATTTGGAAATGACATTCCAACCTTGGAAGGTGTAAAAACCTGGCTTGGAAGTTGTTTTTCCATCAAGGATCTTGGTGAAGCCGCCTATATTCTGGGAATAAAGATCTATAGGGATATATCAAGGCGGTTGATTGGTTTTAATCAAAGTGCATACGTTGATAAGATATTGAAAAGGTTCAAGATGGAGAACTCTAAGAAAGGCACCGTACCTATTCAAAGAGGAACGATATTGAGTACGACTCAATGTCCTAGCTCAAGGGATGAGCAAGATAAAATGAAGGAAATCCCATACGCATCTGCTATTAGATCCATCATGTATGCAATGATATGCACTTGACCGGACGTGTCATGTGCCTTAAGTATGACAAGCCATTACGAGCAAAATCCTAGAAACAGTCATTGGATGGCCGTTAAGAACATACTTAAGTACCTAAGGAGGACAAGAGATATGTTCCTAATCTATGGATCTGGTGATGAGGAACTCGTTGTAAAAGGTTACACGGATGCGAGTTTCCTAACCGATCGTGATGATTCTCGGTCACAATCGGGATATATTTTCATTCTGAATGGAGGAGCAGTCTCATGGAAGAGCTCCAAACAGGATGTGGTGGCTCTATCAACTACAGAATCAGAATACGTCGCCGCTTCATTGGCAGCTCATGAAGCTACATGGTTGAAGAAATTCATTGCCGATCTAGGGGTTGTCCCTTCCATTCAGGAACCCCTAGAGATCTTTTGTGATAACGAGGGTGCGATTGCTCAAATCAAGGAACCTCGTGCTCATCAAAAGGCTAGGCACATTGAGCGGAGATTCAACTACATACGAGATGAAGTTGAAAAGGGAAGGTATGTATTCGCAAAGTTCACACGGATCAAAACATTGCGGATCCTCTCACGAAGCTCCTTGAAAAGGCAAAGCATGAAGGTCATACTTGTGCCATGGGACTTTGATATTCTAGTGATTGGATTTGAACTGTAAATTTTGTATTTGGATATGTGGAACTCTTTATTATTTGAATAAAATTATTTGGTTATAATGTTTCAATTAATGTTCCAATTTAGCATGTTTAATCCATGAGTAAATTGTTTACTCTAAAAGTCCGTAGTCGTTCATACTTGTGGGAACAAGTGTGAGGGTAAGATTATTATGAACTTCGATTGGTTGATATTCATAAGGAATGAATATAGAGCAATTGGTTGCTACCAAGGTTCATAGATATTTGCGGGATACAAATATTGGACTGACCCGCATCTCAATTTTTACTACATGGAATCTTATTGATTGATCATAAGTAATTTGAGTAAAGGCGAATATCATTTGGTATCCTCCGACCTGAGATACATATTGGGTTTTGATATTCACCAAGTATTATACCTTGAGCTAATTCTTCACTGTCCTGAAATAGTGGACAGCACATAAGGGTATGTTCAGGTATGACACGAGGTGTTTGTGAGAAACGTATGTAGTCAAGATGGAATTTTTTTCCTCTTATTCGTTGAGCATTAGATGTCTAAGGCCTGATAAGTTAAATCAACAAGGAATGATCATCCTGTGCTCTTGGATTTAACATGACATCTGTAACAAAAGGATAGATTATTGATTCACCTAAATCATTTCAAGTAGGATACTTGAATAAGTTGATGTTATTGAATGGCTATAAGTCATGCGTATTAAGGGTAGTAAACCGTTGTTAGGCAGTATTTACTACTTTCATCAATCTTCTATGAATCTTGGGCAAGTGGGAGATTGTAGGATTCTATGTGCCCAAGACACTTAGAATATTGATGTGGTTAGTACATTATGATCCAAGTTGGGTTATACCCAAATAATAAGCTTTGCAAACACAAGCGATTATTTAATTGATGATGTGATCATGCAATTAAATAATAACACACCAAATTTAGGAAATTGGTTTTCTAAACAATTATATGTGAAATGGGTCAAATCATTAGGATGATTTGTTGATGGGTTTTATTAATCACATTGTTATTTAAAAGGGTTTAAATAACATAAGATAATCTAATATTAGTGATCTTTAATTAAAATGTATAATTAAAGATTAGTGCATAAAACATATCAGTATGGTTCTTGCACTTGTCACATATTAAAAATCCAAGAGGGTCCATGAACTTTTAATGTGTCAACAAGACATAAAAATAATCCCAGCCATGTTTAAAAAACATTCGTCCACCCCATGGACCAATGGGGTTCCTTCTTTTCCCTTGGTAACACACACTCTTTATGAAAGAGTGTAGGACTCTCCAACATCATTCACTTCACATGCAAAACACCAAAAACACTCTCTCTTCTCTCCAAAAGGTTTACGGAACAGCAACAGCCAAGAAGGGGTTTTTGGAGTTGATCTTGGTGTTGATTCTCCCTAACAAGACACGTTTGCAAGTAAGCTTTGGGTATACAAGCTTGAGGACTTCTACCCTTGAAGTCTTG
Source organism: Flaveria trinervia (assembly GCA_025506515.1). Lineage (NCBI taxonomy): Eukaryota > Viridiplantae > Streptophyta > Magnoliopsida > Asterales > Asteraceae > Flaveria > Flaveria trinervia. The sequence goes on along the minus strand of CM046454.1, from coordinate 32,297,716 downwards.
GCCGATTTTGGACATCCTTTCCTCCTTTCTTTGGTCGTTTTACTGCGGCTGAAAGGTAGTTATCACAGCTTAATGTAGCGGTGATTTTATGTACTTTTACATGTGTTCATAGCTTGCTCATTCACATATTATGATCCTTTGATTTTGGGTTTGCTTTATACATTTATATGGTCACCTAATGAACATGTTTTTCAGCTTATAAGTAAGTTTATAAAGTTGTTATTCCGCTGCGTTTTCAGAAAGTTTAACGGGTTAAACTATGTTTTGTGTTCTTGCAAACCCTACAGTTGGTTCATCAAACAACAGAAACCATTAATTATTAACTTGTTTGAGATCATTCTGGTTCAATCGTGCGATTGAACCATACGACTGGGTTCCGCCGTTTGACCTAACATGCGACTGGATACAATCGGGTGACTATTCATGCGATTGAGTTCAATTAGGTGACTGAGCATGAGATTGGTTCAGTCGGCCGACTGAGCTCATTCATATCATTCATTCGTTCGACTGAGTCATTCGTCCAGCTCAGTCGGGCGATTGTAGTTCATCCGGGTGGCCAGTCGCATGACCCACTGTTTGTTCGATTGAGATTCGAATTTTGACAAATCTTTAGACACTGTGGTTTGTTTCAATATACTTGCAATGACCCGACTAAGTATCTTATAACCTTGATTTCAACATTTTACTTAGTTTTATTAGGTTATTCGTCCAATTTAACTCTCGGTTCTTGTTAGGGCCGAATTTTGTAATTTTGGAAGCAAATCGGTTAGATAGCACCACATTGTACCTGTGTAAACACAAGAAATCATCAGAATATGAAATTTGATGTCAAGAAAGGTCAGAGGAAATTTTGGCAAAGTAACGGCTCAAAGTGAGATTTAGGGCGATTGAGGGGCGGCTACTTGGCTCTTTTGGATGGCATGTTGGATTCTGTATGCCCAAGACACATAGAACATTGATGCGGTTAGTATGTCATGATCTAAGTCGGGTTATACCCAATAACAAGCTTTGCAAACACAAACAATTATTCAATTTATGATATGATCATGCAATTAAATAACAACACCAAATTTAGAAAATGGGTTTTCTAAATAAGTTGCATATAAGATGGAACAACTTATTAGGATATTTTGTTCATGATTATTATTTGTAATGTTATTTAAATAAGTTAAATAACATCAAATGATAAAAAGGGGTTTATAACTTATACAATTAAATAGTTAATTGTATAAATTATTAGATGACTTGTTTTATTTTATGTGTGTGTGTTTGAGAGGGAAAATCCTTTTCCCTTTTAAATCTTTCGGCCGCCCTCTTAAAGGGTATTGGCCATTTCTCTCTTGAATAGATACACAATAAAGCAACTCATTCACTCCAACTAATGGCTCTCTTTCATTACATGCAACATCGAACCAAAAACCACTCTCCTTTTCTCTCTTAAAAGGTTCACGGCAATTACAGAAAGTTTAGAGGGTTTCTTTTGGTTTTTGGTGGTGATCTCCCTAACAAGAAGAGTGTTTGCTCACAAGCTTGGGGTATACTAGCTTGAGGGGTCCTTCCTTGGAGCCTTGGCCGAATCTTTAGCATCTTATCATTCATCGTTGGTCGTTTTTTAGCTGGAGAAAGGTGGTAAATCACAGCTTTATGTAGCTGTGATTTTATGTATACTTACATATTGTTCATAGCTTGTTCATTCACATATATGATCCTTTTGCTTTGGGTTTGTTTCTTTCATATATTTGTGACCATAAAACATGTATTTTCAGCTTTAAAATCATGTAATAAAATATATACATATCCGCTGCCTTTTCTAAAAGTTTAAAGGTTAAACTCGGTTTTATCCTTCAACAAACCCAACATGGCATTCTTTTGTTTAATGTTTTTGCATTGTAATGCGAACAAATGAAATTGTGTAAAGAATGTTGTATTATTTTGCAAAAGCATTTTTAATGAAAATGTTGTTTTTAATGTTTCCGTTGCAACGTTTTATGAAAGTTAAATTCTATGTTTTATGTGCAATGATTGACCGGCTGTGAACGTCCCGGGAACGGGGCCTTACATTAACATTCAACGTAAAGCCACGGGAAAATAACATACATAATAAGGAACATAAACATGAACATAAAACATCACCATAGAAGGCACATCATACATGCATAACATACATCATACATACCATCATGCATAAGCATCAATCATACATCATCAATGACCTCAAAAGGTCCACTTACATAGTCCCCAAGAACCTCCCAAGTCAAAGCCTACATTACACTTTTTTCCCAAAAATCAGAAAATATTCTAAGTGTTTAGGTGCATGAACATTATGCAGGCGCATGGCCTTCCATGCGCATGGGGAACACTTAAATGCATGAGAAACTTTCAGGTGCATTGGCACTATTGGGGCGCATGAGCAACACTTAGTCTATTCTAGGCAAATCCTAGGCGCATGAGCACTATGCAGGCGCATGAGTGCCTAGGCGTATGTGCTATTTGGGCGTATGAACACTTAGTCAATTTCAGCCTATTTCTAGGCGCATGGGTACTATTCGGGCGCATGGGTACTATTTGGGCGCATGGATACTATTCAGGCGCATGTGGTTTTGGCGCATGGGACACTTAGGCAGTTATTTATAGTTGGGCGCATGAGCTACTGTTTAGGCGCATGAGCAGTCCAAGTCATCCTAAACATCATAATTCAGTCCCCAAACAATCACCTATCATGTTCTAAGCTTATATCATACACTCTAACCCTTAGGAACATAATCATAACATCATTCAAACACATACATAGCCCAAAATCAAACCCCACCCGAAATCACACACATAAACACATACAAGTATAAAACTCAACTTTTATAAAAAGTTCATACATGTATTTCCAGCCCCAAAACAGTTTAAAACTAATGAAAAGGGGGTTCTAGAACTCACCTTGGCAGCCTATTCGGGTAAGACTTCCTTCAAACCTGTTTGCTACAAGTTTCACCTAGAAACCCACTAAAATCACACAGAACCGAACACATAACCTATATAAGCACACACCCGAGGATAAAACTGGTTAAGAACATCATAAACATTCGAATTCTTACCTTGAATTCGACTCTTCTCCTTGTTCTTCTTCAAACCCGAGCTCTGCTCTTTCTCTCTCTAAAAATATCTGAAGATATGGTGTTGTACGTGAAGTGGGCGGCCATGCCCACTTTTAAACCAACTTTTCGAAGTTTTTGTCCTTTTGACATCTTTGGTCCCTCTACTTGAGCTCTATTTCTTTTCTTTCATTTCCTTAGCTTTATTCTTTCTTTATTTATCTTAAAAAATAGCGGGTGTTAAAATATTGATCCTATCAGTCTCTTTGTCTACCTGAGGTTCTTATGGAACCACAGCCTCTTGTGTAGGAATTTCTTGAACTGGAGAGAGAGTGGGTACATGCTTGTATAATCTCTTTTGTCTCCTCTCCTCTTTGATTTGGAGAAGTAACTTTGCATCCTCTACTTTCTTCCTCTTCCTTGAAAATTCCATGTCAGCTAGTTCATTAAGATCCTCTAAGGGGCAAGATAAAATCTCATCAATTTCATAGTTCCTAGTTTGCCAGTAAGTAATCCTGATTGCCCTCAACTGATCATCTTGAGTGTTTGATCTATGGCTAGTCCTGGTTGCAGCTTCTATGAATCTTGCAAACCAGGGGAACTTTCTCCCCTTAGCTTCCTCTTCCTCTCTCTCTCTCTCTCTCCTCCTCAATCTCCTCAAAAGTCATTTTCTTTTTCCTTTTGTCACTCATAGGCCTTTGTGTTGGACCAAAAGAACCAATGAGCCTGATCAGAAAAACCTCTAAGTCCCACAAACATTACAACTGCTGAAGAAGATTATAACAGCTGAAGACATTAGCTGATTACAAGGTCTGAAGACAAAGTCTGAAGACAAAATCTAAAGACTTCTACTGAAGACAAAGTCTGAAAGTAAAGTACTGAAGACAAAGTCTGAAAGTACTGAAGACAAAGACTGAAGACCAGAGTGATCAGTAGTTGTCACAATAGCTGAAGTTATTAACTTCAATAGTTGTGATGGTTTTCCTTTTCGGTACTTGTAATTTACTTTTCAGTAGTTTATAGTTTCAGTAGTTTTAGTTCAGTAGTTTTATGTTTTTGTACTTAGCATTCTCTGAGATGTGATCAGTTGTTGAGAACATTTTCAGTAGTTTGCATAGTTTCAGTTGTTTGTATAATTCTGTTAGATGTCGCTATCAAGTGACATCAGCAGATGTCACATTCCTTATATAAGTAATGTTGACCTAATTGTAACCTATGACTTTGAGCCACCACGAAAGCATTTGAATGAAATATTCCTTTTGTAGAATTCTCTCTCTTTCTATAACCGTGCACTATTCCATTGAATATCAATTGTGTTCTTGCAAAATTGTTTAATTCATTGATCGAATTCCGCTGCAATCTACTCTAATAAATCAAACTTAGATCGCTGATCCTAACAAATGGTATCAGAGCAGGTTAATCATTGATCGATCTAACAATTGATCATTGAAACTGCTATTTCGATATCTAAGTTTGATCGAATTAGCATATTTGCAAGAATTGGTTATAGAGATTGAATTTATGTTGCTTTCGGTTATTCGCTTTGAGATTTCTCTTGGTTCGTATTGAGTTTGTTGTGTTTTGCACTAAATTGGTTAAAACTTAATTGAATTTGATTGAATCTCAGAATGACTACTCCTTCAAATGACCCTCACAATACTGGCTCCTCAACCAAGCCTTCGATGCTGGTTAGGATTGAGTATAACATATGGCAACGAAGAAAGCTCCATCACCTGTCTGTTAACAGTTCAGGTTGTTGGACATCTGTGGTACATGGTCCACACAAGCCTATGGTGAACAATCCGGAAACCAACCAAATGGTTCCAAAGAAGAAGGAACAATACTCAGATGAGGATCGAAAACTATTTGAGATTGATGCTAAAGCTCATGGAATTCTGGCCATGGCACTACCAAATGAAATCTATTCTGGGCTTATGCATCACGAAACTGCTCATGACCTCTGGAATGCATTGAAAGAACAATTTGGTGGAACAGACAAGGTCTTAGCAAATTAATTTCACTAGAGGCTCCATAGATAAAACTTTGTTTATTAAGAAAGTGGATCAGCATAAGCTACTTGTTCAAATTTATGTTGATGATATAATTTTTAAATCCTCTGATCCCCAGTTGTGTGATGAATTTATAAGTTTAATGAAGCAAAAGTTTAAAATGAGTGCAATGGGAGAATTACAGTTCTTTCTAGGCTTGCAAATCAAACAAAAGGCTGATGGAACCTTCATTCATCAGACAAAATATACAAAAAATCTTTTGAATAAGTTTGATTTACAAAACTATGAGCCCTGTTCTACTCCCATGTGCAATACCACACAACTGGATGCAGATCAAAAAGGTAAAGCAGTTGATGAAACACTTTACAGATGTATGATTGGGTCCTTGATGTACTTAACAGCTTCCGGACCAAATATTATGTTTGCAACGTGTGTTTGTGCTAGATTTCAGGCTGCTCCTAAAGAGTCTCATTTGATTGCAGTCAAGAGGATCTTTAGATATCTGCAAGGTACACAATCTCTAGGTCTTTGGTATTCCACTGGACACTCTTGCAAATTAGTTGTTTTTTTATAGTGACTATGCAGGGTGTAAGTTAACCAGAAAGTCAACTTCTGGTGGATGTCAATTCCTAGGCAACTGTTTGATTTCTTGGCAGAGTAAGAAACAAACATCTGTTGCTACATCCTCTACTGAAGCAGAGTACATTGCTGCTGCAAGTTGTACATCTCAGGTACTCTGGCTTCAGAGCCAATTATTGGATTATGACATTACAGAGACTAAGACTCCATTGTTAATGGATAGTGCTTCAGCTCTGTGTATTGTCAAGAATCCAGTCCAGCATTCTAGGACCAAACATATAGAGATCAGACACCATTTTATTAGGGATTTTTTTGAAAAAGGTCTGATCGATCCAAAGTTTGTGCCAAGTGCTGATGAGCTTGCAGATATATTTACTAAGCCTTTGGATAGTTCAACTTTCCAAAACCTTGTGTTAAGGCTTGGTATGCTGCAGCTAGAATAAGTGACAGCTACTGATGATTTCAGTAAACAAGTACTGATGATCATTAGTACACTTGTCACAAATAAGTACTGATAAGTTTTATTCACAGTTGATTTAATAACTACTGAAGAATAAATTACCTTAAAAAGTACTGTACTTTCTGTTAAAAGAAACTGATGCAGCTACAACTACTGATGTAGTTATAACTACTGATGTCAGTAAAAATAGATAAGTACTGATGTCCTATGAAACAACTGAAAACAGCTAAACAGTCTGATGAGTAAGTGTTGAGGATAGTATGAAACAGCTGAAAGGCTAAGAATTGACGAAAACTAATGATGAGAATTTTCTCTTCAGTCGTTTCCACAAACTACTGTTTCACCTTAAACAGCTGATGACAAAACCATGTCTTCAGTAGTTTCACAACTACTGATGACTAACACCAAGTCTTCAATTGTTTCTTACACCTGAAGACAAAACCAAGGTTTTTAGTAGTTTCATAACTACTCATGACTAAAACCAAGTCTTCAGTTGTTTTCAAATGTCTGATAGTTAAAACCAAGTCTTCAGTTGTTTTCAAACACCTGATGACAACACCAAAACTTTCAGTCGTTTTCTTTTCAGCCTTTTCTTACCCTATAAATACCTGCACTTATAGTCGAACGTTTCATTAGCCGTTTTCTATCCTTTCTCTCTCTCAACAATGACGACCATGAAACTTAAACCTAGACATAACTGTGTTGCCTACCTCTCGAAATCGGCCTTCTGCCATCGATCTTATGGTGGATTCCTAATACCGAACAGCTTTTCTTTTGAATCCTACCATAGACCCTGCATCCTTAACCCAATTCTGGTCCAACGTCTCTGTAACAACTGGTGACGATGATAGCCAAATCACTCTCCAGTCATTGGTTAACCAGAAACAGGTGGTAATCACCCCTGACATCATTCGCAAAACCCTAAACTTGCATGATGCCACCTGTGTTGTAGAATACCCGAAAGGCACCATCGATATGTCTTTCATCAACAATGGGTATGAAGGAGACTTAAGTGCTACAACCATTCTCAAAAAGCACTTCCATGATGCTGAAAGACTTATCTTCCACATGGTAAATGTCTGCCTTGCTCCAAAGACATCTTCATGGGATCAGATGTCCTCGCGATGGCAACAGGTATTGTACTCTATCTTTTAACGAAAAAATCTAAATTTTTCTGAGATAGTGTTTATGGAAATTAAGGATCTAGCTCAGAAACCTGTGTCAAACAGATGGCTATTATATCCCAAGTTTCTGATGGCCATAATTTTAAATCAATTAAATTCTGACGGTGTTGTTGGTCTTGGAGTCCCTGCTCTAGCTGTCTTAGCTGAGGTATACTCCAGACATAACTCTGACCCTACTCTCAAAGGGGCTGCCCGCCTGCTCAAACCCAAGCAGAGGGAACCCACAGCCTCCACCTCCAGATCCAAAGTCCCCACCAAACCCAAACCCCATAAGCCCAAAAAGGCTACTTAGGGAGATGAGTCCCCTGAGGATGCCCCTGTACCACCAATACAGGAAACATATACTGGCTCTAACCCCCCAGTTATGTTAGAGACTCAACCTGCTGAAATCGCACAAGTATCCTCTCTACAGGATCCTATTGCAACCACACTAGGGGAACCCACACTACGGGAACCTATCTCAGTTGAGAAGGTTACCATTGAAGAGCACCTCTCACCTCGGGTGCAATCTGCTTCTGACCAATCTCCCACTGCAACCGCCCCTCAAAGCCCAACTCTTATCATTGGTAAATTGTTGATTCAGGTGCATTCCTCACCCCCCCTCCCCAAAAACCAATTCACACTGGGCACACCTCAACAATTGAGGGGGACGACCAAAGTGCTGCTGCTAACCCACTGCACAGGGGTTATAATGTTCAATCTCCAAGTGTAGAAAAGGAGGTTAAAACTTCTGGTCAGGCTGCCACTTCTAGTGATTCAGAAAATGAACAGGATGAAGTTGGTACCATATATAACACCTCACCAGAGGCAACTGCCAATGAAGGACAAAGTCCTGAGGCAGGAAGTCCCCAGAACCAAGAACAAGGGGCACATGCATATACTGATCTACACTCAGGGCATGTACATCCTGGTTTAATCAGGAGGTCAGATGATTTAGCAAAGATTGATGATCACCTGGGCTTTTTCTTCGATGTCTTAGCCCATAACACCATCCTAGAGACTGAGGTGAGCAGACTCAAAGAACTACTAGCCAAAATGTCTCAGGATAAAAGTCCATCTGCCCCAATAAACCCCCAGATGGCACCTTCATTGAAGGTTCACCAAACACTCAGCCACCACACTTAACTAAGCCACCAGCCCCTGTTTTTAGCACCAACTCTCAGGGACAGAACCCCTCTAAGCAGATGGTTGCAACCTTTCAAAACTCCTTACCTCTCATCACTCCCATCATCACTGAGATTGTACATAAAGCCATTGATGAGAGGATCTCCTCAAATCTACAAACACTTGTTGATGATGCTGTGCAAAAGTCACTTTCTGCCATTCAAACCCCTAAACCCAATGCACCCAAAAAGGGGGAGTCTAAGGCAGTAAAAGAAAGAAAGAGAAAGAGAGTGGTTGATGAGAAACAACAAGAAAAAGAAAAGGAGCTAGAGAAAGAGAAACAACTGATCACTTATAAAAGGAAGAAAAGTGTTGAAACACAAGAGCCTGTTGAAGAGAAATCCTTAGAAGATCTGGTTAAAGAAGCTGATGAAGCTCACAGCAGATCTATGGACAGAATAACAGATCAACTCTTTAGACAGGGCTTTGATACAGCCACTTTAGACACTGAGATCAGAAGGCTAGAAGTTAAGGAAATACAAGAAAGATGGGCTAGTTACAGTGTCATGGATAGGGAAAGGTTAGAGATAATGATGAGATTTATTGCAAAATACTTGGGAAGATCATTGATTGAGATCAAATCATGGACCAGAGACAGTATTCTGGCAATAACCACCAGAATTTTGTTCTTCTGAAGCATTCAATAAGGGGTTAATTATAGAAGCATTGGATGAGGCAGGTGTTGGGAAAAGAACTGATATGGCCAAGCTCTCCAAAGCAAAACTTACCACAAAAATGCTAGATTAGCCTTCCCTAACTCCAACTCATAAACAACCAACTTCAAAACCTACCAACCCTATCCCTATCCCTAAACCAAAACCACTCATAACTCAACCCACAAAACCAACTCCATTACCTCAAAAACCACCTCAAACCACCACCCAGTGATGCACCCAGAAGGAGGAGAAGGGTGTTGAGGGTAGAAGAAGAAGAAGAAGAAGAAGATGATGATGATAATGAAGATAGTCTACCAATCTCTGTTGTTCTCAAACTTAAAACACTTGAGCTCAGAAGTCAGCAGATGATTACACTTGACTTGCAAATGCAAATGGTGAAAGTAAAGATTGAAGAAGCAGAACAGCAGAAGCAGCATGATGAGCAATTTCTCAAAATGGTTGACAAGGACTTCCCTCAGTCCTTATCCATTCAAGAAATGAAGAAACAAGCTCTGAGGCTGTACACTCTTAGGCATACATTCCAACATCAAAGAGAAAGAGTGAGGATTTGGCCAGACCCTAGGGTAAGTTCCAGAATTCATAAAAAAACATACCAAGTAGATATCATGGCCAAGTGAAAAAGACTTTGAATGCTACAATTAGTTTGGCTATGGTAGTCTCACCCTGGGAAATTATTGAAGAATTCAAGAGAGCACATAACTCAAAGACAACCCCTCAATCTATACTTGAGAACAAAATGATCAAGAAGGGGTTGTTATACAAGAAACTTGAAGATCTTCAAAAGAGTGAACTCCAGTTGCTGCTAGAAGGCTCTCACCCAGATGAATTCACATACAGAGAGATTACAACTTTGAGGGAGAAGCAGAAGAACTCACCAAGGAGGAACAAGTTGTTCTCCTTGAGGCCTATGCAAGAGAGTCTTACAGACTCATCAATGGGAATTAGGTTTCATGGTTGGGACAAGGCTCTGTGTCCAGTTTTCCCAAGACAGAGTTCCCTTCCATACTTAGCCAATCAAATATTTAGAAACCTTTTCCCGGCCTGTGCTTACATGATTACCTCTGAAGCTGATCAAGAGGGTGTTTCTGCCAAAGAATAAGTGGGATCATCAATAAACTTAGAGGTTTTGGCTGCATTGGTTCAGGGGGAGTTTGTTGGACCAAAAGAACCAATGAGCCTGATCAGAAAAACCTCTAAGTCCCACAGACATTACAACTGCTGAAGAAGATTACAACAGCTGAAGACATCAGCTGATTACAAGGTATAAAGACAAAATCTGAAGACTTCTACTGAAGACAAAGTCTGAAAGTAAAGTACTGAAGACAAAGACTGAAGACAAAGACTAAAGACCAGAGTGATCAGTAGTTGTCACAACAGCTGAAGTTATTAACTTCAGTAGTTGTCACAACAGCTGAAGTTATTAACTTCAGTAGTTGTGATGGTTTTCCTTTTTGGTACTTGTAATTTACTTTTCAGTAGTTTATAGTTTCAGTAGTTTTAGTTTAGTAGTTTTATTTTTTGTACTTAGCATTCTCTGAGATGTGATCAGTTGTTGAGAACATTCTCAGTAGTTTGCATAGTTTCAGTTGTTTGTATAATTCTGTTAGATGTCACTATCAAGTGGCATCAGCAGACGTCATATTCCTTATATAAGGAATGTTGACCTAATTGTAACCTGTGACTTTGAGCCACCACGAAAGCATTTGAATGAAATTTTCCTTTTGCAGAATTATCTCTCTTTCTATAACCGTGCACTATTCCATTGAATATCAATTGTGTTCTTGCAAAATTGTTTAATTCATTGATCGAATTCCGCTGCAATCTACTCTAATCAATCAAACTTAGATCGTTGATCCTAACACTTTGTGACTCAGGGTGGAGAGAGCTTTGGCCTTCATTGCTTGGTGTAGCCTCTAGGATCTGACAAGAGAGAGGTTGTGATACACCTTCACCAGCAGGTGCTTCACTAAGGGAATAATTTGCTAAAGTAGTTGTAGGTGTGACAGGGCTCTCAAGCTCTACCACTGGGCCTTAAGTCAAGGTTTCCCCTTCGAAGTTAATCATAGGGTCTGCCTCAACATCCATTTGACCAATAGTATCACCTAATTTCCTTTGTCTCCTTCTTCGACTAAACTCTTTAGTAATTTTGTCCTCAATCCTTTGTGCCAGTCTGTCAGCTTGTTTAGATTGGCTTGGATTGACAAGTGGCATGTTGATCAGTTCAAGACCTTCATAGTAGTTCATGGTCTGAAAGTTGAAGACTTCTTGCTGCCCTTGAACTCTTTGAAGAATCGCTCTTATGTTTGCATCATACATCCACCCTATAATGTAGTTGGAAGTTCCTTGAGGTGGAGATGACACTTCCTTTGGTATACCTTCCTCAAAAAGACTCTGAATGAAGGAGTCTATAGACTCCACATCAATGTGAACTTGAGGAAGTTGCTGAGTATGGACAGTTTCAAGTGAGGATGGTGAGTTCTCAATGTCCATGCTTTATGAAGAACTCCTAGGTTCTGTGTCTGTGATGACTTTCTCTTCCTTTTTGGTAGTATCACCCACTTTCATAGGTGAGCTAGAGATTAGATCAATCACATTCACAGGTTCTTATGTTACTGGTTGAGCACTTCTTAAAGGTCTCCCATCTAGTTTTTCCTTAAGATAAGACATCTCAGGTTGCTGATCATTGACCCTGTTTTACAAGATAGTCACTTGAGATTCAAGATGACTAACCTTGGAGACTAGGTGGGTGCATGTGTTTGATAGTTGTTGCACCTCTAGCCTTAGATTCCCTTCATCTTCATCAGAAGAATCATGGGGGAACTAGAGAATTGGACCAAAGTCTTCTCTCTCACCACTAGCACGAAGCTCTTGGCTGCTAGTTCTCCTCTACTCAATGACAACATCAGTTAAAGTGTCAATGGGCTGAGTTGCCATGGTTCAGGTCTTAATAATGTAATAACTTATTGAAGTGAGAGCCTCTTCCATATGGATATTCTAAACAGGTTCAGAAGTAGCCACCTTAGTAATAGGTGACTGATGTAGGCTAGACATAGGTGACTTAGGAAAACTTATCTCTCTTTGAGTAGGGGAGGAGTAGAGAGACTCATAGTACTCATTAAAACCTAAATCTTTATCAATATAGAAGTCAAGGTTGGGGATTGGGTGATTTAAGTCTAAAGGCTGGGGATGGTAACTCTCCCTTGAAGGTTGTTCACCTGAGTGTTGAGACTCAGAGTGAAGACCTAAGGCAGTTAGGCTTGTGAGCTCATCAAGCTGAGCATGTGGAACCTCAACATTGATCTTTGAAAAAATGGAAGTGGTTTGCTCTGCAGGAGAAGTGGGAGCTCTAGTATCCACTTCCTCCTATATGGGTGAGTGTATGGGGGCCTAGACAGACTTAGTAGCTTGAGCAAGGGTTCTTTTGGATTTTCTTTTGTAGGTGAGGGTTATTTGAGGTCTTTTTGGTGGATTCGAGGTAGAAGGTGTGGGTTCAACACTAGCGTGTTTTGCTAGGTTGTGACCTTGAGCAATGAGCTCTAACATTTTTGGGACAAGGGCTGATTCTACCTTGAGAAGCCAATAGTTGGCTTCTTCAAGATTTTAAAGATGTCAGGCTTCATCTGTCCTAATTTAAGAATGTTACCTTTTTCCCTCAAATATGAGCCCAGTTTATAGTTGAGAATGTGTTGTACATATCTAGGAAACATGTAATACTCTAAGGAGTCCAAGTTAGCAAGTAAATTTGAGTAAACAAACTAAGAGTACCTGAACTTGACCCCCTAAACCATTCCATGTACTATGAAGGAGAGATCCTCATGAATGTGGTCCCATCCTCCATGCTTGTTGGACAAGCTGTGGATAACCACATAAAGCAGGTATTTCCACTAGGATGAGACCTTCCCGTTCCTAAAGGTCTTTATAGAGAAATCTCCCTCATAGCCCATCTTCTTAAAGGAATGATTTATAGCCTCCTTTGGGAAGAACAACTCACGTTATTCATCATCCAACTAAAGATGATTGTTGATGATGGTCGGAGTGACCCTTTAGCAAGTCTTCCAAAATTCAAGCACGTTATCTTCATAAATAGTAAGATCAATGGTAAGGGAGGTGAAGTAGTTGCACATAGCCAGAAATCGGCAAATCTCTGAGAAACTATCATATTTCTTAGAGTTCAACAGAGCAACCTAGTTGTGTTGCCTGTGAAGTTGCATGGAGAAATCAGGGTTGTTTCAGAGATTTAGATTAGCCATTTTGAGAAGCTTAAGGATGAAGGAAGATGAAGAACAAAGGTGGTTTAAAAGAATTTAGTTTAGAGAAGTAGTGCAAATGAAGAAGATAGTGAAAGAGGGGGAAACCGTTGGGTTTATATGTGAAAAGGATTTGAGACAAAGTTAATTAAAGAGGATAAACTTTGAAATCCGAAAGTCGGTCCCACCTCTGAACACGTAGTTTTCTTTTGCCCAAAAAGTAGTTTTCTTGGAAGTCTAGAAATCTTCCGAAGGTCATTTTGCTTCAGAAGATCTGGAATTTCGGAAGATATTTCAAAGATTTTTAGAGAATTTTGCTTCGGAAGAGATTCAGAACTCAGAGTATTCATTTCATGATGAATAAAAAATTCCGAAAGAAAAATTCTTTCGGAAGAAAATTTGTTCTTATAAAACATATAACGATTTAAGTTGATTTTAAGCTTTAGAAGATATTTCAAAAATTACTTCCGAAGGTAAAACTACTTAAGTAGATATTTGTTTTCTATGACATAAGTTTCTTCCGAAGGTAAGTTTAAATCTTTCGAAGGATAAAAAGATCAAGTTTTCAAAAATCTAAGGAATGACGTTTGAAAATATTTTACTTCCAAAGAGAACAAAGGGCTTATGAAGGTGATAAAATAAACAACTTAGGACACATAGGTTTTAAAAATAATATGATTAAGTTTTAAGAAAAGTTAGTCAAAGTTAATCATCCCAATAGCTGATACAAGATATACTTGAATCTTTGTTCATCAAAAGCTTTGGTGAACAAATCAACATATTGTTCATTCATGTTAACCTTGACTAGTTTGATTAATCCTTTTTCAAAGTTATCTCTAATCAAATGATACCTGATATTGATGTGATTATTCCTTGAGTGTTGCACAATATTTTTTGTGATTGAGATAGCACTATTGTTTTCTATGTGGAAAGGAGTCTCCTTGAAGTTGAATCCATAGTCCAACATCTAATTTTGAATACAAAGTACTTGAGCACAACAGCTTGCAGCAGCAATGTATTCAGCCTCAACAGTTGATGCAGATACATAGGATTATTTCTTACATTGCCAAGAGACTATCCTTCCACCCAGAAATTAACATCCCCGTGATATAGACTTTGCAGTCATCTTGCAACCACCATTGTCACTATTTGTATAAGCATACAGATTAAATTTAGAGTTCTTTGGATACCAAAGGCCAAAGGATGGAGCACCTTTGAGATATCTTAGAATTCTTTTGATAGTGATTAGGTGTGACATCTTAGGGTTGGCTTGATACCTTGCATAAATGCATGTTGCGAACATGATATCAGGCCTACTAGCTGTGAGGTACATAAGAGACCCAATCATTGCCATGAAGAGATACTCATCGACACACTCCCTCTCAAGATCATGTCCAAGGGAGTGGTTTTTGGCTATGGGTGTACTAGCAACCTTACAATCAGTCATGTTGAATCTTTCAAGTATGTCTTGAACATATTTAGACTGACTTATGAAGATGCCATTTTCAACTTGCTTCACTTGAATTCCTAGAATGAAATTGAGTTCACCCATGGCACTCATTTCAAAATTGTCTTTCATCAGCTTTTCAAAGTCTTTACAGTGCTTTAAATTAGTTGACCCAAAGATAATGTTATCCACATATACTTGAACTAACATAATGTCATTTCCTGTTCCTTTGATGAAGAGAGTTCCATCAATAGTACCCGTCTAGTAGCCATGTTGACAACTCATACCATTTCTTTGGTGCTTCATGCAGCCTATAAAGAGCCTTTTCAAGCTAGCAAACATAATCAGGATGATTAGGATCTTCAAAACCAGGTGGTTTTCTTACATACACCTCCTCATCGATCACCCTATAAAGAAAAGCACACTTGACATGAAGCTGGTAAACCTTAAAGTTCTTGGATGCAACAAAAGCTAGGAATATCCTGTCAACTTCAAGTCTTGCTACAGGAGCAAATACATCTATGTAGTTAATTCCTTCTTCTTGAGTATATCCTTGAACAAGTAGTCTACCCTTGTTCTTGATGACAAGCCCTCTATCATCTTTCTTATTTCTGAACACCCATTTGGTTCCTATAGTAGCTTTCCCATGAGGAAGAGGACATAGGTTCCAAACTTTCTGTCTTTTGAATTGAAGCAGCTCTTCTTGCATAGCTTCAACCCAACTTCTATCCTTTAGACCCTCATGAATTTTCTTTGGCTATATCTGGGACAAGAAACAAGAGTGAAGACAAACATTTACATCATGGGGTTGTCCTCTTGTTCTTACCCCTGTATCAACATCTCCAATGATGTTTGTGGAATGTCGAGACTTATGGATCCTTAGCTAAGGGATCACAGCAAGTTGCTTAGACAAATCTAAATTAGAGAAATTCAGATCTAGCAATGAGGATTCACCCTCCACATCATCACACTTATTAAGATTAACTTGATCCAATGAGTGTCTAACATCATTGATGTTGTCATCAATGGAGTGGTTATCAGCATTAACATATTCCCGATCACTGTCACCACCACCATGTTCTCCAACATTTGAAGCTCCTTCTTCTGAGTTCTGTGCCTCTAAGCTAGAATTTAAAGGCACTCCAGAAGCATCAGCAACATTTGTCATTGATGTGCTAGTAGAAGCTTCATTTGCAAGACTGGTTCACTCGAGCTGAAGATGTGTAGCTTGAAGGTCTTCTTAGCTAAACTCTTTGATCAGGATCACCTGTAGGTAATATATCTGTAGACCCTGATACATGCTCATAGGATTTGTTAAAACAATTGGTAACTAAATCAAGATCAAATAGCCAATAAGGACTAGAACCTTTCACACAAGGAATGTGCTCATTGAAGTGGCTGACTTTTCAACTATTCTAGTTCTGAGATTGTATACTCTATAAGCCTTAGCTTGGGAAGATTATAAAGTGTCCATCGTCTGATTTCTCAGCAAATTTGGCAATTTGATATTTGGTATTCAAGATGGTGCAAGGACATCCAAATGACCAGAGAAAACCAATGAAACGTTTCCTCTTGTGCGAAAGTTCATAAGGAGTCTTACCATGAGTCTTAACCACAAAAACTCTGTTTTGCACATAGCAGGCAGTGTTGACTGCCTTTGCCCAGAAGGTGATGGGTAGTTTAGAGTCAAACAATATAGCTATTGCAGCTTCAATAAGTGTCTTGTTTCTCCTCTCAATAATACCATTTTGCTGAAGAATCCTAGTAGCACTATATTTTCTAGTAATACCCTTTTCATCACAAAATGTATCAAGGATTTGGTTCTTGAATTCAGTTCCTTGATCACATCTTATGGTCTTGACTTTATGATCACATTGATTCTCATAAGATGAAATTCTTCAGAATCTCAGGAGTCTCATCCTTAGTTCTAAGAAAGAAGACCCGAGTGAATCTTGTAAAGTCATATGTGATCACTAAACAATAAGAGGTCCTTCCTAGACTCATTACATTAGTGGGGACAAAAAGATCCATATGTAACAAGTGTAGGGGAGTAGTGATGGAGTTTCTTTCCTTTGGCTTGTGACATACTTTGTGTTGCTTCCCTTTTAGGAATGCCACACAATGATCATCACTTGTAAACTTTTTCTTTGGCATTCCAGTTACCAAAATCATTCTTAATAAGTTTATTCATGTTCTTAAAGTTTACATGGCACATTATTTTAAGCCAAAGGAAAGACTCATCATTATTTGCTTTAGATAGAAAGCATGAAACTTCTCCTACGGGAGATATTTTTTGCAAATCCATCTTTTACATGTTCCCTCTCCTGGTAGCTCTGAGCAGGATATGCTCATGAAGAATGACCACCCCGGGCTTGAGAACAATGCATTCATGATCAGTAAAGAGCATGTTATGACTCTGATCACAAAATTAGGATACACTTAGAAGATTGTACCCAAGCTCCTGACAAAATTTACCTTTTCAAAACTAGTCATCCATTAATTCTTTCAAACTTTTGGAGTAGTGACCTATTGCCTGTGATGTGCCTGGAACAACCACTGTCAATGATCCATATATTTTTTTTGTCTTGAGATGTTCCTGCACAAAAGAGATGGTTAGTTACATTTGAAAACCCAAGCCTTATTGGTCTTGGGCTCATCAAAAGAAGTTGAATACAATACAATAGTAATTGATCCTATAGTCATGATAGAGGGATCATTTGCTGAAGTTGATGAAGAACTTTTAGTCACTTGGTCTTTCTTTGACTTCCACACCATCTTTGGAAGCTTAGACTTGACCTTCAATGCTTCGGAAGTTTTGTTGACTTTAGAAGTTTTGATGACTGGGCCTTTGGAAGATCTTGCTTTCATTGTAGCAGGTTTCAATACTTCGGAAGTATTCCTTTCTTCCGAGACAAAAGTTTCTTCCAGAGGAAAGGTTCCACCTGTCTTCTTCTTCATTTTGGAGCTTTCGAAAGAAAGAGATTTTCTTTCCGAAGCTTGCTTCTTCTTCTCCAGACTCTTCGAATATTTTTTCTTTGTAATGTGGAGAGTACTCTTTGGATTATAAACACAATCATTAGTAAGTGAGAGGTACCCACACATAACACAGTCCATTTTCTTCCTTCTAGGTCTTTTTTTGTGAACAAGGCTGTACTTGATCATTTTCACTCTCCATCTTCATCTTCTCAGATGATGTGGCAATTATTGTGGGGTTTGAACTACCTTTGGAGCTTGATGGTTCCTATTGTACAGTAGTGGTCCACCACTTATCAGCCTTCTTCAAGATAATGGGATGATTTGGACATGAACTAGAATTCTTGTTGTTGGAGTTCAAGTTTGTGTGCTCAGCTTTAACCACTTCAAATCCTAGAGAAACAAAAACTTGTTTCTGTGTAGTGTTGAAGGTAGCCTTGATCTTTTGAGCCTTCTTCGCCTTTCTCTTGCTCTTTCTGATCAAGTTCTTTCTCTTAGACTTGGTCATCCCAAAAGTTTTACTCTCCTTAAAGGGATGATGACCCTTCTTAGAATGCTCTTTTTTCACTCCACTCAGAGCCATTGTTCATCATCTCCTCTTCATCCTCCTCAGTCAAAAGGTCTATGAGGGGAAGCTAATCTTCACAAGTTCACACCTAGGAGATCTTACAGACAAGACCGTGTGTGGAGGAGCTATCTCACAAGATCTCAGTCCCTGCTTATTCTGAACAAACTTTTGCATGCAAAGATGAGGATATCATGTTCTTGAAGTTCTCTTCTTCAAGAACACATTTTTCTGCCCTGG
This sequence comes from Flaveria trinervia, assembly GCA_025506515.1. Lineage (NCBI taxonomy): Eukaryota > Viridiplantae > Streptophyta > Magnoliopsida > Asterales > Asteraceae > Flaveria > Flaveria trinervia. The sequence continues at coordinate 32,279,088 of CM046454.1, read as the reverse complement.
CTTTGCTCATCACAAGCTTAGTCTGGCATTTAGTCAACTTACTTATAAGATCTTTGATCTGAGTCCTATAGTTGGTGTGCTCATGTTTAAGAACTAAAATGGTTTTCTCTTAAATCCTCTATCTTTAACTTATAATCATTTTCAGCCTTTTTGAAATCAAATTTTAAGATATTCAAGGACTCAAGATCAAATCTCATCTCTAAGTTGTAGAACATGTGTCCATTAACTTTAGCAATATATTTAGGAGTGCAAAGATGTTCCAATACCTTGCCTTTATCATGGTCAGCCATGAGTGCTTGATTTGGAGATGCATCTTCCACCTGAAAGCTCTAGTCAAAGCCTCCTTCTTCAACAGCAACTGCAGCTTGCTACTTTGGCTTCTCATTCTGGTGAGCTCTCTGTGTAGTTTGGTTTGGCTTGAGTCAGACCACCATTTCGTCTTGGTGCCTTGCATTTTCTAGCAAAGTGTCCCATCTGGTTACAGTTGTAACACTTTACCTTGCTCTTATCCAAACCAAACTTTCCACTGACTGCATTTGTAACATCTTGTATTCGTTATGGATTTCTTATGTTCATTTTATTAGTTTCCATATATAAAACTTTACCTTGTTAATTCTTGTAAGGGCCATTATTTCCATATATAAAACTTATGGATTTCTTATGTTCATTTTATTAGTTTGAAAGTTAATAGTTTATCTACTAAGTTGAATATAATAATAGATGTTGAAGAAATTGAAGATTTCCAATATTATTGAAGTTGAAGACTTGAAGAACAAAAACAACAAAAATATTAGTCTAGGGTTTATTTTGTAATTATTGTAAATGCTCGATTAGTATACATATTAACATATATCATCATTGTAAAGGGTGAATGATTCACCACCAAGTGTGGGAATTAGTTTCATCACCAACAACATCGTATCATCATTCTTCATTGATGATGATTTCAACATCAAAGCAATAAACATCAAACATTAAATAGTTTTGTTTTCATTATTATTGAATTTTAGCATCTAATCATTCAAGTTTTATTATCATCAATATGAATCCTAAGATCCATGTCCATTGATCCTGTTCAAATTGGGAACACACAATTCGTATCAGAGCCAGAATTGATGGATTCATATTGATTTTGATGAGATTTCATGGTTAGATTGCTAAAATTATTGAAGATCTAAAGAAAAATTGGAGAACAAGTTAGTGTGTTCTTCATGAGAAAAACAATAATTTGAGATGGATCTGATGGATTTGGAACGAATCTGATGTTGTTCGATCATCATCTATGATCAAATCAACTTTTGGTAGCAAGAAATCAAAGTTTGGAGCAGAATCTATGAGATCTGGGATTTTCATATTCATGTTCGTCATTTTCACACGCTAGTGTGTGTGTTTTTGGTGTTCTTAAGAAATTCTCAGATCTGGATCATGGAAATGGATTTTGGATTGATTTGGATTCATCAACATAATGCTACAATAGCAATTTCATAACAAATCAGCATCAACATCATGTTTGGATCAAAATCAAAATTTCAAGTAAGTGGATTTTTGGTGTTTTTGGTGTTTTTAACAAATTCTCAGATTTGGAGAATGGAATTGGATCAACCAATGTTTTAGATTCTGATATAAGTTATTACTACACCAATTCAACAATCAATTCAACAATCAATTCAACAATATAAGGTGAATTTGAAGCTAGTCATAGAATTAGTTTTTTGGTTTCAATGTTCACGAGGTGATAATCATGATTCGAATTCAGATCTGATTTGGAATCAAAATTTGTATTAAATTGATATACAAACAAGTTACAATCAATTTTATACAAGATTTCACAAACATACAACAATATGGTTGAGTTCTACATGGTTCTAAGAGGTGATGCAATGGATTATTTGCTGAATTTATGATTCAGCTAATGTACAAGGTTTACAGCAGATTGTACAACTCATCTCTGCATCAAAAGTATCAGCAGATTGTTATCTATGTGCATTGAGTTTGTTTAAATTCGTAGATGTGGGTCAGAATGATATTTAGACAGCAAGTGGAGTGAATCCGTTGATGTGTTCATTCCTTCATCAGCGGATAGCAAAACCAAAAAAAAAACAACTCTGAGCTTGCAGCTTGTGAGTAGGTCATAACCTCATTCAAACTAACCCAAACCAAGCCTCAAACCTCAGCAAATATCAGCCCACAAACAATGATACAACCCTTGCATCTCTGAAGCTTTCTGCAGCCCCAAACCACCATCTAAACATCATCAAGCGTTGCCCAAGTAGCACATTTGTGCAGCCTCTTACCAATCAAACTTTGTGCAGCTGCCGACCAATTCTCTAACCCTCAAAACAAACTCGAACCACCACCAAATCCGCACACCTTTGTATGCAGCCCTGCACCACCCTTAACAAACCTTTGTGCAGCCCCTAATCATCTCTATCCATAACCATTACAGCAGGCCCCAAGCACCATCGAAACTTACACAATATAGCCTGCACTTCCGACACAAAATCAGCCCATCAGTCTCTTACTTTTGGCAGCAAAAGCCATCATACAGCAGACCAAAAACCTCATCAAAACCGATTCCAAACAGCCTCAAGACTTCACTAAAGCCTAACCAAACCAACCCAAATCAGCCTTCGAATAGCCCCTCATCACCTTAAACCTATCAAACCAACCTCCGTAGAACATCTACGGATGAGGAAATCAAAACCGAACCAAATGCGACACTCAAACCTTCAATCAACCACAAAAACACAGATGCAAAGGTTCAACTACAAAAACATCTATGGGTGGCAAAATTGAAGACATGCCTTTCCAGTGATGAAGCGCGGATGAACAAATTTCATGTTTCCGTACATCATCTACGGATGAACAAATTCGAAGCTCAAATCCACAGGCGATATGCGGATACATAAAAATCATTCATATATAAAAAGAAAATCGATTGAAAAAGAAAGCGATTGTTGGTCTATGAAATCGACTGAAGCTGAAGTTGGTTGTGTGTGTATATTTGGATCGTGTTTTGAAAGCAGAAACAAGAACAGAAGGAACTGATAATGAGATGTGGTTTGGTTATTGGTTTTGTTTTTGAAGGGTTTGGACTATTGGCTCAGATTAGTGGATTGGGTTGTATGAACAACAACAAAAAGCTTGAGACTTGGGCTTGGTGCTTGTAGGTGCCAACAACAACAAAAAAAACAAGAATTCAAGGTTGTGTATGTGACTTGGATAACAAATCAAAAACAAAAAGTAGTTGTACCCAAGTTTTGAAGACATCGCTTCCGCATCAACAACAAAATTCTTGGCTTTGAACAACTAATCAACAGAATCAATATCAAGCTACAATTCACATCGAAAATCAACAATTTAGGGGAAGTATTGTTGGGTATTCTACCTTTAAAGAAATTGAATATTTCCAATATTATTGAAGTTGAAGACTTGAAGAACAAAAACAATAAAAATATTAGTTTAGGGTTTATTTTGTAATTAATGTAAATGTTAGATTAGTATAAATATTAACATATATCATCATTGTAAAGGGTGAATGATTCACCACCAAGTGTGGGAATTAGTTTCATCACCAACAACATCATATCATTATTCTTCATTGATGATGATTTCAACATCAAAGCAATAAACATCAAACGTTAAACACTTTTATGTTCATCATTATTGAATTTTAGCATCTAATTATTCAAGTTTTATTATCATCAACATGAATCCTAAGATCCATGCTCATTGATTCCGTTCAAATCAGGAACACACAATCGATGCCACCTGTGAATCCAAGGATCGCAATCAGGAATTATCAGTGTCGGTTGAAGGCAGGTCAACGTTTGCGGAATCAACGTTGGCTTGGTTTAATTGTTTTGTAGTAAATTTCAATATCAATAAAGATTGAAGAACACACTGAAAGAAACACAATTGATGAATAATGTGTATTTCATTAAAACATGTTAATGATTACAAATAAAGAATGAATGATATTAAATTTTGTGATGAATGATGGGACGGCTGCTAGGGTTTGATTGTGAGATTTAATGTGATGTTTGCTGTTTGTGGAATTGTCGTATTGCTGTTGTGTTGAAGCCACCGTGATTCAAAACCTAGGATCCATTTATATAGACAATGATGTTTCTGTTATAGGAAACACCGGATCTCTTGGGATTTGAATTGTTTTTATTAAGGAATCATTGGATTTGTTGGGATTCGCATAACTGCCTTGTTGACTTGTTACACTTGTATTATACAAGTGTTTGGACTCCGCAAGAATAGTGTCTTCCGTAGATGTTTTGTTCTTCCATAGAAGTCTTGTTCTTCCGTACAAGTTTTATTCTTCCGTAGAAGTTTTGTTCTTCTGAAGCAATCTTGTTCATCCGTAGGAATCTTGTTCTTCCGAAGCAAACTTGTTCTTTAGATCTGGTTGTTCATCCGTAGAAGATCTTTGGATGTAATTTTACTTGTAAGAAACATATCTACGGAAGAACAAAATGTTCATCCGTAGATGTTTCTTACACTTTGTCGATTTTAGAAATTGATCTAGTATAATGTTTGTACCTGTAACCATACATAAATCAACACACATACAAATGGGTTAACCTATACATATAATGCATACACAATAATGAATTACAACCATTCATTACACATATTAATTCAAGTACTAAGCCTATACAAAATGGACTAGATCTACTAATCCTAGACCTAACAATATTCCCCTTAGGCTTAGATACTTGTAATCAGTTCTTCAAAACCATCCTTTTGTTGAAGTATGATACTGTATCCTTTTGATCATCGTACTTTTACTTGATCTCCATTCTGCTATAACACCCGGTTATTTTAAAGTCAAGGAAAGAATGAATAAAGTGAAAGAAAAGAAGGAAAAGAAATAAAACCCAAGTCTAGGGGCAAAAAGTGCCCAAAAAGACAAAATGTTTGAAAAGTGGGTGTAAAAGGTGGTATGGCGGCCCATATGTCACATACATCACTGATCATTGGGTTTTAGACAGAGAGAGAGTAGCTGGGAGCAGCAAATTCTCAGTTTTGAAGGAATAACTAGAAAGAATTCGAATTCAAGGTAAGAATTCATGTTTCTATGGTGTTCTTAACCGGTTATGTCCTCGGGTTTATGCTTATGTGTGTTTATATGTGTTCGAGTATGTTTTTTATGGGTTTCTAGGCGGTTGAATTTAATTTGCAAATGAGTTTGGAAGAAGCCATACTCAAGACCTGCAAAGGTGAGTTCTAGGACCCCTCTTTTACTTGATTTTTGTAACACCCGCTATTTTAGACAAGAAAGAAGAATAAGTGAAGAAAAAGAAGGAAAAGAAATAAAATCCAAGTCTAGGGGTAAAAAGTGTCCAAAAGGACAAAATGTTTGGAAAGTGGGTGTAAAAGGCGGTATGGCCACCCATATGTCACATACACAACTGATTTTCGGGTTTTAGAGAGAGAGAGTAGCTGGGAGCAGCAAATTCTCGGCTTTGAAAGAAGAACAAGAAAGAATTCGAATTCAATGTAAGAATTCATGCGTTTATGGTGTTCTTGACTGGTCTTATCCTCGCGTTTATGCTTATGTGTGTTTGTATTTGTTCGGGTATGTTTTTAGTGGGTTTCTAGGAGGTTGAATTCAATTTGCAAACGAGTTTGGAAGAAGCCATACTCAAGAGCTGCAAAGGTGAGTTCTATGACCCCTCCTTTACTAGTTTTTAAGTGATTTTAGGGCTGGAAATGCATGAATGTATGTTTTTATTAAATTGGGTTTCGGACCTGTATGCTTGAATGTGTGTATGATGATGTTATTATGTGATGTGTGACTATGTTCATGCTTGATGATGTATGATTGTGTTTCTAAGGCTTAGAGGGTAATATTTAAGTTTAGAACATTATGATGGTGCATGAAAATCAAATATGATGTTTTAGACCCACATGTTAAGTTTTTAAATATGCCTAAGTGTTTGGAAGTAAATGTGGATGGAAAGGGAAATGTAGATGAAGTCAATGCGGATGAACATTGACTAGTCTGGGAAATGCGGATGAAGTAAATACAGATGAGCATTTGACTAAGTCTGGGAATGCGGATGAAGTAAATGCGGATGAGCATTTGACTAAGTCTGGGAAATACGGATGAAGTCAATGCGGATGAGCATTTGACTAAGTCTGGGATATGCGGATAAAGTAAATGTGGATGACCATTTGACTATGTCTGGGAAATGCGGATGAAGTAAATGCGGATGAGCATTTGACAAGTCTGGGAAATGTGGATGAAGTCAATGCAGATGAGCATTTGGCTAAGTCTAGGAAATGTGGATGAAGTCAATGAGGATGAGCATTTGACTAAGTCTAGGAAATGCGGAAGAATAAGTCCAAGGCGGATGACAAATGCGGATGAAGCAAATCAAATGCGGATGAAGTAAATCCAATGCGGATGAACAATAAGGCCAATGCGGATGAACTATAGCAAATGCGGATGAACTATAGCAAATGCGGATGAACTATAGGAGATGCGGATAAACACTTAAAATTCTGACTTTTGGGAGAAAAAGGAGTAATGTAGGCTTTGACCTAGGAGATTCCCGAGGGTTATGTAAGTTGACTTTTGGGGTCATAGATGGTATGATGGGCATGTAATGATATGTGCTTGATGCTTATGCATGATGATGATGATGATGTTGCATGGTTATACATGATGTATGTTATGTATGTATGATGCCCTGCATGATGATGTATGAATGATATGTTTATGTTCCTTATGATGATGTATGATTATCTTTCCTATGACTTTACGTGTTACGATAATGAATGAACGAAATATTATGTAACGTAAAGTGAAGGATAATGAAAGAGGAACATGATGATGACTGCATGCATTAATGAATGAATGAATGTAAGAAAGGCTTGCAAGCGAATGTATGGAGGTGCACACCCATTGTAGGTGTTAGCTCAATGGTGTGCGGGTTAGCTACCCCACAGGATGCACATTGGGGTCTTTCTTTGTGATTCGCCATATGGATGAACCATTGTTGCGTGCCTTAGGTACTGTGACCACTTGGTGCTGGGCACCACCGATGAAGGTCTTTTATAGGCTTACGTCCAGTATCATGAGCATGAAGGGCATAGCATATGACAATGGTATACCTGAACTTTACCTTAGGTACTATGACCACTTGGTGCTGGGCACCACCGAGCATGAAGGGTAAAGTTCACGGTGATGATGAAAGTAATGAATGTAATGATGAATGAATGAAAGTATGAACGAAAGAATAACGAAGATAATAATTATATTATCTGTATGTACATATAATGTATGATCACGAACGAATGTAAAGGATAATATGACTTTGAGAGAAAGAATGGTTTTATGAATGAAAAGTATGTTTTGTTATAAAACTACAACTCACTCAGCAATGCTGACTTTTTGTGTTTCCAGTTGGCAGGTAATGATGCTGAGGATGGCACAAGGCAGCTGCTCAGCTCTTTTGGATGGCATCCATTTTCATAAAGCTTTTGTGATGTAATACAACAATGTAATTTTGTAACCGACAAACGATGCATTATTTTGCAAAATTTTTTATGATGAAATGAAATGCCATTTTTGAATGTTTCCACTGTGAATGTTTATTTAAAATAACTATAAATGTATGTTTTATGTGCAATGGTTCACCAGCTGTAAGCGTCCCGGGAACGGGGCCTTACAAGTTGGTATTAGAGCCAAAATTTTAAGTGAAGTGGGTAAATTTTCAAAATAAACCTTAACTTAAACTGAAAATGAGACAGAAGGGAAAGGGATGCCAATCTGAGTAGCTACGTGCCATCTAGTATTTTCGTAAAGTTAACCGGTATTACGTGCGCTTGGTATGTGGTTATGTGTTGTATGTAGATTTAAATACTGATGTAGTCAAGACAGGTAATTCTTGGGGTATGAAGAGTAAAGTAAGTGGCTAATCACAACTGGCCACTGTAATTAGGGACTTACTATACTTGCCATAAACTAAGCCATTTCCTTGAATGACCGTATTAGTGTTTAAATCTTTCAATGTGAGTTAGAGGATGGTCGGTGGTAGATCATCTAAAGCGTCACGTGGTTGCAGACGTGGTGCTAAACCACGGGTACGAGAGGAAGGCCTAGGGCCGAAAAGGTGGTTCATGAAGAACCAAAAACCCCTAATCCGGAGGGCGGAGATGAGAGTGCTAACTTGAGAGCCTCAGTGAAAGAGGCAGTTGTGGAGGAAGTACATCAAGTCATGTAGACGATCCTACCGTCTGTGGTGACCGAAGTGATATAGGCAGTTAGAGAAGGGGAGAGAAGGGAAGGGAGTAAACCTATGGGCTAAAGAAGACAGCCCGAGACTGAGACGGTTCCGTTTGATGACGAAGAAAAGGAAGAAGAAGAGCATGTGCAGGAGGCGGTACGAGGTTGTAACTATGGGGTGTTTATGAGATGCAAGCCCCCTACTTTTGATGGTAACAGCACTGCTGCTGCTGCTCACCGGTGGTGAGGGATATGGAGGCTGTACTTGATATCAACGAGTGCCGAGAAAAGCAGAAAGTTAAGTTCGCTACCCACTCTTTTATGGACTCGTCTCTGTGCTAGTGGGACAATATAGTCCAAGCCGAGGGTAGTCGAGGGATCAGGAGAATGAGATGGTCGAAGTTGAAGAAGTTGGTGATGGAGGAGTTTTGTCCTCACCGGGAAATGGACAAGGTCGAGAGGGAGTTTCTGCAACTGGAGGCGGGAACGATGACCCACCAACAGTACACCACCAAAATTTAACGAAATGGTACGTCTGGTGCCAAATCAGGTGACACCTCTGTCTCGAAAGATCAAGAGGTACATTCAGGGATTGTCAGCGGATATTCGCAGGCACATAATTGCCGCCCGACCAAGTACATTTAGGTCGGCAGTAGATTTGGCAGGAAGATTATATGACTAAAGGGGTGTAGTGGTGGTGGCTGAAGGTAGTCGGAAGGGTGGAGGTGATAGAAACTGGAACAGGAAGAGGTTTGGTCGGGGTGATGCCTCAACAGGTAAAAAGAAGGAACGGGTAGACGACCGCCGCGTGGTCGCGTCGGGTGTGGGTATAAAGAAGTGTGATAGGTGTGGGAGAGAACATAGCGGGAAATGTAGGCTGGGGTTGAATGTATGCTTCAAATGTGGGAAGTCGGGGTATATAGCCAAGGACTGTCGTGCGGTCCGGTGTTTTAACTGTGGCATGGAGGGCCACGTGAACAAGGATTGTAAGAAGCCCAGGGCTGAGAGTTTTGGGGTAAAGAAAACTTGAGGTGAAGGACCAAGGGCGAGCGCCAGGGCATTCATGATGACACAGGAGGAAGCTAGGACGGACCCTGATGTTGTGTCCGGTACGTTTCTAGTGAATCAAACTTTAGCTTCGTGTTATTTGATTCGGGTGCCAGTAAAAGTTTTATTTCTGCTGCATTCTATGCTAAACTGCCTATTTGTAGTAGACGTGTTGATGTGCCCTTTGATGTAGAAAGTGCCATAGGTAAGTCTACCAGGATCTCTAGGTGATAGAGAACTGTGACGTGGAACTTGAGGGTCATAAGTTTCCTGTTAGACTGTTTGTGATAACCTTAGGTGGTTTCGATTTGGTTCTTAGGATGGATTGGTTAGCAGACTTCGAGGCAAACATTGTGTGTCGCAAGAAGATTATTCAACTATCAGCGCCTGACGGAGTTCGGTGACGGTTTATGGTGATCAGGTCACGACAATTCCGAAAGTTATTTCGATGGAGGTGGCAGGAAACTGTATGAGGTGTGGATGTAGCGCCTATTTGGCCTATGTAAAGGATGTGGATACATCACCACAACTGTTTGATGTACCGGTTGTGTGTGATTTCCCAGACGTGTTCCCCGAAGACTTACCAGGAGTGCCACCTGATAGAGAGATCGAGTTTCAGATTGATCTGATACCGGGTGCCCAACCTGTAGCCAAGGCACCGTATCGGTTAGCTCTGAAAGAGATGAAAGAGCTGATGGAGTAGTTGCAAGAGCTACTTGATAAGGGGTTCATCAAACCTAGTATCTCTCCTTGGGGTGCTCCTTTCCTGTTCGTGAAGAAGAAAGACGGTAGTATGAGGATGTGTATTGACTACCGTGAGCTGAACAAGTTGACGGTCAACAACCGATACCCCTTACCAAGAATCGATGATTTGTTTGATCAGCTTCAAGGTGCTAGTTGGTTCTCAAGAATAAACCTTTGATCTGGCTATCATCAACTGAAGGTGAAAGAGCATGATGTTCCTAAAACAGCTTTTCGCACGTGTTACGGTCACTATGAGTTTCTTGTCATGTCTTTTGGTTTGACCAATGAGCCAGCTGCTTTTATGGATCTGATGAACCGTGTGTGTCAGCCTATGTTGGATAAATCAATGATTGTGTTTATTGATGATATCCTGATTTATTCGAAGAGCGAGATTGAGCATGCCGGTCATATTCGGGAGGTTTTGAAGACGTCGAGAAGGGAGAAATTGTACGCTAAGTTCTCCAAGTGTGCGTTCTGGTTGCGTGAGGTTCAATTCTTGGGTCATGTGGTGATTCCTGACGGGATCATGGTGGACGCGGCAAAAGTGGAGGCGGTTATGCAATGGAAGTCACCAAAGACGCCATCTGAGATATTATAGAAGGTTTATCCAAGACTTTTCCAAGATTGCTTCTCCACTAACTAAGTTGACCCAAAAAGATGTGAAGTTCGTGTGTGGTCAAGCTCAAGAGAAGGCATTCGAGGAATTAAAGGTGAGGTTGACCCAAGCTCCGGTTCTATCATTACCCAATGGGAGTGAAGATCTAGTGGTTATTCTGATGCTTCTTACTCGGGGTTGGAATGTGTACTAATATAGAGGGAGAAGGTTATAGCTTATGCATCCCGACAGTTGAAGGTTCATGAGGTCAACTACCCTACTCATGACTTGGAGCTAGCAGCCGTGGTCTTTGCACTAAAGATTTGGAGGCACTATCTTTACGGGACGAAGTGCACCATTTTCACTGACCAAAAGAGCTTGAAGTACTTCTTTCTGCAGAAGGACCTGAATATGAGGCTGAGACGATGGTTGGAGCTTATAAAGGACATGATTGTGAGATCCATTACCATCTGGGCAAAGCCAATGTGGTAGCTGATGCCCTTAGCCGAAAGGAGAGGCCCGAGCCGATTCGGGTGAAAGCTTATCAGCTGATCATGACGTCTGATGTGATGAAGCAAGTCAAAGAGTTTCAAGATGAGGCACTGAAAGAAAATCATCTTAACTCTAAGAGAATGAGAGGTATGGTCGCAGAATCAGGTGAAAACACGCTTGGTGTTAGAACTCGATTCGGGAAAATGTGGGTTCCTCATTCTGGGGATCTACAGGTGAAGATTTTGGATGAAGCTCACAAGACTCGATACTCCATTCATCCAGGTGCCACGAAAATGTATCAAGATATGAAGAAAGACTATTGGTGGCCGGGTATGAAGCGCGACGTGGTGGAGTATGTGAGTAGGTGCCTTACTTGTCTACAGGTGAAGGCCGAACATTAGAAGCCGTATGTGAAGATCCAACCTTTGGATATACCTGAATGGAAGTGGGAGCACATAACCATGGATTTCATCACAAAGTTTCCACGTACTCCGAAAGGGTATGATGCTATATGGGTGGTTGTGGACTGTCTGACGAAGAGTGCTCACTTCCTACCGATCCATGAGACATATTCATCCGAGAGGTTAGCGGATCTCTTCATCAAAGATATTGTAACTCGTCATGGTGTACCAGTGTCTATTGTGTCTGATCGTGACACCCGGATTACATCCAAATTCTGGAAGAAATTCCACGACGCCATGGGGACGAGGTTACATATTAGCACGGCTTATCATCCCCAAATTGATGGTCAGTCAGAAAGGACCATTCAGACATTGGAAGACATGCTTTGGGCATGTGTTATTGATGGTCAGTCAGAAAGGACCATTCAGGAATTGGGGAGCGTCGAGCTAATCGAGGCTACGACTGAGAAGTTTGACAAGATCAAAGCCTTCATGAAGGCAGCCAAAGATAGACACAAGTTGTATGCTGATAAATGACGCATACCGATTGAGTTCCAGGTGGGTGATCGGGTTATGTTGAAGGTCTCACCTTGGAAAGGGATCATCCGATTCAGAAAGCGGGGCAAGTTGAGTCCAAAGTATATAGGGCCTTTCCGAAACATTGCTCGAGTAAGAAAGGTGGCCTATAGACTGGAGTTACCAGATGAGTTAAGTGGAATTCACCCGACATTCCACGTATCTCATCTAAGGAAATGTTTGGCGGATGAGGATATGACTGTTCCACTGGAAGATATCGAAGTAGACGAACAGCTCAATATGTGGAGCAACCAGTGGCAATCATTGATTGAAAAGAGAAGAGGCTGAGAAATAAAGTGGTTCCTCTTGTGCGTGTACAGTGGAAGCACAGGAAGGGATCCGAGTCTACGTGGGAGACTGAAGAAGATATGAGACGGCATTACCCACTATTCTTTGAGGAATAGCAGGTTTCGGGGATGAAACCTATTTAAGGGGGGTGGACTTGTAACACCCGGTTATTTTATAGTCAAGGAAAGAATGAATAAAGTGAAAGAAAAGAAGGAAAAGAAATAAAACCCAAGTCTAGGGGCAAGTGCCCAAAAGTACAAAATGTTTAAAAAGGGGGTGTAAAAGGTGGTATGGCCGCCCATATATCACATACATCACTGATCATCGGGTTTTAGAGAGAGAGAGTAGCTGGGAGCAGCAACTTCTCGGTTTTGAAGGAAGAACTAGAAAGAATTCGAATTCAAGGTAAGAATTCATGTTTCTATGGTGTTCTTAACCGGTTATGTCCTCGGGTTTATGCTTATGTGTGTTTATATGTGTTCGGGTATGTTTTTAGTGGGTATCTAGGTGGTTGAATTCAATTTGCAAACGATTTTGGAAGAAGCCATACTCAAGAGCTACAAAGGTGAGTTCTAGGACCCCTTTTTTACCTGTTTTAACTGATTTTGGGACTGGAAATGCACGAATGTATGTTTTCGTTAAACTGGGTTTCAGACCCGTATGTTTCATTTGGCATATGTTGAATGTATGATGTGATGTATGATTATGTTCATGCTTGATGATGTATGATGATGTTTCTAAGACTTAGGATGTATGATTTAAGCTTAGAACATGATGAGCAGTGAGTTGAAATTGAAATCTGATATTTAAGGCTCATATGTTAAGTTTTAGAATCTGCATAAGTGTTGAAAGGTCAATGCGGATGAGTAATGGGAATAAATGCGGATGGAAAGGTTAATGCGGATAAGCAAAGTAAGCCAATGCGGATGAAGTCAATACGGATGAGCATTGACTAAGTATGGAAATGTGGATGAAGTCAATGCAAATGAAGTCAATGCGGATGAGCATTAACTGCGTATGGAAATGCGAATGAAGTCATTGCGGATAAAGCCAATGCGGATGAACATCGACTAAGTACATGAAATGTGGATGAGTAAGGCAAATGCAGATGACAAATGTGGATGAAGTAAGTCAATGCGGATGAAGCAAATAAAATGCGGATGAACAAAAAGGTCAATGCGGATGAACACTTAGAATAATTTTGACTTTTTGGAGAAAAAGGGGTAATGTAGGCTTTGACTTAGGAGATTCCTGGGGCTTGTGTAAGTTGACCTTTGAGGCCAAAAATGTTAAGATGGGCATGTAGTGATGTGTGATTGATGCATATGCATGATGATGATGCATGAAGTTACATGATTATGCATGTTATGTATATATGATGTTGCCATGTATGTTGATGATGACTGTGTATGTTATGTTCCTTATTACGATGTATGTTTATCTTTCCTGTGGCTTTGCGTGTGATGTTAATGAATAAATGAAGTATTATGTAACGTAAAGTGAAAGATAAAGAAAAGAGGAACATAAAGTAAGAATGCATGCATTAATGAGTAATGAAAGTAAGAAGTTTGGTAAGCATGGTATGTACATCAGGGTCTTCCTTTGTGATTGACCATTTGCATAGAACTATTGTTGCATACCTTAGGTGTTGTGACCATGAGGTGCGATGCACCGTTATAGAAGGTCTATGATAGGCCTAGGTCCAGAACCATGAACAGAAAGGTATCGCATATGGCAATGGTACACCTACATTCATACCTTAGCTACTGTGACCACGAGGTGTGATGCACCGTTATGGATGGTCTGTGACGGGCCTAGGTCTAGAACCATGAACAGAAAGGTATTGCATAGTAAACCTAAACTTTACCTTAGGTGCTGCGACCATGAGGTGCGGTGCACCGTTACAGAAGGTCTATGATAGGCCTAGGTCCAGTACCATGAACAGAAAGGTACGGTTTATGGTTGATAGAAGGGAAAAGTAAAGAATGAAGCATGAAAGATTAAAGAAGATAATGATGATATTATCTGTATGTACGTATGATGTATGATCACGAACGAATGTAAAGTATAGTATGATTTTGAATGAAAGTAAAGAGCGGTTTTACGAAGGAAAAGTATGTTTTATTATAAAACTAGAACTCACTCAGCAACGCTGACTTTTATGTGTTTCTAGTTGGCAGGTAATGGATGCTGAGAACGGCACGTGGCAGCTACTTGGCACTTTTGGATGGCATCCATTTGTATAACAATGATGTTTTTTTGTGATGTAAGGCAAATCATGATATTTTGTAACAGTTAACTACATTGTATTATTTTTGCAAAAGCTGTCATTAATATATGAAATGGATTTAAAATATTCCGCTGCAATGTTTTTCATAGATGTAAATGTATATTTTATGTTTTATGTGCGATGATTTACCAGTTGTAAGCGTCCCGGGAACGGGGCCCTACATCTGCATATCTTTTGCAGAGTCTAAAAACTTAGGCCCAAAATGTCTTCTTCAGTGGTGAGTGTTTCCACTACACTTTCATTGTGCACTATCTCGAGCTCATCTTCCTCTGAGATTCTTAATTCTGATACTTCTTTAATGTTGGCTCCTTTCAGCAGCCCAGCATCATGTCTTCTTCTTTTGTATGCTTTCGCATGTAGTTTATCCACCACTTGAATCATGTGCATATATAAGCATAGATCATTCTATGATCTTTCATCTGATAACTTTGGAAAGAACTTATCATGCAGGTATGATGTACGGCTGGGGTGTAGCAGTTTAATTACTACTGGGTCAAAAATTCTTATCTTTTCACCTTTCTTCCCCTCAGCATTCCTTAGTAGCACCATTTCTTTTGTCTTCTCCACATATCCCCACTCAGTTATGGGAATAGTGTATTGATTTCCTGCTATGACGTTGATGGCTGCTGTTTTTCTGTTTGAGTATCCAACCCTCCTTATGAGTTCATCATCAACCATAGTAGAGGAGTTGATGTTTGATCTTTTTCTTTTTTGAAGTCTTTTCTTATGTTCAGCATCTTCCCTCTTAGCCTCCTTCAGTACATCATCTACAAATCTTGTTTTCATCCTACCCACTGATACAAAAGGTCTTTTCCTCTTGGATGGATTGGATAGTTTGAGATGATCAGGCTTTGCAGGTCTTTGATGTCTCTCCCAGGAAGTCTTAGTAATGTTTCTACATCATGGAAGTATTCAATTCTTCCAGATGTCCTCTTGATGATAGCACAGTCCCATTCTTGATCATATTTCCATGCCATTATTCTGTTGTCTTCCAGAGAGGATGGACTAGTAATGTGGTCAAACAATTCTATTAAACTAGACTTCTTCTCTACGATTTCTCTGACTGTTGTTCCCAATGGCCACACTTTGCCAGGAATGACTGCTCTTGGTTCTTTGATCAGTTTTTCTTTTCTTTTGTGCTGATCTTTAGATTCAACAGTTATAGGATCAGCAGGAAGTTTGCTTTGTTGCTCATAAGATGGGTGTGGAGCTTCAGTTCTGAATCTGACTCCAGTATCAAGTTCAACAGACATTACATGTTCCATCATTCTTCTCAGCTCAGTAATACTTCTTCCTTTAAGCTCATGACCCTTATAGTTGTGACCCTGTAGCCAACATACCATATTGTACTTGCTCAGTTTTGTTGTATCACAATGACCTAGATCTTTATTGATTTTCTGAATGGCTTGAAAAGTAGTGAATGATTCATAGTCACAACTTGGAATAATGAACCAAGCAAGCTCAAACTTTTTCAGTATATCTTTCATCTCAGTCATGTTGATTCTTTCAACCATGTCAACTGGGAACCCATGATTGATCAGTTTCATAAACACAGATGACTCGGTCCTCTCATCCATAATGTCTTTTGTTGTAAGGAGAACATCACTCTTTGATTCTTCTTGATCTTTGTTAGATTCATCTTAAATCAGCTCTCTCCATTCAGCATCACTCTCAGCTTCATCTTCATCATGAGTTACTTGCTTTAATGGTGACACATGCACTGAATGAGTGTGCTCTGAAGATGTATGCCTTGACTTCTTTGGTGTCTCTTCAATATTGATTGTTTGTATATTTGCTGAACCCAAATACTTCCTTTTTCTTGAGTATTGCATAAGTTGCTTTGAAGTTTCAGCAGGTTTCTTTAGTTTCTCATATTCAATAGCAGATATCTTCATCTTCAGCTGATCAATCTCTTCTTCTTTTCTTTGCAACAAAGCTGATTGATCATAGAGAGACTCATTCATTTGACCAACCTTCACCCTTAGCTTTTTATTTTCAATATTCTCATTCTTTGCTGAGTCTTTAAGTTCTTTAACCTGCTCATGCAATGCATCAATCACTTCATTGTTTTCTTGAATGTTCTCCCGCATTCTTTTCAGACTTGATTCTTGCTTCATTAGCTGATCATCTTTTACTTTCATCATTCACTTCAACTCCTGAATTCTTTGCTTTCTATTGTTAGACTTCAGACCAAACTTGTTGTATTCAGCAACCAGATAACTCTTGCTGACAGGTATATGAGTATCACTTAAATCATCTTCATTGTAGGAAATCACATCTACATAGTTTGCCTCTTCTTCTTCCTAATGTTGAGAAGCAATCTCATCATGATTTACTTCTTCATGGGCTACACTTGCTAAGCTGGAACTGACCTCAATAGCTTGATTTTCCGATTCTTAATGTGGTTGTTGTTGTTGATGCTCAGTGACCGGAGAGACTGGTTTAGTTTCATCTAAGAATACAGGGAATTCAGTTTTGGTTAATGACAGTTGACTGTACTTGCTTGTGAGGCTAAATCTGTCTCCCGAGTGTATATGCTCTCAGTGGATGAATTTTCTAGATTTGGAGGTTGTTGAAAAAGCTGCATTTGAAGCTGATTTGGTGATTGAGGGTGAATTAGAGAGATTGGTTCTGTGTTTTGGCTGGCTGGTGAATTTGGTAGGGATGGTTGAGGTTGATGATGTATGGGTGATATATCTGGTGAGTGAGTGTCTTGAACAGAGTTAGTTGATGAAACCTCCTGTTGATCTTCCACACAAGCTCTTAAGGAATGTTTGCATGGGCATCTACCACATGATCAAACATGGGTATGTCTCCTCCTTCATATTTCCCATATATTTTATTCAGTACAGATCTGCCAAGGTGTGCTTGAACGAACACACCACCATCCATAGTAGTTCCAGGCAGTTCAGCATTAATGATTAGTTGCAGAAACCTTGGAAACATATACATCTTGTCAGCCTTCTGTATATTGATGTGATCACATAAGCAGTTGAAGATGTACTTTGAGTAATTGTAGGTTCTTCCCTCAAAAACACCAATAATGCCTGAAGAGATATGCCTTGAAAATCTGTCAAGTCTAGATTTTCTGTTTGAGATGCACTTAAGATAAGTGTGGCAGAGAAATCTGTACGGCTTGCAGAGTCTTCCTTTCTTGATTTCTCCCTTCTCAAAATCACCGTCATACCCCATCGAGAGAAAAACTTTCTCTATGTATTCATTTTCGAACACATCAGGATGATCAGCTTCTACATCTCCCAACTCAAGAACCCTTCTTATTGTCTGTTCATCGACTCTGAGTCTTCGATTCTTCATATCAACCACAATAACTTGACCATCTTCCTCTATTTGGGCGGAGTTCTAGAAATCAGTGATGTGTGATTGATGAATCACAGGCTCTGCTGATAAGGCATAGAACAACCTAGATCTTCTTAGATATCGGATAATATCTTGACACCCTTCTGAAACAGGGTCGTCTGGGTTTAAGAAAGCACACACATTGTGCTCTCTCGCAAATCGATTATCCATCTGTTCATAAGAAGAAGATTTCGTTAGAATCACATTATTGATATGAGAATACGAACAGTTGTGAGATTAAACAAGAATCAAACAGTTCATTCTTGAATATTATGACATGTTTTACCTTTAAAACAACGGATTAAGAACACAGATATATGTTTGTTTAATGTTTTGATTTGGTGAAATTTGAATGTTATAGAAGGGGAAAAGTTTGTTGAGAGTGTGTTTTTCTAGGTCTGAAAAAGTGAACTGAAAAAGTGAACTGAAAAAGTGAATAATGAATTTTGAAGTCAAACAACATCATTTATACTTTCAGACACATTAATTTTACCACACTAATGAAGTGGGACCCTCAACAAATTCTTCCGCAGATCATCTACGGATTCCATAAATCATCTGAGGATGTCTTAACGACATCTGCTGATGAAGTATAACTTACATTTTTCACAGATTACCAAACTGAAATTAAATTATATTTGTTGACCTTTGCTCATCCGTAGTTTACCGATCTACGGGTAAACATTTAAATTTTCAACACAGTAGCTTCTTCTAATGCTTAAGATGGCACAATGCAGAGAAATATTGTTGTATGGTCCAAGTCCATTGCTTAGAACCATTTATTGTTTTTGGGCCTCTTTGACTTTGTATTCATGACAATTTAGCACAAGAAAGTTTAACATGATTTTAAAGAAAATTTCATGTATCCAGGAGCTAAGATGGTGTTCAGATTCCAATTCCTTCAAATTGATAATAAGATAAACAAAGCTGTTGATTGATAAACTTAACTTCATGAATTCTACTCCTCCTAAATTTGTGATTAATGATGACATTAAGCATTTATCATACATTTCTAAGAAGAATAGCATAAGTGACATTTAACTGTATGATGATGCTTAGACATATATACACTTATGATGGGATCATACTATAATACTAAGCCTCTTCCTTATGAGTTATCTTGTTGAATTGGTACCTGAAAAAAGTTCTGATTGCAAGTATATTATGCACTTAAATCCATGCAAGAGCTCTTGTATCAACTAGGCATGTTGTTTATCATGTTTTCATATTGATTTGGAAATAACTGTTATGGGGTTCACATTCAATTTACAAAGATTTTGACCTCTCTTCGCAAGTCAAATCATCACTTTTTCACACTTAAGAACTATGTACTTTAAGTTATAAGTTCTATCTTGAGATGAATTTGGCACCTCATTAATGCAATGATGTAAAAGCTCTTAGATTATTATACAATTGATCACATTGGATTCTTTTGAGAGCTTAGATATGATCATCATCAGGTCACCAGGTCTTTACTCACGTAAAACAGAGGTGCCTTTAACCCAAGTCTTTGTTCACACAAAACTGAGGGATGATGAGGATCATGATCTTTTCACCTTTTGTAACTGATATTAAGTATGGTGATCATACACCCAGGTCTTTGTTCACTCAAAACAGAGGGCGTATCATTTGCAAAGATAGATATCATAAAGTGTTGGTACATGGTGTGTTTAGATAAGTGATTTGGTCATATCAGAATAAGACTCACTTTGTATTCTCAAAATGAAGTTTCCCACAAACAATCACTTAGCATTATGTGTGAAATCCGTCACCTAAAGGTCCGTCAATTAATGTGGCTTCCGTTAACTTCACTTTGATCATTCATTCCTCATCCTTATAAACTATTCGTGTGGATATCATACTTGCTTTATCATCTTTATTCTTGTGATCTCATCGTAAACGTATGCTATATTTAAAACTTTTACAATTTTCATCATCGTTATCACTAAATATACCATTTTTATATAATATTATTGTCATTAATAGAACCATTTTTAAGTTACCAATATCATTAATTACATTTTTATCATTAATATAATTAGCCTATTAAAGTCGTTTTCAACCGAAACAACTTGGGAAAACTCGGGGGTTAAGTGCAGGGACCAAATGTGGCTTTTTGTCAAACTAGGGCTGGGTATAAATACCCCATTTCTAATCTCCACTTTTCTCCTCCTCCTTGCACCAAACCGCCCCTTTTCTTCACGTTTTCACCGGCAAGACCTCAACTACTACCGAGTCTACTCTATTCTTGCAAGTAGACGACCTTGGTCGTACCTTTTCTTGTTAGTTCACTACTCTCCATTTAGGGTTTCGGGTGTTCAGGGCCAACCCGAGCACATTAGGTCGTGTGGGTGCGTGTGATGTCTTTCAGCGTGTTCTTCTTGTTCGGGTGTGTGCAAAATATGTTTCTAGAAGGGCTTGTGGTTTAAAACTCGTGCACGGTGTAGCCGAAGGCTACACTACACTTCTACAGTCGCGATTCTGTTGTTCTAACGACTGGGTCGATCATGTGACTGAGCCGTGTGACTGGGTGAGTCGTGCGATTGTGTCCTTTGTACGAATGAGTTATGCGGATGGATGATGCGTGCGATTGAATCAATGAGGATGGATGATGTGTGCGATTGAGTCAATGCGGATGAATGAGTGTGATTGTGTGTATAACACTCGACTGAATGCCTAGTCGCACGAATGGAGATTCAGTCGTACGAATGAAGCTGATTCGTACAAATGAAGGTTGATTCGTGCGTATGGTTGTTGAGTCGTGTGATTGGGTGCTGCGTGGTTCGACTGAAGGCTGAGTCGCACGAATGAAGGTTCAATCATACAAATGAAGCTGATTCGTAAGAATGAGGGTTGTTTCATATGGATGGAGTGTTGAGTCGTGTGTATGGTCCTGTTGTGTGATTGGAGTTGTTGTGTGTGAATTCCTTCTTGTGTGTGGTGTGTGTATGTCGTGTGATGTTAAGGTGACATCGACACAGTTGCCATTGCTAATGATAATGTTAAAGTCAACACTATTAAACTTACTAATGTTATTCCAAATTAAATCAACTTAACACTTTACAATTATCAACAACCAATTCGTAGCCACTAATATTTACCAAATACTTCTCCAATAACAAAGAAACTTTTGACGGGTTTGCTAGAACACAAAATCCATGTTTAAACTTTTAAACATTCTGAAAAACGCAGCGGATATATGGCTTTTTAAAACGATTTTAAAGCTGAAAATCTTATCTTCTATATGTTCATTTGTTATGAAAAACAAACCAAATCATGAGGATCATTCTTATGTGAATAGACAAGCTATGTGTACATATAATAACACAATATGGCAACCTCAAAGGGCTGCCAAAAAACTACCTCCTTCCAGCAGTTAGATGTTGATGAATGAAAGGAGTTTGAAGGCTGAAATGTTGCCAAAGCTTCCAAGTTGGACTTCCTCCAACGTCGACTCCCACAAAGCTTTGAGTTACCTTCGCACTTGCTTGGATTTGGACTCCAAAACACCAAATGTAAGCTGCCAAATTGAGGCTTCCAAAACCGTGAGTTTGAGCAGCAACTTTGATGATGTTAGAAGATAGAATCGACCCCAAAGTTCCAAGAAAGGAACCCTCAAGTGTTTATACCCCAAGCCTTGTACAAACACCACTCTTGCTAGGTAGAGATACACCAAGATGAAGCTCAAAAAAACAATCTTCTGCTGCTTATTTCCGTGAACAAGAGGAGAGCAAAAGAGAGATTTTCTTTGTTGCATGTCAATTGAAATGATAATGGCTGGAACAACTTCTTTCAAGACCCCTTAATTGTGTTTAGTCTTTTCAAGATAAGTGGTCCAATAGAAACAAGGGGAGGGGGCCGAAAATCTCATTTGAAAAAGGGTTCCCCCCTTTTTTTAACACAATACACAAGTTGTGGGTCTTATAATTTGGTCCTCTTAGAAAATGTATACAACTAACCAATTAATTGTATAACATATATAGCCATTATTAATTTGTAATGTCATCTAACTATATAAATAACATTACAAATAATATCATTGAACAAAATATCCTAATAAATTGTTCCATGTCATATGCAACTTGTTTAGAAAACCCATTTTCTAAATTGGTGTTAATATTTTATTGCATGATCATATCATCAATAATATTATTTGGTGTTTGCTAAGCTTGTTATTGGGTATAACCCGACTTGGATCATAACGTACTAACCACATCAATATTCTAAGTGTTTTGGGCACATGGAATCCTACAATCTCCACTTGCCCAAGATTCATAGAAGATTGATGCAAGCAGCAGAAATAGCCACCGCCTAACAACTTTTACTACCCTTAATACGCATGACTTATAGCCATTCAATAACATCATCCCTTTCAAGTACCCTACTTGATATGAATTAGGTGAATTAATCATCTATCCTTTTGTTACAGATGTCATGTTAAATCCAAGGACACAGAATGATCATTCCTTGTTGATTTAACTTAATCAGGCCTTAGACATCTAACTCTCAACGAATAAGAGGAACAAATTCCATCTTGACTACATACGTTTCTCACAAACACCTCGTGTTATACCTGGACATATCCTTATGTACTGTCCACTATTTCAGGACAGTGAAGAATGCTCAAGGTATAATACTTGGTGAACATCAAAACCCAATATGTATCTCAGGTCGGAGGATACCAAATGATATTCGCCTTTACTCAAATTTATTTATGATCAATCAATAAGATTCCATGTAGTAAAATTTGAGATGCGGGTTAGTCCAATATTTGTAACCCACAAATATCTATGTACCTTGGTAGCAACCCATTGCTCTATATTCATCCTTATGAATATCAACCAATCCAAGTTCATAATAGTCTTACCTTCAAACTTGTTCCCACAAGTATGAACGACTACGGACATTTAGAGTAAACATTTTACTCATGGATTAAACATGCTAAATTGGAATATTATTTGAAACATTATAACCAAATAATTTTATTCAAATAATAGAAAATTCCATATATCCAAATGCTAAATTTACAGATCATATCCAATCACTAGAATATCGAAGTCCCATGGCACAAGTATGACCTTCATGCTTTGCCTTTTCAAGGAGCTTCGTGAGAGGATCAGCAACGTTTTGATCCGTGTGAACTTTGCGAATACATATCTTTCCTTTTCAACTTCATCTCGTATGTAGTTGAATCTCCGCTCAATGTGCCTAGTCTTTTGATGAGCACGGGGTTCCTTGATTTGAGCAATCGCACCCTCGTTGTCACAAAAAATTTCTAGGGGGTCCTGAATGGAAGGGACAACCCCTAGATCGGCAATGAATTTCTTCAACCATGCAGCTTCTTGAGCTGCCAATGAGGCGGCGACATATTCTGATTCTGTAGTTGATAGAGCCACCACATCCTGCTTGGAGCTCTTCCAGAGACAGCTCCTCCATTCAGAATGAAAATGTATCCCGATTGTGATCGTGAATCGTCACGATCGGTTTGGAAACTTGCATCCGTGTAACCTTTTACAACGAGTTCCTCGTCACTAGATCCATAGATCAGGAACATATCTCTTGTCCTCCTTAGGTACTTAAGTATGTTCTTAACAGCCATCCAATGACTGTTTCCAGGATTCTGCTGGTAACGGCTTGTCATGCTTAAGGCGCATGACACGTCCGGTCGAGTGCATATCATTGCATACATGATGGATCCTATAGCAGATGCGTATGGGATTGCCTTCATTTTATCTTGCTCTTCCTTTGAGCTTGGACATTGAGTCGTACTCAATATCGTTCCTCTTTGAATAGGTACGGTACCTTTCTTAGAATTCTCCATCTTGAACCTTTTCAAGATTTTATCAATATATGCACTTTGATTCAAACCAATCAACCGCCTTGATCTATCCCTATAGATCTTTATTCCCAGAATATAGGCGGCTTCACCAAGATCCTTAATGGAAAAACAACTTCCAAGCCAGGTTTTTACACCTTCCAAGGTTGGAATGTCATTTCCAAATAGTAGTATGTCATCAACATACAATACTAGGAAAGTTATTGTGCTCCCACTAGCCTTCTTATACACACAAGCCTCATCAGCGTTTTTGATGAAACCAAATTTCTTTACTTCCTCATCAAAACGGTGATTCCAGCTTCTCGATGCTTGTTTCAATCCATAGATTGATTTCTTTAACTTGCATACTTTATTAGGATGTATTGGATCGACAAAACCTTCAGGCTGAACCATATAGACATCTTCCTCAAGATATCCAATTAGGAAAGCGGTTTTGACATCCATTTGCCAAATCTCATAATCATAATGAGCAGCTATGGCAAACAATATCCTTATAGACTTTAGCATCGCAACAGGTGAGAAGGTTTCATCATAATCAACCCCTTGAGTTTGAGTGAAACCTTTTGCTACAAGTCTAGCTTTATAAGTATCCAAGTTTCCATGCATATCGGTTTTCTTCTTGAAAACCCACTTACTTCCAATTATCTTGGAGTTAAGAGGTGGTACAACCAAGTCCCATACTTGATTGTCATACATGGATTGCATCTCAACGTTCATGGCTTCAAGCCATTTGTCACAATCCGTGTTGGACATTGCATCATGGTATGTGGTTGGTTCATCAGAATCTATCACATAGCATCCATCCATGAAAAATCCATATCTTTCAGGTGGATTACTAGTTCTACCACTTCTGCGAACGTGTTGTGTGTATTGATCACCCACTTGATCATCCTCAACATCCTCATGTTGAGTGCTAGTTTCAACCAAACGTGCATCGGGCTGTGGTTCTTGATCTTCCTCAAGATCCACTGTTCTACTGCTAGCTCCTTCCATAAGGAACTTTGCTTCTAAGAACTCACCCTTTCTGGCAACAAACACTTTTTGTTCCATTGGATCATAGAAATAATATCCCATAGAATCTCTAGGATATCCAATAAAGATACACTTGGTGGACCGGACATCCAATTTGTTTGGGGTGGGAGTCTTAACATAAGCCTCACATCCCCAAATCCTTAAGTACGATAGGGATGGAACTCTTCCATGCCATATCTCAAAAGGTGTCCTTTCTACCTTTTTGGTTGGGGCCATATTTAGAATACGGGCCGCGGAGAGCAGAGCGAAACCCCAAAATGATAGAGGTAATGTGCTTCTAGCCATCATAGATCGGACCATATCCAATAAGGTTCGATTCCTCCTGTCAGACACACCATTATGTTGTGGTGTTCCAGGTGGAGTGAGATGTGAGACAATCCCACAACTCCTAAGATGATTTTGAAAGGCATCACTTAGGTATTCACCTCCTCTATCGGTACGAAGAATTTTAATTGACTTGTTGAGTTGATTTTCTACTTCATTTTTGAAGATTTTGAACATTTCAAAAGCTTCGTCTTTGTGCCTTAACAAGTACACATACCCATAGCGACTATAATCGTCGGTAAAGGTAATGAAGTATCTTTCGCCATTCCTAGTCATTGGCTTAAAAGGACCACATACATCTGAATGTATGATTCCTAATAATCTTTTGCCCTTTCGGTAGTTCCACTAAAGGGTGCCTTAGTCATCTTACCTTGTAAACAAGACTCACAAACATCAAATGAATCACATTCATTTGTTTTTAAAAGACCATTCTTTTGAAGTGTTTGTAAACGTTTCTTGTTTATATGACCAAGACGACAATGCCAAAGATAGGTATCACTTAAGTCCAACTTGAGTTTCTTGGTGTTAGTTTGGTACAATGAACTATTTAAAGTATTTTCATGAACCAATTCATAAATACCATTAATTGGAATAGCTTTAAAATAGAACATTCCATTAAAAGAAACATGAATATCATTTTAAAAGATAATACATAATCATAATGTCTTAATTGGGATACAGAAATAATGTTCCTAGTCAAACTAGGAGCATACAAAACATTCTTCAAAATAACTTCCAAACCACTTGGAAGTCTTAGGATGTAGTCTCCACGAGCTTCAACTAAGACTTTAGTTCCATTTCCCATGAAGAGGCTAACATCCCCTTGTTTGAAGTCCCTACTTCTTGTGAACCCCTGCAACAAATTGCAAATGTGAGTTCCACATCCGGTATCCAATACCCATGTGTTAGAAGATGTAACATTAAGATCAATATGAATCATGTATATTGTACCTGAGGTCTGCCCGGCATCCCTCTTGGCTTTCAGCTCTTGGAGATGGACAGGACAATTCCTTGCCCAATGTCCAATCTCCCCACACTTGAAGCATGGGTCATTAGTAGAAACCTTTTGCTTCTTCTCTTGTGGTTTGGGAGGCACCCTTGCCACCCCTTTCCCTTTTCCCCAAGTAGGTCCCTTACCCTTGGCAACCTTTGCCTTGGGTGCGGGACGAGGCCTTTTATTGTTTCCTTCACCATTCATTGATGGTGAGAACGGGTAAAACCCTTTTCCCATGGCCGCCTCGGCCGTTTTGAGCATTGAGTGAAGTTCACCAATGCTTTTGTCCCATGCATTCATGTTGTAGTTCAACACGAATGTCTCGAACCTCTTGGTAAGGCCATTGAGGATCAAATCCGTGGCTAATTCCTTCGAGACGGGACAATTAAGCCTCTCGAGGCGGTCAATGTGACTTTTCATCTTAAGTACATAAGATGAAACAGATTGGTTTTCGTCCATACGACATGCATGGAGCGCTCGAACCGTTTCGAAGCGCTCAACCCTTGCTTGCTGTTGGAACGTTTCCTTCAGCTGGTTATCATGTCATAAGCCCCGTGGTGTTCATACTCCTTTGGAGATCCGGAGTCATGCTCGCTAGCATGAGACAAGACACTTGGACGGAGTCCTCAGTGTATTTCAGCCAATCATTAAAGGCCTCCTCATCATCCTCGCTAGGTTGATCGGGGATAGGGTCGTCTAAAACATACGATCGTCTCTCTTGCTTGAGAACAATTCTCAAGTTTCGATACCAATCGATGAAGTTGTTATGGTTTAGACGTTCCTTTTGGAGGATCGCTCGTAGAGATTGTTTGACGCGGATGAGTTATCGGAATTATCATATTAGAGGCCATCTACAAAATTTAACAAAGTTTTTTTTAGTATTTTCGATATTGTAATTTTAATAACAAATGTCTTACAAGACCTTTTCATATTAAAACCTAGAACCCAATATTACATTTAATTGTGGTTAGGTGACCTTTATCCCACGTTTTAAATTAATAAGGTGGTCAACGTTTGACGATTGCAACCATTTGCAACTTCTAGAGGTATGGGATCGACTTTTGAACATCACATGTAAAGTCGGCATGTAAATCCCATCAACACCATTTGGAAACCACATTTTAGGTGATCCATTCAACATGGTTTGCAAATCAAGTTACCCTACTTGCACACACATGTGAGTTTACAATATAAGTGGTTAGGTGACCTTTATCCCACCAATGTGGTATTCCCTCCTTAAGTCACAAGTTCCCTCAAAATGGTTAGGTGACCTTTATCCCATTAAAAGTTTCCAAATGACTTAAGTGTTGTGCAAAAGGATGGTGTTAAACTTGTTAGTCAAATGTTTAGAGATTTCGTAATCTAGTTTAGAAAACTCTATGTACTTGTATTTGTTATGCTTTCAAATACAAGATACCCTATGGTCCTTTGATTAAAACTATTTTAATCTTTAAAACCATTAAATCATTTTAATAACCTTTTATTACCTTCTAATGATTAAGAACCATTATTTTTATAACTTGTTAAGTTTGTTAATTAGTTTGTAATGCATGTTCAAATTCCAATCATACAATCAAATAACAAACAATCAAACAAGCATATATATACAAACATGAGTGCATAACCATAGCTACTAAGTTGACAACACTTGTTTGCCATAAAAAGTGTTGTCATAAGGTCTTTTCTAAGGTTGAAAACAATCACAAAATGCAGGTCATCTTGGACCCCACTTGAACTTGTATCCATATGCTTCAAGTTCCATGTCTTTGATGTCCATCTTCGGGTCTTGAACTTGTGCATCTTCCTTTTACAAAATTGTATCCTAATACATTTTTCTAATAAAAGAAATGCACCTAATCTATTACAAACCAAATGAATGAATAATTACAACCCAAAAATGAAACAAAATTACAACCAAATTGAATGAATGAATACAACCAACACAAGCATCCAAACATCACAAGGTCAATGGCTAGGTTATGCACTTTATCATCCAATGATCATAACATCAAAACATCTAATGAAACCCCTTTTAAAACCACCAAATTTCAGCCAACATAAACTGAAATTTTGGTTTTAAATATTGTCCAAACAATCCATTTCATAATGTGTTCTTTCAAGGTCTAATCACTAGCATGTGTCATATAACCTTGAAAGTGGGGAATCATTCAACCAAACTATAGCAGCCCAAAACCAGCCTATAACTAGTTTATTATCATGCTTTAAAACCAATTTTAAAGACAAAACAAGCAAGTCATCCACATAACCGGCTCTTGATGCCATTGACGGGTTTGCTAGAACACAAAATCCATGTTTAAACTTTTAAACATTCTGAAAAACGCAGCGGATATATGGCTTTTTAAAACGATTTAAAGCTGAAAATCTTATCTTCTATATGTTCATTTGTTATGAAAAACAAACCCAAATCATGAGGATCATTCTTATGTGAATAGACAAGCTATGTGTACATATAATAACACAATATGGCAACCTCAAAGGGCTGCAAAAAACTACCTCCTTCCAGCAGTTAGATGTTGATGAATGAAAGGAGTTTGAAGGCTGAAATGTTGCCAAAGCTTCCAAGTTGGACTTCCTCCAACGTCGACTCCCACAAAGCTTTGAGTTACCTTCGCACTTGCTTGGATTTGGACTCCAAAACACCAAATGTAAGCTGCCAAATTGAGGCTTCAAAACCGTGAGTTTGAGCCAACTTTGATGATGTTAGAAGATAGAATCGACCCCAAGTTCCAAGAAAGGAACCCTCAAGTGTTTATATACCCAAGCCTTGTACAAACACCACTCTTGCTAGGTAGAGATACACCAAGATGAAGCTCAAAAAAACAATCTTCTGCTGCTTATTTCCGTGAACAAGAGGAGAGCAAAAGAGAGATTTTCTTTGTTGCATGTCAATTGAAATGATAATGGCTGGAACAACTTCTTTCAAGACCCCTTAATTGTGTTTAGTCTTTTCAAGATAAGTGGTCCAATAGAAACAAGGGGAGGGGGCAAAAATCTCATTTGAAAAAGGTTCCCCCCTTTTTTTTAACACAATACACAAGTTGTGGGTCTTATAATTTGGTCCTCTTAGAAAATGTATACAACTAACCAATTATTGTATAACATATATAGCCATTATTAATTTGTAATGTCATCTAACTAATATAAATAACATTACAAATATATCATTGAACAAAATATCCTAATAAATTGTTCCATGTCATATGCAACTTGTTTAGAAAACCCATTTTCTAAATTGGTGTTAATATTTTATTGCATGATCATATCATCAATAAATATTATTTGTGTTTGCTAAGCTTGTTATTGGGTATAACCCGACTTGGATCATAACGTACTAACCACATCAATATTCTAAGTGTTTGGGCACATGGAATCCTACAACTTTTACACAAATATCACCGGCAATGGTGACGATTTCTAATACTTGGATCTACATAAGATCTAATACGTGTGTCTGCTTGTGTGTGTTACACACGACCGAACCAATACAACCCAAACCAACCGAACGTTACGATTTACTTTATACATGTCATTAATGCTTAACAATAACTGTCAATAGGTGTTTCACCGTTCATTGCATACAACATTTGGAAACTTTGATCATTCATACTTACCACTTAACAAGTGAGTTTCATGGCCCCTTTTTATGCTTATACAATATTTTAATCATTTACAAACTTGGGGGAAAAGTATGCTCACCCATTTTCTTTATGTTGTACAACTTACATACAATTACATACTTGGAATCAACGTGATACTACTTTGTGAGTACTTATCTGATACATGCTTGAGTTCGTTGTGTGGTACTTTCTTACAACCATTTAATTCTAGAGTGGGGACCGACGAATAGGTATTGGTAGTACTACTGGGTTGACACCCCCACCCTTGTTTGTTGGTATACTAGTTGGTACCAACAGTGGCCAGGAACAGGCCTTGGGTGAATATATTCCCACAAGATTCTGTGTGTACGTCGTTAGGTTTGGTTGTAAAGCTCATTGTCATGTGATTTTGCTTACTTATAACTGTATTCACGGTATTCCACGACAATTACTATACAGCATCAATTACTTATTTACTTTTAAACCTGCGAGCTCACCAACAATTTTGTTGACCATTTTGAGCATATCTTTTCAGGTGACAATGCTAACTGAAGATCTAGGTGTGTTGCCTTAGTGGAGACCCTAGGATGCATTTTTGAGACTAAACATATTCGACAAACATTCTTTTTGGAACATTGTTGTAGTTTGATTAAACAATATCATTCTTTTGTTACTTGTTCCCGCGTTGTGGGAATTACAATACCATGTTATCATTATTTGATTATGTGAATCATTTATCATGTTATGCTTATGGCTATGTTGTCGTGAATATTAACCAAGCACGACACAAGTCTCCTTTGTGTCAGGTGTCGTCATGACACGCTTTATCATCATTTATTATATTGCATCTCTATTGTCTACCATGTGTTATGACGTCCCGTCTCGTTACATCCCCGTGTTTCCACTTTTAGCGAGGGTGTGACGGATTGGTATCAGCCATTGGTTATAGAGAATTAGGAAATTCACTTGACCTAGACTATAACATAGGAACCTTCTTGTAGATTTGCATGCTAGGGTTGTGTGCATTTTATATCACATGTGTGTTCCTCATTACTTGTTCGTTTATCTCTCTGCCTTGTGATCTATTCACCCTGTGAGGGAGCCCTCATGCTCACTCCTTATGGGATGCTTTTATTGGACCTTCCGTTCCCTCTGGCGCAGAGTTGTTTTATTAAATCCGGGTATTAAACCCGAAGAGATCTTCACAGATCACGCAATTGCGCTTGACCACGGACACTGGGATTGACCCTGAGGAGGTTATGTCTGAAACCTCGAAAGAGGAGAAGATAGACAACCTTCGCTAGACTAAACGTGATATTATGCATGGATGTGCAATTATTATGATGGGCTACTGTTGGAACATTACCGATTCATGGTGTTAGAACTACACGACTTGCATTTGATGTGTGGTAACAATAAGTGTGATATTAACTTGGAATGCTGGACTTTGGTAAGTGGTATGGATGATATACTTTGAAATGGTTAAAGCTTATGTGTTTGCTACTTTTATGATTAGAAAATGCTGCCTCGAAGAGTTACCCGCATCAACAGTAGCGGAGTGAAGCCCCGAGGGGCAGAGGCAGAGGTAGGGTAGAATACCGAGAGCAAGTGATGGTCCTGCCAGTAACACTTAGGGAACATGAAACTTTGACATGGCGGCTCTGATCGCTCAACAGCTGGCCGCACTGATCCCGACTATTGTGGCCCAAGTGAGTGATGCTCTTCAGAATCACCACCCCCACGGGGATGGTGGCAATGATAATGAGGATAATGGAGAAAGAGGTCGAGGTGGGATTGAAACTGAAGTGGGAAATGGAAACCCGACTGGGAACGAGAGTAATCAGGAAACCAGGAATGGTGGAACAACATGTAATGAGACTGGGTTTGTTAATGCTAGAAGGGGATGTTCGTACAAGGATTTTGCGGCCTACAAACCGAAAGAATTTGATGGAAAAGGTGGAGCGATAGCCCTGACCAAGTGGCTCGATAAAATGGAGGTAGTGATTGACATCAGCGAATGCCTCGATAGCCAGCAGATCAAGTATGCCACGTGTTCACTACAGGGCAAAACACTAACTTGGTGGAACACCCAGGTTCAGGCTAGGGGAAGAGAATCAGCGACGCAGATGTCATGGGATGAGTTTAAGGCCCTAATCACTGAGGAGTACTGCCCCCTCAATGAGATGCAGAAACTGGAGCATGAATTCTGGAATCATGCTATGGTGGGGGCCGGGCACGCAACTTACACTGATCGATTTCATGAGTTGGCAAGACTGGTTCCACACCTAGTAACTCTAGAATCCGAGAGAATCGAGAGGTATATTTGGGGACTTGCGCCTCAAATGCGGAGATGGTAACACAGATGCTCCTCCTACGATCCAGACCGCAATTCTAAAGGCTGGTGCTCTGACAGACGAGATGGTGAGAACAGGGGTTTTGGGAAGAGGAATAGAGAAAAGAAAGGATGTTGGGAAAACGAGCCGGTTGAGTGCTAAGAAATTTGACAAAAGGGCCAAGACAACCAGAAATTTTGTGGCCCGATGCAGGGCAAGAAAGAGAATGTTGGGCGCACCCCAAGTGTGATAGGTGCAACTTCCATCATCCGCCAGGAATATCGTGCCGGGTATGCGTGAACTGTAGATGCCCGGGGCATCTAGCGAGAGACTACAGAGTAGCGCCGATCTCGATTAACTCCGACGGGAATGCCAGGTCTGTTATGAGTGTGGAAGCCCTGACCACTACAGAAACGTGTGCCCCAAACTGAATCAGGCGCCAGGTCAACAAGGGAACAACCAGCAACCGGTGATGGCCATAGCTGGAAATCAAGGCCTAACAAATCAAGGAAATACAGCTTGGGGACGTGCATTTTTCATTGGAGCCAACGATGCCTGTTAGAACCGAATGTTGTCACGGGTACGTACTTACTCAATCATCACTTTGCATCTATATTATTTGACACTGGAGTAGACAATAGCTTTATATCTTCTGAGTTTGTGCAATTGCTTGATTTGAGTCTTAGTAGGCTAGAAACTAGCTACTCTATAGAAATGGCCAATGGTAGGGTTGTACAGGCTGATGAAATCATTAGAAAGTGCTTGATGATATTGGAGAACCAGGCCTTCGATATAGACTTGATATCCTTCGAGTTAGGGAGTTTCGATGTGATTGTGGGAATGGATTGGTTGTCGGAACATAAAGCTGAGATTGGCTGCATGGACAAAGTAGTATGTATCCCCATGCCAAACGGGGAGGTGCTCAGAATTCAAGGAGAACGACCGGGAAGAAGCCTAAATCTTATCTCCTGTATGAAAGCACGCCGAAACTTATGGAAGCAATGCTATGCATTTCTGGCTCATGTAGTAGAAAAGAAAGAAAAGGAGAGGAAATTGGCAGATATTCCAGTAGTACGGGACTACCCAGATGTATTTTCTGATGACTTGTCTAGCTTTCCTTCTGCACGACAAGTGGAATTTCGTATAGAATTGGTTCCTGGAGCTACACCGGTAGCAAAGACGCCATATCGGTTAGCATCATCTGAAATGCAAGAGTTATCTAGTCGGTTACAGAACTACTGGAGAAGGGTTTTATCCGGCCAAGTCACTCACCATGGGGAGCACCGGTGTTATTTGTCAATAAGAAAGATGGGTCATTCTGAATGTGTATCGATTACCGCGAGTTGAACAAGCTAACTGTAAAGAATCGGTATCCTCCCTAGGATCGACGATCTGTTTGACCAGCTACAAGGAGCTTCATATTTCTCCAAGATCAACCTTCGATCTGGATACCATCAACTAAGAGTTTTCGAGGAGGACATACCGAAAACAGCATTCAGAACTCGTTACGGGCACTATGAGTTCTTGGTAATGCCGTTCGGGTTGACCAACTCACCAGCTGTGTTTATGGACCTAATGAATCGGGTGTGTAAACCTTATTTGGATAAGTTTGTGATCGTATTCATCGACGATATACTTGTCTACTCCCGATCGAAAGAGGATCATAAAGAACACCTCCGGGCAATACTGAAACTATTACGGGAAGAGAAACTTTTCGCCAAGTTCTCAAAGTGTGAATTCTGGTTGCGGGAAGTGAAGGTTTTGGGTCATGCAGTTAACGAGGATGGGATTCATGTAGATCCTGGCAAGATCGAAGCAGTGAAGAAATAGGATACATCCCACACACCTTCAGAGATACGGCAATTCTTAGGATTGGCCGGGTACTATCATCGCTTCATCGTGAATTTTTCGAAGATCGCTCAACCGTTAACACTATTGACTCAGAAAGACAAGAAGTTCGATTGGGGACATGCAAAGGAACAAGCGTTCCAAACGTTGAAAGAGAAGTCGTGCAACGCACCGATATTGTCCCTCCCAGACGGAACTGATGATTTTGTGGTATACTGCGATGCTTCACATCAAGGATTGGGATGTATACTAATGCAGAAGGATAAGGTGATTGCCTACGCTTCGTGACAACTTAAGGTGCACGAAAAGAACTATACCACTCATGATCTGGAGTTGGGTGCTATAGTATTTGCACTTAAGATATGGAGGCATTACCTGTATGGAACCAAATGCATCATCCACATAGATCATAAGAGCCTCCAACATATCCTGGATCAGAAGGAACTTAATATGCTTCAGTGACGTTGGGTAGAACTACTTAGAGACTACGATTGTGAAATCCGGTATCATCCAGGGAAAGCTAATGTGGTGGCTGATGCTTTAAGCCGCAAAGAACCCATGAAACCACTACGTGCTCGAGCGTTAGGATTGACTGTTCAAACGAATTTTAAAGCCCAAATCCAAATTGCACAAAGTGAGGCATTGAAAGAAGAAAACATTGCGGGAGAAGAATTCCAAGGGTTGGATAAACAAATGAGTTGCAAGGATGATGGTATACAGTACTTCATGGATCGTATATGGGTACCCAGATGGGGGGGTGTACGTACCTTACTCATAAATGAGGCACACAAGACGTGATATTCTATTCATCCTGGTGCAGACAAGATGTACCATGATCTTAAGGATCTGTACTGGTGGCCAGGCATAAAGAAATACATTGCTATGTACGTAAGTAGATGCTTAATGTGCTCGAAAGTAAAGCCGAACTTCAGAAACCATCGGATTATTACAGCAACCTGAGATTCCAGAGTGGAAATGGGAGAACATAGCCATGGATTTTATTACCAAACTCCCTAGAACGAGCAGCGGGCATGACTCAATATGGGTCGTAGTGGATCAGATGATGAAGTCAGCTCATTTCTTGCCGATCCGAGAAGACTACAAAATGGATAAGCTGGCGAGATTGTACATCAAGGATGTCGTGACAAGGCATGGAGTACCGGTGTCGATCATATCCGACCGTGACAGCCGATTTACTTCACGATTTTGGCAAACACTACAGAAAGCGATGGGCACTCGATTAGATATGAGTACCGCCTATCACCCACAGACAGACGGCCAATGTGAGCGAACTATACAAACGTTGGAAGACATGTTGAGGGCGTGTGTAATCGACTTTGGTGGTAGTTGGGACACTTATATACTGCTGATTGAGTTCTCTTACAACAACAGCTACCATACGAGCAATGGATTTGCTCCAATCGAAGCATTGTATCGAAGGAAATGTAGATCACCCGTTTGTTGGGCTGAGATTGGTGAAAGTCAGTTAACAGGCCCAGAGATCATTCAAAAAACAATCAACAAGATTTTCCGAATCAAAGATAGACTAAAGGCTGCCAGAGATCGCCAAAAGAGCTATGCCGACAACCGTCTGAAGCCTCTAGAATTTAACATTGGGGATCAAGTTTTACTCAAGGTCTCTCCTTGGAAGGGAACCGTTTGATTTGGAAAGAAAGGGAAGTTAGCCCCAAGGTATGTAGGACCATTCGAGATTACAAAAAGAATCGGTCCAGTGGCTTACCGATTAAGGTTACCACAAGAACTCAACGGTGTACATGATACGTTCCACGTGTTGAACCACAAGAAGTGTTGGCTGACGAATCCATTCACGCACCAATTGAGATCATGGATCATGGATCGAAAAGTCAAGCAATTGAAGCGTAGTAGAATACCAATTGTCCGCGTGAGATGGAATTCAAAATGAGGGCCAGAGTTTACATGGGAACTAGAAGACCAGATGAAACTTAAATATCCACATCTATTCGAGGATGACACTCTTGGACCTAACTCCAGCTGAATTTCGGGACAAAATTCTCTCAACTTGGGGAAACTGTGACATCCGTCACCTAAAGGTCTGTCAATTAACATGGCTTCTGTTAACTTTTCTTTGATCGTTCATTCCTCATCCTTAGAAACTATTCATGTGGATATCATACTTGCTTTATCCTCTTTAATCTTTTGATCTCATCGTAAACGTATGCTATATTTAAATCTTTTACAATTTTCATCATCGTTATCACTAAATATACCATTTTTATATAATATTATTGTCATTAATAGAACCATTTTTAAGTTACCAATATCATTAGTTACATTTTTTATCATTAATATAATTAGCCTATTAAATTCGTTTTCAACCGAAACAAACTTGGGAAAACTCGGGGGTTGAATGCAGGGACCAAATGTGACATTTTGCCAAACTAGGGCTGGGTATAAATACCCCATTTCCAGCCCTAGCCTCCATTACTTCATCTTCTTCTTCATCTTCTTCATCTCCACTTTTCTCCTCCTCCTTGCACCAAACCACCCCATTTCTTTGCATTTTCACGGCAAGACCTCGGCTACAACCGAGTCTACTCCATTCTTGTAGGTAGACAACGTTGGCCATCCTTTTTCTTGTTAGTTCACTGCTGTCCATTTAGGGTTTCGGGTGTTCGGGGCCAACCCGAGCACATGAGGTCGTGTGGGTGCGTCTGATGTCTTTCAGCGTGTTCTTCTTGTTCGGGTGTGTGCAAAATATGTTTCTGGAAGTGCTTGTGGTGTAAAACTCATGCACGGTGCAGCCGAAGGCTACACTGCACTTCTGCAGTCGCGATTCTGCTGTTCTAGCAACTGGGTCGATCATGCGACTGAGCCGTGCGACTGGGTGAGTCGTGCGACTGAGTCGTGCGACTGAGTCGGGCGACTGAGTCGTGCGACTGAGTCGTGCGACTGAGTCGTGCGACTGTGTCCTTCGTGCGAATGAGTTATGCGGATGAGTGATGTGTGCGATTGAGTCAATGCGGATGGATGATGTGTGTGATTGAGTCAATGCGGATAAATGAGTGCGATTGTGCGTGTAACGCACAACTGAATGCCTAGTCGCATGAATGGAGATTCAGTCATATGAATGAAGATGATTCGTATGAATGAAGGTTGATTCGTGCATATGGTTGTTGAGTCGTGCGATTGGGTGTTGTGTGGTACGACTGAAGGCTGAGTCGCACGAATGAAGGTTCAATCGTACGAATGAAGCTGATTTGTACGAATATGGGTTGATTCATGTGGATGGAGTGTTAAGTCGTGCGTCTGGTCCTGTCGTGCGATTGGAGTTGTTATGTGTGAATTCCTTCTTGTGTGTGGTGTGTGTATGTCGTGTCATGTTAAGGTGACATCGACACGGTTGCCATTGCTAATGATAATGTTAAAATCAACACTATTAAACTTACTAATGTTATTCCAAATCAAATCAACTTAACATTTTACAATTATCAACAACTGATTCGTAACCACTAATATTTACCAAATACTTCTCTAATAACAAAGAAACTTTTACACAAATATCACCGGCAATGGCGATGATTTCTTGTACTTGGATCTACATAAGATCTAATACGTGTGTCTGCTTGTTTGTGTTACACACGACCGAACCAATACGACCCGAACCAACCGAACGTTACTATTTACTTTATACATGTCATTAATGCTTAACAATAACTGTTAATAGGTGTTGACCGTTCATTGCATACAACATTGGAAACTTTGATCATTCATACTTACCACTTAACAAGTGAGTTTCATGGCCCCTTTTTATGCTTATTGATGGGTGTGGATAGTATATATATATTTTGATAAAGATTATCACACAGATTCAATTTTAATTGGTTATTACTAATACTAAATCACACACACAAAAGGCAATGTACCTGTCGTGTGGTAATATAGCGTTGGTAAGAACCGAGTATCAATCCGTGGACACACTAGCCTACTCAACAAACTTGATGTTGACTATCAGATTTGGTTTTTGTTAAAGAAATGATAATTTGCATTGGAAAGATTTTTAGGATTTAAAAATAAACAATAATAGAAAGAAAGTAAACTAAGATTTGAAGCGTTTAGGTTAAAACCAAGGGAATAAAAGTTATCATCCTAATTAGATTCCACTTATGTAACCGTGATGACTTGGTGGTGTGATTTAAAGATATGGACTAATGTAATTATGTTAATGTTTATAAAGATGAGTTGGCGAGATTTCTCGTCTATCATGCTGCCGTGGTGACTTGATCCTGTCAGGCTGAGTTTTACTGCTCAGATCAAAGCCCTAGTAATGTAGGTAAATCTTTTGTGACCTATTTGACATACGATTTCTGAAAACATAACTTAATGTCAAAAAGAGAGTTGATCAGGTTCCTTCCTAACATACCATTAATTTTAGAAAACCGTAACAATTACAGAAGTTTCCAAACTAATAAAAGGGAACCCGCAAATGATCAGAAAGTTAAAGTGATATGATTTCTAATAACCATTTCTAGTTCATTAGCCGTGGATTTATTATGAAGATCGGTTTCGCGAATGAAAGTTATTCATACGGTTTTTCAACTTTGTATGATGATCACAGTCACAAACCATAAATTTATAACTTCCCGTTCAAATGTAGATGCTACCCATCAATAGTTTTCCTAAGACCACCATAACATTAACATATATTTATCACACCATTAGTTCATCATAATTACAAAAGTTTCATCCGATTAGGATGATAAAAAGAGTTTAGCTCATAATGAGCTTGAACATAACAACATATAACAAAGAAGATAGATATGTAATCATAGGTGAAATGAAACAATCAAACCGATAATCCACAATGGATGGCGTTTAGACGATTCTGAGCTTCTTCCAAGTGTTGTATGCACCTCCCCAGCCTCCAAATGATCTTGAAGTCTTGATTCCGGAGAGAGTTTTACAGAGTAACTCTCCCACCAAAGCTTGCCAAAAATAGTGAACTTAGGCTTCTATTTATAGGCTTTTCAGAGTGTTTAATCACGGCCCCGTTCTAGTACAATGCTTACGAAAGTTGGTCGGCTCGTACGTGCAAGTTATGCCGGGCACGGCCCCGTGCTAAATGGGGCACGGCCCCGTGTTGGAGGTGGGGCACGGCCCCGTGTCTACTTTTAGGGAACAGTACTTTTGTCCTTGTAAGATGTCCAAACATGGGGGTGTGTTAATTAGCATGGGGTGTGTTTTTTGCAAAGCATGGCGGCATGCTTAAAGAGGCACGACCCCATGTTTGGACTCTAAAGCTCGGATTACTTCAATTTCTTGCTAAATATGCTTCTTTTGTCCATCTTGCCCTTTTAAACACCTGAAAACACAATTTAAGACTTTTAAGTACATTTTCATCATTTTAAGGATGATATTAAGGAATAATTGATGTGCTTTTGATAGGATTTCATGTATAATTTGGAGCACATCAAACATCCCCACACTTGAACTTTGCTTGTCCTCAAGCAAAAATCACTTAAAATGACAATCCACTAAAAACCAAATAAAACAAATTATAAACATGTCTTTCGAGAAATACGCAAGTAAACAATATTTTCATCCAAATATAAATATTCTAAGCATATGTAAAATGATATCCTAGCAAGCAATAGGTTAGTAAAGATTATAATCATGCAAAAATCCACACTTCTCACAAGGTGCACTCACACTCGGCTCAATATATGGAGTCATAATCAAGGTTAAATACGACTAATACACTCAATTGCCTAGTATGAGTACGTGTGAAATCATATGCTTGTTAAGAGATAAAATCTCCACCTACTTAGATATTAACTTGCATAAATCATTAGGTTTTTGATGGGTTGTAATTTGGCTCGGGCTCAGGTATGGAATATTTGGAAAAGGTGGTTAATTGCTAAAGATGACGGTCTTGGCTTATTTTTCTAACATAAACTACAAGGAAAGCAATCAAGGTTCCCTATACAATACTTCAAGCTAGAAGGGCTATACTAGCTTGAGGACTCGTTTAAGGTCAGATTGTCAAGACCGTATTTTGCTTTCAAGAATTGTACTTCATCTTTTACCCGAAGATACACAAAACTTTCCTTTCTCAAGGATCGTTC
Organism: Flaveria trinervia; assembly: GCA_025506515.1. Lineage (NCBI taxonomy): Eukaryota > Viridiplantae > Streptophyta > Magnoliopsida > Asterales > Asteraceae > Flaveria > Flaveria trinervia. The sequence continues at coordinate 32,238,965 of CM046454.1, read as the reverse complement.
AGCTTGAAGCCTAATAGCACCCAGTCGGATTAGTTCTGTGTATTCGTATTGAGATTCAGTTTGATTCTTTTTGCATTTTCCATTATGAGACCAATTTCCACAATTCGGGCATCTTTCATATCTTTTTGCCCGTCTCTTTATAGCACTTTTTGAAATTCCACAAAATGGCGGAACTTGTTCCTTTTTTCGCCATTTCTTTCTTGCGTCAAACATGAGATTGAAAATTTGTTCGCGGATTTCCGGGGGAAGTCCCGGTTTTGCGTGATGAAGGCAACAAAGCAAATTGAAATCAAAAGAATGCATTCCAGTTCTTTAAGGTCTGCCGGTAAAAGACCAATTTTTTTTTATATAAGCCAAAAACGTGTCTTTAACGAAAATGAGTTTTGTTGAACGCTTTTGGTTAAGTGACTTGGTGGCTCGGGTGATTGAAAGATAAAAATGTTTAAGCTCAATGGGGCTCACTATGGGTGATGTTCGGGTAAGAAAAATTAAGGATAATTGTTGGGGCTCGAATGGTTATGGTTTCCTAGTGCCTAACTCATTTTTATGCACCAAATACTAATTAAGGTCTTGAAATGCATACCCAAAGCAAGTTCAAATTACACGTATCATATGGCACCGTCAATTAAATCCAGAATGAAAGTAGAATTGCAATTTGCAAAAGTTGTTTAACGCTAAAAAATAAACTCACATATGGATGGAATTGGGTACAAGTGCTTCATTTTACATGATTAAATATTTTACTAGATTAGATTATTGCTTTTAAGGATATCACAAAAAAAAAATTTAATTTTATTGGACGTCATGAGTTTACTTCTTTATTTCCCAAAAATGTATATTTATAATTTGGTTTATCAAAAATTTAATTTTTGGCTTCTTGTCACAAAAATTACTTGGAAAATGATATTTTCTTAAAAGTTCTAAATTTGGACCTTTTTAGCAAAGTCAAATGCATTACTCCCATCCCCACACTTAAATTCACATTGTCCTCAATGTGATTAACATAATCAAGTTCGAGAAAGGGTAATGAAATAACTCCCCTAAAAATGATGAAATTTTCAGTTGTGTTTGGTTGGCCTTGTGTTGTTAGAATCCTCGGTATCACCTGAAATGTCACCAATTTATTAAAAGCGTTAAAGTCCTAAACACACAAAATAAAAACAAAACGACATAAATTAAAAGATAGATTGGCACAAAACAACTGTGTCCGGTCCCTAAAAATGATACGCTTTTCAAGGGCTTTGTGGGGGAATATCCCCCTACTCATGGTACATTCGGTTCCTGATATACGTGACATGTTACTGAGGTCATCAACCCGGGAGTACAGACTTTCGACTCGGTTGAAGGCTTGTTGGGCATATTCAAATGATCGCCTTGCATGGTCGCTGGTTGTTTGTATTGACTCGTAAAGGTCTAACATTGTCGGGAATTCCCTTGTACGTGAACTTGAAGATCCAACTGTGGCTCCTTCCGGCTGTATTGGCATGTCGAGATCCATAATTATTTTTTTGGGGGTCTGCCGGATCCTAGATTTGTCCCTTCTTATCCATGAATCTTGGTTGCCCATTTGGTAGGCTTGTCACCATGTACATACTTATGCAAATGCTCAAGTCTAACGGTCTCGGCATCACTCCTTCAGTTCCCTCAGTGTTATAACCATAGCTCTCGTATAAGTTCAAAATCCAGCTTCCTCCAAACATAGGTGTTGGAGCACCTGTAATCGCATTCCTGGCAAAAAGATTACAAAACAAATACCCAACATTACATGGCAACTGATTAACCATTCTATATAAAATGAACAAGTCCCTCAAGTTAACAACTCCCTCGCTTTGACCACGAGCTGTTATGGAATGACTAAGTAACTGATGAATGTATCGCAGCAGCGAATCTTGTATCTGACTGCTTTTTGTTTTAATCAAGTTGAACCCTCCGGTTCCAATCCGTTCCCAAAATGCTTTCCTCATTACACCACTTTCCGCGTCTTTACTTTCCTCGTCCGGGAAGGTATGGTATGTCGGCATTCCAAATACTGCTCCCCCTCCATTTCCTGTTCCATGTAGATCCCGAGATAGACACCGAACAAGGCAATGGATGTTTTGTGCCAATGCTAGTAAGTCTAAATGAAACTGCATTTTATCCCAAGGATCAGAGTCTTTCATGCTAAATTTGAAAGATGCTAAAAATTCAAGAGTTAGTTCATAAGCGGAAGGTCTATTTTGTGACATCCGTCACCTTAAGGTCCGTCGAACGACATAATTAAGCATAGAATTATTTTAATTATTCTTCCTCTTCTTCATGAACTCTGCTTTAAGGAGTCATGTTTGCTTTATTACCCTTGTGCCTGTACTTCCTCCGTGAACGTGTGCTAAGCATAAACCTTTTATAAATTTCATCACCATTACCACCAAATATATTATTTTTAATTATAATCATTGTCATTAATAAAACCATTTTAAGCTATCAATTACCATAAACACTCTTTTAACCTTAATACGACGAACATTTTAAAGTCGTTTTCAACTGGAGCAAACTTTGGAAACTCGAGGGCTAAGTGCAGTGACAGGATCAGTGATCACAAGTTTGATGTATCAGAATATAAAGCAGCGGAATACAAACACGAATTAGACAAATTGTAGCAAGCAATCGATATTGTAAGCATTAAGAGGCATACGGTTATAGGGAGAGAATATGTATTTCTGATTTCTAGGAATGTTTATAGATGTAGAATATTTCTAATCGAATCAATCATCCATTCCATTCAATTACTCATTTCACTCACAGATTACAATAGGTTGTCACTCCTTATATAGAGTGCAACAGTCACTGCTGTTGTCACGGAAAGTGACAACTGGCAGATCCAATACAGAAATAACTAATTCTTAACAAACTACTGAAATGTTCACAACTACTGAGAACATATCAGTAAGTTAAGTACAAAATATAAAACTACTGAAACTACAACGACTGAAGAACAAACTCTTCAGTCGTTTTACAAAACTACTGAAACATAGAAAATAAAACTACTGATATCACAACTACTGAAGAAGTACTCTTCAGCAGTTGTGACAAACTACTGAGGCTTCAGTACTTGATCTTCAGACTTTGACCTTCAGGTGTTTCATCAGCTGATGACTTCAGTAGATATCATCAGCTGATGTCTTCAGTCTTTGTCTTCAGACTTTGTACATCAGTTGTTGATCTTCAGCACTTGTGAACTCTTCTGTACTTCAGTACTTTGGTCTTTCAGCTTCAGCACTTGTGTTCTTCAGCTGTTGTACTTCAGCACTTATCAAACTACTGATGAGGCTTTCAGCAGTTGTTGTGATACCGTGTGGGACTTAGAGGTTTTCTGATCTTGGCTCATTGGTTCTTTTGGTCCAAAACTCCCCCTGAACCAATGCAGCCAAAACCTCTAACTTATTTATACTCCACTTATTGATGGCAAAATGTTGGTCTTTTTCCTTCTTGATCAGTGGAGAAGATGACCCATGTAAGCTCCGGCCTGGGAAGAAATCTCAAATATTTGTTTGGCAGAGTATGAATGGGAACTCTGTTTTGGGGAACTGGACACAGAGTTGTTATCCCATTCATGAGTTACTTCCCATAATGAGTCTGTATGACTCACGAACATAGGCCTCAAGGAGAACAACTTGTTCCTCTTGAGAGAGTTCTTCTGCTCCTCCTTCGAAGAAGAACTCTGGACCATAGTACTCTGATAAGTACTTCATGGTCCTGCCATTTTTCAGCTCCACCGTAGTTACCTCCCTATATACAATTCATCAGGATGGTTGCCTTCAAGGAGTAACTGGAGCTCATTCTTTTGGATGTCTTCAAGCTTTTTATATAACAACCCCTTCTTAATCATCTTGTTTTCTAGTAAGGCTTGAGGTTCTTCTTTGCTTGGTGAGCTTTCTTGAATTCATCAATGATTTCCCAAGGTGAGACTACAACGGCCAACATGATGGTAGATCTATTGTTTTTCGTAACTGGCCGTTGTATCTGTGTGGGATAGTTCTTTTATGGATTCTAGAACTCACCCTGGGGTCTGGCCATACTCTCACTCTCTCCTTCTGATACTGAAAGTGTGCCTGAGAGTGTACAGCCTTTGAGCATGCCCTTTCATGGCTTGAATAGATGATGACTGAGGAAATCCTTGTCAACCATCTTCAACAGTTGCTCATCGTGCTGTTTCTGCTGTTCTTCTTCTTCTATCTTGACTCTGACCATTTCCCTTTGAGAGTCAGGTGTGATTGGATTGACTTCGGGGTTTTGGTAGCTTCAGAACAGCAGAGAGTGGCAGACTATCATCTTCATCCTCTTCTTCTTCTTCTTCTTCCATCCTCAGCACCCTTCTCCTCCTTCGGGGTACATCACTGGATGATGGTTGGGTTGGTGAAGGGATTGGTTTTGAAGAATGAGGATGTTTGGATTTTGGCTTAGAGGTTGGTTGGGAGATTTGAGGGATAGGATCTGTTTGAGTGGGGGTGGAAGGGAAGGTTGATCTAGCATCCTTGTAGTTAATTTCGCCTTTGTGAGTTTAGCCATCTCTAACCTTTTGCCAGCCCCAGCCTCATCCAGGGCTTCCACAATAATCCCTTTGTTGAATTGCTCAGACAGACAGATTCTGGTGGCTATAGCCAGAATGCTGTCCCTGGTCCATGCGCGGATCTCCATTAATGATCTTCCCAAGTATTTTGCAATAAAGCGGATCATTATTTCCAACCTCTCTTTCTCAAGAGCATCATACCCTGCCCATCGGGTTTGTATCTCTGTACTTCTAACCTTCTGATCTCACTATCCAGTGTGGCTGTGTCAAACCCCTGCCTGAAGAGTTGTTCAATTATTTTATCCATGGAGCGGCTGTGTGTGGTGTCAGCTTCTTTGACCAGCTCCTCCAAGGATTTGTCTTCAGCAGTGTGATCATCAGCACTTCTCTTTCGCTTGTACATGAGCAGAGGTTGCTTTTCTTTTTCCTCCTCTGGACTTGCTTCTCTTCCTTTTCCTCAGATCTTTTCCTCTTCCTTTCTTTCACTGCAGTACTCTCCCCCTTTTGGTTGCATTGGAGGAAGGGGTGGTCCGCAGAAAGAGTCTCTTTGGACAGCAGCATCAACCAGGGGCTGTAATGTGGAGGAAAGCCTCTCATCAAGGGCTTTGATCACTATATCAGTGATTATGGGGGTGATGAGAGGGAGGGAATTTGGGAGTACAGCACCTATTTGCTCAGGAGGGTTCTGTTCCTGAGAAGTAGGGCCTGAAGCAGAGGCAGGTGGTTGATTTTGGGGTGGCTCTGTGTTTGGGAAACCTTCAAGGGAAGGTGCCATCTGTGGGTGTATGATGGTGGCAGATGGACTTGCATCCTGAGACATCTTGGCCAGCAGCTCTTTGAGTCTGCTAACCTCATCCTCTAGAATGGTGTTTTGAGCACTACATCATAGAAGAAGCTCAGGTCATCATCAGTTGATACTGAATCACCTGACCTCCTGCTTAGAGCAGGATTTACATGCACTGGGTGTAGACCAGTTGGTGCATGTGCCCCTTGTGCTTGGTACTGGGGACTTCCAGCCTCAGGACAATGTCCATCATCAGCTGTTGCCTCTAGGGAGGTCTTAGCAATGTTACCAGCCTCACTCTGGTCATGTGCTGAGTCAGAGGAGGTGGCAGCCTCACTAGATATTCTAAGCTCCTTGTCTACACCAGGAGATAGAATTGGGAACCCCTGTGCTGTGGGTTCTCAGGTGCACTGTGTTCCTCCCCCTCAATTGTAGAGGTATTCCCAGTAGTAAGTGGTTCTGGGGAGGGGGTGAGGAAGTGCAATTGAGTCAGCACTTGTGCAACTATTAAAGTTGGGCTGTGAGGGGCGGTTGTTTGGGGTAAGGGGTTAGAAGCAGTGTGCACCTAGGGTGGATGGTGCTCTTCAATGGCAATCTCCTCAAGTGAGTAAGATCCCAGATAAGTAGGTGCCCCTTGGGTTGCTGCAGGCTCCTGTTGAGAGGAAGCCTGAGCGGCTGTGGCTGGAAGAGTCATTGTATCCACTAGGGGGTTGGACTAGTGGATATATCCTGCGTTGTGGTGCAGGAGCATCCTCAGGGGACTCAATTCCCTGAGTAGCCATTTTGGGTTTCTTTTTGGTGGGTTTGGTGGGGACATTGGATTTGGAGGTGGTGGCTGTGGGTTCCAGCTGCGTGGGTTTTCGCAGCTTGGCAGCCATTTTGAGTGTCCGGTCAGAGTTGTGCCGGGAGTATACTTCTGGCAGAACAGCCGTAGCAGGACTCCCAAGCCAACAAGTCCCTCAGCATTAAGCTGGTTTTAATAATGGCCATTATGAACCGTGGATATAGTATCCAACGGTTGGCAGTTAGTTTTGAGCCATATCTTTGAGCTCTGAAAATATTAATTCTGAAAAGTTCAGTGGTTGTTGCTCAAGGATAGAATACATTACCTGCTGCCATTTGGTGGACATTTGATCCCAAGACGATGTCTTAGGGGCCAAACATACATTGACCATGTGAAAAATCAGGCGCTCAGCGTCATTAAAGTGTTTCTTCATGATGGTGGTGGCACTGAGATCACCTTGATATCCATGCTGAGCAAATGATAGATCTATGGTGCCCTTCGGATATCCAGCAGGAGAGGTAGCATCACTCAGTTGAAGAATTTACGGATTGTTGCAGGAGTAATGACTACTTCTTTGTTGTTGACGACTGACCGGAGGGATCGTGTGTTGCTCTCCTCAGTTGTAACAGTAACGTTCATCCAAAATTGGTTCAAGGATTCGGCATGTAAGACGGGGTTCAGAAGGAATGCCTTGTTGTATTGGGACTGAACCATAAGATCGATAGCAGTATCGAACTTAGTCCAGATCGGCGATTTTGTGAGGTAGGCAACACAGTTGTGTCGCGGTTTAATTTGCATAGACGCCATGGAGGGAAGAATTTTGGAGAGGAACGTTAGGTTTGAAGAAGATGAAGCATGGAGAGCTCAGGTTAGGGGTATTATAAGGGTAGGGGAAGGAAACGACTGAAGGATGTGGTGTTAGTCATCAGTAGTTTTAAACGACCGTTGACATGGTATTATCCTTTCAGACGTTGAAACAGCTGAAGTCGTGGTGTTAGGCATCAGTAGTTTAGAAAACTACTGAAGACCGTGGTTTTGACTTCAGATGATTGAAACAACTGAGGACATGGTGTTTGTCATCAGTAGTTATGAAACTACTGAAGACAGTGGTTTTGTCATCAGCTGTTGTAAACAACTGAAGACTTGGTATTAGTCATCAGTAGTTATAAAACTACTGAAGACGTGGTTTTGCTTCAGTTGTTTAAATGAAACAGCAGTTGTACAAACGACTGAAGAGAAAGTTCTCTTCAGCTGTTTTCGTCAATTCTTAGCTTTTCAGCTGTTTCAAACTGTCCTCAACACATTCATCAGTCTTATGGCTGATTTCAGTTTTCATAGGACATCAGTACTTATCTGTTTTTACTGATTGCAGTAGTTAACTGCATCAGTAGTTGTAACTACATCAGTAGTTTAGAACAGATGAAGTACTTAGTACTTGTGAGACATTTAGCCTTCAGTAGTTATAAAACTACTGAGGTTAAAAGAGCTCATCAGTACTTATATGTGACAGGTACTCATGATCATCAGTATGAATTACTGAGATCATCAGTAGTTGTCACCTATTCTAGCTGCAGCATACCAAGCCTTAACACCAGGTTTGGAAAGTTGAACTATCCAAAGGCTTAGTAAAAATGTCTGCAAGCTCATCAGCACTAGGCACAAACTTAGGATCAATCAGACCTTTTTCAAAACATCCCTTATAAAATGATGTCTGATCTCTATATGTTTGGTCCTAGAGTGCTGGACTGGATTTTTGACAATGCAAAGAGCTGAAGCACTATCCATTAACAATGGAGTCTTAGTCTCTGTAATGCCATAATCCAAAAGTTGGTTTTGAAGCCAGAGTACCTGAGATGTACAGCTTGCAGCAGCAATGTACTCTGCTTCCGCAGTGGATGTAGCAACTGAGGTCTGTTTCTTGCTCTGCCAAGAAATCAAGCAGTTGCCTAGGAATTGACATCCACCAGAAGTTGATTTCCTGGTCAACTTACACCCTGCATAGTCACTGTCAGAAAAAGCAACTAATTTACCAGAATGTCCGGTAGAATACCATAAACCTAGAGATGGAGTGCCTTGCAGATATCTAAAGATCCTCTTGACTGCAATCAGATGAGACTCTTTAGGTGCAGCCTGAAATCTAGCACAAACACATGTAGCAAACATAATATCTGGTCTAGAAGCTGTTAAATACATCAAGGACCCAATCATACATCTGTAAAGTGTTTCATCAACCACTTTACCTTTCTGATCTGAGTCCAGTTGTGTGGTGCTGCTCATGGGAGTAGAACAGGGCTTACAGTTTTGTAAATCAAACTTTTGCAAAAGATCTTTTGTATATTTGGATTGATGAATAAAAATTCCATCAGCCTTTTGTTTGATTTGCAACCCCAGAAAGAACTGTAATTCTCCCATGGCACTCATTTCAAACTTCTGTTGCATCAACTTTGTAAAGGCATCACACAAATTTGGATCAGAGGATGCAAAAATGATATCATCTACATAAATTGAACAAGTAGATTATGCTGCCCAGCTTTCTTAATAATAAAGTCTTGTCTATGGAGCCTCTAGTGAAATTGTTTTCCAGAAGAAAGTTTGATAATGTCTCATACCAGGCTCTGGGAGCTTGTTTTAACCCATAAAGAGCTTTATCAAGCTTATACACCCAATTAGGATGTTTATTGTCCTCAAAGCCTGGAGGTTGACATACATAAACCTCTTCTTTAACTTTCCATACAAAAATGCACTTTTGACATCCATTTGAAAGACTTTAAGTTTTTGATAAGCAGCATAAGCTAAAAACAATCGAATTGCTTCCAGTCTGGCTACAGGGGCAAAGGTTTCATCATAATCAATACCTTCTTCTTGTGCAAACCCCTGAACAACCAGTCTGGCCTTGTTCTTAACAATAAGCCCATTTTCATCAGTTTTGTTCCTAAACACCCATTTAGTGCCTATTGCACACTTACCTGGAGGTAGAGGAACCAGTTCCCACACTTGCTGTTTCTTGAACTGAAGAAGCTCAAGCTGCATGGCATCAACCCATCCATTGTCCTTTAAAGCAATGTGATAATTCTTTGGCTCTTGCTGACTGATGAAGAGAGCATAGAAGCAGAAATTTGACAATTGACTTCTTGTTGATACTCCAGCAGTGATATCACCAATGATTTGAGACATAGGGTGATTCTTCAGATTGATACACAATGAGATCTGTGCAAGTGTTTGTAGCCGGTTCAGCAGCAACAGATGGTGATGGTGAATCATTTCCTTGAAACCAATCAGTGGATGGTAATTCAAAGGAAGTTGAATTCGAAGAAATCTCATCAGCATTTGTTGTGGATGGTGCTACTGGCGCTACAGGAACATCAGGTCTAGTTGAGTCAGGCAGCTGATCACTAAACCTGAAGAGGTGAGTACTGCAATCATCATCATCATCAGCAGTACCACCAGGTGGTGAACTGTTGACAGGAGCAACAGCAGGAGTTTGATAAGGAACATATTGCAGTATGTCCAAATCAAATAACTCCACAGGACTTTGTGGAATCTTGTCCTTTGGAGATTCATTAAACTTAACATGTAGAGTTTCTTCAACCATCTTTGTTCTGCAGTTGAAGACTCTGTATGCCTTGCAAGTAGATGAATAACCAACAAAGTATCCTGCATCCACCTTAGGATCAAATTTGTGGAGTTGATCCTTTGTGTTGAGAATAAACAGGGACACCCAAATGCTTTGAAAAATGAAATCAGAGGAGCCAAATGATGGAGAACTTCATATGGAGTCTTCATCAACCTCTGATTTACTAAAACTATTTTGCACATAACAAGCTGTGTTGACAGCTTCGGCCCAAAAGGTCAATGGCAAACCTGAGTCAGCCAGCATGGACCTTGCAGCTTCAATGAGGGTCCTGTTCTTTCTCTCCACTACTCATTTTGTTCTGGAGTCCTTGGAATGCTGAACTGCCTTTTGATTCCCTTTGAAAGATAGAAGTCATCAAGTGTATGATTTCTGAACTCAGTTCCATTATCACTCCTAATACACTTGACTGGAAGGGAATACTGCTTCTCAATGTACAGCACAAAGTGGATAATCTTCTGAGCAGCCTCATCCTTTGAATGTAGAAAGAAAGTCCATACAAATCTGGAGTAATCATCCACAATTACCAGACAGTATTTCTTCTTTGCCATGCTCATTACTCTCACAGGACCAAATAGATCCATATGCAGTAATTGCAAGCAGGCAGTGGACTTGGACACTTCAATAGGAGGAAATGAGACCTTGTGCTGTTTTCCTTTTAAACAAGCAGTGCATGTTTCATCACAGTGGAACTCCTTTATTGGTAAGCCTCTGACTAAACTATTGTGGCTAAGCTGATTCATGTTTTTGAGATTGACATGACCAAGCCTCCTGTGCCACAGTTTAGATTCTTGAAAAGAGGCTTTGGAAAATAGGCAAGGATTGCCTTTGAGATCTATCTTCTTAGAGAGATCTAAGGCATACACTCTTCCTGTCCTGTTGGCTTTCAGGAGAGTGTGATCATCCAACACCTTGTCAATCAAGTGCAAAACTTTGGATGACAGAATCCTACAGTTTTGACTTGTGAAAAGGGCAACATGGCCTTTATCACACATTTGACTGACACTCAAGAGGTTGTACTTGAGATTTTCCACATGATTAACATCATCAAATTTGATTTCTCCATTGGAGACAAAGCCCTCTTATGATGATGTAACCCCTAGCATCATTGCCAAAGAGACAAATCCCTTCTTTCTTGAGAGTAGTCATGAAGAAGAGAGATGTTCCCAGTCATGTGCATAGATCCCCCACTGTCTACATACCAGATGCTACTTTGGCATGTTGAAGAAGAACCTGCAATAATAAACAATCAGTTAGTTTTAGAGACCCAAACTTTTTGGTTTTGGGCCTGGTCTCATCAATAGATGGTAAACTAACATGTTTATTTGTAACAACAGCCTGAGAAGAAGAAGATGGGGTAGAAGAGGAGTCCTTTGGCTTAGACCTCCTTTTCTGTGGTTTCAACATAGGAGAATCTAGTTGGTTAACTCTACCCAACAGATGTTGTACCATCATCACCAGCTGTGTCTGATTTTGTGATAAAGCTTTCAGCTCATCAGACACATTGCTAGTGGAGTTAGATAAGGTCCTATGTTGCACCTTCTTCTTTTGAGCACCCTCAGCTGTCACTGTTTAACTCCTCCTTTTTGGATTGCTTTAAGGACTTAGGGTTACAGGATTTGATGTTGCTGATACAAATGTGGTCTCAAACTCAGTTTTCATTTTTACCATTTTCTCATTAATTCTTCTTTTTGTTTGAGTTTGGAACCTCTTTTGTACCAACAATCATCTGTAAGATGATTGAACAAACCACATACTTCACATGGTTTCTCTTCATCTTAGGTTGATCATCAACTAAAGATGTGAAGCAACATAAGACTTGTTCTTCAATGCTTTGGAAGCATTGGTTGCTTTCTTGACAACCTCTTTAGTAGTCTTCAAACTCTTTCTACAGCCAGTTTTCTTCTCTTCAGTGCTGACAGCATTGAAGTTTGAACTTCAGGTGTTAAATCCTGCTCTCCAGTCCTTTCAGGACCTTCAGGATAACTCCTGAGTTGATCAACTTATTGATCATGTGAATGTCAGCATTTGGACCATCAACATCAGCTGATAGGTTCAAAGAGGACTTGATGCTGACTGCTACTTCTGATTGTGCTGTATCAGAAGGTAGATCACATGATTTGATGGATTGGTTATCACTCTCACCATCAGATTCTACCTCTGCTCTTGGGGTAAAATCTGTAGGTGGAGCAGTGTGATTGTAGCCAATGCCAAACTTCACATTTGAAGCAGATTGCTTACTAAGAAGCATTTCAAAACCTTTGCATGATTGTACCCATCTATCACACTCGACCTGGGTAACTGCAAGGGTTTCTTTGAGATCTTTGTACTTCTCTAGAAGTACATCTTCTCTAGCCTTATCATCAATATTTGCAATTCAGTTTATAAACCTCATCATTTTTATCTTTGAGCACAAACTCAAACTCAGCTTTGTTTTTGGAAATTATTTGTTCTAGCTCAATGTTCTTATTAATAAAGCTACATTTGCTTCTCTAATGGAAGCAAATGCTGCTATGCATTGTTCAGAACATAATTTGGCTTTTGCCTCAGAGGATACCTGTGATACCTGAGGTGTAGAGGCATTGGAAGATGAAGTATCAGCAGACTCCAAAGCCATAAGAGCTAGATTCCCAAAGGGACTGTCACCACCATGTTGACCAGCACCTGAGAACAGTTGATCATGACCAGACAAGTCATCTGGTAAACTGCTCCAGTCAACAACTCCTGGGGTGAAGAAGCTGTGTTGTTGAGATGAAGGTTGTTGATGAGATAGGGAAGGCTGAGGTTCTGGTAATGCATGAGGTTGTGGTGTCATAGAAACTTGAACTTGATTGACTGTGGCATGTAATAACCAAGGGTACTGATATGGCATTTGACCCTGAGGAACAAAATATGCCGGAGATTGTTGTTGAGGATGATGACTAGATGTGACAGGATGTTGCCCTCTGTGTTGTTGACTATTGCCAGGAAAAGTCACAAAGGGTGCAGTAGAGTTAGATCCAGTTGATCTACACTCTCTTGCAAAGTGTCCAAGCCGTTGGCATTTGTGACACCTCAACTTGCTCTTGTCAAAACCAACTTTGGTTTTGCCAGAGAGTCCTGGGAATTTTCTTCCAGTTCTTTTGTAGAACTTCTGAGATCTGATATTTATCAAGGCCATTTGGCTCAAAATATCCATCTCTTCTAAGTCATCATCAGCAATCCCCTTGAGATCATCCATAATGAACATAGATTGTCATTATTACACCAGTGAACTGACCATCAACACTTACAAATGCAGAATTAGAAGTGCTCGAAGAGAAATTAATATGCTCATCATACTGGCATTCAGATGAAGCATATTCTGACTCATGACCCACCAAGGCAGTGTTGCCTTGTATAAAGTCTTCAGTGAGCTTTCCAGATGAAGACAGCTTTCTCTTCTGTTCTATCTCTCTCTCAAAAGTGAGCAATTTCCCATGGAGTTGGGTGAGAGATAGTTTGTCCAAACTTGCACTGGAGCGTAGGACAATAGTATATGTGTCCCATCTCTCAGGCAGTGATCTGAGAAATCTGTTATTCATCTGAATATTGGTGTATTCAAGTTTGACCATTTTTAGTTCAGAGATCAAACAAGAAAACCGCTCATATTGTTGAGTCAGTGTCTCACCCTTTCTATGAGAGAATGTCTCATATGTTGGGCAAGAATTTCTCTATTATTTGCCAAGACCTCATCTGTTCCTCCAAATTGTTCTTTCAAAGCAATCCAGAGGTCATGGGCAGTTTCATGATGCATTAGCCCAGAATAGATTTCATTGGGCAAAGCCATGGCCAGAATTCCATGGCTTTTGCATCAATCTCAAGCAACTTCTTATCCTCATCTGAGTATTGCTCCTCCTCTTCGGAACCATTTGATTGGTTTCCGGGTATTCACCATAGGCTTGTGTGACCATGTACCACTGATGTCCAACACCCTGCGCTGTTAACAGACAGGTGATGGAGCATACGTCTTTGCCATATGTTATACTCATTCCTAACCAGCATAGGAGGCTTGGTTGAGGAACAGTATTGTGAGGATCATTGGAGAGGAGTGGTCATTTTAAGTTCAAAAACAGTTTAGTTCAAGTTTTAAAAAGTTTTAGACAAACCACAACAAACTCAATGAGAACCAAGAAAAAGATCTCAGGATGAATGAGCAGAAATACAGAAAATTCAATCTCTATAACCGTTCTTGCAAAAACAAAAGCTAATTCAATCAAACTGGATCTTGAATAGCAGTTTCAATGATCAATTATTAGATCGATCAATGATTAACCTGCTCTGATACCATTTGACAGGATCAGTGATCACAAGTTTGATGTATCAGAATATAAAGCAGCGGAATACAAACACGAATTAGACAAATTGTAGCAAGCAATCGATATTGTAAGCATTAAGAGCGCATACGGTTATAGGGAGAGAATATGTATTTCTGATTTCTAGGAATGTTTATAGATGTAGAATATTTCTAATCGAATCAATCATCCATTCCATTCAATTACTCATTTCACTCACAGATTACAATAGGTTGTCACTCCTTATATAGAGTGCAACAGTCACTGCTGTTGTCACGGAAAGTGACAACTGGCAGATCCAATACAGAAATAACTAATTCTTAACAAACTACTGAAATGTTCACAACTACTGAGAACATATCAGCAAGTTAAGTACAAAATATAAAACTACTGAAACTACAACGACTGAAGAACAACTCTTCAGTCGTTTTACAAAACTACTGAAACATAGAAAATAAAAACTACTGATATCACAACTACTGAAGAAGTACTCTTCAGCAGTTGTGACAAACTACTGAGGCTTCAGTACTTGATCTTCAGACTTTGACCTTCAGGTGTTTCATCAGCTGATGACTTCAGTAGATATCATCAGCTGATGTCTTCAGTCTTTGTCTTCAGACTTTGTACATCAGTTGTTGATCTTCAGCACTTGTGAACTCTTCAGCTGTTGTACTTCAGTACTTTGGTCTTCAGCTTCAGCACTTGTGTTCTTCAGCTGTTGTACTTCAGCACTTATCAAACTACTGATGAGGCTTTCAGCAGTTGTGTGATACCGTGTGGGACTTAGAGGTTTTCTGATCTTGGCTCATTGGTTCTTTTGGTCCAACAGCAGGGATAAAATGACATTTTTGCAAACCTGGGATGGGTATAAAAACCCCCATCCCAGCCATTTTCTTTATTCTCTCCATTTCTTCTTCATCATCTTCTTCTCCACTTCACATTCTTCTTCTTACACCAAAAAACACCCCGTTTGGTCACGGTTTTCATCGTCTAGACTTCACCTCACTTAGTCTACTCCATCCTTGCAGATAGACGACATGGTTGTCCATTTCTTGCTCGTTTTACTGCTGTCCATTTCTAGGGTTTCGGTGTGTTCGGTCACTCGAACAAAGAGGTCATGTGGGTGCGTGTGATGACTTCGGCGTTGCTTCTTGTTCGTGTGGGTTTGTGTGTGATTCTGGAAGTCCTTGTTGTGAAAAACCCGTGCTTGGGGCAGCAAACTGCTCTGCACTTCAGCAGTCGCGAACCTGCAGTTCAGGCGACTGGTTCTGTCATGCGACTGAGCCGTGCGACTGGGTGAGTCGTGCGACTAAGTCATGCGACTGTGTCTTTAGGGCGACGAATCATGCGAATAGGGATGAATCGATTGATTGTGATTGAGTTGTGCGACGAATGAATGTGTGTGCGATTGAGTCAATGCGAGAGTGTGTGTGCGATTGAGTCAATGGGGTGAATAAATGCATGCGACTGTGTGTGTATCGCACGACTGAAGGCCAATCATACAAATGAAGGTTCAGTCGTACGAATGAAGCTGATTCGTACGAATGAATGTTGATTCGTGCATATGGAGGTTAAGTCGTGCGATTGAGTGTTTTGTGGTACGACTGAATGCCAGTCGTACGAATGAAGGTTCAATCGCGCCAGTGAAGCTGATTTGTACGATTGAAGGTTGATTCGTACGAATGGAGCGTTGAGTCGAGCGTCTGGTCCTGTTGTGTGACTGATGATGTTGAGTGTGAATTTCCTCTTGAACGTCTGATGATGATAAGGTAACATCAGTAAAAGTGTCATTGCTTGAGCACAAAGATTAAAGTCAACGCTATCAACATGCACATACTATTTCAATTGAAATCAACCTAACATTTTACAAGTATCGACAACCCATTTGGAACTACAAATACTTAACAAGTGCTATCTTTCATAACAATGAGATCTTTACACGGATGTCATAAGCAATGACGACTACTCTTAGTACTTGGATCTACATAAGATCTGATACGTGTGTCCGCTTGTGTGTGTGCTATCCACGACCGAACCGATACAACCCGAACCGACCACACATTACTATACGCTTTATACACGTCATTAATGCTTAACAATAACCGTCAATAGGTGTTTGACTTTTCATTGCATTCAACTATTAGGAATCTTGATCATTCATACTTACCATTTAACATGTGAGTTTCGTGGCCCCTTTTTATGCTTATACTACTTTACAAACATTTACAAACATGGGGGAAAAGTATGCTTGCCCGTTTTCTATGTAGTACAACATACATACAATTTACATGCTTGGAATCAACGTGCTACTGTTTTGTGGGTACTTAGCTGATACATGCTTGAGTCTGCTTTGTGGTTCTTTCTTACGACCATCTAATTCTAGTGTGGGAACCAACGGATAGGTATTGGTAGTACTACTGGGTTGACACCCCCACCCTCGTGTTGGTATATAGTTAGTACCAACAAAAGCCAGGAACGGGCCTTGGGTGAATATATTCCGACAAGATTCTTTGTGTACGTCGTTAGGTTTGGTTGTAAAGCTCTTGTCATGTAATTTTGCTTGCTTATAACTGTATGCATGGTATTCTGCAACAACTTTATACAACATCATTACTGATTTACTTTTAAACCTGCAAGCTCAGCAACAATTTTGTTGACCATTTTGAGCATATCTTTTCTGGTGATCATGCTAGCTGAGGTTCTAGGTGTGCTGCCTTAGTGGAGACCCTAGGATGCATTTCCGAGCTAAACTTGTCATTTTGAAAACAACTGTTGTATCTATTTCAAACAACATTACACTTTGTAACTTGTTCCCAGGTTGTGGGAATTGCATACAATGTTATTATCTATGTTTATCTTATATCATATTATGCTTATGGCTATGTTGTTGTGAATACTGACTAAACACGACACAAGTCCCCTTGTTGTCGGGTGTTGTCGTGACACGCTTGTCATCATTATTATTATTGCATCTCTATCGCTTACCATGTGTTATGACGATTACCGTCTCGTTACATCCCCATGTTTCTGCTTTTAGCGGGGGTGTGACAGACTGGTATTAGAGCCATTGGTTATTGAGAATTAGGCAATACACTTGACCTAGACTATAACCTAGGAACCTTCATGTAGATTGCATGCCAGGGCTGTGTGCATTTTATATCTCATACGTGTTCCTCATTACTTGTTCGGTTATCTATCTGTTTCGTGATCATTTCACCCTGTGAGGGAGCCCTTGTGCTCACTCTTTACGGGATGCTTGTATTGGATCTTCCGTTTTCCTCTGCGCACCGAGTTGTTTTATCAATCCGGGTATTGAACCCAAAGAGATCTTCATAGATCATGCTATTGCGTTTGACCTTAGACACTGGGATTTACCCCGAGGAGGTTATGTCTGAGACCTCGAGAGAGGAGGAAATAGACAACCTCGGCTAGACTAAACTTGATTTCATGCATGGATATGCCATTATTATGATGGACTATTGTTTGGACATTACTTATACATGGTGTGAGAATTTGATGATTTGTAAGCGATGTGTGACAACCATAAGTATGGCATTAACCCGGAAAGTTAGGCCTTAATGTGACATGGATAATGTGTCCTGCAATGGTTAAAACTTATGCGTTTACTATTCTTATGATTAGAACATGCCGTCTTGAAGAGTTACCCGCAGCAACAGTGGCGGAAGTGAAGCCCCGAGAGGCAGAGGCAGAGACAGAGGCAGACGTAGAGCACCGAGAACAAGTGATGGTCCTACCAATGTCACTCCGGGAACAGGAAACGCTGATATGGTAGCCTTAATCGTTCAACAGCTGGCCGCACTGATTCCGACTATCGTGGCCCAAGTGAGCGATACTCTTCAGAATTCTCACCCTCACGGGGACGGTGGCAATGATAATAAGGATAACGGGAACCCGACTGGGAAAGAAAGCAATCAGGAGACCGGGAATGGTGGTACAGCCGGTAATGAAATTGGAATTGTTAATGAGACCAGGGTTGTGAATGCTAGACGGGGATGTTCATACAAGGAATTTTTTGGCTTGCAAACCAAAAGAGTTTGATGGCCAAGGTGGAGCCATAGCCCTGATCAGATGGCTTGAAAAGATGGAGGCCGTGATCGACATCAGCGAATGCCTCGACAGTCAAAGGATCAAGTATGCCATGTGCTCACTACAGGGCAAGGCACTAATAATCACCGAGGAGTACTGACCTCTCAACAAGATGCAAAAACTTGAGCATGAGTTCTGGAATCATGATATGGTGGGGGCTGGGCACGCAACTTACACCGATCGTTTTCACGAGCTAGCAAGGTTGGTTCCGCACCTGGTCACCCCGGAATCAAAAAGGATAGAGAGGTATATTGGGGACTTGCGGCTCAAATCCGGGCAATGGAAACCGCAGCTGCTCCTCCTACTATTCAGAGCGCAATTCTGAAGGCTGGCGTTCTAACTGATGAGATGGTGAGAACAGGGGTATTGGGTAGGGGAGCAGAGAAAAGGAAAGAAGTTGGGGAAACGAGCCGGTCGAGTACCGGGAAATTCGAGAAAAGGGCCAAGACAACCAGAAATTTTGTGGCCGTGACCCAGGGTAGGCGAGAGTATGTGGGTCCACACCCCAGATGCGATAGGTGCAACTTTCATCATCCCCCATCTATGCCGTGTCGGGTGTGGGCTAACTGTAGACGCCCGGGGCATTTAGCAAGAGACTGCAGAACAGCGCTGAATATGGTCGCACCAGTCAACGCGGTTAACCCCGCTGGGAACGCCAGGGGCTGTTACGAGTGTGGAAGCCCTGATCACTACCGGAACATGTGCTCCAAATGGAATCGGGCACCGGACCAATAAGGGAACAATCAACATCAGACTATGGCTATAGCTGGAAATCAAGGCCCGACAAACCAAGGGAATGCGGCTCGGGGATGCACTTTTGTCATTGGAGCCAATGATGCCCGCCAGGACCCAAATGTTGTCACGGGTACGCACTTACTCAATAATCACTTTACATCTATACTATTTTACACTGGATCAGACAATAGCTTTATATCTTCTGAGTTTGTGCAATTGCTTGATTTGAGTCCTAGTAGGCTAGAAACAAGCTACTCTATAGAAATGGCCAATGGTAGGGTTGTTCAGGCCGACGAGATTATTAGAAAGTGCTCGATGATATTGGAGAACCACGCCTTCGATATAGAATTGATCCCCTTTGAGTTAGGAAGTTTCGATGTGATTGTGGGAATGGCTTGGTTGTCGAAACATGGAGCCGAGATTGTCTGTTGGGACAAGGTAGTGCGAATCCCTATGTCAAACGAGGAGTACTCAGAATTCAAGGAGAAAGACCGGGGAGAAACTTAAAGCTTATTTCCTGCATGAAAGCACGCCGGAGTTTACGAAAACAGTGCTACGCTTTTCTGGCTCAGGTGGTGGAAAAGAAAGAAGAGGAGCAGAAATTGGCAGATATCCCTGTAGTGCGGGATTACCCAAATGTATTTCTTGATGACTTGTCTGGTTTGCCTCCTCCACGGCAGGCAGAATTTCATATTGAGTTGGTTCCTGGAGCTACACCAGTAGCAAAGACACCGTATCGGTTGGCACCATCTGAAATGCAAGAGTTATCTAGCCAGTTACAGGAACTACTGCAGAAGGGTTTTATTCGATCGAGTCACTCGCCTTGGGGAGCACCGGTGTTATTTGTCAAGAAGAAGGATGGGCCTCCCGTATGTGCATCGACTACCGTGAGTTGAACAAATTAACTGTGAAGAATCGATATCCTCTCCCCAGGATCGACGACCTGTTTGATCAGTTACAAGGAGCTTCGTATTTTTCGAAGATCGACCTTCGATCTGGATATCATCAACTAAGGGTTTTCGAGGAGGACGTACCGAAGACATCGTTTAGAACTCGTTATGGGCACTATGAGTTCTTGGTCATGCCGTTCGGATTGACTAACGCACCAGCTGTGTTCATGGACCTGATGAATCGGGTGTGCAAACCTTACTTGGATAAGTTTGTGATCGTATTCATAGACGACATACTTATCTACTCTCGAGCGAAAGAGGATCATGAAGAACATCTTGGGCAATATTGGAACTGTTAAGGGAAGAGAAACTTTTTGCCAAGTTCTCAAGTGTGAATTCTGGCTGCGAGAGGTGAAGTTTTTGGGTCATGTGGTAACAAGGACGGGATTCATGTAGATCCCGGCAACATCGAAGCGGTAAAGAAATGGGATACACCCCAGACACCTTCAAAGATACAGAAATTCTTAGGATTAGCCGGATACTATCATTGTTTCATTGCGAACTTTTCAAAGATCGCTCAACCGTTGACATTGTTGACTCAGGAAGACAAGAAGTTTGATTGGGGATAGGCACAAGAACAAGCGTTCCAAACACTGAAAGATAAGCTGTGTAATGCCCCATATTGTCCCTCCCAGACGTGACTGACGATTTTGTGGTATACTGTGATGCTTCGCATCAAGGGTTGGGATGTGTACTAATGCAGAAAGATAAGGTGATTGCCTACGCTTCATGACAACTTAAGGTGCAAGAAAAGAACTACACAACTCATGATCTTGAGTTGGGCGCTGTAGTATTCGCACTCAAAATATAGAGGCATTACCTGTATGGAACCAAATGCATCATCTACATAGATCATAAAAGCCTTCAACATATTCTGGATCAGAAGGAACTCAATATGCGACAGCGACGCTAGGTAGAGCTTCTTAGTGACTACGATTGTGAAATCCGGTATCATCCGGGGAAAACTAATGTGGTGGCTGATGCTCTAAGCCGCAAAGAACGCGTGAAACCACTTTGTGCTCGAGCTTTGGGATTGACCATTCAAACAAATTTGAAAGCTCAGATCCAAATTGCACAAAGTGAGGCGTTGAAAGAAGAAAACCTTGCGGGAGAAGAATCCGAGGGTTGGATAAACAACTGATGTGCAAGGACGACGGTGTACAGTACTTCGTGGACCGTATATGGGTACCCAAGTGGGGAGGTGTATGTACCTTGGTCATGGATGAAGCTCACAAGACGCGATATTCTATTCATCCTGGCGCAGACAAGATGTACCATGATCTCAAAGATCTGTACTGGTGGCCAGGCATGAAGAAAGACATTGCCATGTACGTCAGCAGATGCTTGACATGCTCGAAAGTTAAAGCTGAACATCAAAAACCATCGGGACTGTTACAGCAACCTGAGATTCCCAAATGGAAATGGGAGAACATAGCCATGGATTTCATCACCAAACTCCCTCGAGCGAGCAACGGCATGACTCGATATGGGTCGTAGTGGATCGAATGACGAAATCAACACACTTCTTGCCAATCCGAGAAGACTACAAGATGGACAAGTTGGCGAGATTGTACATAAAAGAGGTCATGACAAGACAGGGAGTGCCGGTGTCAATCATATCCGACCGTGATGGCCGATTCACTTCACGATTTTGGCAGACACTACAGAAAGCGATGGGCACTCGATTGGACATGAGTACCGCCTATCACCCTCAAACAGATGGTCAAAGTGAACGAACCATACAAAAGCTAGAAGACATGCTGAGAGCGTGTGTAATCGACTTTGGTGGTAGTTGGGATACTCATTTGCCATTGATTGAGTTCTCTTACAATAACAGCTACCATACCAGCATTGGGTGTGCTCCGTTTGAAGTGTTGTACGGAAGGAAGTGTAGAACACCCGTTTGTTGGGCCGAGATTGGTGAAAGTCAGTTAACAGGCCCAGAGATCATTCAAGAAACAACCGACAAGATCTTCCAAATCAAAGATAGACTGAAAGCCGCTAGAGATCGCTAAAAGGGCTATGCCGACAATCGTCGGAAGCCTCTAGAATTCAACGTTGGGGACCAAGTGTTACTCAAAGTCTCTCCTTGGAAAGGAGTTGTTCGGTTTGGAAAGAAAGGGAAGTTAGCCCCAAGATACGTTGGACCATTTGAGATTATAGAAAGAATTGGTCCAGTGGCTTACCGATTAAGGTTACCACAAGAACTCAACGATGTGCATGATACTTTCCATGTGTCGAACCTCAAGAAGTGTTTGGCTGACGAATCACTTCATGTTCCAATTGAGGATATCAAAATCAATGAAAAGCTTCATTTTATTGAGGAACCCATTGTGATCATGGATCGTAGGGTCAAATAGTTGAAGCGCAGTAGAATACCAATTGTTCGCGTAAGGTGGAATTCAAAGCGAGGGCCAGAGTTTACATGGGAACGGGAAGATCAAATGAAACTCAAATACGCACACCTATTCGTGGATGATACTCTTGGACCTAACTCCAGCTGAATTTTGGGACGAAATTCTCTCAACTGGGGGATACTGTGACATCCGTCACCTTAAGGTCCGTCGAACGACATAATTAAGCATAGAATTATTTTAGTTATTCTTCCTCTTCTTCATGAACTCCTGCTTTAAGGATTCATGTTTGATTTATTACCCTTGTGCCTGTACTTCCTCCGTGAACGTGTGCTAAGCATAAACCTTTTATAAATTTCATCACCATTACCACCAAATATATCATTTTTAATTATAACCATTTTCATTAATAAAACCATTTTAAGCTATCAATTACCATTAAACACTCTTTTAACCTTAATACAATGAACATTTTAAAGTCGTTTTCAACTTAAGCAAACTTTGGAAACTCGGGGGCTAAGTGCAGGGACTAAAATTGACATTTTGCAAACCTGGGATGGGTATAAAAACCCCATTCCCAGCCATTATCTTCATTCTCTCCATTTGTTCTTCATCATCTTCTTCTCCACTTCATATCTTCTTCTTAGCACCAAAAACGCCTCGTTTGGTCATGTTTTCGTCGTCTAGACTTCACGTACAACTTAGTCTACTCCATCGTTGCAGGTAGACGACCTTGGTTGTCCATTTCTTGCTTGTTTTACTACTATCCATTTCTAGGGTTTCGGGTGTTCGGGTGAACTCGAACACAAGAGGTCGTGTGGGTGCGTGTGATGATTTTCTGCATGTGCTTCTTGTTCGTGTGTGTTTGTTGTGTGATTCTGGAAGTCCTTGTTGTGTAAAACCCGCGCTTGGGGCAGCCGAAGGCTGCTCTGCACTTCAGCAGTCGCGAACCTGCAGTTCAGGCGACTGGGTCTGTCATGCGACTGAGCCGTGCGATTGGGTGAGTCGTGCGACTGAGTCATGCGACTGTGTCTTTCGGGCGACTGAATCGTGCGACTAGGGATGTCATGCGACTGAGTTGTGTGATCGAATGAATGTGTGTGCGATTGAGTCAATGCGGATGAGTGTGTGTGCGATTGAGTCAATGCGGGTGAATAAATGCATGCGTCTGTGCGTGTATCGCACGACTGAAGGCCAATCGTACGAATGAAGGTTCAGTCGTACGAATGAAGCTGATTCGTACGAATGAATGTTGATTCATGCGTATGGAGGTTAAGTCGTGCGATTGAGTGTTGTGTGGTACGACTGAATGCCAGTCATACGAATGAAGGTTCAATCGCGCCAATGAAGATGATTTGTACGATTGAAGGTTGATTCGTACGAATGGAGCGTTGAGTCGAGCGTCTGGTCCTGTTGTGTGACTGATGATGTTGAATGTGAATTTCCTCTTGAACGTCTGATGATGATAAGGTAACATCAGTAAAAGTGTCATTGCTTGAGCACAAAGATTAAAGTCAACGCTATCAACATGCACATACTATTTCAATTGAAATCAACCTAACATTTTACAAGTATCGACAACCCATTTGGAACTACAAATACTTAACAAGTGCTATCTTTCATAACAATGAGATCTTTACACGGATGTCATAAGCAATGACGACTACTCTTAGTACTTGGATCTACATAAGATCTGATACGTGTGTCCGCTTGTGTGTGTGCTACCCACGACAGAACCGATACAACCCGAACCGACCAACATTACTATACGCTTTATACTATACGCTTCAACTGTTGGGAATCTTGATCATTAATACTTACCACTTAACATGTGAGTTTCGTGGCCCCTTTTTATGCTTATACTACTTTACAAACATTTACAAACATAGGGGAAAAGTATGCTCGCCCGTTTTCTATGCTATACAACATACATACAATTTACATACTTGGAATCAACGTGCTACTGTTTTGTGGGTACTTATCTGATACATGCTTGAGTCTGCTTTGTGGTTCTTTCTTACAACCATTTAATTCCAGTGTGGGAACCGACGGATAGGTATCGGTGGTACTACTGGGTTGACACCCCCACCCTCGTGTTGGTATACTAGTTAGTACCAACAAAAGCCAGGAACGGGCCTTGGGTGAATATATTCCGATAAGATTCTTTGTGTATGTCGTTAGGTTTGGTTGTAAAGCTCTTGTCATGTGATTTTGCTTGCTTATAACTGTATGCACGGTATTCTGCAACAACTTTATACAACATCATTACTTATTTACTTTTAAACTTGCGAGCTCACCAACAATTTTGTTGACCATTTTGAGCATATCTTTTCAGGTGATCATGCTAGCTGAGGTTCTAGGTGTGCTGCCTTAGTGGGGACCCTAGGATGCATTTCCGGGCTAAACTTGTCATTTTGAAAACAATTGTTGTATCTGTTTCAAACGTTACACTTTGTAACTTGTTCCCGGGTTGTGGGAATTGCATACAATGTTATTATCTATGTTTATCTTATATCATATTTATGCTTATGGCTATGTTGTCATGAATACTGACTAAACACGACACAAGTCCCCTTGTTGTCGGGTGTTGTCATGACACGCTTGTCATCATTATTATTATTGCATCTCTATTGCTTACCATGTGTTATGACGATTCCTGTCTCGTTACATCCCCGTGTTTCCGCTCTTAGCGGGGGTGTGACATATTTTGTGAGAATAAACACTTCCATTGGACACTCAATAATGTATTGTCTTTCTAGCTGTCCGACTGCCGCTAGTGTTTTTTCATCTGCTTGTAATAGGGTCTTTCGACCCTTTTAGCAGCCTTTGAAGTCTCTCATGACACCATCTATCGCGGCTCACTTCAAACATATAGGGTTGATTCATGATCCTGAAATTTCAAAAGTATGTTAATCTATTCAAAACAAATTTCTCGAGTAGTTTCATGATGTTAGTCAAAATCATGTGTTTTTCAAGACATAACATCATAATGATGCAACTCATGTTCAAAGATAGTTAAAAATTTATTATCCAAGGAAAAAATTGTTGAACCGGGGGTGCGTTTTGTGAAACGTGGAGGTGCGGTAAACATGGTAAGGCATGGAATCTTAATTCGAGCACGTGTGGTTATGTTTGTAAATCATTGATTAAGCATGGGTTTAACATTTTCTTGCTTTAAAAATCAAAGATTGTACGTTTAACATTTTAATCATTTGTTAATAATTCAAGATGCCCAAAAATATATTTTATGTTTAATACCACTTGGGAACTCTTGAACATGATTAACAAATATTTCAACACGAATTATGAAGATAGTCTTGTTAATGATAAAAGAAAAAAAACTAATTAGCTAACTAAACAAACTAATAACTAACAAAACATACTAATTAACACTAATCTTACAAGACAACATAAAAATGAACAAGTAGGTTGAAAGTATTCATCATTCCATGAAACGTTTAAGAACAAGTCTTTACACATAATTGCTAGGATTTTGGTTGTTTAGAGACCTAATCACCTAACTACATGTAAATGAATTTCA
The DNA here is from genome assembly GCA_025506515.1 of Flaveria trinervia. Lineage (NCBI taxonomy): Eukaryota > Viridiplantae > Streptophyta > Magnoliopsida > Asterales > Asteraceae > Flaveria > Flaveria trinervia. The sequence continues at coordinate 32,213,220 of CM046454.1, read as the reverse complement.
TAATCAAGGGAATTAGTACACTAACATTTTGATCAAACACTCTTGAAAGACCTCTTGAAATGATGAAAGAAAAATGGAAAACAAGATGAAAATGAGAGTGGATACGACTTTGCAGGCAATTGAGGTCGGTATTTATCATGCAAAATTGAAGAGGAACAAGACAAAAGGCTAAAAATGTCAGCTTCTCTCATTTTTTGTCGAACACGGGGGCGTGCCTATTTGAGCACGGGGCCATGTTCATATGTTGGGTGGTTTCAGTCTTTTGTTGTTTTGTTTTTTAGTTTCGCGTTATGTAATTTTCCCAGTTAAGTTTTACCACCTTCAAATCATCAGAAAAGATATGAAAATAGTCCTAGAGTTAAATAACACAAGTCAAAATGAAAATTACATTTCCTAAGGTCCTACGGTTACATGATACGTTAAAAGCCGAGAATCTGAAACAGCAAAAGCAGACTCTTTAACGCGCATTAGCGCACTTAGCACATCATGAAATGCTTCTAAAAGAAACCTCCACACATTTTTGTGTGGGAGGTTCCGGATAGGATAGTGAGAAGTGCGGTTGCTCAATTCCACATGCTGTCGGTTAATGGAAATGAGTTCCTCGCTCATCTGTTGAACTTTTTGGATAAGTTCAGCTAACCGTTGGGATGCAGCGAGGTTCATTTCAGTCAGTTGTTTGATTAGTTCATGCAGTTTGAAGAAATATTCTTGAGTCGTTGGTTCTCGTGTTTCAAAACGTGGTTTGTGCGCAGGATTCTAGTTGGAACTTTGGTGACTTGATTCTTTCATTTTTCAGATGTTTATATACAGAAGTGAGTGTGATGAAAGAATGGAACAAGTGTGGTATTTATATACAGGTCGTGGAAAGTGGACACGGGGGCGTGCTTGGCTAGGCACGGACCTGTGCTTGTCAGAATTCGTCTTAAATTCGACCTGCAACGTTCCAGAGTCGTCAGTGGAGATCGTGTACAGAAATTTGTCAGAGACACGGGGGCATGCTTGATGAGGCACGGCCCCGTGCTTATGTGCTTGTGGGATCCTAAAAATTGTTAAAAAGTAAGAAAATTTTATGTACATGTGTCGCATTTAAGTTTCAGGTCTTCGGCACGACCCTTCCCCACACTTAGTTTTCGTCAAGGCGGAGGTGTAATTCCTTCGAGGGAATTTTGGTTGGTCCATTGTTATACGGTTTCAAACGATGACCATTTACTTTGAAACTTAAACCTTTGTGGTTATAAATTTCAATGGCACCATTCAGAAACACGTTTTTGATCATATAAGGTCCAAACCAAAGTGATTTCAGTTTTCCGGGAAACAAATGTAAGAGAGTTATACAATAAGACATGTTCTCCTACATGAAATCGTTTTGTGTTCTTTAATCGAGCATCGTGGATTTTCTTGTCTTTTCTTTGTAAACCCTAGCGTTTTCGTACGCTTGTTCTCTCAATTCCTCCAATTCGTGAATTTCTAGGAATCAATTCTTTCCTGCAAGGTCTTTGTCCAGGTTTGTTGCTTTAAGTGCCCAAAAAGCCTTGTGCTCTAGTTCCAGAAGTAGATGACATGACTTCCCATAAACTAGTTTAAACGGTGTTTTGCTGATGGAGTCTTATAGGTTGTTCGAAAAGCCCATAAGGCATCATCTAACTTGATAGACCAGTCCTTGTGATTTTGACCTACAATTTTCTCAAGGATTCGTTTGATGCCTCGGTTAGTGACTTCAGCTTGCCCATTCGCTTGTGGATGGTAAGCAGTTGTAAAGCGATGGTTAACTCCATAACGCGCCATTGCTCGTTCGAGCTGATTGTTACAGAAGTGAGTTCCTCGGTCACTAATTAGAGCTTTGGGGGCACCGAAACGAGAAAATAGTTTTTTAAGGAATTTGACAACGTTTCTGGCATCATTAGTAGACAGTGCTTGAGCTTCAGTCCATTTTGAAACGTAATCAACTGCTACCAAGATGTAACAATTGCCAAATGACACCGGGAATGGTCCCATGAAATCAATACCCCATATATCAAATATCTCGCATACTTGAACTGATTTCTGAGGCATCTCATCCCATGTTGAGATATTGGTTGCTCTTTGACATGCATCACAGGTGCGTACCATGTTGTGAGCATCTTTGAAGATCGTCGGCCAGTAAAATCCAGAGTCAAATACTTTATTAGCTGTTAAGGTTGCTCCATGGTGTCCTCTGGTAGGTCCTTCATGACAATGCCTTAGAATTTGATCTGCTTCTCTTCCGTATACGCATCTTCGAATGGGTTGGTCTGCACTGATTCTGAATAGATACGGGTCTTCCCAATAGTAATGTTTGATATCAGTAAAAAACTTCTTCTTTTGCTAATAAGTCATTCCTTTGAGAAGGATTTCGCTTGCTAAGTAATTTGCAAAATCGGCAAACCAAGGATGTTCATCGATTGAGGATTGAATGTGCATAAGGAATTCATGAGGAAAGTTGTCGTTTATTATGGCTTCCTCAGTTTGTGAAGGACTTGAATCCTCGAGACGCGAGAGATGATCAGCTGCGAGATTTTCTGCTCCTTTCTTATCATGGATTTTGATGTCAAATTCTTGAAGCAGAAGGATCCAACAAATCAATCTCGGCTTTGCATCTTGTTTGTTGAACAAATAACGAAGGGCTGCATGATCAGTGTAAACAATTGTTTTTGAAAGGATGAGATACGAGCGGAATTTGTCAAATGCGAAAACTACCACAAGAAGTTCTTTTTCGGTGGTGGTGTAGTTTTCTTGTGCGTCGTTTAGGGTTTTGCTTGCATAATGAATTGGGTGAAATTGCTTGTCTTTCCTTTGTCCTAATACGGTTCCTACCGCTAAATCGCTTGCGTTACACATGAGTTCAAATGGTAGCCTCCAATCTGGGGAAACCATGATTGGAGCGGTTACCAGCCTCTCTTTAAGCAATTTGAATGCACTAAGGAATTCATCAGAAAATACGAATGGAGCGTATTTTTGAGAAGTTGAGTCATTGGTCTAGCGATTTTTTAAAAATCTTTCATGAAACGACGGTAGAATCCTGCATGACCTAGGAAACTTCTGATATCTTTCACGGTTATGGGATGTGGAAGTTTAGAAATAGTGTCGACTTTGGCTTGATCGACTTCAAGCCCTACTCGAAAGATTTTGTGTCCTAACACTATTCCTTCCATAACCATGAAGTGGCACTTTTCCCAGTTTAAAACAAGTTTAGAATCTTCACATCTAACCAGCATCTTTTCCATATTTTCAAGACATTGCTCAAATGAGTTTCCAAAGATGGAGAAATCATCCATGAAAACTTCCATTGAGTGTTCAATCATGTCATGAAAAATTGCTACCATGCATCTTTGAAATGTAGCAGGAGCATTACACAATCCAAAGGGCATTCGCCGATAAGCAAATGTGCCATATGGACAGGTGAATGTCGTATTCTCTTGATCTTCGGGAGCAATAGGGATTTGAAAATATCCTGAGAAACCATCCAGGAAACAATAGAACATTTTTCTAGATAATCGCTCAAGTATTTGGTCAATGAAAGGAAGAGGGAAGTGATCTTTCCTTCTGGTGTCATTGAGTTTGCGATAGTCTATGCAAACTCTCCATCCGGTAACCATACGAGTGGAATAAGCTCATTCTTCTTGTTAGTTACAACAGTCATTCCTCCTTTCTTTGGAACAACTTGGACGAGACTAACCCAAGGTGAGTCAGAAATAGGGTAAATCAAACCGGCATCTAGTAGTTTGATTACTTCTTTCTTCACCACCTCTTGCATGCTCGGGTTAAAACGTCTTTGAGGTTGAATGGCGGATTTGAAGTTCTCCTCCATCAATATTTTATGAGTGCAAAAGGATGGATTGATTCCCTTGATGTCCATGATTTTCCATGCAATTGCTCGTTTGTGTGCCTTGAGCCCATTGAGCAACTTGTTCTTCTCATCAATTGATAAGGCGGATGAGATTATGACAGGAAGTTGAGTTTTTTTTCAAGAAAAGCGTATTCAAGATGAGATGGAAGTTCTTTGAGCTCTAAAACTAGAGGGTCTTCCATAGAAGGTTTGGCTTTGGTTCTAGGTCTTGCTTAATGATCTCAAATGCTTCTTGATGAAATGATGTTTCATCAACTTCAAGTTCTTGAATGATTTGGTTCTCATAAATGGGTTCAGTGATTTGGACTTCTATTAGTTGAGTGTTGCAAGCTTCATTTTGAAGAGTTTTCTCCAAAAGACAACTTATGATCGAATCGCAAGCATCAACGTAATAGAGTGAGTCATCATGATGTTGAGGGTGTTTCATGGATTGGCCTACATCAAAAGTTACTTCCTCCTCATCTACTCTAAGCGTGAGTTTGCCTGTACAAACATCAATAAGGGCTCGAGCAGTCGCCAAGAAAGGTCGACCTAGGATAAGTGGAACCTTTTTGTCTTCATCCATGTCAAGGATCACAAATACGAATTTTTCAATTTTAACTAAGAGATTTTCAATGATGCCCCTCGGATATTTGACAGAACGGTAAGCTAACTGGATGCTCATACGGGTAGGTCTAGGCTCACCTAGGTTTAATTTTTCGAAAACCGCATAAGGCATAAGGTTAATGCTTGAACCTAAATCAGCTAACGCGTTACTCACAAAAAGATTTCCTATTAGGAAAGGTATGGTGAAACTTCCTGGATCATTTTGAAGAACTGCAGAGCATTCCTCATTCAAAACTACGCGTGATAACTCTTCCAGTTTCTTTTTGTTTGACAAGACACCTTTTAGAAACTTAGCGTAGTTTGGCATTTGTGCTAAGGCCTCCACCAAGGCAGATTGATGTGGAGTTGCTTGAAAAACCCAAGGAATTTGCCGTATTGTACCTCCATTCTTTGTTGTCTCAAACAACCTGGATATGGAGGTGGTGGAACATAAGGTGGTGGTGGAACGTATTTCTTGACTGGTTCTTCAATAACAAAAGGTTGTTTTTGCTTATCACTCGCATTACTTGGAGTTTTAGTTTCTACCTCTTCAAGGATGGGTTGTAATGCGGGAGCATCACCTTGAGTGGTTTTGCCACTCCTGGTGGTGATGGCTTTGACTTGAGCATTAGGGTTTGTTACAGTGTTGCTGGGCAAAGCTCCTTGAGGTCTTTCAGATTGCTGTTGTGCTATTTGACCTACTTGGTGCTCTATGGTTTGCAATGATGCTTTGTTGCTTTAGATGTCAGCTTCGTTTCTTTGGAACCTCTCCTCATTTCTTTGATCAGATTTCCGGATGTACTCATCTGTGGCTTGTGTGGTTAACAACAACTGCTGCAATAAATCTCCCATTGATGATGCTCTATGTCTTGGTTACTACTGCTTGGACCTTGGTATGGTGGTTTTTTTGTTGGTAAGGTGGCCTTTGGTTGAATCCAGATGATTGTTGGTTATTACCAGCACTTTGTAATTCGAGTTGCTTCTCCAATTTGAGTTGTTGTTGTATGAGTGGTTTGGCCTTCCTACGTAGTCAACATCTTCAACCATCATAATGCCTTGTGGCATTTGTTGGTCTTGTGTGAATTTCGCATGTGTTGCATCGTGTTGGAGTTTTCCTTAGCTCGCTTTGCAATTGTTCGAATTTTTTGGTTAAAGCTTCTAATTGGGCTGCAATTAGGGTTTTAGAGTCTACTTGATGAATACCTTTAGAACTAGGTTTGGTTCTTAAGGGATTGTAAGCAAAGCTCTTCTTAGCTGCTCTTTCTAAGGCTTGGTATGCTTCTGTTGGCGTGACACTTCCGAAATCTCCTCCCGCACTTTGGTCTACCGCTTGCTTGTGGGCTCCGCTGATTGCATCGTAAAAGGTTTGACACAGTAGCCACAGATCAAGTCCGTGATGTGGGCATCTTCGAAGGAGACTTTTATATCTCTCCCATGCTGCGTGTAATGATTCATCGTCGTCCTGGCAAAAATTTGTGATGCTGCTACTTAGTTTGGCAGTGCGATCAGGTGGAAAATGTTTCAAAAGGAATTGTTCAGCCATTTCCGCCCATGTGGTGATGGAACCAAGTAGAAGTGAATCAAGCCAATCGATGGCTCGGCCTCGAAGTGAAAATGGAAAAAGTCTTAGTCAAATGGCGTCGTCTGAACAGTTATTGAGTTTGAAGGTAGCACAAATACCAAGGAATCATGATATGTGAGCATTAGGATCTTCGTCTTGTAACCCATGGAACTGAACAGAGTTTTGTACGAGTTGGATAATACTAGACTTATCTCAAAATTGTTGGCCGCTATTGCTGGTTGGACAACACTAGACTCATAACCATCTATTGACGGTGTGGCATAGTGTGTCATCTTCATTTCCTCGTGTTGGTTAGCCATGCCTTCTTCGGATGATGTATCTTCCAAAATTTCTTCTTCAATGACTGGTGCAGTTTGTTGTGATCTTTTGCGCAATCTTTGACGGAAAAGTCGTTCGGGTTCTGGAAGAGGCGGAACAAGTTCAGAACTAGACGAGTCGGACATACACTAACTTAAAGAAGCATAAACTAACTAAGGCTTAAAATGAATCAGGAAAAAGTAACTAAACTAACTAGGGCAAACTACCTAAAAATAAAAATGAAGTTTAAACAAAAAATATATTAACAAGTTATATACAAGATAGTCAAAAATTTAGTTTGTCTTTCAAACTGCCGTGTGTCCCCGGCAACGGCGCCAAAAACTTGATGGGTGTGGATAGTATATATATTTTGATAAAGATTTATCGCACAGATTCAGTTTTAATTGGTTATTACTAATACTAAATCAGACACACAAAAGGCAGTGTACCTGTCGTGTGGTAATATAGAGTTGGTAAGAACCGAGTATCAATCCGTGGACACACCTAGCCTACTCAACAAACTTGATGTTTGACTATCAGATTTGGTTTTTGTTAAAGAAAATGATAATTTGCATTGGAAAGATTTTTAGGATTTAAAAATAAACAATAATAGAAAGAAAGTAAAGTAAAATTTGAAGCGTTTGGGTTTAAAACCAGGGAATAAAAGTTATCATCCTAATTAGATTCCACTTATCTAACCGTGATGAATTGGTGGTGTGATTTAAAGATATGGATTAATGTAATTATGTTAATGTTTATAAAGATGAGCTGGTGTGATTTCTCATCTATCCTGCTGCCATAGTGACTTGATCCTGTTAGGCTGAGTTTTACTGCTCAGATCAAAGCCCTAGTAATGTAGGTAAATCTTTTGTGACCTATTTGACATACGATTTCTGAAAACATAACTTAATGTCAAAAAGAGAGTTGATCAGGTTCCTTCCTAACATACCATTAATTTTAGAAAACCGTAACAATTACTAAAGTTTCCGAACAAATAAAAGGGAACCCGCAAATGATCAGAAAGTTAAAGTGATATGATTTCTAATAAGCATTTCTAGTTCATTAGCCATGGATTTATTATGAAGATCGGTTTCGCGAATGAAAGTTAATCATATGGTTTTTCAACTTTGTATGACGATCACAATCACAAACCATAAATTATAACTTCACGTTCAAATGTAGATGCTACCCATCAATAGTTTTCCCAAGATCACCGTAACATTAACATAATATTTATCACACCATTAGTTCATCATAAATTACATAAGTTTCATCTGATTAGGATGATAAAAAGAGTTTAGCTCATAATGAGCTTGAACATAACAACATATAACAAAGAAGATAGATATGTAATCATCAGTGAAATAGAACAATCAAACCGATAATCCACAATGGATGGCATTTAGACGATTCTAAGCTTCTTCCAAGTGTTGTATGCACCTCCCGAGCCTCCAAATGATCTTGAAGTCTTGATTCCCGAGAGAGTTTTGCAGAGTAACTCTCCCACCAAAGCTTGCCAAAAATGGTGAACTTAGGCTTCTATTTATAGGCTTTCCGGAGTGTTTAAGCACGGCCCCGTGCCTAAAGGCATGGCCCCGTGCTAGTACAATGCTTACGAAAGTCGATCGGCTCGTACATGCAGGTTATGTCAGGCACGACCCCGTGCTGAATGGGGCACGACCCCATGTTGGAGGTGGGGCACGGCCCCGTGTCTACTTTTAGGGAAGAGTACTTTTTTCCTTGTCAGATGTCCAAACATGGGGCTATGGTAATTTAGCATGGGGGTGTGTTTCTAGCAAAGCATGGGGGCGTGCTTAAAGAGGCACGGCCCCATGCTTGGACTCCAAAGCTCGGATTACTTCAATTTCTTGCTAAATATGCCTCTTTTGTCCATCTTGCCCTTTTAAACACCTGAAAACACATATTAAGACTTTTAAGTACATTTTCATCATTTTAAGGAAGATATTAAGGAATAATTGATGTGCTTTTGATTGGATTTTTAGGTATAATTTGGAGCACATCACTTATACAATGCTTCAATCATTTACAAACTTAGGGGAAAAGTATACTCACCCATTTTCTTTATGCTGTACAACTTACATACAGTTACATACTTGGAATCAACGTGATATTGCTTTATGAGTACTTATCTGATACATGCTTGAGTTTGATGTGTGGTACTTTCTTTAAAACCATTTAATTCCAGTGTGGGAACCGATGGATAGGTATTGGTAGTACTACTGGGTTGACACCCCCACCCTTGTTTGTTGGTATACTAGTTGGTACCAACAGTGGCCGGGAACGGGCCCTTGGGTGAATATATTCCGACAAGATTCTATGTGTACGTCGTTAGGTTTGGTTGTAAAGCTCATTGTCATGTGATTTTGCATAAGCTAGAAACACTCTTATGGGCTCAATTCTTGCAACTGGTGCAAAAACTTCATCATAGTCTATTCCTTCTTCTTGTGTGTATCCTTGTGCAATCAACCTTTCTTTGTTTCTTACAATAATCCCTCTATCATCCAGTTTGTTTTTGTATAGAAACTTGTTCTAATAGGATGTTGACCTTTAGGCAAATCAACTAGAGACCATACCTTTTGCTTTCTAAAATGTTGAAGCTCTTCTTGCATAGTTTCAATCCAACTATTGTCTTTTAAAGCAGCAGTGATGTTTGGAGGGACCACTTGAGAAAGAAAACAACTAAAGAGATAAAGGTTGGCAGTACCACTTTGACTCCTTGTAGTTCTCTTTGTAAGATCTCCAATTATGATGTTGACTGGATGAGTCTTATGGATTCTCATTGATGGAGTTGATTCAACTGACATAGATGATTCCAGGTTAGTCATTTCCATTGCCTCAGACTGATCCAACCCAGGTTGAGAGTTTAGAAAATAGTCAAAATATTCAACATGAGGTGAAGGATCATGAGTGTCTTCTGTATAGGCTGTAGAAGCATCTCCAGTATCGGTTTGCTCTTCCGTAGCAACTTCTCTGGAATCAGTTTGCTCTTCCGTAGGAGTTACAGAAACTTCTCCGGATGATAATCGAGGACATGAAACATTTCCAATGTTTGTTGGATTCACTTGAGAGCATGGATCTATTAAAAGGACAACATTCACATCTCCGGATGCACCATGTTCATTACCACATGTAGTGTCTACAGCTGCTGTTGATGTGTTTCCACCCGAGGATGTGTGTATCCTTGGAGGATGTGTGTATCCTTGGAGGATCAGCAGATAATGTTACTTCAGTCATATGAGGTGGAACAAATGGATAACATACTTTATCAGATCCTGTAGTGTTCAAATGATCATAGTTAAATGATTTAGTTAGAGCATCTATGTCAAACAACCATCATGAACCTTTAACTGACTTAGTAAATACAGATTCATCAAAGGATACATTAGGAGTTTCTTTCACAATGTTATATTGTGGAATATAAATCCTATAAGATTTAGATGTTGAAGAGTATCCAACAAAGAAACCATCATATGCTTTTTCTAAAATTTCCCAATGACTCTTTTATGTTTAAAACAGATACATGACATCCAAAGACTTTAAGATATCCTATGTATGGTTTTCTTTTAAACAAGAGCTCATAAGGAGTTTTGTTATGTTCTTTGACAATTAATGTTCTGTTTTGAACATTGCATGCAGTATTCACAACCTCAACCCAAAATGTGATGGGCAATTGTGAATCAACTAGCATTGTTCTGGCTGCTTCAATGAGAGTTCTGTTTCTTCTTTCAGCAACTCCATTTTGTTGTGGAGTTCTTGGTGCACTGAATTGCCTTGCAATACCTTTGCTCCTGCAAAAGGAATCTAGTTCAAAATTGACAAATTCAATACCATTGTCACTCCTAAAAAAATTAACTTTTGTATCAAGTTGATTCTCAATCTTGATCACAAAGTCCATTAATGTTTCTGATGTTTCATTTTTATGTTTTAAGAAAAAGACCCATGTGAATCTTATGAAATCATCAACTATCACCAAACAATATTGCCTTTTTCTAATGCTCATCACATTGGTAGGACCAAACAGATCCATGTGAAGCAATTTGAGTGGTGGAGTATTAGTATTGATAATTTTGGATTTATGTGACACTCTATATTGTTTTCCTTTGTAACAAGAAGAACAGTGAGTTGAGAAATGAAACTCTTTGTTTGGCAATCCAATGACCAGGTCATTTTTCACCAATTGGTTCATATTCTTCATGTTAGAATGGACAAGCCTTTTATGCCATATATGAGATACATCTTCTGATAACTTAGATAGAAGGCATGTTTCATGTTTTGTGAGTGATGTGTTGTTCATATCCAAAACATAAGTGTTTCCTTTTCTTGCTGCTTTGAGGAGGACCCATTCTTCTGGAACATTAAATCCTGGCTTAAGATGTAACAATTAGTATTATCAAACAATGTGGTATAATTTTGATCACAAATTTAAGACACACTTAGTAGATTATACTGTAAATTTTCATAATAATTTACTTTCTCAAATTTGAGCACACCATTTGTTATCATTCCTTCACCAACAATTTTACCTCCGTTTTTATCCCCACCAAATGCCACATAAGAAGCATTTTTATGTTTGAAATCATAGAGAAGTGAACAGTTTCCAGTCATATGCCTGGAACAACCACTATCAACATACCACTTGTTGTCAGCTATCCAATATTGTTCCTGTATTCATAATAAATCAGTTAGAATTGACACCCAAGTCTTAATGATCTTGGTTTGTCAACAGTGTCTAAAATAGTTACTCCTTCATCAACAATAATGTTTCAGTTTTAGTTTTGGTTGATTCATTCTGACTTATTTCAGATGAGGATGATTCTGTTGAATGGGATATTGATGAACTAGGTTCTTGTTTCCCAATTTCTTCTTGATTCAACTTAATTTTGTTCATTTGGACTTTGGTTGCTGATTTAGTTCTTGAAGACCTTCATTCAACTGGGCTATTCTCTTGCAAATGGTTTTTAGCATATTTCTTTGTTTACAAGGATATGGAAACTTTGTTTCTTCAAGCACTTTTGGAATATTTGTTTCAAACACAACATTTTTACCCTTATTTAAAAAATTAGCATCATGTTCATAAGAATCATCCAAGTCATCCCACTCATCTAAGTTGAATTCTAAATTAAATTGATTAATCTTTTCCCATTCAGAAGACTCAGTTTCATTCACCTCATTATCAATGTTTTGTTGATTTGAGCTAGTTCCTATATTGGTGCTAGGCACAAAATGTTTTGACTGATTATTTGTCATTGATTCAGTCAAAGAAACATAGTTATTGTTAACTGGAGGTGCCACTGCATTGTATCCCAACCCAGACCTTTTCTTTGATTCAAAATGAGAATTTAGTAATTTCTCATATTGTTGAGATGAGAGCTGAAACTTCTGAAGTTTCACTTCAGTTGATGCATGATCAGCCACGGATTTGGGTAAGGAAGTGGTCAGATGCTCAACTTGTGCTTTCAAGCTGTAATTTGCAGAAACAATTTTGTCTAAATCCTTTTGTAAAGAGTTAATTTTAATTTGATATAGTTTATGTTCTCTTACATGAGATTCATTCAAAATCATTGTTTCTTTAACTTTATCAGCTAATTGTTGAGCATGGACTCTATATCTTTCTACTTCCTCAACACATAATGATGAACATAACCTGTCTCTTACCTCACTTGCCATGGGTGGAACCTTGTTTTCCATGTGAGCCATTAGAGCTTGATTTTCTTCTAAGACTTCCTTCTCATACACACTCCAGTCACAGGTTCCATCTTGAAGAATGATCAGCCCAGAGTCTTTAGACTTGCTAGTTTCTGCCGGTGAATTGGTGGCTAGTGGGGATGAGTTGGTCAGTTGTGGCTGTCTAAAACATCTTTGAGTTGATGAGGGTTGTTTGGCCTGATGATTCTGATGTTGTGTTGTGTTAGAATTTTGTTGATTGCATTCTCTAGAAAAGTGTCCATAGAGATTGCACTTGAAGCATCTTACCTTTGACTTATCAACTCCTATACGTGAAGATTTACTTGCAGCAGGAAAATTCTTGTCTCTTCTCAGATATTGTTTGGCTCTATATGCAATCATTGCCATTTGCCATTGTAGATCCATTTCCTCCACTATATCCGGAGGCAGATCTTCTAAATCTTGTTGGCACATGTTGGCAGTGGGCAATGTACTTCCTAGGTAAGCTTGAAAGCTTGAACTGAAGGCTGCAAAAGCTGCCTTTTGTTCTTCAGAGTCTAGAATGACAGTGATAGACTCTGATTGATTGTTGGATGGTGGTTTTTCAAATGATTTCTCTTTGATCATCAGATCTTTCTTTCTTTTTTCTTGACTTACTTTGAGAAGATTTCTTAGGAGGTTTTAAAGCATAGAAACTTACTTCCTCTTCATCTTCACTCAAAGTACAAGAATTATCACCATCATTACTGGACATAAAAGCACTTCCAGCACTTCTTGTTTCTTTAAAGTGATATGGTGATACATGATTTCTTATACTCTTGTTTCTTGATTTCTCATCCAGTTCAAAAGCCTCAACTTTAGCCACTAGAGTGTCTAGTCCGACTACTTTGAGATCTATTGTATTCTTGAACATGGATACAGTTTGCTTCTAACTTTCTGGTAAAGTATGGAGTATTTTCTTGTTCAATTCCTCATTTGTGTATTTCAACTCCAGAATGTTCATTTCTGTGACAAGTTGCATAAACCTGTGGAGTTGTTGAGGAATTGATTCAGCCACAATATGATGAAAAGTTTCATATTGTGAACAAAGGGTGTCCTTCCTAATGCTTCGGATTTCATCACTTCCTTCACAAAGTGTATGAAGAATCTTCCACAAGGAATTTGTTGTTTTATAATTTTCACATCTGATCAATATTTCTTCTGGCAAAGCCATACTAAGCAAGCTATATGCTTTGATATCAACTTTAACCTTCTTAATATCATTAGGTGAAAGATCTTTTATGCTTATGGGTTGATTGTTGTCATTATAATCTGGCCCTAGGGTGGGTGGAATATAAGGACCTTCTGTTATAGAGACCCATAAGTCAGAATCTATTGATGATCAGGCAGGTCTTTGATGTCTCTCCCAGGAAGTCTCAGTAATGTTTCCATATCATGGAAGTATTCAATTCTTCCAAATGTCCTCTTAATGATAGCACAGTCCCATTCTTGATCATATTTCTATACCATGATTATGTTGTCTTCCAGAGAGGATGGACTAGTAATGTGGTCAAACAATTCTATTAAAGTAGACTTCTTCTCTATGATTTCTCTGACTGTTGCTCCTAATGGCCACACTTGCCAGGAATGACTGCTCTTGGTTCTCTAATCAAATTTTCTTTTCCTTTGTGTTGATCTTTAGATTCAACAGTTATAGGATCAGCAGGAAGTTTGCTTTGTTGTTCATAAGATGGGTGTGGAGCTTCAGTTCTGAATCTGACTATAGTATCAAGTTCAACGGACATTACATGTTCTGTCATTCTTCTCAGCTCAGTAATACTTCTTCCAATAAGCTCATGACCCTTATAGTTGTGACCCTGTAGCCAACATACCATATTGTACTTGCTTAGTTTTGTTGTATCACAGTTACCTAGATCTTTCTTGATTTTCTGAATGGATTGAAAAGTGGTGAATGATTCATAGTCACAATTGGAATTATGAACCTAGCAAGCTCAAACTCTTTCAGCATATCTTTCATCTCAGTCAAGTTCATTCTTTCAACCATGTCAAATTGGAACCCATGATTGATCAGTATCATAAACACAGATGACTCGAGCATCTCTTCCATAATGTCTTTTGTTGTAAGAAGAACATCAGTCTTTGATTCTTCTTGAGCTTTGTTAGATTCATCTTCAATCAGCTCACTCCATTCAGCATCACTCTCAGCTTCATCTTCATCGTGAGTTACTTGCTTTAATGGTGACACATCCACTGAAGGAGTGTGTTCTGAAGATGTATGCCTTGACTTCTTGGGTGTCTCTTCAATATTGATTGTTTGTATATTTGTTGAATCCACATACTTCCTTTTTCTTGAGTATCACATAAGTTGCTTTGAAGTTTTAGCAGGTTTCTTTAGTTGCTCTGATTCAATAGCAGGTATCTTCATCTTCGGCTGATCAATCTCTTCTTCTTTTCTTCTCAACAAAGCTGATTGATCATAGAAAGACTCATTCATTTGATCAACCTTCAGCCTTAGCTTTTTATTTAATATTCTCATTCTTTGTTGAGTCTTTAAGTTCTTTAACCAACTCATGCAATGCATCAATCACTTCATTGTTTTCTTGAATGTTCTCCCTCAATCTTTTCACACACTTGATTCTTGCTTCATCAGCTGATCATCTTTTACTTTCATCATTCCTTTCAACTCTTGAATTCTTTGCTTTCTATTGTTAGACTTTAGAACAATTGTATTCAGCAACCAGATAACTCTTGCTGACAGGGATATCAGTTGAACTTAGATCATCTTCATTATAGGCAATCATATCAACATAGTTTACCTCTTCTTCTTCTTCTTGATGTTGAGAAGCAATCTCATCATTATTTACTTCTTCATGGGCTACACTTGCTGATCTTGAACTGACCTCAATAGCTTAATCTTCTGGTTCTTGATGTGGTTGTTGTTGTTGTTGATGGTCAGTGACCAGAGAGACTGGTTTAGTTTCATCTGAGAGTACACGGGATTCAGTTTTGGTTAACGACAGTTGAACTGTACTTGCTTGTGAGGCTAACTCTGTCTCCCCATTGTATATGCTCTCAGTGGATGAATTTTCTGGATTTGGAGGTTGTTGAAAAAGTTGCATTTGAAGCTGATTTGGTGATTGAGGGTGAATTGGAGAGATAGGTTCTGTATTTTGGCTGGCTGGTGAATTTGGTAGGGATGGTTGAGGTTGATGATGTATGGGTGATATATCTGGTGAGTGAGTGTCTTGAACAGAGTTGGTTGATGAAACCTCCTGTTGATCTTCCCACACAAGCTCTTGAGGAATGTTTGCATGGGCATCTACCACATGATCAAACATGTGCATGTCTCCTCCTTCATATTTCCCATATATTTTATTTAGTACAGATTTGCCAAGGTGTGCTTGAACGAACACACCACCATCCACAGTAGTTCCAGGCAATTCAGCATTAATGATTAGTTGCAAAAACCTTGGAAACATATACATCTTGTCAGCCTTCTGTACTTTGATGTGATCACATAAGCAGTTGAAGATGTACTTTGAGTAATTGTAGGTTCTTCCCTCAAAAACACCAATAATGCCTGAAGAGATATGCCTTGAAAATCTGTCAAGTCCAGATTTTTTGTTTGAGATGCACTTAAGATAAGTGTGGCAGAGAAATCTGTACGGCTTGCAGACTCTTCCTTTCTTGATTTCTCCCTTCTCGAAATCACCATCATACCCCATTAGGAGAAAAACTTTCTCTATGTATTTATTTTCAAACAGATCAGGATGACCAACTTCTACATCTCCTAACTCAAGAACCCTTCTTATTGTCTGTTAATCGACTAACAGTCTTCGATTCTTCACATCAACCACAATAACTTGACCATCTTCCTCTATTTGGGTGGAGTTCCAGAAATCAGTGATGTGTGATTGATGAATCACAGGCTCTGCTGATAAGGCATAGAACAACCTAGATCTTCTTAGATATCAGATAATATCTTAACACCCTTCTGAAACAGGGTCGTCTGGGTTTAAAAAAGCACACACATTGTGCTCTCTCGCAAATCGGTTATCGAACTATTCATAATAAGAAGATTTCATTAGAATCACATTATTGATATGAGAATACGAACAGTTGTGAGATTAAATAAGAATCAAACAGTTCATTCTTGAATATTACAACATGTTTTACCTTGAAAACAGCGGATTAAGAACACAGATATATGTTTGTTTAATGTTTTGATTTGGTAAAATTTGAATGTTATAGAAGGGGGAAAAGTTTGTTAAGAGTGTGTTTTTTTAGGTCTGAAAAAGTGAACTGTAAAAGTGAACTGAAAAAGCGAATAATGAATTTTGAAGTGAAACAACATCATTTATACTTTCAGACACATTAATTTTACCACACTAATGAAGTGGGACACTCAACAAATTCTTCCGCATATCATCTACGGATCCCATAAATCATCTAAGGATGTCTTACCGACATCTGCTGATGAAGTATAACTTACACTTTTCACAGATTACCAAACTGAAATTAAATTATATTTGTTGATCTTTGCTCATCCGTAGTTTACCGATCTACGAATAAACATTTAAATTTTCAACACTGAAGCTTTTGCTGATGCTTAAGATGGCACAATGCAGAGAAATATTGTTGTATGGTCCAAGTCCATTGCATAGAACTATTTATTGCTTTTGGACCTTGTTGACTTTGTATTCATGACAATTTAGCACAAGAAAGTTTAACATGATTTTAAAGAAAATTTCATGTATCTAGGAGCTATGATGGTGCTCAGATTCCAATTCCTTCAAATTGATAATAAAATAGACAAAGCTGCTGATTGATAAACATAACTTTATGAATTCTACTCCCCTTAAATTTATGATTAATGATGACATTAAGAATTTATCATAAATTTCTAAGAAGAATAGCATGAATGACATTTAACTGTATGATGATGCTCAGACATATATACACTTATGATGGGATCATACTATAATACTACGCCTCTTCCTGATGAGTTATTTTGTTGAATTGATACATGAACAAAGTTCTGATTGCAAGTATATTGTCCACTTAAATCCATGCAAGAGATCATGTATCAACTAGGCATGTTGTTTATCATGTTTTCATATTGATTTGGAAATAACTGTTATGGGCTTCACATTCAATTCATAAAGACTTTGTCCTCCCTTTGCAAGTCAAATCATCACTTTTTCACAATTAAGAACTATGTACTTTAAGTTATAAGTTCTATCTTAAGATGCATTTCGCATCTCATTAATGCAATGATGTAAAAGCTCTTGTTCACACAAAATAGAGGGATGATGGGGATCATGATCTTTTCACCTTTTGTAACTAATATTCAATATGGTGATCATACACCCAGGTCTTTGTTCACACAAAACAGAGGGAGTATGATTTGCAAAGATAGATATTATAAAGTGTTGGTACATAGTGTGTTTAGATGAGTGATTTGGTCACATCATAATAAGACTCACTTTGTATTCTCAAAATGAAGTTTCCCATAAACAATCACATAGCATTATGTTTGGCATGCACTCATTGTAGTTTCCACTCCAAATGAATCTACTCACATATCAAGAAACTTGCTTAGATTTATTGTTACTTATGAATTCAGGAATAAGCAAAGATAGGGTGTACTATCATTTCCCAAGCATATGTCATGCTGAAGCATCAATACACATAGTATTTTTTTTGTTCAAATTGATTAATCTAAGTTAATCATGCCTAGAGACTCAATTATAAAATTAAATCTTACTGAATCAAAGGTTTTAGTGAATAAATCAGCAAGCTGATTTGTTGTATCCACTTTGACTAACTTAATCAAACCTTTTTTGAGCAATCTCTCAGAAAATGATATCTTATCTCAATATGTTTTGTTTTACTATGTTGCACAGGATTAGCAGTTATAACATAGCAGCAGAATTGTCTATGTAAATTGAAGTTTGAAGGAAGTTGTAACCATAGTCAAGCAATTGGTTTTGCAACCAAAGAACTTGAGAGCAACCAGCTAAAGCAGCTATGTACTCAACCTCAGCTGTGGATACAGATACATTGGTTTGTTTCTTGCAGTGCCATGATACTAGCCTTGGTTTGATGAATTAACATCCACCGGTTGTTGATTTTCTGTTACTGTTACATCCACCATAGTCACTGTTTGAGTATGAGTAGAGTGTAAAGTCACCATCCTTTTGATACCAAAGACAAAGTCCTGGTTTTCCTTTGAGGTATCTGAAAATCCTTTTTACAGCATTCAGATAAGACTCCCTTGGATCAGATTGGTACCTAGCACACACAAACACAGCAAACATAATGTCAGGTCTACTGGCAGTTAGATACATAAAGGAACCTATCATTGATCTATATCATTTTTGATCAATAGATTTTCCTGAAGGATTAGGAACAATCTTGTCAATTGTTGATGCTGGTGTTTTGCATGAGGATACTTCAGTAAGATTGTATTTCTTCAAAATTTGATGTATGTATTTTTCTTGATTAATGAATATCCCATATGGTTTTTGATGAACTTGAAAACCAAGAAAGAAGGTTAATTCACCCATTGAACTCATCGGAATTCAGATTTCATCAGCTCTTCGAAATTTACACACAATCTCTTATTAGTTGAGCCAAATATAATGTCATCAATATATATTTGTAAAGTTAGTAAACTAAAAAAAGGTTAAAACTGAAAAAAAAATAATTTAGGGGGGTTATTTTGTTATTCTATAAACCTTGAAAAGGAGGTTCTAAGCATGAAATAATAATTAACAAACTCCAGGGACTAAAAGTGTAATTTTGAAAACTCCCACCTTTTTCCCCCTTCCCACTGTCGACCATTTCCGGCCAAGTAACTGGCGAGCTAAATCAACCGGTATCGTTCAATCAAACCACATTTAGGACAAAACAAACCGTTCGAATGACTGTTTCAAACCCATAACCAAGATTTAATTCAACTATTAATCAACAAACAACTAGAAACCAAACTAACGTTCGAATCAACATCGATTTCAAGTCGATACATGATTAATTGTCTCAGTTAATTCATTAAAAACGTATTACTAATCATTTCACATTCAATTCAAACAGTAATTATGATTAAAAGCATGTAATTAACAATGGATTCAAGTCGAAACTTCCGAATCAAACCTTCGAATCGTTGATCATGGAATAGTTTCAATCGACCCTATATAACAGAGGGGAAATACTACTTTTGATCCCTTTAAACTCTCGGCACTCTCAATTTCTCGAAAATCTATCCCCAATTCATTTCAAACTTATTGTGTTCTTCGCGAGTGAACCGAAGTGTTTTAGACTAAATTACATCGATTCGTTGAGTAATCACGTAAGTAAAATATATCTACATATTTGATTACACTCAGGGATTAAAAGCCCTAAGTTTAATCCGTTTGAAACACTTGAATCACTGCTCAATTTTGAGTCGATTGATCTAGGGTTTATATGAATTGGGGAATTCATTTGGGTTGTGTTTTTTAAGACCGTGATATACCAAGGCCATGGCCCTGGTTCACTAGTTACACGTTCACAATCCATACTTGAGGTCCTGGGTTCGAACCCGGCTACCTCCAACTTTTTTAAAAGGCTTTTTTGACATTAAAGAATACAAAAAAAATTATAAAATATCGGTTTCCAAACGTTTTTCAATTTTTAGCCACTCAACTATGTTTTGAAAATTTACTTTTTAAAAATACTTTAATATTTTTAATAAATATTTTAGAAAAATAGTATGTTTAGTTTATATATTTTTAAATAGACTTTAAATAATGGGTTAAATCACTAAACTATTATTGGTTTAAACCTTATTGTTTAAATCATTGGTATTTTAGATAATTATAAACATTTATTTAGACTTATATGTAAACTTTAGTACAAATTAATTCCTTTTCATTTCTTCCTATTAAATACTCAAATAGTATATCTCATTTTTCCTTAAATCAAAATATGATCAATGATATTATTTTATAGAATTTAGTTATTAAACCCCTAAATTCTTATCAAAACCCTAGTTTACGTTAAAACTCTAAATATTATTAAACTTAAACTTGTAAAATATACATATGAAAGGATCGGGATCTAGTTTGATCAATTAGATTAAGATTTGCAGCGGAATAGAACAAGAATTAGACGAAATTTAAGCAAGAATAATATGAATATTCAATTAAACGGTGACGGTTATAGAGAGAAACAGTTTTCTGCAAAGAGAATATTTTCATTCACGCACAAGCTTCGGCGACAAAGAAATTAGGTCAACATTCATTTTATAAAGAAATGTGACATCAGCTGATGTCACTTGATAGTGACAGCTAACTGATTTATACAAACAACTGAAAGTAGACTAAACTACTGAAGATGTCCACAACAACTGAGGACACCTTCACAAAAAGCTAAGTACAAGCTAAAATTACAACTACTGAAGTTATAACATATGAAGTGTAAGAACTTCAGATGTTTTACATAAAATAAAACTACTGATTACAAACTACTAAAAAGTAAACCATCACAACTACTAAAAAGAACTACTTCAGCTGTTGTGACAACTTCTGAGAACTTGGTCTTCAGACTTTGTTCAGCAGTTGTCTTCGGGACTTTGTCTTCAGACTTTGTCTTCAGCTGTTGTCTTCAGACTTTGTCTTCAGACTTTGTCTTCAGCTTTGTCTTTAGACTTTGTCTTCAGACTTTGTCTTCAGACTTTATCTTCAGACTTTATCTTCAGCTGTTGTCTTCAGCTGTTGTCTTCAGACTTTGCCTTCAGACTTTGCCTTCAGACTTTGCCTTCAGACTTTGCCTTCAGACTTTGCCTTCAGACTTTGCCTTCAGAATTTGCCTTCAGAATTGCCTTCAGACTTTGCCTTCAGACTTTGCCTTCAGACTTTGCCTTCAGACTTTGCCTTCAGACTTTGCCTTCAGACTTTGCCTTCAGACTTTGCCTTCAGACTTTGCCTTCAGACTTTGCCTTCAGACTTTGCCTTCAGACTTTGCCTTCAGACTTTGCCTTCAGACTTTGCCTTCAGACTTTGCCTTCAGACTTTGCCTTCAGACTTTGCCTTCAGACTTTGCCTTCAGACTTTGCCTTCAGAATTTGTCTTCAGACTTTTTCTTCAGACTTTGTCTTCAGACTTTGTCTTCAGCTGTTGTCTTCAGACTTTGTCTTCAGCTGTTGTAGACCACTTCAGTTGTTATGATGTCTGTGGTACTTAAAGGTTTTTCTGATCTGGCTCATTGGTTCTTTTGGTCCAACAAACTCCCCCTGAACCAATGCAACCAAAACCTTTAAGATTATTGAAGTCCCACTTATTGGCAGAAACATTTTCTGGATCAGCTCAGAAATCACCAAATTAAGCTCAGGCCAGGGAAGAGGTTTCAGAAAGTTTGATTGGCAAAGGATGAATGGGAACTCTGTTTTGGGGAATTGGACACAAAGCTGTTACCCCATCCATGAGACCTGCTTCCCAATGATGAGTCTGTAAGACTCTCTAACATAGGCCTCAAGGAATACAACTTGTTCTTCCATTGTGAGTTCTTCAACTTCACTTTCAAAGAAGAACTCAAGCCCATAGTACTCTGATAAATATTTAACATTCTTTCCATTCTTTAGCTCCACAGTAGTTATTTTTCTGTATGCGAACTCATTAGGATGAGTACCTTCAAGTAACAACTGGAGCTCATTTCTTCTTATTTCTTCAAGCTCCTTGTAGATCAACCCCTTCTTCACCATTTTGTTTTCTAGTAAATTTTGTGGAGTCATCTTAGACTTGTAAGCTCTCTTGAAGTCTTCAAGGATTTCCCAGGGTGACACTACAATGGCCAGCATTATCACAGCATCTACAGTCTTCTTTACTTGGCTATTGTATCGACTTGGAATATTCTTTTTATGAATTATGTCACTTACTCTGGGGTCAGGCCAACTTCTCACTCTCTCTTTCTCATATTGAAATATGAATCTAAGAGCATACAACCTCTGAGCATGTTTCTTCATAGCTTGTATGGATGAAGACTTAGGAAACTCTTTATCAACCATCCTTAACAGCTGCTCATCATGTTGTTTGTGCTGTTCTTCTTCTTCAAGTTTGACTTTTACCATTTGCCTTTGGATGTCAGGTGTGATTCTTGTTGGTTGACTCTTGGGCTCAGGCATCTTTGTTTAAAGAACAGCAAAGATTGGCAGACTATCATCCTCATCATCATCTTCTTCTTCCATCCTCAACACCCTTCTCTTCCTCTTGGGTGCATCATTGGTAGTGGTTTGAGTAGGTTTCTTGGGTAAAGGAGTTGGTTTTGAGGGTTGTGAAGTTGGTTGTTTTGGCGTGGGAGATTGTACAGGCTGCTCTAGCATCTTGGTTGTGAGTGAGGCTTTGGATAACTTTGCCATATCAGACCTTTTCCTAGCACCAGCTTCATCAAGAGCTTCTATGATCAATCCTTTGTTGAATACTTCAGAAGAACAGATTCTGGTGGTTTTCTCCAAAATACTATCTCTGGACCATGACTTCACTTCAATGATTGATCTTCCCAAATGCTTTAATATGAATCTTATCATAGCTTCCAGCCTTTCCCTTTCTTTCTCACTACAACTTGCCCATCTATGCTCAATCTCTTGAATCTGTAGCCTTCTAATTTCAGAGTCAAGTTTGGCTGTGTCAAAACCTCGTCTGAAGAGTTGATCAATGATCTTATCCATAGATCTGCTATGTCGCTCATCAGCTTCTTTGATCAGTTCTTCTAACTTTTTCTCATCTTAAGTCTGTTCAGCACTCTTCTTTCTCTTGTATGTGATCATCTCCTTCTCTTTCTTCTCTTTTTCTTCTTCCTCTTCAACTCTCTTTCTTTTGTCTGCTTTCACTGACTTAGACTCCCCCTTTTTGTTTGCATTGGGTTCAGGGGTTTGAATGTCAGAAAGTCTCTTAGAAATAGCACCATCAACTAAGGTTTGAAATTTTGAGGAAAGCCTCTCATCAATGGCTTGATGCACAATGTTAGTGATGATGGAAGTGATGAGAGGTAAGGAGGATTGAAAGGCAGCAACCATTTGCTCAGAGGGGTTCTGTCCCTGAGAAATGGTGCCTGAATCAGAGGCTGGTGGCACAGCTGTTAGGAGTGGCTTAGTGTTTGGGAGACCTTCAGAAGAAGCTGCCATCTGTGGGTGAATTTGGGCAGATGGACTTGATTCTTGTGACAATTTGGCAAGCAGTTCTTGTAGTCTACATACCTCAGCCTCAAGAATGGTGTTGTGGGATAGAACATCAAAGAAAAAGCCCAGGTGATCATCAGTCTTTGCTAAATCATCTGACCTCCTGATTAAATCAGGATGAACATGTGCTGAGTGTAGATCAGTATTCACATGTGCCCTTATTTCTTGGAACTGGGGACTTCCTGCCTCAGGATTATGTCCTTCATTGGCAGTTGCCTCTGGTGAGGTCTTAGAGATGATACCACCTTCATCCTGTTCATGTGCTGAAACAGGAGAAGAGGCAGCCTCACCAGATGTTCGAATCTCCTCCTCTACATAGGGAGATTGAACTCTATAATCCCTGTGCTGTGGGTTATCAGCCATATTATAATCCTCTCCCTCAACTGTTGAGATTTTCCCAGTGGTGATAGGTTTTTGGGGAGGGGTAGAGGAATGTAGTTGAGTCAGCACTTGTGCCATAACCACAGTTGGGCTTGTAGGGGTGGCTTCAGTGGGAGATAAGTGTGAAGAAGATTGTACCTGGGGTGAATGGTGCTCTTCAATGGCAATCTTCTCAAGTGAGAGAGATTCCAGTAATGTGGTTTCCCCATTTTTGGTTACATCAGGATCCTGTTGAAGGATACCTGGGCGTTTCAGCTGGTAGAGTCTTGGAAACTACAGGGGGATTACTACCAGTAGTTTCTTCCTGCCTTTATGTTGTAGGGGAATCATCAGGGGACTCAACTCCCTGAGTAGACTTTTGGGTTTGTTTGGATTATGGTTTGGAAGGACTTTGGATCTGGAGGATGAGGCTGTGGGTTCCCTCTGCTTGGGTTTTAGCAGTTTGGCAGCCTCTTTGAGTTGTGGGTCAGAGTTGTGCCTTGAGTATACCTCACGCAAAACTACCACAGCAGGACTCCAAGGCCAACAGGGCCATCAGATTTTAATTGATTGATGATAATGGCCATAAGAAACCTTGGATATAATATCCATATGTTAGCCACAGGTTTCATTGCCAGATCTTTTAATTCCAAAATATAACTTTAGAAAAATTAAAGCTATGTTGTTCAAGGATAGAATACAATACCTGCTGCCACCTGGATGACATTTGATCCCATGAAGAGGATTTGGGGGCAAGGCAGACATTGATCATATGAAAGATTAGGCGTTCAGCATCATGGATGTGCTTCTTCAGAATGGTGGTAGCACTTAGGTCGCCCTCATACCCATGGTTGATGAATGATGGATCAGTGGTGCTCTTCGGGTATTTGGTGACCAAGGTGGCATCATTCAGATCTAGGGTTTAGCTAATGATAGCAGGAGTGATGACCACCTTCTTTTGGTTTACAAACGACCGGAGAGTGATCGCGACATCATTCTCACCGGTATGGACAGTGACATTTGTCCAGAATTAGTGAAGGGTATCGGGATAGATGGTTGGATTCAGAAGAAAAGCAGTTTGATACGGGGAATCAACCATCAGATCAATGGCAGCATCAAACTTAGTCCAAAAGGCCGATTTTGTGAAGTAGGCAACACATTTGTGTCGTGGTTTGATTTGCATGGTCGCCATTAATGGAAGATGAAAGTTCTAAAAACGACTTATGAAAAGTTTGAAGTTAGGTTTAGGTATTTATAGGTTATGAAACGGCTGAAAGAAAACAACTGAAGTTTTGGTATTAGTCATCAGTTGTTAAAAAACGACTAAAGACATGGTTTTAACTCTCAGATGTTGTAAACAACTAAAGACTTGGTGTTAGTCATCAGTAGTTTGAAACTACTGAAGACTTGGTTTTGGCTTTAGTTGTTTTGAAATGAAACAGCAGTTGTTTGAAACAATTGAAGAGTAAAATTTCTCATTAGTTCTTGTCATCAATTCACAGATCTCAGTTGTTTCATTGACCTTAACACTTACTCAGCAGACTATCTGATTTTCAGATGTTTCATTGGTCATCAGTACTTATCCGTTAGAACAGATATCAGTAGTTGTAACCACATCAGTAGTTGTAACTACATCAGTACTTTTCAACAAATAAGTACTTCAGTACTTTTAAGTAATTTAGTCTTAAGTACTTCTGAAAACTGCTAAGGATAAAATAACTTATCAGTACTTATTTTTGACAGCTATATACTAATGCTCATCAGTACTTGTGAACTGAGATCATTAGTAGTTGTCAAATCATTCTAGCTGCAGCATACCAAGCCTTAGCACTAGATTTTGGAAAGTTTCACTATCCAAAGGCTTAGTAAATATATCTGCAAGCTCATCAGCACTAGGAACAAACTTTGGATCAATCAGACCTTTTTCATAACAATCCCTGATAAAATGATGTCTGATCTCAATATGTTTGGTCCTAGAATGCTGTAACAATACAAAGAGCTGAAGCACTGTCCATCAGCAAAGGAGTCTTAGTCTCTGTAATGTCATAATCCAGTAATTGATTCTAAAGCTAGAGTACCTGAGATGTACAACTTGCAGCAGCAATGTACTCTGCTTCAGCAGTGGATGTAGCAACTGAAGTTTGTTTCTTACTCTGCCAAGAAACTAAACAATTACCTAGAAATTGGCATCGACCAGAGGTTGATTTTTGGTTAATTTACACCCTTCATAGTCACTATCAGAGAAAGCAACTAATTTGCAAGAGTGCCCAGTGGAATACCAAAGTCCTAGAGATTGAGTTCCTTGCAAGTATCTAAAGATCCTTTTGACTGCAATCATATGGGATACTTTAGGTTCAGCCTGAAATCTAGCACAGACACAAGTTGCAAACATAATGTCTGGTCTAGAAGCTGTAAGGTACATCAAGGAACCAATCATACATCTGTAAAGAGTTTCATCAACTGCTTTACCTTTCAGATCAGCATCCAGTTGTGTGGTGCTGCACACGGGAGTAGAACAGGGCTTACAATTTTGTAAATCAAACTTTTTCAACAGATCCTTTGTATATTTTGACTGATGAATGAAAGTTCCATCAGCCATTTGTTTAATTTGCAAACCCAGAAAGAATTGTAATTCTCCCATGGCACTCATTTCAAACTTTTGCTGCATCAACTTAGTAAAGGCGTCACACAACTGTGGATCAGAGGATGCAAAAATAATATCATCTACATAAATTTGAACAAGGAGCTTATGCATGCCTACTTTCTTAATGAACAAAGTTTTATCTATGGAGCCTCTAGTGAAATTGTTTTGAAGAAGAAAGTTAGACAGTGTTTCATACTAGGCTCTGGGAGCTTGTTTTAACCCATAAAGAGCCTTATCAAGCTTATACACCCAATCTGGATGTTTATAATCTTCAAAACCTGGTGGTTGACACACATAAACTTCTTCTTTTATTTTACCATATAAGAATGCACTTTTGACATCCATTTGAAAAACTTTAAGATTATGGAAAGCAGCATAAGCTAAGAACAATCTGATTGCCTCCAGTCTAGCTACAGGGGCAAAGGTTTCATCATAATCAATACCTTCTTCTTGTGAAAACCCCTGTACAACAAGTTTGGCCTTGTTCTTGACAATTTGACCTTAGTCATTAGTTTTTTTCCTAAACACCCATTTAGTGCCTATTGCACACTTACCTTGGGGTAGAGGAACCAGTTCCCACACTTGCTACTTTTGAAACTGAAGAAGCTCAAGTTGCATGGATTCAACCCATCCATTGTCTCTTAATGCAATATGATAGTTCTTTGGCTCTTGCTGACTGATAAAGAGAGCATAAAAGCAGAAATTGGACAATTGAAGTTTAGTTGAAACACCAGCATTGATGTCACCAATGATCTGAGACATGGGGTGATTCTTCAGTTCTTGGTACTCAATAAGATCTGCGCAAGTGTTTGTAGGAGATTCAGTAGCAATAGATGTTGATCCAGACTCTTGAAACCTAGAATGAGATGGCAATTCAAATGAAGTAGAGGATTCAGAGATCTCATCAACATTTGTTGTGGATGGAATTGCTGAAGCTACATGAACATCAAGTTTAGTAGACTTGGGCAAGTGATCACTAAACCTTGCATTTGTACCACCAGATGGATGACTAGTTGTAGGAGATGATGGATTCACAGAATTTGCAACATTTGCAGATTGATAAGGAACATATTACAGTATGTCCAAATCAAATAACTCCACAGGGTTTTATGGGATTTTGTCCTTTGGAGATTCATTAAACTTTACATGCAAGGTTTCTTCAACTATCTTTGTTCTGCAATCAAAAACTCTGTTTCCTTGCAAGTAGATGAATACCCAACAAAGTACCCTGCATCCACCTTTGATTCAAACTTCTGAAGTGGATTCTTTGTGTTAAGAATGTAACAGGGACACCCAAATGCTCTAAAAAAGGAAATCAGAGGGGCCAAATGATGTAACATTTCATAAGGAGTCTTCATCAACCTCTAATTCACTAACACTTTATTTTGCACATAGCAAGCTGTGTTGACAGCTTCAGCCCAAAAGGTTAGTGGCAAACCAGAATCAGCCAACATTGACCTTGCGGCTTCAATAAGGGTCCTGTTCTTTCTCTCCACCACTCCATTTTGTTCAGGAGTTCTTGGAATGCTATACTGCCTCTTGATTCCCTTAGATAAATAGAATCCATCAAGTGTGTGGTTTCTAAATTCTGTGCCATTATCACTCCTCACACACTTGACTGGAAGGGAGTACTGCTTTTCCACATACAACACAAAGTAGATGATGATTTGAATAGCCTCATATTTTGAATGTAAGAAGAAGGTCCATACAAATCCAGAATAATCATCCACAATTACCAGACATTATTTTTTCTTTGCCATGCTCATCACTCTTACTGGACCAAAAAGATCCATATGCAGTAATTGCAAGCAGGCAGTGGACTTTGGTTCTTCTATTAGAGGGAATGATACTTTGTGTTGCTTTCCTTTTACACAAGCAGAATAGTTGTCATCACATTTGAACTCCTTTAATGGCAGACCTCTCACTAAACTATGATGGATAAGCTGGTTCATCTTTTTAAGATTCACATGACCAAGCCTTCTATGCCATAGTTCAGATTCCTGAGGAGAGGCCTTGGAGAACAGACATGGATGGCCTTTTAGATCAATTTTCTTTGATAAGTCTAAGGCATATACTCTTCCAATCATGTTGGCCTTTAGGAGAGTATATTCATCCAATATCTTGTCAATCATTCTCAAAACATTGGAAGACAGAATCCGACAGTTCTGGCTGGTGAAAAGTGTAACATGCCCTTTATCACACATTTGACTGACACTCAACAAGTTGTACTTGAGATTCTCCACATGGTTAACATCATCAATCTTATCTCACCATTTGACACAAAGCCTTTGCCGATGATGTAACCCTTAGCATCATTACCAAAAGATACAAATCCCTTCTTTCCTTGAGAGTAGTCATGAAGAAGAGAACTCCTCCCTGTCATATGCATAGATCCTCCATTGTCCACATACCAGATGCTTCTATGGCATGCTGAAGAACCCTGCATTTGTCACAAGAAACTAGTTAGCTTTTGAGACCCAAACCATTTTGGTTTTGGGTCTGTTCTCATCAATAGATTTTATACTAACTGATTTGTCATGATTAACAGCCTTTAAAGGTGGAGATGGTGCTGAAAAGGATTCCTTTGATTTTGGCTTAGTTTTCCTTTTCAGTGGTTTAATCATAGGTACATCTATTTGGTTAACTCTCCTCAATAGATGTTGAACCATCATAACAAGTTGTGTCTGATTAGTTGTTAAAGCCTTCAGTTCAGCAGACACATCAGTACTTGTTTTTGATTGGTTCCTGTGACTCACCATGTCCTCCTTTTTGAAAGACACAGACTTAGTCTGGTGTTTTGATATTCCATGAGGAATACTTTCAGCTGTTTTATGATAAACCCCTTCCTTCTTTTTAGATTTTTGTAAGAACTTTGGGTTATCAGTTTGAGATGTTTGTGGTACAAACTTGGATTCAAATTCATATTTCATTTTATTAATTTTCTTTTTAATGATTTTATCTTTGTTGAATTTGGAACTCTTTTTGTACCAACATTCATCAGTGAGATGATTGAATAGACCACATATTTCACATGGCTTTTTCTTCATCTTCTGTTGTTCAACTGCTGAAGAAGATGAAACTATTGAAGGTGTGTTCTTCAGTACTTTCTTCCTCTCAGTACTTATGTTAAGTACTAAAGGATGTGTAACAACTAAAGATTTGTTCTTCAGAAGTTTTCTATCAGTACTTTTGGATTTCCTGATAGACTCTTCAGCAGTTGTCAATCCATGTTTGTTTTCATTTAGTTTGAAATGCTCTTCAGGTATTGTTACTTGCCCTTCAGTACTTTGAATACTTTGTGAGACAACACCTAAAGTGCTCAGTTTTTCTTTGATCATGTGTTTATCAGCAGTGAGACCATCAGCAGATTGATTAGCTGAGGTACTAATACTAACTTCATCCTTTGATTTTGGATTATCACTTGAGGATAAGACACATGATGATGTGGTTTGGGAATTGCTTTCACCTTCAGATTTTACTTCTATCTTGGGAGTAAAATCTGTAGGAGGTACAGTGTGATTATACCCAATCCCAAACTTCACATTTGAAGCTGTTTGCTTGCTGAGAAGCATTTCAAACCCCTTGCAGGATGTTACCCAGCGTTCACATTCTACTTGAGTAGCTGCAAGTGATTCTTTGAGATTCTTATGATTCTCTAAAATGACCTGTACCTTTGCCGTTTCATTAGTGATTTGGCATTTTAATTTGTAAATCTCATCATCTTTTTCATTTAAGACAGCCACAAACTCAGCTTTTCTTTTGGAAATCACTTTCTCTAGGTCAATATTTTGAATAATTAAAGCTACATTTGCTTCTCTAATTAAGACAAAAGCAGTTATGCATGACTCAGAACACAACTTGGCCTTAGCCTCAGAAGATACCTTTGGTACATGTGATGATGAAGCATTTGAGCATGAACCATGAGTAGACTCCAGGGCCATAAGAGCAAGATTTCCAAAAGGATTTTCACCACCATGTTGACGAGCACTAGAAAACAATTGTTCAGGATAACTAGAAAGATCATCTGGTAAGCTACTCCAGTCAACAACTCCAGGTGTGAAAAAGCTTTGGTGTGATTGAGATTGAGATTGTTGATTTGATTGAGATGGTTGAGGCTCAGGTAGGGCATGTGGTTGTTGAGCTATGGGTACTGGAACCTAATTGGACTAGGCATGTAAAAACAGGGATAAGGATATGGCATTGGACCTTGAGGGACAAAATATGCAGGAGATGATTGACTTTGTGAATGATGACCAGAACTGGTAGAATGTTGCCCTTTGTTTTGTGAATTATTGCCTGGAAAGGTCACAAAGGGTGCAGAAGAGTTAGATCCAGATAATCTACACTCTCTTGCAAAATGTCCAAGTCTATGGCACTTGTGACACCTCAACTTGCTCTTGTCAAAACCAACTTTGGTTTTTCCAGAGAGACCACGGAATTTTCTACCTGTCCTTTTGTAAAAAATTTAGATCTGATATTAACTAATGCCATTTGGCTCAAAATATCCATCTCTTCCAAATCATCATCAGCAATTCCTTTCAAATCATCCATCAAAAAGCACAGATTGTCACTATTACATCCTGAATTACTATCAATACCAACAAAAGCATGATCTCCACTGTTTGAAGAGAAATCTATATCCTCATCATAAGAACTTTCTGATGTAGCATATTCTGACTCATGACAAACCAGAGTAGTATTCCCTGGTACAAAATCATCAGTGAGCTTCCCAGATAAAGTCAGTTTCCTTTTCTGTTCTATCTTTCTTTCAAATGTTAACAGTTTCCCATGAAGTTGGGTGAGAGATAGATTGTCCAGATTTGCACTGGAGCATAGGACAATAGTATATGTGTCCCATCTCTCAGGCAGGGATCTGAGGAGTCTGTTGTTCATCTGACTATTTGTATATTCATGTTTAACCATTTTCAGCTCAGATATCAAACAGGAAAATCACTCAAACTGTTGAATCAGTGACTCACCCTTTCTATGAGAGAATGTCTCATATTACTGGGAAAGGATCTCTCAATTGTTTGACAAGACCTCATCCGTTCCTCCAAATTGTTCTTTCAGAGCAACCCAGAGGTCATGAGCAGTTTCATGATGTATAAGTCCAGAATAGATTTCATTAGGCGATGCCAAGGCCAGAATTCCATGGGCTTTAGCATCAATTTCAAACAGTTTCAGATCTTCATCTGAGTATTGCTCTTTCTTCTTCATAACCATCTCATTGGTTTCCGGATTACTCACCATAGGCTTATATAGTCCATGAACCACAGATTTCCATCAACCTGAACTATTGACAGATAGGTGATGGAGCATTCGGCATTGCTATATGTTATACTCACTCCTAACAAGCATCGGAGGCTTTGTTGAGGAGCTAGTATTGTGAGGATCATTGGTTGATGTAGCCATTTTCATCGATTCAAACAGGTTCAATGAAATTTTAACAGATCTAGCTTAAAAACTCAACAACTCAGTTTGAAACAAGACGAATCTCAAATTAATTCACCGGAAGCAACAGAAAATCAAACTCTATAACCAATTCTTGCAAATTTCCTAATTCGACCAAACTTAGATATCAAAAGAGCAGTTTCAATGATCAATTGTTAAATCGATCAATGATTAATCTTGCTCTGATACCATTTGAAAGGATCAGGATCTAGTTTGATCAATTAGAGTAAGATTTGTAGCGGAATAGAACAAGAATTAGACGAAATTTAAGCAAGAATAATATGAATATTCAATCAAACAGTGACGGTTGTAGAGAGAGATGGTTTTCTGCAAAGAGAATATTTTCATTCACGCACAAGCTTCGGCTACAAAGAATTAGGTCAACATTCCTTTTATAAAGGAATGTGACATCAGCTGATGTCACTTGATAGTGACAGCTAACAGATTTATACAAACAACTGAAAGTAGACTAAATTACTGAAGATGTCCATAACAACTGAGGACACCTTCACAAAAAGCTAAGTACAAGCTAAAATTACAACTACTGAAGTTATAACATCTGAAGTGTAAGAACTTCAGATGTTTTACATAAAATAAAACTACTGATTACAAACTACTGAAAAGTAAACCATCACAACTACCGAAAAGAACTACTTCAGCTGTCGTGACAACTTCTGAGAACTTGGTCTTCAGACTTTGTCTTCAGCAGTTGTCTTCAGACTTTGTCTTCAGCTGTTGTCTTCAGACTTTATCTTCAGCTGTTGTCTTCAGACTTTGTCTTCAGACTTTGTCTTCAGCTGTTGTCTTCAGACTTTGTCTTCAGCTGTTGTCTTCAGACTTTATCTTCAGCTGTTGTCTTCAGACTTTGTCTTCAGACTTTGTCTTCAGCTATTGTCTTCAGACTTTGTCTTCAGCTGTTGTCTTCAGCTGTTGTCTTCAGACTTGTCTTCAGACTTTGTCTTCAGCTGTTGTCTCAGACTTTGTCTTCAGACTTTGTCTTCAGACTTTGTCTTCAGACTTTGTCTTCAGACTTTGTCTTCAGACTTTGTCTTCAGACTTTGTCTTCAGACTTTGTCTTCAGACTTTGTCTTCAGACTTGTCTTCAGACTTTGTCTTCAGACTTTGTCTTCAGACTTTGTCTTCAGACTTTGTCTTCAGACTTTGTCTTCAGACTTTGTCTTCAGACTTGTCTTCAGACTTTGTCTTCAGACTTTGTCTTCAGACTTTGTCTTCAGACTTTGTCTTCAGCTGTTGTCTTCATACTTTGTCTGTAGACTTTTTCTTCAGCTGTTGTAGACCACTTCAGTTGTTATGATGTCTGTGGGACTTAAAGGTTTTTCTGATCTGGCTCATTGTTCTTTTGGTCCAACAACATATTTAGGTACCTCGTGAAGGAATACATTGGAATGAAGTTTATTATTCTTATTAATCGTCAATCTTATATTTATTTACCAAGTGAATATTTCTATACCCCTTTTTCACATTTTCACACTTTGGGGTGAAACATGTTAGCTTATAACCGTTGCACTTGTAAAATGTTTAATTCTTGTAAACTTATGGCAATTCACTTATATGTTGTGGTTAGTTGATACCATGTATTGACGATTATATGTACAATCATTAACTATTGCTAGCCTAGCGACATCATAGATCTATGGGCCTGACAACCCTTCTTGGTTAATCCAAGTACACTTAGCTAATCGTATAAACTTGTAAATGTTGAGACTTGTAATACTGTCATGGTTTGATTTTGTTGTTTGGTTTTGTAGCATATAAACCAAGGCTAGTTTAACCATTTAAACTATAAAAACCCAACGGAATAAAGGTTTTAACATATGGTTTGTAATCTGAAAATTTTACCATTTTAAAGCACAAACAAGACCCAAAATCCAGGATCAACAATATATGTGAAATAGTATGTTATCAAACAAAACAAACAACCATAAGGTATACAAAGAAACAACCTTTCTTGCACAAGATGTTGTAGATGTAAAAGAAGAAGAAGATGATGTTCTTGGATGTCTAGCCTTCAAAGGAGAAGACCTCAAGCTTGTATGCCCACAAGCCTAAACATACACCTAATCTTGTTAGGTAGAAGAGCACCAAGATGAACTCCCTTTTGAACAATCTGAATCAGCCAAGAAGTTCTTGAAGAGCAGCCAACAAATCCGAGATTTTAGCCCCTTCTTTCTTCTTGAATCTGAAAAACCCTTTTGTTCTTTGAGAGAGTTTGTTGCTTTGTGTGTGTAAGAGAAATTGTAGATTATGGTTGAGTGTATGAGTGAGTAATGTCTTGCAAAAGCCAAGACAAAAAAAAGGGAGTTCCCTATGCCCATATGGGCGGCCGAAATAAAGTTCAAAATGGGTTCCCTCGATTTTGAAACTATTATAAAATTCACTTTTTAAACCCTTAGTTTTATAAAATTAAAACCTCTTTTAATTTTATAACAATAACACACTTTTATTTGTTATTATTTAACCAACTTAAATAATGAAACAAACAATTTCTCATGAACAAATTATCCACATAATGTTGTTCTTTTACAAAAGCAACATTTTAGAAAACCCATTTTCTAAATTGGTGTCGGTATTTATTTGTTTGATATTATCAACAAATAAATATTAATTGGTGTTTGTATAGCTTGTTATTGGGTATCACCCGACTTGGATCATAACTTACTAACCACATCAATCTTGTATGTGTCTTGGGCATATAAGATCCAACATGTGCATCTGTCTTACATCCCTAGTTACTTTGTTCTCTAACTTATGACATGAATTGCCATATTTTATATACCTACGTATTGAAAACTATGGAAATCTCACCAACACTATGTTGACCTTTTATTTTTAACATGTTTCATGAAACGCGCAAGTTTGATTGCCACCTTTGAAGCTTATTCACACCTAGGAATGGACCTAGTTAAATAAATGAATGAACTTGAAATATTTCCTATTATGACTTGTTGATTTTCTTATTTGAGACTTATGCTTGTAATGTTACATTTGGAACTTATGATTATTATATTTGGATTTAATAATAGCGTTATGTGGCTCTGAACGATCTTAACTCTCACACCTCGACGTGTCCGCCGTCAAGGTTGGGGTGTGATAGATTGGTATCAGAGCCCATAACTATAGGAATTTAGGTTATTTGAAATGGTGACCTAGACTATAGTGTATGAATGAACCTTATAGAATCATATTTCTATTTTTGTAAAAGTGTATGGTTTGCATGCTACATAATGCTATGCCTCCTTATGTGCAATTTGATGCCTTAGTATAGGATTGCTTAAACATTGTTAACTGTCTCCCTAAAATTATCTTTGACTCTTCAATTCCCCCCGAACATAAAGCCTCTTAATCTTATTCTCAACGACACGTGGGAGCACATACTTATTGTTTATGTCTTGAATCTTTAAACTTTATGTCTAATATAAATCTCATCAAGTTTTGATTTCATGAACATAAGAAATATTGTGTGACACATAGACATCTGTATTCTGAATTTCCTGGCAAAAGGCCTTCGGGCTAAGGTAAGCATTTCACATAAATCCTACGGGACTAGTTAAGCTTACCTGGGGATTTCTGGGGTGAGTGATAAACTATGGTTGATATATACAAGCTTCTAAGGCAAATAGGTCAATTCACCTTTACGTGTCAACGTTTCCAAATGGTAATGTGTTACCAAATGGAATCATTCCATGTATCTTACAACTCTTAGCTTATTCTTGTTTAAATTACTATCCTTTGTTATCCTCATTCCCATATCTTTGGAGTTCGAGCCTACGCTTTCTAAGCCGCATGTTAGTCTAGAAAGACCTTTTACGGTCGAAGTCGCCAATGAAAAATCGATCGTTGTTGACGTCATAATACGTGATTGTATCTTAAGCCTTAACAAGCACGAGTTCTTCATCGACCTTATTCCTATGCAACTGGGAAGCTTTGATGTTATTATTGGCATGGATTGGTTAGCCAAGAAACGCACGGAAATTCTATGCTTCGAGAAGTGCATTTGAATTCCTTTACCGTCGGGTGATACTTTGAAAGTCTTTGGGGAGAAATCATTCCAGGACTCAAACTTATATCCTATATCAAGGCCCAAAAGTTCTTAAGTAAGAACTACATAGCCTTCATGGCATATGTAGTTAATACGAAAGCCAAGGGTAAGGAACTGAAAGACATTCCTGTCGTGTGAGATTTTTCTAAGGTGTTTCCCGAGGATCTTAAGGGATTACCTCCCATGCGAGAAGTTGAATTCAAGATTGATTTGATTCCTAGTGCAAACCCTGTGGCTAAATCACCTTATCACCTTGAACCGTCTGAAATGCAAGAACTAGCTAGTCAACTGCAAGAGTTGACAGATAAGGGATTTATTCATCCTAGTTCTTCACCATGGGGTGCACCTATGTTGTTCGTGAAGAAGAAGGATGGTTCATTCCGTATGTGCATCGACTATCGGGAACTCAACAAGCTAACCATCAAAAACCGATACCCTCTTCCTTGAATCGATGATCTTTTCGATCAACTTCAAGGAGCAACCAAATTCTCGAAGATAGGTCAACGTTTTGGGTATCATCAATTACGTGTCCATGATGAAGACATTCCAAAGACCGTTTTTCGTACTCGATATGGACATTAAGAGTTCATGGTTATGCCTTTTGGCTTGACCAATGCACCTGCCGTGTTCATGGATCTCATGAATCGAGTATGTAAATCATATTTGGATAAGTTTGTGATCGTGTTCACAAATGACATTCTTATTTATTCCAAGACGAAGATTGATCATGAGATGCACTTGCGACAAGTTCTCGAACTTTTAAAGAAGGAGCAACTATACACCAAGTTCTCCAAGTGTGAGTTCTGGCTGGAAGAAGTTCAATTTTTAGGGCATGTGGTGAATAGCCAAGGAATTCACGTTGATCCTGCTAAGATAGAAGCCGTGAAAAATTGGTGTGTTCCCACAACCCCAACCGAGGTTCGTTCTTTTCTGGGCTTAGCAGGATATTACCATAGGTTCATAGCAAATTTTTTGAAGATTGCTAAACCATTAACGACGCTAACCCAAAAGAATCGACTTTTTGAATAGGGACCCGAACAAGAGGAGGCTTTCGAGACACTGAAATGCAAGCTGTGTAATGCTCCTATTCTCACAATCCTCGATGGAAACGACAACTTTACCGTGTACTGTGATGCCTCTAATCAAGGTCTTGGTTGTGTTCTTATGCAACAAGGAAAAGTCATAGCATACGCGTCAAGAAAATTGAAGGTTTATGAAGTGAACTACACAACCCTTGATCTTGAACTTGGTGCTGTAGTTTTCGCTTTAAAGATCTGGTGACATTATCTTCATGGGACGCAATGCATAGTCCACACCGATCATAAGAGTCTCCAACACGTGTTCAACCAAAAGGATCTCAACATGAGAGAAAGACGATGGATTGAGTTGATTAGCGACTACGACTGTGACATTCGCTATCACCCTAGAAAGGTGAATGATGTAGCTGACGCGTTGAGTCGCAAGATCCACAACAAGATTGTCTCGCTTCAAGAAATCCGAGATCGAAGGAAATGGTTTGATATGTTAGGGGAATTTGATACCGAGATTCATGTGGATGTCAACGAGGCTACTATCATGCTTCATAACATAAAGATGAAGAGTTGGTGTTTAATGTTCGGTCACAACTGGAGACAAAACCAAACGGAATGTGGTACTTCTTGAATTGACTTTGGATCCTGAATCGTGATAACCTTCGACACTTCATTATGAACGAAGCTCATCAAACTCGATATTACATTCATCCTGGCTCCGATAAAATGTACATGGACCTACATGGTCAATATTGGTGGCCTGGAATGAAGAAAGATATCACGTCTTATGTTTCCAAGTGTCTCATATGTGCAAGAGTCAAGGCCAAGCACCAACAACCAAGTGGTTTAGTTGAAAAACCTAAAATCCCTATGTGGAAATGAGAACATATATCCATGGATTTCATAACCAAGTTACCTCGTACTCCTCGTGGCCATGACAGTATATGGGTGATTGTTGACCGTTTGACCAAGACGGCAAACTTTATACCAATACGAGACACATACAAAGTTTCAAGACTGGCTCACATCTACATTGATGAAATTGTGAGTCGCCATGGCGTGCCGTTACACATCATATCCAATAGAGACGCACATTTCACTTCACACTTTTGGTCGTCAATGCAAGAACTCTTCGGTACTCAATTGGATTTAAGTACAGCTTACCATCCTCAAACTGATGGTCAAACTGAACAAACAATTCAAACTCACGAGGATTTGCTACGACTATGTGTCCTTGACTTTGGTGGTGATTGGGATACGCATTTACCGCTCTTGGAATTTTTGTATAACAATGGTTATCACTCAAGTATCAAGATGGCACCATTCGAAGCACTTTATGGTTGTAAATGTCATTCTCCGATCTGTTGGACTGACATTGGGGAAAACTTCATTACTGGTCCTGAACTCATACAAGAAACGACCAATAAAGTCTCCCCAATCCGCAAGAACCTTGAAGTGGCAAGAAGTCGACAAAAGAGTTTTGCCGATAAGCGTCGTAAGCCGTTGGAGTTTCAAGTTGGGGACATGGTTATTCTTAAGGTTTCACCATGGAAAGGTGTTGTTCGCTTTGGAAAGAAGGGTAAACTGGCTCCAAAGTTTGTAGGACCTTTCAAAATCCTGAAAAGGATTGGGAAAGTGGCTTATAGACTGGAACTACCTTCCGACCTTAGTGGAGTTCATCCTGTGTTCCATGTCTCAAACTTGAGAAAGTGTTTGGCCGACGAGAGTCTGCATGTTCCCCTGGAAGACATCCAGATCGATGAGTCATTGCACTTTGTTAAGAAACATGTTGAAATTATGGATCGCAGTATGAAGAAAACTAGAACCACAACTACTCCAATTGTCAAGGTTCGTTGGGAGAATAAGTGTGGAGCTGAGTTCACTTGGGAGCGTGAGAACCATATAAAGGCAAAATATCTGCATTTGTTCGCTTAGTTCATTCTTAATTTCGGGACAAAATTCTCTTAAGTTGGGGAGACTGTAACATCTTGTATTTTTGCGTTAATTGAAAGTTAGCTTTGTTAATTCTTGTAAGGGCCATTATTGCCATATATGAAACTTATGGATTTCTTATGTTCATTTTATTAGTTTCAAAGTTAATAGTTTATCTACTAAATTGAATATAATAATAGACAATAATATTGCTAATAATATTAAAATAATAATAGTAGTACTAATAAAATTAATAATAATAAGTATAATAATAATAATAATAACTAAGATAATGGTTGATAATAATATTAATTATAATAAATAGCAACCATAATAATAACGTTAACAATAATACTAACAGTAACAATAATGATAAAATTTAAAATAATTATAATTCTTATAACAATTTGTAAAGTTAGTGAACTAAAAAAAGGTTAACACTTAAAAGAATTAATTTAGGGGGGGTTGTTTTGTCATTCTATAAACCTTGAAATGGAGGTTCTAAGCATGAAATAATAATTAACAAACTCCAGGGACTAAAAGTGTGATTTTGAAAATTCACACCTTTTTCCCCCTCCCACTGTCGACCATTTCCGGCCAAGTAACCGGTGAGCTAAATCAACCGGTATCAGTCAATTAAACCACATTTAGGACAAAACAAACCGTTCGAATAACTGTTTCGAACCCATAACCAAGATTTAATTCAACTATTAATCAACAAACAACTAGAAACCAAAATAACATTCGAATCAACATCGGTTTCAAGTCGATACATGATTAATTTTCTCAGTTGATTCATTAGAAACGTATTACTAATCATTTCACATTCAATTCAACAAGTAATTACGATTAAAAGCAGGTAATTAACAATGGATTCAAGTCGAAAATTCCGAATCAAACCTTCGAATCGTTGATCATGGAATAGTTTCAATTGACCCTATATAACAGAGGGGAAATACTACTTTCGATCCCTTTTAACTCTCGGCACTCTCAGTTTCTCAAAAATCTATCACCAATTCATTTCAAACTTATTATGTTCTTCGCGAGTGAACCGAAGTGTTTCAGACTAAATTACATCGATTCGTTGAGTAATCACATAAGTAAAATATATCTACATATTCGATTACACTCAAGGATTAAAAGCCCTAAGTTTAATCCGTTTGAAACACTTGAATCACTGCTCAATTTTGAGTCGATTCATCTAGGGTTTATATGAATTAGGTGTTAGGACCATGTACGTATGGAGTACTAACTGATAATGCATGAAACCAGATCTAATAGTGCGGAATCCTATTTGATTGGTGAATCCAATCAATGAGAACGCAATCCGATCAATCTAACGATTAAAGAAATGCTAAGAACGAGTAGAACAAGATTAGATCCAAACTATGAACTTGGAACAGGCTTTCTGGACGCTCTGGACGGCTAGGTTACGAGTATGTGTCGAAATTCTTCAAGTGTGTTCCGAATTGTTCAGTTTTTCCACAAATTAAGTGGTATCTATAGGTTAGGGTTTTCCAATCATACGACTAAATCATGCGATTGATCCATACGCATGACAGAATGTTCAGTTGTGCGACTGAGTCAATCTTATGTCTCAATCGTGCTACTGATCCTATCTCCTGGTTTAGTCGTGCGACTGGTCCATTAGCATGAGATATTCATGCGTATGGTCTATTAGCATGGTCCATTCGCATGAAGACTCATACGACTAAGTTTGAACATATTTCTCAATCATCATTGACTAAGAACTATGCACAACAACCTCAAACCTATATAGTTAGTTCATTATACTTTATTACACAATAAACAATGAAACATTAAACATTATAAGCATCAATAAAATATTGTATTTCATTAAACCCATTCATTACATATGTGTAAGACATGATAGATATTTACATTAAGCTCATAAACTAGGTACATATGTATGAACAAATTCCCCCTTGGACCTAGTTTCCTTTAACGTCTGACATTCTTCATAAGCTCCTCAAACCTCTTGTACTTCTCCTCTCTAGTAACTCCTGCATGTATTTCAAATGCAAAGTAGAGTCGTATAACATTCTGGAACTGGAGGGCTTGTACAATATCTTGCGCATCATAGAATAACGGCAACTTGTACAATGTGTAGACATCTTTTGCAGACATGTTTGTAAGCCATATTGGGTCGAATACCCGGATAGTTCTCGTAAGGGAATCTTAGACATTGTTCATGGGGGACTCCACTTCAGCACCACTTTAGGCTTTCCAAATATGGGATCCACTTCAGACCTTCGGATGTACCTCTTTGGTTGTTGAGGTATGAAGTTTACCCATCTGGTGTGGTATTCCTTCTTTAAAGCAGACTCAAACCAACTTGACATCTTTCTAGGATCAGCATATAGCAGATTAAGCATGCCAGTTGGTTGAGCTCAAAACCTGGGAGAGTCTTCAGATCATGTGGATATCTGAAGTACTCTATTCCCTTCTCCCTTTTTACAGCATAAACATTTAGATCCTCAAAATACGCCCACGCGATAATCTTACCAGACACCTTCAGATGTTTCTTGACCTTGTAGAGTTTGGTGTAGGCATTTTGCTTTTGAGTTGTGCGTTGGGCTCGTATTTCAACAAAACATGCTGCCCATTCAGGCTTCTTGATCTCAACATCTACATCCAAAGCTTGGGCTTGACTTTCATTCTGATCAGTTTCTTTCTCCATCTCATCTAGCTTTTCAAATGTAGCACTGCCGAGAGTGTCACCCAAGTCGGGGATCACATTTCCCTCTCGTTCAGTGTACTCTGGATAGTGCTCAGACGTGACATCCTTTATCTCTATTTCATCAACACTGTTTAGCTCGTCATCACTCATAACATCAACCTTTGGAGCATCTTTGACGAGCTCGTCAGGATTCAGTCTGAATATCTCTACAAGTTGCTCAATGGTTAGGTCGTGTACGATTTCTCCTTCTTCGGGAGTGTAGCTCACTGACCTTCTCACAATCCCTTGCAAATCAAGAATCATTGTGAATTGAGACTTGATTTGCTGAAGGGGAGCAATATCATCCATCTTGCTAGGATGTTTTATCTGCTTGATTTAAACATTTAACACATCAATCATTAGTAATTAATCAAGACATTTAAACATAGATAATCATAAATTACAACAATGTAATATTTGAATCAAGTACAAAAGTTTTCTAAATACAAAACATCTAATCTTTACTTTTATCTTGATCAGTCAATTCTTCAACTGCAGGAGCTAAAGATGATGCTCCTTGGTCTTGAGCTCTCTTAGTGCGTCTTTCTTGACCTTGAGTAAAGGCTGATACAGCAGCATCACCTTCTTCATCATCTCTTCTCTTCTTACCACTCGATCCTTCGTCATCACCTTCATCCTCTTAACCAGAATCAACATCATCATCATCATCATCACCTTCCCTGATCCATAGAGGCTCATCTTTGGATCCTTTCAGCCTAAGCATGATTTTCTTATTCTTTTTCTCAAGCTCCTTGATCCTCTGAATAGACTGTGCATTCTGTTCCTACGGCTGGGTAATTTGCTGAGCTTGAGCAGCATTTAGCTCCATGAGCTGACTTAGCTGTGTAGCTCTTTGCTCATCAGCAGCTAACAGTTTTAGCACCATCCGGTTTAGATTGGCTAGTTGTTCCCCTACCTCGATAGAGGGTAGAGTGGATCCATGGCTCAGTGGGACGTGAGCAGATGTCCCGGCTTGTTGGGTGGTGGTGGTGGTGGTGGATGTGGTGAATATGGGTGGTAGAATAGGAGTGGATGGTGAAGGAGTGGTTGTGGTAGTGGTGGTTGGAAGTGTGGAAGTGATGGTGGGAGGTATGGTAGTGGTGGCAGGGAGTGTGGTAGTGGTGGTGGTAACTGTAGTAGAAGTGGTGGATATGGTAGTGATCAAGGTAATCCTCCTCCTCTTGCTCTTCATCCATGGGGCTGAGCCATCCTCTTCTTCCTCGATCTCTTAGAGGAGGATGTTCCCCCTGGGCTGATGGGATGGCCAGGGATGTATAATGGATCAGTATCAGTAATAACGGCATCCCTGGACTCACCCTGGCGTCCACCAACCGCCACAAGCCCTCTCTTAGTAGCAACAACCTTACTGCCCACTGTCCTCACTAGTGGCTCCTCATCCGACTCTTCATCCTCATCTATCTGAAAGTTGGGGTGAATTAGAGCCTGCTCGGATCCATCCAGAGCCTCGCTGCCTTGACCATCACCATGGTCATCGTCGTCATCTAAATCATCGGTGGGTAGAACAATAGGCTCAGTATCGGAGTCACTGTCACCGTGATGCCACTTCTTATGAGCAGGCGCCACATAGTCCTCCCAGGCTAGATGCCCAAAAAATCTCCTTATCGGGAGCTTCACCTGCTTGCTCTGGTACACCTTCATCCTCCCAAGGGTGGTGTCATCCATAACCTCAAGTGTAACAGCATCATCTCTCTCCTATGGCAGCAAAGGAATCTTCTAGTCAATAATCATCTGCAGGAAGCGAGGGTACATGCAGAAGCATTCCTTGCCTTTGGCCTCTATATTCTCCACCATGTACGTGAACATCATCCGAGAGAAGCTGAATGGATGATTCAGTACAAGAGCCACGTAAGCATTTTCGATCTGATCAGACATCTGATCAAAGCCTCCCTTCCTCGAGGCTATGCACTTGAGCAGCACATAGGCTAAGTACTTAACTATGGGCACATTTTTCTCTTGTTGAGCACACCTGTATTTATGTCCCCAACATACTTAGTCCGAAGAAAACATCTTCAAATTGTCAGTGGATGTAGTTTGGTTGGGCAGTCACCATCATCACCCAACTCTAAAACACTCCTCAGATCATCCTCACTGATCTCAATCTCCTAGCCAAAAATAGAACTCCGAATGCGTTGAGGCTCGGCAGATCTGTCTACTACAGCGCTTTCCTAGAAAGCATGCTGAATCGATCTGTATGGTGTGCACGGAGTAGAAATAGCCTTGAAGATCCTCGATCTCCATAAAAATGTAATAATCCCTGCAAACTCAGAAGCGTTCTGGGATGTGACGTCTAGATGAGCACAGAGATTGTGCTTCGTGCTCATAGTCCATCTACTCGTCATGCTTCTGTAACACAAGATACATAAACCTTAGAAATTGTGTAATAACATGGCATTTGAATTTTAATGAACTTGAATCAGTTTGTTTAATCGTGCGAATGGACAATGCGACTGAGTCTCAGTCGTGCGATTGAGCATGCGGCTGAGTTCAATCGGGCGACTGAGCATGCGGCTGAGTTCAATCGAGCGAT
This sequence comes from Flaveria trinervia, assembly GCA_025506515.1. Classification (NCBI taxonomy): domain Eukaryota; kingdom Viridiplantae; phylum Streptophyta; class Magnoliopsida; order Asterales; family Asteraceae; genus Flaveria; species Flaveria trinervia. The sequence continues at coordinate 32,169,225 of CM046454.1, read as the reverse complement.
TGAGCATGCGGCTGAGTTCAATCGGGCGATTGAGCATGCGGCTGAGTTCAATCAGGCGATTGAGCATGTGGCTGAGTTCAATCGTGTGATTTCCTTGTTCATTCGGTCAATTGAGTCTTTCGCCCAGCTCAATCGTCCGATTGAAGTTCATTCGGAGGGTCTAATCACATAACTCTCTGTTCAACATTCTAACCCCGAATCTAGGTCAAAACTTGATGTTAAACGTTATGCTTAGACTCGTTAGATTCGCAGGGACCCTAACTATTACTGTATGTCCTTCATTTTAACGATTATGCAGATTTAAGTGGTCTATTTGAAAGTTTTTACAGATTTATTGATTTTAATCAATTTGGTCAGTTAGGATTTGATTACTCCATGTGTTTTGTGCAATTTCATTCACTAAGTACCTGTAGAAGATGAGAGTACACGTTAGTAACACAATCTCAGTGCGAAATCAACGAAATCGAATTTTGGCAGAGTATGTTTGCTTTCGTGCGATTTGGGAGTGATTGAAGGGTGGTGAGAATGTGCGACCGACCTTACCCTATTTATACTGATTTTATCTTCAATTGTGCGACTGGACCTATTTGCACGCTTCATTCGTGCGACTGGGGCTTAGTCGTGCGACCGACTTAGTCAATCACACCCATTCGTGATCCAATCGCATGAATTGATCCATGATTATGGTCCAATCGTACGTCTGGTCCATACGTATGGTTCAAATGTGCGACTGGTCCATACTTATGGTTCAGTCGTGCAAATGGCTGACACTTATGAGTTTGACTTCATGCACTTTCAAACATTTAACTTGTTAATTATAGATAAGACGTTATGACAGTTGATCATCTCAGAAATGACCTTTTTTTAATTTTAAAAACTGTTGATCACCTCAGATGTGATCCTTTTTAACTTAAAACCCGATTGGTCACCTCAGACATGACCCCTTTTTAGTGAGTGATTCACAAATTTAATCTTGATGGATAGTCCTATGTTTACCTACCAAATGACTAAAATAAATAAATAAAAAACAACTAGAAATTTAAAAACAAAACCAACACATAATTTTGTAATTTTGAATGGAGACGGATTTAAACCTATTAGAGTACCTCTAACAGATTTTACTTCCTGGACAACACAGCTTCAATTCTATTTTATCATTCTTGGTACGATTCAGTCTAGAATCATACAGGTATATTAGAATCATTTTGGACATTTTAATAAACTATTTTAATGCTTGATTCTTATTTTGAATGAGAGTCAATAGCAATTTTAGGAAATCATACAAGAGCTACAAGATGCACAATGATTTTGACTTTCAAGAACTGTAGCTCATGATGATTGTCAGTATACTTGTCCTCTTAAATCCATACACAATTTTTTGACACCCATTGGTGATGAGTTAAGGTTTAATTATTCCCACAAGCATTTGTGGATCCAACGCTTATATGGTAATCAACGTTCCTCAGGAGATTTTTGAGCGGTCTATGGGTATATTTCAAGAAGAGACTATTCTAAGAGCTTTCAAAGAGATGCCAAGCCTCAGGTCAATGCCATCACATAGCAGAGAGGCGCAAACAACAATGAATTCTAGAATATTTAGGTTATGCGTATCCTCAGGTCAGTGCCAGCACACAGTAGAGAGGCTCACACCTATCTTCTTGTTAGAGCATTTATTTTCTGTTTGCACATTTCGCACCAACAACATAAGTTATTAGCTTGATTGCATTTTGCATTTTTCCATGTGCCTTGCTCAATTTTATGGTCGTCCGCACACATTTGTGGCGTTTATTTTGCTCATCACCCCTTATTGGAATTGCGTTGATTATGTTAACCTGGGATAAGATGGGAACCCACAGCATGTTGAACAACTTAGTTTGCAACTGAAACCACCAATGAGGTCTACTCATCTATTGTGTTGAATCTACCGACACATCATATAATGAAGTAGCAGCCTCTAGGTCTACTTTCTCTATGTGATCTTGGTAGCATACTAGTTTTACTATAATGTTTCCTTTTATTTTGCTTAGACTTTTCAGACTTATACTTTGAATTTTGCATCTTAATCGGTTAAAATCTTTTGAAGTCCCAAACAATCTGTCCACTGTGTACTACCATTTTCCGTAAATGTTGAATCAGTATCACAGATTTGATTACTTTCCTTTTAGCTAAGTTATCCTTCTCCCCTTGTTTTTTTAAGTAATTAAACCAAACAGCTAATTTAATACTAATCTAACCTATTCTCCCCCTAAAATTCTAAAAGCGAAAAAATATTTTTGTGTTTTTGGATTTTAATAAATAGGAAAATAACATAAAATAAAATAAAATAAAAATAACACTAAAGAATGTCGGACTAGGCATTTTCTTCCTCTGAAATCACATCACTTTTCTTTTTCACGCCATTAACCTCTAATAAATATAAAAACCTCGGGTTGTGAAATGCTTTTGTGTAGAGGTCGTGCGTTGAAAATCCGTATTTATTTTAATCACATCGATTAATTGCTTTTCAAAACAGTCACGTATAAAGTGATACTTAATACCGATGTGTTTAGTTTTAGGATGTTGGACTGGATTTTTTGTTACGGCTATAGCAGCAGAATTATCAACATAGATAGGAGTGTTAGAAAATTGCAAACCATAGTCGCGCATTTGCTATTAAATCCAGATGATCTGTGAATAGCAACTTGCAGCAGCAATGTATTCAGCTTCACATGTTGATAGAGCAACGGAGGTCTACTTCTTACACTGCCAGGTGACTAACCGTCTACCAAAGAACTGACATCCTGCTGATATTGACTTGTAATTCTTTTTGCAACCGCCATAATCCGAGTCGCTATACACTGTAAGCTCAAAATCATCATCATGAGGATACCACAACCTGAGTGTTGGAGTACCCTTCAGATAACGAAAAATCTGTTTAACACCTATGAGATGGTTGACTTTTGGTTTTGCCTGATATTTGGAGCAGAGACACGTCACGTACATGATATCAGGTCAAGACGTTGTGAGATACGTAAGGGATCCAATCATTCCTCTATACATGGTAGCATCAACCAGATCACCATTTTCTTCGGGTGCCACATCGTGGTTTGTGGTAAGTGGAGTTCCGGCAGCTGAAGCATTCTCCATGTCAAATCGACTGAGGATGTCCCCTACATATTTAGTCTGATGTAGGAAGATTCCTTTTGGTGTCTGATCCACCTGTAGTCCTAGGAAGAACTTCATCTCCCCCATTGCACTCATCTCAAATTCTGCTTTCATGACAGATTCAAATTGTTTACATAACTCTTCATTTTTGGAATCGAAGATTATGTCATCAACATAAATTTGTACTAGCAGTAAGTCGCCATCCTTTTCGTTAATGAATAGTGTGCAGTCAATAACTCCTCTGCGAAAGCCGTGTTTCACCAAATAAGTTGAGAGTTTCTCATACCATGCTCACGGGGCTTGATGGAGCCCATAGAGAGCCTTATCAAGCTTGTAAACTCTATCCTGATGATAAGGATCCTCAAATCCTTTGGGTTGACTGACATACACTGTCTCACGGATTTCACCATGAAGGAATGTACTGTTGATATCTAGTTGATAAACTTTGATCTTCATGTAAGATGCATAGGCTAGGAAGATACGGATTGCTTCCATTCTAGCCACAGGTGCAAACACTTCGCTGTAATCGATTCCTTCAACTTGTCCAAAACCTTGAACGACAAGTCGAGCCTTGTTTCTGATTATGACCCCTTGGTCATCTTTCTTGCACTTCATGACCCATTTGGTGCCAATTACTTTAGCACCTTTTGGTCTATCCACCAGTGTCCATACTCCTTACTTCTTGAATTGAAGGAGTTCTTCTTGCATGGCACTAACCCATGCCTTATCGTTTAAGGCTTAACTTACATATTTTGGCTCAAATTGAGACATAAAACATCAATAAGCACCGTCATGAAGAAAGCCTTTTTCCATGACTGAGGCATAATCAGCTGAGTATAGCTGATTTCATGTCTGTACTCTGATTGTACATCCCCTATGACGTTGTTCAGAGGATGATAGACAATTATTCGTGATCCGGGAGTGGTGAGAACAACTACTTCCTGATCCAGATTTGGAATTCCTAGTTTAGTATCTGTAGCCGTTCGAGTGCGAGGTTCCAACGTGTTAGAGGCATCAACATCTTATGCTTGAGTACTTTCAGTAGCAGAAACCTATTCCTCCTAATCCACCTGATCATTCTCCACTTCTTCATCGTCAGAGGAGGAGTCCCTTATCTCAAGTGCTCCCCCTAAAGAACTAGAAGATTCACCTTGTGAACTTGATGTTGTCGAGTCTAGTGACGGTGTGTTTAAGACATCGTACATCATTTTGGTCGATAACTCATCATCATGAAAGGAGAGAGGGATATTGAAGGACTTAAAGAATCCATCATAGTCGAAGAAGAATGCGGGTCCCTTTCCAGCAAGGGGGTGGTGTATCTCTGAACGTCAATGTTGCACCACACTTTTACGTCAAGAATCCATCATTTTGGTCATGTGCCTAGACGCCCCCTTATCAACAATCTAGGTATTTTTGATAGCACTATAACGGACACCCTGCACATTCTGAGAAAATTATCAGTTTAGGTTTGGGAACCGAGCCTTAACTGGCTTGGGTGACCCAGAGGAATCACATATCATGAACTCAACAAACTGTCCATTTGAGGGTGAGGGCATATCATGTAAGGCCCCGTTCCCGAAAAACCTGACAGTTGGTTAATCATAGCATAAAATCTTTTTTAATAATCAAAACATTGCAGCGGAATTAAATAGACATTCATTAGAAACTTGGAAATCATATTGTACTCATACATTTGTCCCTTAATTGCAACCAAAACATGTTAGTTGTTCTTGAATTACAATAAAGATTTCATAAATAGTAATGCCATCCATAGCTCCCCAAATAGCTCTGTGTGCCATCCTCAGCATCAGCGTTTACCTGCCAACTATTATGCATAAAAGTTAGCTTCGCCGAGTGAGCTCTAGTTTTAGGTAATATAAGAAAATATAAACTTTGTCCTTCAAATAATGACCATGCATACATCATAGTACATAACATTTTCATCATAATAAGCACGTTCATTATCTTTCATTCTTTCATAACTTTCACGTCATTATAAACGAGATTGCACAAAGCAAGAGCTCCATGTTGATCGACAACAGATGTCGATCCCTGTCGGTACACATGAAAACGGTAGCTAATCCGACAGTTGATCCACACTGCAAGGCACATAGCCCGCTCATGAATACGGATACATCATCATAAATCAGACACACATATGTGAAGTCTATCATAGTGCTTGCAAGACTTTCCATCATCAAATGGGCCCGGGGGTAACATTCATTAAGTTTCGCTTTTCATTATTATCGTCTTTCTCTTTAATATATAATAGTTAACTTATAAAGTACACAGCATACCAAGTACTAGTCGTCATATAACGTAACCGATCCTCCGCGGGACAGCGGGGGTTCGGGGGCGGCAGCCCCTGACAGCGGGGTCCTAGGGGCGGCAGCCCCTAGTGGGGTCATTTTTATATTTAAACATTTATATAGCACATTTCCTTATAAAAAAATCTATCTTTCTGTTAAAACCTCATAAATTCTCCGTCATTTAAAAATGTATATTTAGCATGCATAATAACCCCAAAACATGGAAAACTTATAAATAGGGGATCTAGAACTCACCTGGATACCACGAATAACTTCTAGACTAAGCTTTCTAGGCTAGGATCACACTACACAGCCTGCAGACAAGTTTACACTCTAAGGGGTTAATTTTCTGCATAAATTCGCTGCTAATTTCTCTGCAGGATCAGTAATTTCGTAGCTAGATTCACCAACACTTTCGCTGCTAGATTCACCAGCATTTTCGCTGCTAGTTTCGCTAGCATCTTTGCTAGCAGTTTTGTTGGCATCTTCGCTGCCAGTTTTGCTATCAATTTCGCCCAACTTTCGTTGGAAAACCATGTCTGCGAAACTATAGTTTCGCAGGAAGTCCTCATAGTTTCGCTGGTTGAATATGCAAATTCGCTGGATGCATATACAGTTTCGCAGATCGCATAAAAATCACGCACCAGTCCGTTTTTAACCCAAAATCATAACTTTTTACGTCCAATCTCTTAGTTTATCATCCATGAGGCTAAATCTAAGCTTTATACATGTTTTCATACGTAAAAATGTGACCTTTATGCGATTCTTTGCAACATTTCAAAACCCAAAACCCTAGAATCCGGGTTTGATCTACAAAAGGGTTTAGAGGTCGATTTTTACCTGGATTTGTTGCTTCTTTCTTAGATCTTGATGCTCCAACACCTAGATCTTCAATCTCTTAACCTTGGAAGCTTCAAATCTTGAATTTTCTTCACTTTCTCTCTCTACTTTCTCTCTCTATGAATTTTGGTGGCTAAGGTTGCAATGAGGAAGATGAAGGCTGGTTTGGGTTCTTAAGGCTGATTATGGGCCTTTAATCCCATAGGCCACTACCCAATAAGCCTAATTTAGCCCATGACTATTTCTTTACCTTATTAAAATACCCAATAATCAAGCCCATTATCCTTAATGACTCGTTTTGACTTTTCGGGGTGTTACATATCATTCTTCTTCTTGTTCTCATTATCAGATAATGGAATTGACTTTTCTTTCCATAAGCCAGTTTTGTGTAGGCTTGTTTGTCATAAATAGACGACTGGCTTACAATTTGAACTTTAGGTTCATTAATTCTTTTTGGTGGAGTAATAGAACTCCTTTTTGAAGAACTTGGTTTAGTATCATAAAGTTCAATTTTCTGTTTGGGGTCTGATAATAAGGACAGTTAGACGAGATGTGTCCTTTCTTTCCACAACTATAGCATGATCTCCCTTCTACATGTTAAGGAAACTATTTAAGTGGGGTTGAATATGATACTAGGGTGACATCTGTCTGGTTGGATTTAGTCACTTCTCGTTTAGATGTATCACCTTTATTAACAAAATTAATTGTTTTAACGTTTTTAACATCTTTAACATACCCTTTGGTTGGACTTTGATGACTAGCATGTTTGTGGTTAACTGTTTAGTCAGTTTAGGTTCTGAGATAGACTTTGGTGAACCTGACCTTACATTAACCCTTTTAAATTCATCATTTAAGTTCATAACAGGCATCTTTCCTTTTGATTTCAAAGTAGTCTCCTTCTGTTTAGTGACAGATTCCACCGGTTTACCCGTGGAATCAAGGTCACTAACTAGAGGAGTGGACACTATATGATCCTTGATTGGGTTGTTATTTATAGGTCTACATTTTGTATTTAATAGGATCTCATGTGGTGGTGGAACTACTTTGTAACCCAACCCTTCCCCATTATTTCGTTCTTTCACTAAGTGTTGAACTATATGAGAGAAACTGGTCTAACTATGCAGTTTTTGTTTTAAAGAGTTGACTTTGACTTCTAAAATGGCTTTTTCTTTCTTTGTTTCTTCCAAAGAATTTAAATAGAACTTTATCATTAGCTTGATTAAAGGCAACAACCTTGGTTCCCCTTAGTTGTTTACTTAAAGTTCTATTTTTCCTTTATAACTGCACTCTTTTTGTTTCAGAATACGATTAGCTTCTGTGCATATTTGTAAATCATTTACTAAGCTAACATTGTTGTTGATACATATGTACCTAGATTTGGATCTTAATGCAATATGTCTTGATTTTCTTACACTTATGTAATGCTTGGGTATTTAATGAAATGAGAATTTTTGGTTGTGATTTATAATGTTTAATATTTCGTTAGTGAGTTGTGTAACGCATATTGACTAAATTATATAGGTTTGTGATTGTTTGAATTGATATGCATAATGTTATAACAATAAATACATTCAAACTTGGTTAAGTGAAATTCTCATGCATCCGACTGGACCATGCGCCCCAACAGTGGTCATGCGTCCAAATGGCCATGCGACTGAGTGTCCATGCACCTAAATAGTCCATACGCCTGAACAACTTCATGCGACTGACTCAGTCGCACGACTGAACACCCAGTCGTGCGAATGGATCAATCGAACGAATGAACCATGCAAATGGTTCATTCACACGAATGAGTAACCCTAACCTATAAATACCACCTAATTAGTGGAAAAACGTAAGCTTCATACACACTTCGACTCCAAACATACCCTAGCTGTTGAGAGACCTCTAAGATCATACTCCAAGTTCATAGATCGCAGTAGATCGATTCCTAATCGATTCTTAACGTTAGATTCAATTACATAATTGTTTCTACGTGCGTTCTCACTGATTGGATCGCCAATCAAATAGGATTCCGCACTATTTGGTTCGGTATACACGTTAATCAGTAGTACATGGTCTCTAACAAGTGGTATCAGAGCTTTGGCTCTTGATTATGGGTTGATTCTATCGTTTTTGATACAAAACTTGTGTTTTTTCACCAAAAACGCAATCTTTTGTGTCAAACAATGTCTTATACATCTCCTGACCATAAAGTTTAGTTTTTCCGGCATACGGCAATTAGGTTTGTGAAAATTCGAGTTTTTGCGGTCAAAAAACGTTTAGCCTACGAATTTTCAAACTTCAGCAGGTTCAGTCGCACGATTGGCTCAATCGCACTACTGAGGTCATTTGCATTCCCCAAACGTACGATTGGACTCATTCGTACCCTCATTCGTACGACTGAGAACCCTATTCGGACTGTTCAACCGCATTAGTTCATTCAGCCGACTGACTCATCCGCATTAGTTCAGTCGCACGATTGAACCATTCGCCTAGTTCAATCTCCCGAATAAGCCCAATCGCATACCTTTATTTGCACACATAAACAGTTTGTTTAATAGTAAAGTTAAGTGAAATGGAGGACCAGTTTTCAGCTTACACAGCAAGTAGAGACACTCGTATTTAGAATCTATTGCTGTTGGAGAACGAAGTGGGAATTCATAATAACCCCCGAAGCTTATCACATTAGACGACTACCCACAACGGAAGCAACGTTTCGAAATCTACTTAAATGGAGTAGATACAAATTTGTGGGAGGCAATAGAGTCGGTGTACAGCATGCCAGTAGGAGCTGACGGTGTCAAACTTACGTTAAGTGGCATGTCTGATGCACAAAAGGTGAAACACAACGCTGAGAAGAAAGTCTACGCTTTGCTTACCCAGTCTATTCCGAAGGATATCTTCCATCAGTACTCGAAGTACACTCAAGCAAAGAAATTATGGGATGCGTTGGAGAAGAGGTATGACGGAAATGCCTCACTCAAGGCCATTAAGGCCAAAGCTTTGAAGAAGGAGTTTGACAACTTCTCTTCAATGGGAAAGGAAGGCCTGGACGACCTGATCGATAGATTCTACCATTTGATGAGTGAGATGCACACTCATGGAGTAACTACGTTGATGGAGGATAAGGTATCCAACTTTGCAGATGGATTACCAGAGAATGGGCTTCCTTCGTTTCAAATCTCAGACAGAATGGAATGCTCTCGAAGTTAGATATAAATGACTTCATTCTGAAACTGAGAGAGGAGGAGCTTAGGATGAAGTATAGAGTCCAAAAGGCCAACTATGAACAGAATCCGGCGCTTTACAACACGACTCCTCGGGCCAAGACATCTGGAGCACCATTGCAGACTGCCTTCATCTCAAGCTCAGCAAGTCTAGCACAAGCATCTACTTCAGGGCCTGAAACGTCAGGGTCATCTGGTACCCAGTATATTATACCTGAAGCCAATGCAGCAAAATTAAAGACCGATAACTTCGGTAACGTGACTGTTGAGGTGGCCAGAGAACACATGGACCTCTTAGCTGCTGTAGTCCACTCCTATGATGGACTAATTGCTGGAAAGATAGGAAATTGCCACCTGGCAGATGAGGATTATGAACAGGTGGATGAGATGGAGTTGGAACGGATGGATATAATGTAGGCCTTGGCAAGTGCTGTGTGACGAGCAAAAAAGTTTGTCAAGAAGACTGGACAGAACTTGGTTGCAACCAAGGACACGACCTTTGCCTTTGACAAGTCAAAGGTAACCTGTTTCAACTGTGGTGAGAAAGGGCACTTCAAACGGGAGTGTGTAAAGCCAAAGAAGACTGGAAATGGCAATCCTTTCTCATCCTTTAATCGTCCGGACAAAGCCACATCTAGTAGTTTTACTTCATCAAGCAAGGACCCTAAAGCCTTGATTGCTAACGATGATGAAGGACATGATTGGAGCTTTCGGTTCATCACACTAGGAGAGTCCAACATAGCTAGCGTGAAGGACATAGATGACGATTCCGCAAGTGAGGGAGATATAGCGGTAGAGCTTGCGATGTCCAATTCTGAAGACACTGCACATGTGGTCAACCACCTGCCTGAAGAAGAAAAATCTACACCAATGTTAGAATCACCAAAACTAGAGAAAACAGATTCTGCACACATGGTTGATTCCTCTTCAACATCTCAGGTAAGTACTATTGACCACTTGTTTAATAATTATGCTTGTTCTAACTGTAATAAATTTAGAGAAAGCATAGATTTAAAATTTGCTAGGTCATTAGATCATAATGATAGCCTAGTAAAGGATTTGGAACTATGCACTGAAGCTAATAGAGTTTTAAAACAAAATGAGCACAATTACAAAGAAAAGATAGACCTTTTGAACAAACAGCTTAGGGAAACAGAAGTAGTTGCCTTTAATCAAGCTAATGACATTAGGTACTATCTTAACTCCCTAGAGGCCAGTAAGAAGCAGAAAGCAGTTTTAGAAGTAGAAGTAAGCTCCTTACAACAAAAACTGCACAGTTGGACGAGCTCATCACATATTGTCCAACACTTAGTGAGAGAGAGAAACAATGGGGAGGGATTGGGATACAAAGTGGTTCTACCACCTCTTGAGACCTTGATGAACACCAAAAGTAAACCAATTAATAATAACCCCATCAAGGATCATGTGGTGACCACTCCTCTTGTTAGTGACCCAGATTCCACAAGTAAATCAATTGAATCTGGCACTAAACAAAAGGAGTCCACTTCAAAGGCAAAAGGAAAGATGCCTTATGTTAACCTGGAAAAAGAGTTTGAAAAGGTCAATTTAAAGTCAGGTTCAAACAAAGTCAAATCAGATCCCAAAAAGACTATTAAACCTAATCAATCACGAGTATCATGTCAAAGTCCAGGTAAACAAGAAATAAAAGATGTAAAACCTGTTGGGTTTGCCAACCATTTAAACTTGAAAATGTAGTGGATTAAAACCTTAATATTATCATTTGTAATCTGAAAATTAAGGCTCATGACAACAACAAACCCAAGAACATAAGGATCATATATATGTGTATGAACTAGCTATCAACAAGAAACAACAACCAAAAATCAAACCATGGAACTACCTTCCAAATGCTGCTTAAAAATGGGATTTGGATGAAGAGAATGAGCTTCTTGAATGACCAAAACACAAGGAGAGGTGTCCTCAAGCATCCATACCCACAAGCCTCAAGCAAACACCTTGTTGCTAGGATTTCTCCATCAAAAACGAACCAAAGAGGGCTGAAAATCCGATTTTCAGCTATGAACTCTTTAAGAAAACTAGAGAGAAAAGTTTGGTTCTTGCATGTATGAGAGAGAAGAGAGGAAGTGTGTGTTTTCAAGAAATTAAGTTATCAAAACAAAAGGTCAATGACCCCTCTAAAGGGGCGGCCAAAATCTCAAAGACATTTGGGTTTTCCCCCTAAAAAGTCTTTTACAAATTGATCAACTAATATCAATTATAAGTTATCTAATTAACCTTTTAAATTATATAACTTATACACACACTATTTATTATTTGATGTTATTTAACTAAATTAAACAACATTACAAATAATATCCATGAACAAAATATCCATATAAGTTGTTCAATCTCATATGCAACTTATTTAGAAAACCCATTTTCTAAATTGGTGTATTTATTTAATTACATGATCATATCATCAATTAAATAATATTTGGTGTTTGCTAAGCTTGTTATTGGGTATGACCCGACTTGGATCATAACGTACTAACCACATCAATGTTCTATGTGTCTTGGGCATAAAGAATCCAACAATCTCCCACTTGCACAAGATTCATAGAAGATTGATGCAAGCTGTAAATACCGCCTAACAACGGTTTACTACCCTTAATACGCATGAGTTAAAGCCATTCAATAACATCATCCCCTTCAAGTATCCAACTTGAAATGATTTAGGTGAATCAATCATTTATCCTTTTGTTACAGATGTCATGTTAAATCCAAGGACATAGAATGATCATTTCTTGTTGATTTAACTTAATCAGGCCTTAGACATCTTGCTCTCAACAAATAAGAGGAACAAATTCCATCTTGACTACATACGTTTTTCACAATCACCTCATGTCACACCTGAACATAGCCTTATGTACTGCCCATTATTTCAGAGCAGTGAAGAACTAGCTCAAAGTATAACATTTGGTGAATATCAAAACCCAATATGTATCTCAGGTCGGAGGATACCAAATGATATTCTCCTTTACTCAAATTTACTTATAATCAATCTAGAAGATTCCATGTAGTAAAATTGAGATGCGGGTTAGTCCAATATTTGTATCCCACAAATATCTATGAACCTTGGCAGCAACCAATTGCTCTATATTCATTCCATATGAATATCCACCAATCCATGTTCATAATAGTCTTACGTTCATATTTGTTCCCACAAACATGACCGACTACGGACATTAAGAATAATAAACATATTCATGGATGTATACATGCTAAAATGAATATAACTCAATATATCACAAGTATATAAAAAGTTAAATATTACATTGTTTCAAAATTTTAATACTAAACAGATCAATTCCAGTTACTAGAATATTGAAGTCCTAAGGCATAAGTATGACTTTCATGCTTTGCCCTTTCAAGGAGCTTCTTGAGTGGATTCGAAAGGTATTGATCGGTGTGAACTTTACGAATACATATCCTTCCTTTTTCAACTTCATCCCTTATGTAGTTGAATTATCGCTCAATGTGCCTAGCCTTTTGAAATACACAGGGTATTCGATTTATGCAATCGTACCCTCGTTATCACAAAAGGATTTTTAGGGGTCTTGAATGGTAGAGACCACCCTAGGTCGAAGATAAATTCCTTTATCCATGCAGCTTCCTGAGCTGCTAATGATGCGGCTATGTATTCGGATTTTGTAGTGGACAATGCTACTCCATTCATAATGAAGACATACCCCGATTGTGATCGAAAATCATCTCAAACAGTTTGGAAACTCACATCCGTGTAACCCTTTACAACGAGTTCCTCTTCATCAGATCCATATATTAGAAACATTTCCTTAGTCGTCCTAAGGTATTTCAATATACTTTTAATAACCATCCAATGGCTATTACCTGGATTCTGCTAATATCTACTTGTCATGCTTAACGCACATGACACGTCCAGTCTAATGCATATCATCGCATACATGATGGATCCTATAGCTGACGCATATGGGATGTCCTTCATTCGATCTTGCTCATCCTTTGAGCTTGGACATTGAGATGTACTCAATATTGTCCCTCTTTTGAATAGGTACCATACCTTTCTCAGAGTTTTTCCATCTTGAACCTTTTCAAGACTTTATTAATATATGCACTTTGATTTAAACCTATCAACCCCTCGATCTATCCCTATAGATCTTTATTCCCAATATATAGGCGGCTTCACCAAGATATTATGGAAAAACAACTTCCAAGCCAGGTTTTGACACCTTCCATGGTTGGAATATCATTTCCAAAAGGTAGTATGTCATCAACATACAATACTAAGAATGTTATTATGCTCCCACTAGCCTTCTCATATACACGAGCCTCGTCAGCGTTCTTGATGAAACCAAATTTCTTGATCTCTTCATCAAAACGTTGATTTCAACTTCTCGATGCTAGTTTCAATCCATAGATTGACTTCTTTAACTTGCATACTTTTTAGGATGTTGTGGACTAACAAAACCATCAAGCTGAACCATATGGACATTCTCTTCGAGATGTCCATTAAGAAAAGCAGTTTTGTCATCCATTTGCCAAATCTCATAGTCATAATATGCAGCTATGGCAAATAATATCCTAATTGACTTTAGCATTGCCACAGGCGAGAAGGTTTCATCATGATCAACCCTTTGAGTTTGATTGAAACCTTTTGCTACAAGTCTTGCTTTGTAAGTATCCAAGTTTACATGTATATCTATTTTCTTCTTTGAAATCCACTTGCATCCAACCTGTTTGGAGTTAAGTGGAAGGTCAACCAATTCCCAAACTTCATTGTCATACATGGATTGCGTCTCAACGTTCATGGCATCCAGCCATTTGTCACAATCCGAATTGGACATTGCTTCATGGTATGTAGTTGGCTCATTGGAGTCAACCACATGGCATCCATTCATGAAAAATCCATATCTTTCAGGTGGAATGCTAACTTTACTAGATCTGCGAACGTTTTGTGTGTATTGATCAACCTCTTGATCATGATCAACAACCTCTTGTTGATTGCTAGTGTAAACCAACGTGTATCGGCTTGTGGATCTTGATCCTCATCAAATTCCACTATTCTATACGTTATTCCTTCCATAAGGAACTCAGTTTCCAAGAACTCAGCCTTTCGAGCAATAATTACTCTTGCTCTGTTGGATCAAAGAAGTAGTATCCTACACAATCTTTGGGATATCCAACAAATATACACTTAGTGAATCGACTATCTTGGTCAGGGCTATATTCAAAATACGAGCCACGAAGAGCATTACGAAACCCCAAAATGATAGAGGTATTGAGCGTATAGCCATCATAGATTGAACCATATCCAATAGGGTTCGATTTCTCCTTTCAGACACACCATATATTGTGGTGTTCCAGGTGGAGTAAGTTGTGAGACGATCCCACAACTTCTTAGATGGTACTGAAAAGCATCACTGAGGTATTCACCTTCTCTATCTGAACGAAGAACTTTGGTAGTTTTATTAAGTTGATTTTCTACTTCATTCTTGAAGGTTTTAAACATTTCAAAAGCTTCATGTTTGTGTGTCATCACACATAACCATAGCGACTATAATCGTTAGTAAAGGTAATGAAGTATCTTTCACCATTTCTAGTCATTGTCTTTAAAGGGCCACATACATCCGAATGTATGATACCCAATAAGTCTTTTGCCCTCTCGTTACTGCCACTAAAGGGCGACTTGGTCATCTTACCTTGTAAACAGGATTCTGAAAGGGTTTGTTAGAACATGATACATAGTTTAACCATTTAAACTTTGTGAAAACTCAGCGGAAACAAACTTTATAACATAGTTTATAAACTGAAAATTTCTGTTTCAAATGGATATTATAAAGTTACAAACAAACCCAAGAACAAAGGACCTTTTATATGTGAATAAGACTAGCTATGTAAACATAAAACATACATTATGGACAGCCATAAACTACCTTTCAGCTGCAAAAGATTCGAAATGGATGAGGATTTGTTCCAAGAAAAACGACTAAGGCACCAAAAGGAGGTCCTCTCAAGCTTGCATACCCCAAGCTCTATTGCAAACACCTTGTTGCAGGGATTTTTCACACCAAATCGCAAGAAGAGGCTGCTGAAAACACCTTTTTCAGCCTTGTGTTTCTTCTAAGATGAGAGAAAAAACCAAGTCTTGCATGTATGAGAGAGAAGAAGAAGATGGGAGAGTGTGTCTAGTTCAAATGGGTGTGTTTTTCCAAGGCAACAAAAGACAAGTTATTGCCCTTGGAGGGCGGCCGAATATATACTTTAAAATGGGTTTCCCCCCATTTTAAAAAAACCCACAAAATAGAGAACTAGTTACAATATAAGTTGTATAATTAACCTCTTAATTATAAAACTTAAACATAATATTATTATTTGATGTTATTTAACCAACTTAAATAACATTATAAATAATATCCATGAACAAAATATCCATATAGGTTGTTCTTTCTCACATACAATTTATTTAGAAAACCCATTATCTAAATTGGTGTAATTATTTAATTGCATGATCATATCATCAATTTAAATACATGTTGGTATTTGCTAAGCTTGTTATTGGGTATGACCCGACTTGGATCATGACGTACTAACCACATCAATGTTCTATGTGTCTTGGGCATAAAGAAACCAACAATCTCCCACTTGCACAAGATTCATAGAAGATTGATGCAAGGAGTAAATACCGCCTAACAACGGTTTACTACCCTTAATACGCATGACTTAAAGCCATTCAATAACATCATCCCCTTCAAGTATCCAACTTGAAATGATTTAGGTGAATCAATCATTTATCCTTTTGTTTCAGATATCATGTTAAATCCAAGGACATAGAATGATCATTCCTTGTTGATTTAACTTAATCAGGCCTTAGACATCTTGCTCTCAACGAATAAGAGGAATAAATTCCATCTTGAATACAGACGTTTCTCACAAACATTTCATGTCACGCCTGAACATAGCCTTACGTACTATCCATTATTTCAGGGCAGTGAAGAACTAGCTCAAGGTATAGCACTTGGTGAATATCAAAACCCAATATGTATCTCAGGTCTGAGGATACCAAATGATATTTTCCTTTTCTCAAATTTACTTATGATCAATTTAGAAGATTCCATGTAGTAAAATTTGAGATGCGGGTCAGTCCAATATTTGTATCCCACAAATATCTATGAACTTTGGTAGTAACCAATTGCTCTATATTCTTTCCTTATTAATATCCACCAATCCAAATTCATAATAATCTTACCCTCATACTTGTTCCCACAAGTATGAACGACTACGGACATTTAGAGTAAACAATTTACCCATGGATTAAACATGCTAAAATGGAACATTTATTGAAATATTATAACCAAATAATTTTATTCAAGTAGTAAGGGAGTTCCAAATATCCAAATATGAAATCAAAGATCAAATCCAATCACTAGAATATCAAAGTCCCATGGCACAGGTATGACCTTCATGCTTTGCCTTTTCTAGGACCTTCGTAAGAGGATCCGCAATATTTTGATCTGTGTGAACTTTGCGAATACATATCTTTCCTTTCTCAACTTTATCTCGTATGTAGTTGAATTTCCGCTCAATGTGCCTAGTCTTTTGATGAGCACGAGGTTCCTTGATTTGAGCAATCGCACCCTCGTTATCACAAAGATTCTCTAGGGGTCCTGAATGGAAGGGACAACCCCTAGATCGGCAATGAATTTCTTCAACCATGCAGCTTCTTGAGCTGCCAATGAGGCGGCGACGTATTCACATTCTGTAGTTGATAAAGCCACCACATCTTTTTTAGAGCTCTTCCAAGAGACAGCTCCTCCATTTAGAATGAAAATGTATCCCGATTGTGATCGTGAATCATCACGATCGGTTTGAAAACTCGCATCCATGTAACCTTTTACAACAAGTTCCTCATCACCAGATCCATAGATTAGAAACATATATTTTGTCCTCCTTAGGTACTTAAGTATGTTCTTAACAGCCATCCAATGACTGCTTCCAGGATTTTGCTGGTATCGGCTTGTCATGCTTAAGGCGCATGAAACGTCCGGCCGAGTGCATATCATTGCATACATGATGGATCCAATAGCAGATGCGTATGAGATTGCCTTCATTTTATCTTGCTCATCCTTTGAGCTAGGACATTGAGTCGTACTCAATATCATTCCTCTTTGAATAGGTACCGTACCTTTCTTAGAGTTCTCCATCTTGAACCTTTTCAAGATTTTATCAATGTATGCACTTTGATTTAAACCAATCAACCGCCTTGATCTATCCCTATAGATCTTTATTCCTAGAATATAGGCGGCCTCACCAAGATCCTTGATGGAAAAACAACTTTTAAGCCAGGTTTTTACACCTTCCAAGGTTGGAATGTCGTTTACAAATAGTAGTATGTCATCAACATACAATACTAGGAAAGTGATGATGCTCCCACTAGCTTTCTTATATACACAAGCTTCGTCAGCATTCTTGATGAATCCGAATTTAATTATTTCTTCATCAAAATGGTGATTCCAACTTCTCGATGCTTGTTTCAATCCATAGATTGATTTCTTTAACTTGCATACTTTGTTAGGATGTTTTGGATCGACAAAACCTTCAGGATGAACCATATAGACATCTTCCTCAAGATATCCATTTAGGAAAGCCATTTTGACATCCATTTGCCAAATCTCATAATCATAATGAGCAGCTATGGGAAACAATATCCTAATAGATTTTAGCATCGCAACTGGTGAGAAAGTTTCATCATAGTCAACCCCTTGAGTTTGAGTGAAATCCTTTGCTACAAGTCTTACTTTATAAGTATCCAAGTTTCCATGCATATCGGTCTTCTTCTTGAAAACCCACTTACTTCCAACTACCTTGGAGTTAAGAGGTGGTACAACCAAGTCCCATACTTGATTGTCATACATGGACTGCATCTCAACGTTCATGGCCTCAAGCCATTTGTCACAATCCGAATTGGACAACGCATCATGGTATGTGATTGGTTCATCGGAATCTATCACGTAGCATCCATCAGTGAAAAATCCATATCTTTCATGTGGATTACTAGTTCTACCAGATCTGTGAACGTTTTGTGTGTATTGATCGACTATTTGATCACTTTCAACATCCTCATGTTTTGTGCTAGTGTCAACCAAACGTGTATCGGGTTGCGGTTCTTGATCCTCTTCAAGATCCACAGTTCTACTACTAGTTCCTTCCATAAGGAACTTGGTTTCCAAGAACTCACCCTTTTTGGCAACAAACTCTTTTGTTGTATTGGATCATAGAAATAATATCCTATAGAATCTCTTGGATATCCAATAAAGATACATTTATTGGAACGGCTTTCTAACTTGTTCGAGGTGGGAGTCTTCACATAAGCCTCACACCCCCACACCCTCAAATATGAAAATGATGGAACCCTTCCATGCCATATTTCATAAGGTGTCCTTTCCACTTTCTTGGTTGGGGCCATATTCAAAATACGGGCCACACAGAGCAGAGCAAAACCCCAAAATGACAGAGGTAATGAGCTTCTAGCCATCATAGATCGAACCATATCTAATAGAGTTCGGACACGCCATTATGTGGTGGTGTTCCGGTGGAGATAGTTGTGAGACAATCCCACAACTTCTAAGATGGTCCCTAAAAGCATCATAAAGGTATTCACCTCCTCTATCGGTGCGGAGAATTTTAATTGACTTATTGAGTTGATTTTGTACTTCATTTTGAAAGATCTTGAACATTTCAAGAGCTTCATCTTTGTGTCTTAACAAGTACACATACCCATATCGACTATAGTAATTAGTAAAGGTAATGAAGTATCTTTCATTGTACCTTGTCATAGGTTTAAAAGGACCACATACATCCGAATGTATGATACCTAATAAATCCTTTGCCCTTTCGGTTTTGCCACTAAAAGGTGCCTTGGTCATTTTACCTTGTAAACAAGACTCACGTACATCAAATGAATCACATTCATTTGTTTTTAAAAGACCATTCTTTTGTAGTGTTTGTATTCTTTTCTTGTTTATATGACCAAGACGGCAATGCCAAAGATAAGTGTTACTCAAATCCGATTTGAGTTTCTTGGTACTAGTTTGGTACAATAAGCTATCATTCAATGTATTTTCACGAACCAATTCATAGATACCATTGATGGGAATAGCTTTTAAAGTAAAACATGTCATTCAAAGTAACATGGATTTCATTTCCAATAAATGATAATACATATCCAAAATGTTTTAATAGGGCTATGAAAATAATGTTCCTAGTCAAACTAGGAGCATACAAAACATTGTACAAAATTACTTCCAAACCATTTGGAAGTTTCAAGATATAGTCACCACGGGCTTAAACTTGAACTTTAGCCCCATTGCCCATGTAGAGGCTAACATCCATTTTGTTGAAGTTGCTACTTCTTTTGAACCCCTGCAACAAATTACAAACGTGAGTTCCACATCCGGTATCTAATACCCATGTGTTAGAGGATATTAAGTTTAAATCAATATGGATCATGTATATGGTACCTGAGGTCTGCATGGCATCCCTCTTTGCTTTCAACTCTTGGAGATGGACAGGACAATTTCTTGCCCAATGTCCAATCTCCCACACTTGAAGCATGGGTCATTGGAAGCAACCTTTTGCCTCTTCTCCTATGCTTTGGGTGGCACCCTTGCCACCCCTTTCCCTTTTCCCATTACGGGTCCCTTACCCTTTGCAACTCTTGCCTTGGGTGCGGGATGAGGCCTTTTCTTATTCCCGCCTTCATTGATGGTGAGAACGGGTAAAACCCTTTTACCCATGGCCGCCTCGGCCGTTTTGAGCATAGAGTGAAGCTCACCAATGCTTTTGTCCCAAACATTCATGTTGTAGTTCAACAAAACATCTCAAACCTTTTGGTAAGGCCATTGAGGATCAAATCCGTGGCCAATTCCTTTGAGACGAGACAATTTAGCCTTTCGAGGCGGTCAATGTGACTTTTCATCTTAAGTACATAAGATGAAACTGATTGGTTGTCGTCCATACGACATGCTTGGAGCGCTCGAACCGTTTCGAAGCGCTCAACCCTCGCTTGTTGTTCGAACGTTTCCTTCAATTGGGTTATCATGTCATAAGCTCCGTGATGCTCATACTCCTTTCGGAGATCCGGAGTCATGCTTGCCAACATAAGGCAAGACACTTGGACAGAGTCCTCAGTGTACTTTATCCAATCGTTATAGGCCTCCTTATTATCCTCACTAGGTTGATCGGGGACAGGGTCGTCTAAAACATATGATCGTTTCTCTTGCTTGAGAACGATTCTTAAGTTTCGATACCAATCGATAAAATTGTTATGATTTAGACGTTCCTTTTGGAGAATTGCTCGTAAAGATTGGGCGGACGTGGATGAATTATCATGATTATCATAATTATTGGTGGCCATCTACAAAATTTAACAAAGATCAATTTTAGTATATTCGATATTGTTATTTTAATAATTAATACCTTTTAAGGTCATTTTCATATTAAAATCTAGAACCCAACATTACATTTAAATAGTGGTTAGGTGACCTTTATCCCACGATCTAAATTAATAAGGTGGTCAACGATTGACGATTGCAACCATTTGCAACTTTTTAGAGGTATGGGATCGACTTGAAACATCATATGCAAAGTCGGCATGTTAATCCCATCAACACCATTTGGAAACCACATCGTAGGTGATCCATTTGACATGGTTTGCAAATCAAGACACCCTACTTACACACACGTGTGAGCTTGCCAAAATAAGCGGTTAGGTGACCTTTATCCCACGAATATGGCATTCTCACCTCAAGTCACAAGTTCCCTCAAAATGGTTAGGTGACCTTTATCCCACTAAGAGTCCCGAGTGACTCAAGTGTTGTGTAAAAAGACGGTGTTGATCTTATCTTTTAAAATGTTTAGAGATTTTATAATTCTAGTTTAGAAAACTCCATGTATTCATATTTTCATTCTTTCAAATACAAGATACCCTATGGTACATAGATTAAAACCCCTTTTAATCTTTAAAATCATTAAACTATTTTAATAACCTTTTATTACCTTTTAATGATTAAGGACCATTTAGATAGTTTGTTATGATCATTGAAAGGATTGTTAAGTAAACATCGTATATAAGCAATCAACCACAATACCATAACCAAAAAAACCATGAATCAACCAAATGTTAGTGCATAACCATAGCATCTAAAGTGGCCACACTTGTTTGCCATCACAAGTGTGGTCCATAGGACATTCCTAAGGGACAAAACACAACACAAAAGGCTTCCATGAACCTCCCACTTGAAACCGCGTCCAAATGCTCCATGTTTCTTGTGTCTTCCCTTTGTGCTTCTAACACGTACATCTTCATATTACAAGATATTATATCCTAGTACATGATTTCTAGTAAAATGAAAAGTACCTAATCTATTTATTACTTCCCAATAATAAATAAATTACACTTTAAACAAAGCACAAATAAAAGATTATACAACCCAATTGAATGAATAAATACAACCATCACAATCATCCAAATAACACAAGGTCAAGGGCTAGGTTATGCACCATAATGAACAATTATCATATCATCCAAAACAACAAATCCCCACTAAAACCCATGAAATTTCAGCCAACACAAACTGAAATTTCGGGTTTTATCTTGTCCAAACAAACAAACAATACAACATACATGTCTTTCACAGTTTAATCACAAGCATGTGTGATATAACTTTGAAAGTTTGGGGTTTCATAATACATGATTATAGCAGCCCCTAAAAGGGTTTAAAGGTCCCATAAAACGAATTTTTCAAGGACAAAACAAGCTAGCTATCCACACAACCGGCTCTGGATGCCAATGAAGGGGTTTGTTAGAACATGATACATAGTTTAACCATTTAAACTTTGTGAAAATGCAGTGGAAACAAACTTTATAACATAGTTTATAAACTGAAAATTTTGGTTTCAAATGGATATTATAAAGTTACAAACAAACCCAAGAACAAAGGACCTTTTATATGTGAATAAGACTAGCTATGTAAACATAAAACATACATTATGGACAGCCATAAAGAGGCTGCCATAAACTACCTTTTAGCAGCAAAAGAGTCGAAATGGATGAGGATTTGTTCCAAGAAAAACGACTAAGGAACCAAAAGGAGGTCCTCTCAAGCTTGCATACCCCAAGCTCTATTGTAAACACCTTGTTGCAGGGATTTTTCACACCAAATCGCAAGAAGAGGCTGTTGAAAACACCTTTTTCAGCCTTGTGTTTCTTCTAAGATGAGAGAAAAAACCAAGTCTTGCATGTATGAGAGAGAAGAAGAAGATGGGAGAGTGTGTCTAGTTCAAATGGGTGTGTTTTTCCAAGGCAACAAAAGACAAGTTATTGCCCTTGGAGGGCGGCCGAATATATACTTAAAATGGGTTTCCCCCCATTTTAAAAAAACCACAAAATAGAGAACTAGTTACAATATAAGTTGTATAATTAACCTCTTAATTATAAAACTTAAACACACTATTATTATTTGATGTTATTTAACTAACTTAAATAACATTATAAATAATATCCATGAACAAAATATCCATATAAGTTGTTCTTTCTCATATACAATTTATTTAAAAACCCATTATCTAAATTGGTGTAATTATTTAATTGCATGATCATATCATCAATTTAAATACATGTTGGTATTTGCTAAGCTTGTTATTAGGTATGACCCGATTTGGATCATGACGTACTAACCACATCAATGTTCTATGTGTCTTGGGCATAAAGAAACCAACAGATTCACACTTATCGAATGAAACATTTTCATTTGTTTTTCAAAAGACCATTCTTTTGAGGTGTTTGAATCCGATTCTTGTTTATGTGAGCAAGACGACAATGCCAAAGATAAGAATCACTTAAACCCATTTTAAGTTTCTTGGTGCTTGTTTGGTATAATGAGCTATTATAGGATGAATCATTATGAACCAATTCATAGATCTCATAAAAGGCATAGCCTTGAAATAAAATACATCATCCATACAAACATAAATACCACTGTTAACAAACTTTAATTCATAACCACATTGTTTTAAAAGGGAAATCAAAATTATGTTCCTAGTCAAACTAGGAGCATACAAAATGTTCTTAAGAATAACTCACAAACCATTTGAAAGTTTCAAAATATTGTCTCTTTGGGCTTCGACATCAACTTTTGCTCCGTTGCCCATGTAGAGACTTGTGTCTCCCTTCTTGAAGTGCTTATTTCTTTTGAACCCCTACAACAAATTGCATATGTGAGTTCCACAGTCGGTATCCAATACCCATGTGTTTGAAGAAATAACATTTAAACCAATGTGAATTATGAAAGTTGTACCTGAGGTTTGCCTAGCATCCCTCTTGTTTCTCAACTCTTTGAGATAGGTTGGACAATTCCTTTTCCAATGCCCTATCTCTCCACACTCAAAGCATGGATCGTCCTCCGTTACCTTAGGCTTCTTAAGCTTAGGTTTTGGAGGTTCCGCTTTAGCCTTTCCTTTCCCCTTTCCTTTGATGTACCCCTTTCCTTTGACAACATTTGTCGTGGGATCAAGGAATGGCCTTTTCTTATTGCCTTCCTCATTAATCGAGAGGCCAGGTAGAACCGTTCTACCCACTCCTGCCTCGGCTGTTTTGAGCATTGCGTGAAGCTCACCAATACTCTTGTCCCGTCCGTTCATATTGTAATTCATTATGAACGTCTCAAACCTTTTAGGTAGGCCATTAAGGATCAAATCCGTGGCCAACTCCTTTGAGATGGGACAATTAAGCCGCTCGAGGCGATCAACGTGGCTTTTCATCTTAAGAACATAAGATGATACCGATTGGGTTTCTCCCATGCGACACGCATGAAGCGCTCAAACCGTTTTGAAGCGCTCTACCCTAGCTTGTTGAAGGAACATTTTCTTCAACTGAGTAATTATGTCATATGCCCCAAGATGCTCCAAATCCTTTTGGAGTTCGGGAATCATAGTTCCCAACATGAGGCAAGAAACCTGCATGGAATCCTCAGTGTATTGAAGCCAATCGTCATAGGCCTCAACATCCTCAGGGTCGGGTTGGTCAGGAATAGGATCGTCAAGGACATAGGCCCTTTTCTCTTGCTTGAGAACAATTCTCAAGTTTCGATACCAGTCCATAAAGTTATTATGGTTAAGACGATCCCTTTCTAAGATAGTTCTTAGTGATAGGGTAGGGACGGTCGGGGTGGTAGCATTATTGTTTGCGGCCATTTCTACAAAATTACAAAGTTCATTTTAGTATTTCTGAAAAATTGCATTTTAATTATTAATACCCTTTACACGTCTCATAGACAACTAATAATTAAAATCTAGAATCCAACGTTACATTTAAATGATGGTTAGGTGACCTTTATCCCATTATTTAAATTAACAAGGTAGTCAACATTTGACAATTGCAACCTATTGCAACTTCTATCTTTATGGGATCGGTTAAACATCTTATGTTTAGTCGGCATGTAAAATCCCACCAACACCATTGTACGCCATGCTTCGGTGACCCTATGCACATGGTTTCCAATTCAAGTCATCCTACTTACACACACGTGTGAGTTTACACATATAAGTGGTTAGGTGCCTTTATCCCACAAGTATGTTAAGTTCACCTCAAACACACAAGTTCCCTAAAAGTGGTTAGGTGACCTTTATCCCACAAGTAGTTCTCAAGTGATTCGAGTGTCGTGTAAAAGGATGGTGTTTAACTTGTTTCCAAAGGGATTTAACTTTCCATTAATCTAGTTATGAAAACTCTATGTACCTTGTATTCACATGCTTTCAAATACATGGTACCATATGGTTCTCTTTTAATAAAACCTCTTTTATTTTGAAATCATTAATCCTTGTAATAACCTTTTATTAGCCACTTAATGATTAGGAACCAAAAAATTCTGCTTGTTATGATAATTTATTTAGATTGTTAAGCATATCCATATATCAAACAATCAACATAAAATGAACAATCAAATAAGCATATATCAAACAACCACATGTGCATAACCATAGCCACTATGTTGACAACATTTGTTTGCCATCACAAGTGTTGTCATTGGTCTTTCCTAAGGGTTGAACACAACACAAAAGATGAGATCTCCAAAGACCCCCACTTGAACTTGCATCCAAATGCTTCAAGTCCTTCTCTTTGTGTCTTCCTTTTGTGCTTCCATCTTGTGCATCTTCTTTTACAAAATTATATCCTAATACAAATTTTCTAATAAAGAAAGCACACTTAATCTATCTATTACATTACCATTGAATGAATAAATAAATTACATCCAAATACTAAACACAAAAGAATAATATTACAACCCATTATGAATGAAATCAACCAAAACAAACATCCATTCAAAACCAAATCAACACAAGGTCAAGGCTAGGTTATGCACCAATATGAATCATCATATACAACATTCAAGAACCAAATAAATCCCCATATGACCCTAAATTTTCAGCCAACATAAACCAAGAATTTAGGGTGTATTGTCCAAACAAACACAATCAACCATTTGATATCTTTCTTTCAAGGTTTAATCACAAGCATGTTAGATATAACCTTGAAAGGTTGGGGATTTATAACATCACCACAAAACAGCCCCTTTAGGTTGTTAAAGCCCCATAAACCAATTTTATAAGGACAAATGAAACTAGTCATCCACATATCCGGCTCTAGATGCCAATGTTGGGTTTGTTGGACCTTAATCAGAGTAGTTTAACCATTTAAACTTGAAAACGCAGCAGATTAAACCCGTAATATTATCATTTGTAATCTGAAAATTAAGGCTCATATCATGAAAACAACAAACCCAAGAACATAAGGATCATATATATGTGTATGAACTGGCTATCAACAAGAAACAACAACCAAAATCAAACCATGGAACTACCTTCCAAATGCTGCTGAAAAACGGGATTTGGATGAAGAGAATGAGCTTCTTGAATGACCAAAACACCAAGGAGAGGTGTCCTCAAGCATCCATACTCACAAGCCTCAAGCAAACACCTTGTTGCTAGGATTTCTCCACCCAAAACGAACCAAAGAGGGCTGAAAATCCGATTTTAAGCTATGAACACTTTAAGAAAACTAGAGAGAAAAGTTTGGTTCTTGCATGTATGAGAGAGAAGAGAGGAAGTGTGTGTTTTCAAGAAGTTAAGTTATCAAAACAAAAGGCCAACAACCCCTCTAAAGGGGCGGCCGAAATCTCAAAGACATTTGGGTTTTCCCCCTAAAAAGTCTTTTACAAATTGATGAACTAATATCAATTATAAGTTATCTAATTAACCTTTTAAATTATATAACTTATACACACACTATTTATTATTTGATGTTATTTAACTAAATTAAACAACATTACAAATAATATCCATGAACAAAATATCCATATAAGTTGTTCAATCTCATATGCAACTGAAAACCCATTTTCTAAATTGGTGTATTTATTTAATTGCATGATCATATCATCACCTAAATAATATTTGGTGTTTTCTAAGCTTGTTATTGGGTATAACCCGACTTGGATCATAACGTACTAACCACATCAATGTTCTATGTGTCTTGGGCATAATGAATCCAACAAAACCAGGTAAAGCAATTAAGTTTGTAATACCCGACTATACATCAAACAAAGAAGTGTCTCAATCTAAACAAAATAAGGTCATCCGTGTGACACCTACATCTCCACAAAAACAAATAAACCATAAAGTTGAAAGCAGATCTTGCTACAATTGTGGAGAGTACGATCACATTGCGTCTAATTGTCCTTATTTTAGACACCGAGGAGGAAAGTTGAACTTCCAGCATCTAAAACTAGATCTTTTAAGAGGAACTCAATGACGCCTCCTAAAAGGGATAGTGAATCCAAAGTTCAACCCATCAGCCAATCGTCTGTTTATCACAAACAGGCCTTACACAAAGCTGGTCTATGGAAAGAAAAATCCACCTCAGCGTCTAAAAATGAGAACAAATAGAAATCTGAGCTTCCCTCAACCTCAAATGGTCAATGGGTTGAGTTTATGCTGTGTGATGCCTTAGGGAAACCCAAGCCAGTGAAGGCTTGGGTTCCTAACTTGAACTAATGTTTTCATTGAATGTGCAGGGTGTTCGCTATAGTGCTGAGACTAACACGTGAATTGTAGATAGCGGAACATCCAGGCACATGACGGGGAGCAAAGCTCTCTTATCAAACGTCATACTAATCAAAGGCGGGCATGTTTCATTTGCTGGAAACAAAGGCGGGTATATCACAGCCCAAGGAGAAGTGGGAAATCAGAAAGTTAAGTTTGACAAGGTAAACTATGTTCAACAATTACAGAATAACTTACTTTCTGTTTCTCAAATATGTGATAAAGGCTTCAAAGTAGTCTTTGACAACAAGAAGTGCTACGTTCTAAAGAAGGACTACGTGATCCCGAAGGAAAAAGTGCTACGTTCTAGTGCTTCTTGTCCAAAGCTACTGAAAAGGATTCCATCTCCTGGCATAGGAGAATGGGACGCATAAATCCAAGGAAGATGAATCACTTGATCCAGAACGATATAGTGAGGGGAGTGAACGTCAAAAACTTGCAACTCCCGGATTTTGTGTTGCATGCAAGAAGGGCAAACAGACAAAGAAGTCTCATAAGAAAAAGAAAGTTCATTCCATAGAACTACCTCTTGAGCTTCTTCACATGGATCTGTTTGGTCCAGTCAGTACAAGAAGCATTGCAGGCGACTTATACTGCTATGTAGTTACGGATGACTACTCAAGATTCTCTTGGTTAATGTTTCTGAAGTCCAAATCAGAAACATTTGAATCCTTCAAGGAATTAGTAACTACACTGGACTCCCTGTACAAGCTGAAAGTACGACAAGTGCGCTCAAACAACGGAACCGAGTTCAAGAATCAGTGGGTGGAGGCCTACTACAAGGAAAAGGGAATTGTGCATCAATTTACCTCTGCCTACACTCCTTAGATGAACAGTGTTGCTGAATGGAAGAATCGCAGCTTGATAGAAACTGCACGGACTATGCTAGCCGACTCGAAACTGCCTATTCAATTCTGGAATGAGGCAGTTGCAAATGCATGTTATACGCTCAATCGAGTTCTGGTAGTTAAGCGCCATGGAAAAACATGCTACGAGTTACTACAATGACGTAAACCTAACTTAGAGTATCTCGAGCCATTTGGTGCTCCGTGCACCCTGCTGAAGAAGACTCAGGAGGGAAAATTCAGCGAGAAGGTTGATGAAGGGTTTTTTCTAGGATACAACATACCAAACAAGAGAGTTTACAACAACTCAACGGGTCAAATAGAGGTGTGGTGTAATGTTGATGTTCAGAGATACACCACACCACCTGCTGGAAAAGGGCCTGCTTACTTCTTTGACTATGATGGATTCTTCAAGTCCTTCAACATACCTCTCTCCACTTCCGAAGATGAGTTGGCAAACAAGATGATGTACGATGTCTTGAACACACCATCTCAAGATTCAACACCATCCGGTTCACAAAGTCAATCATCTACCAACTCCGGGGGAGCACTTGATGTGAGTGACTCTTCCTCTGATGAAGAAAATATGGAAAATGATCAGAACAACCAGGATGAACAGGTACCGACTACCGCAAGTCCATAAGCATCTGACAGTGATGCATCTGAGCCTTCTGAACCTCAGACTCCTATTGCCTCAGATCTAGAACCAAATGTTCACAATCTTAATTTTGAGGTGGTTGTTCCAACGACTCCTCGCTCACGTCTAAACATCTATCATCCTTTGGATAATGTCATAGGTGATGTGAGATCAGGAGTTCAGACCAGAAATCAGTTGTACTCAGCTGATTATGCCTCTGTGATGGAAAAGGGATACCTTCACGATGGTGCCTATCGTTGCTTTATGTCTCAGTTTGAGCCAAAGTATGTTAGTGAAGCCCTGAATGATGAGCATGGGTGAGTGCCATGCAAGAAGAACTTCTTCAGTTCAAGAAGTTGGGTGTATGGACTCTAGTGGATAGACATAAAGGTGCTAAGGTCATTGGCACCAAATGGATCTTGAAATGCAAGAAAGATGATCAAGGAGTGATCATCAGAAACAAGTCTCAGCTTGTTGTTCAGGGATTTCGACAAGTTGAGGGTATTGAATACAATGAAGTGTTTGCACCCGTGGCAAGAATGGAAGCAATCTGTATCTTCCTTGCCTATGCATCGTATATGAAGATCAAAGTATATCAACTAGATGTGAACAGTGCGTTCCTTCATGGTGAGATCCGAGAGACAGTGTATGTTAGTCAACCCGAGGGATTTGAGGATCCATATCATCAGGACAGAGTTTACAAACTCAACAAGGCGCTATACGCGCTTCATCAAGCTCTGAGGGCCTAGTATGAGAAACTCTGGACACATCTTGTGAAACATGGTTTTTCATAGGGGAGTCATTGATTGTACATTGTTTATCAAAGAAAAAGATGGAGATTTACTGTTGGTACAAATCTATGTCGATGACATAATCTTCGGTTGCAAGAACTAAGAATTATGTAAAGAGTTTGAGGCAATAATGAAGGCGGAGTTTAAGATGAGTGCAATGGGAGAGATGAAGTTCTTTCTCGGGTTACAGGTGGATCAGCCACCAAATGGGATTTTCCTACATCAGACCAAGTATGTAGGTGATATTCTTAGTCAGTTTGACATGGAGAATGCTTCTACAGCTGGAACTCCACTTGCTACAAACCATGATGTAGCACCCGGCGAGAATGGTGATCTGGTGGATGCCACTATGTACCGAGGGATGATTGGATCTCTCATGTATCTCACTGCCTCATGACCTGATATCATGTATGCTACATGTTTTTGTTCATGATATCAGGAAAAGCCTAAGGTGAACCATCTTATTTGGGTCAAAAGGATTTTTCGTGATCTGAAGGGTACACCCACACTTGGGTTGTGGTATCCTCATGATGATCACTTTGAGCTTACTGCGTATAGCGACTCGGATTATGGAGGCTGCAAGATGAACTACAGGCCTACATCAGTAGGGTGTCAGTTCTTTGGGAGAAGATTAGTAACCAGATAGTGTAAGAAGCAGACCTCGGTTGCATTGTCAACCTGTGAAGCCGAATACATTGCTGCTGCAAGTTGCTGTTCATAAATCATATGGATTCAACAGCAAATGCACGGTTTGAAATTCTCTTCTACTCCTATCTTTGTTGATAACTCTGCTGCAATTGCAGTCACTAAAAACCCGGTCCAACATCCTAAGACCAAACACATCAGAATTAAATATCACTTTATACGTGATTGCTTTGAAAAAGAACTTAATCGATGTGGTAAAAATAAACACAGATTTTCAACGCGCTGACCTCTATACAAAGGCTTTTGACAAACCACGTTTTTTATATCTGTTAGAGGTCAACGGTGTTAAAAAGAAAAGTGAGGTCATTCCTGAAGATGACCATGTGTAGTCCGATGTGTCATGTAAATTTACTTTTATTTTTCAAAGCTTTTAATTTATTTGCTTATTTTAAGTTGTTTAATTAAAATTGGTCTTATTTTTTGCCTATTAAAATCCTAAAACGCTAATCCATTACGGTTTAAAATTTTAGGGGGAGAATAGGTTTAGACAGTATATATATATATATATGTATAAACGAGGAAGAAGGAGAGGTAGCTGATAAAAAATAAGATCGTATGTGTGATACCGATTCAATCCTTAGAATATGATAGTATACAGGAGCAAACCATTTGGGACTTTACGAATTTAAATTGAAAAAGATGCAAAGCTCAAGTTTAAGTTTGTGTTGTCTGAGCAATATAAAAGGAAATATGATAGACAAACTAGCTACTACTAAGGTAACACAAAGAAAGTAGACTTAGAGGTTGCTAGACCAGATGATATGTCGGTAGATTCAACACAATAGATGACTAGACCTTTTTGGTGATCTCAAGATTAAACTAAAATGTTTGACTAGCTGTGGGTAACACCTTATCCCTGGTTAACACAATCAACAAGATTCCAATAAGGGGTGACGAGCAAAATAAACGCCACGAATGTGTGTGTAAGACCAAAGCATGAGCAAAAGCACATAAAAAATGCAAATACAATCAAACTGATAACCTATGTTTTTGGTGAGATCTGTGCAAAAAGAATGAAATTGCTCAAACAAGAAGATAGGTTATGTGCCTCTCTGCTGTGCGGTGGCACTGACCTGAGGATAAGCATAACCTATATATTCTAGAATTCATTGTTGTTTGCCGCCTCTCTGTTATGCGGTGGCACTGACCTGAGGCTTGGTTTCTCTTTGAAAGATCTAAGAATAGTCTCTTCTTGAATACTACCCTGAGACCGCTCTAAAATCTCCTTAGGAATGTTGATTACCATATAAGTGTGGGATCCACAAATGCTTGTTGAAATAAACAAACCTTAAACCATCATCAATCCGTGTTGAAAGTCTGTGTATGGATTTAAGAGGACAAGTATACTGACAATCATTGTGGCTACAATTCTTGAAAGTTCAAATCAATGTGGGGACCTAATAGTACTAGTATGATTTCCTAAATTTGCTAAATGACTCTAGATGACAAACAAGAATAGAGCATCAAAGGTTTTAGATAACTTGTCCCGAATGATTTGAATATCCTATATGATTCCAAATTGAATTGGTCTATGTATGGTCTAAAAAATTGAAGCTGTTTTTTTCCAGAAAAATAATTCTTTAGATTTACATCTTGGATTTAACCCTCACAAAAACACAAAAACATGTCTTAGTTTTAAGTTTTAGTTTTATTTTCTTTATTTCTGTATAAAGTTTTTCAATTTCAGTTTGTTCAATATCGGACTATTTCATGGAAGTTGATAGGGAACCTTATCATCTAAACGGTCATGTCTGAGGTGACCACACGTGCTTTCAAATAAAAAATGGGTCACGTCTGAGGTGACAAAGTATTTTAAAAGGACCACGTCTGAGGTGGTCAAAAATTTTTCAAGTTAAAATGATCATGTCTGAGATGATCAAAGGTTCATAATGTTAAATCAAAAGTTTAAAAGGGTATAAAAGCTAAAATGGTCATTAAGTCAAAAACTATAGTATAATTTATTCACACGACTGGACCATGAGAATGGACTAGTCGTATGATTAGAGGATACGAATATGCCCAATCGCACGATTAACCCACATGTATGGGACATATGTGCTATTGGACCATCAAGATGACTAAAATGTGCTAACCGCATGGATGAAGGTGACCAAATGACCCAGTCGCACCACGACTTCTAGTCGCACGACTGAAGGTGACCGACTGTGCTAGTCGCACGACTGATCTTCAGTCGCATGATTCAACTATGCGACTGGGCTCAGCCACACGACTGAAAGTAAACCCTAGTATAAATAGAGGGTGAGTCGGTCGCAGTTGTTCATCACTCCCAAATCGCCTCTAAATCGCACAAACATATAGTTACTCTGCCCGATTTTCATTTGAGCCTTCAAGACTATTGTTTGTTGTGTACTAACGATTCCTATTGAATATACAGGTATAATGCGGTGCAATCCATGAAAATATCCATCAATTTAAGCCAAAAGTCGACTAAAATGAACCCTAGAAGAAACCGTGACTTACATTGACCAATAAACTAATAAAACTACGTCCATTGTGCAATTAAATATTTTAATGTGTTTTGTCGGTAAATTGTGAGTCTAATGAGCCTAACCATGATGTCTAACATTAAAGATTGCTCAAAATTTGATGTTGAATTGAACAGTTAGTCTATCATGCGAATGGACAATCCGATGAACTTCAGTCACACGACTGAAAGGGATGAATGGCCAAATCGCACAGCTAAACCATGCGTATGAGTTCAGTCGCATGATTGGGGTAACTGCATGAGATAGCATACGTATGAGCTTAGTCGCATGTTAAGTCATACGTATGAGGTCATTCGCACGACTTGATCTCAGTCGCATATTGTCATTCACACGACAGAACAGAGAATTTCTTATTCAAATGATTAAGTTCATTACTTATTAACTGACACTAACGTTTATATTCATTGTGTAACAGATGGCTAGTCACTGGACTATGAGCACCAAGCACAACATCTGTGCTCATCTGGATCTGACATCCAAGAACGCAGCTGACTTCTCAGGCATTATCATATTTCTACAGAGATCGAGGATCTTCCGTGCCATCTTGACTCCTTGCACTCCCTATCACTCTGTCCAACAGGCTTTCTGGGAAAGCGTTGTGGTGGACAGATCCTTAGAGCACCATCGCATCAGGAGCTCGATATTTGGAGAGGCTATTGAGATCACGGAGGATGATATTCAGACAGTTCTTGAGTTGGGGATGACGCTAATTGTCCTACCCAATTACATCCCCTTACTGTTTGAGGATGTTTTATGCGAGCTAAGTACTCTGGGGACATCAACGCAGGGGTGCTCAACAAGAGCAACTTGTGCCCCCAGTTCAAGTACCTCGCTCATGTGCTGCTGAAGTGCATAGCGTCTTGGAAGGGAGGGTTCGATGAGCTCTCAGATCAGATTCAGAACGCTTATGTAGCGTTGGTGTTGAACCACTCGTTCAGCTCTCTAGGATGATCTTCACCTACCTGGTGGAGAACATAGAGGGAAAGGGCAAGGAGGGCTTTTGTATGTACCCTCGATTCATACAGATGATCATAGACCAAAATCTCCCTTCGTTCCCAAAGGAGAAGCAGGATGCGGTAGCACTCAAGGTGATGGATGATACCACCTTGGGTCGAATGAAAGTTTACAGGGGGAAGCAGGTGAAACCCCCTGTGAGGAGACTGTTTGGGTATCTGGCCTGTGAAGACTACATGGTGCCAGGCAGGCGTAAATGGCGTCACGTAGGTAGTGACTCTGGTATTGAGCAGTTAGAGCTTCCAGAGGATGACTCCGACGACAAAGACAGCGGTGATGGTGGAGATGCTAGGCCCACTCAACCAAGGGCCCCCACAGCTGATATCGTATCTCCAGCACCCACCCATAAAGAGACTAAGGATGCTGGATTCCATCAGGATTTCCAACCTGATGAGGAGGAGGATACAGATGAGGAGCCCCTCACTCGGATTGTTGGCAGCAAGGTGGTTGCCACAGAGCGAGGGCTCTAGGCGGTTGGTGAACGCCCTGGCAGATCGGGAGAGACTGACACGGATCCTACCTTTGCTCCCGATCAGCCAAGCCATGTTCCAGGGGGAGCATCCACCTTGAAGGGATCGAGGAAGAAAAGGATGGCTCAGCCCCATGGCTTGAAGAAGAAGAAGAGAAGACTGACCTTCATAACCACCACCACTACCATCACTCCACCTACCACCACTACTCCGTCCACTACCACCACTCCACCTACCACCACTCCACCTACCACCACTACTACCACACTGTTGGACCAAAAGAACCAATGAGCCAAGATCAGAAAACCTCTAAGTCCCACATGGTATCACAACAACTGCTGAAAGCTTCATCAGTAGTTTGACAAGTGCTGAAGACTTCAACAGCTAAAGAACTAAAGTGATGAAGTACAACAGCTGAAGAACACAAGTACTGAAGCTGAACAGCTGAAGAATACAAGTGCTGAAGCTGAAAGACCAAAGTACTGAAGTACAACAGCTGAAGAGTTTACAAGTGCTGAAGATCAACAACTGATGTACAAAGTCTGAAGACAAAGACTGAAGACATCAGCTGATGATATCTACTGAAGTCATCAGCTGATGAAACATCTGAAGGTCAAAGTCTGAAGATCAAGTACTGAAGCCTCAGTAGTTTGTCACAACTGCTGAAGAGTACTTCTTCAGTAGTTGTGATATCAGTAGTTTTATATTTCTAGTTTCAGTAGTTTTGTTAAAACGACTGAAGAGCTTGTTCTTCAGTCGTAGTTTCAGTAGTTTTATTTTCAGTAGTTATAACAACTGATAACACTTAGAACTTTTTGTAAGAAGATGTCAGCTGTTTTGACATCTTCAGTAGTTGTGTTTCAGTTGTAATAAATCTGTTAGATGTCACTATCAAGTGACATCAGCAGACGTCACATCTCTTATATAAGAGGTGTCGACTAATCATAATCGTGACATTATGTTACCACGAAAGCGAATATGAATGAAATATATTTGCAGATATTCTCTCTCTCTGTAACCGTCTTTGTTTACATTGAATATCGTTTTGTTCTTGTGAATCGACTAATTCATTGTTTGAATTCCGCTGCAATACTCGTCAATCAATCAAACATAGATCACTGATCCTAACACACACCCACACCACCACCACCTTTATCTATATTACCCCCAATCTTCACCACTACCACCACCACCACCACTAGCCATCCAGCTGCACCATCCTCCTCCTCTCCATATACATCTGGATCATCTCTACCTCCCTTTGGGGTAGAGGAACAGCTGTCAGCGCTGAATCATATATGGTGATGCGTCTGTTAGTGGCTGATGATGAGAAAACTGCATAGATTAGTCAGTTAGTAGATCTTACTGCTGCATAATCTCAGCAGATTTCTCAGTAGGCTCGATTGATTGATCAGCAGGCTCAGTAGATGTCTCAGCTCCAGGAGCAACATGCCAAGAAGATTGAGGAGCTGGAGGCTGCAAACAAGACTATCTTGCTAAAGCTCAAAGGATCCAAAGAAGATCCATTAAAGATAGGAGAAGGAGACGGAGATGATGATGATGATGATGATGATGATGAGAGTGATGATGATGATGATGGTGATGATCATGAGGGTGATACTGATGCAGATATTGATGATGATGAAGATGATTCTTCTGCTGTGGGTGCCATATCTGCAAGTGAACGGAGGACCAAAAGACTCAAGATCAGGGTGCCTCCACATCCACCCCGGTAGCAGAAGAGCAGAGAATACAGGATAAGAGTAATATTTAGTTATTTACTTTATTTAAATTATATGTATTCGAATCTTGTATCTCATTATTGTAATGAATGTCTATATTTAACTGTGGTATTTCTGTCTTGATTATTAACTAATGATTGTTGTGTTATATGTATAAATCAAGCAGATCCAAGCTTTCAGAGGGATGAACATGATGTTGCTCCCCTCCAACAGATCAAGAGTCAACTCAGGATGATTCTTGATCTGTAGGATATTGTTAGGAGATCGGTGATGTACACTCCTGAAGAAGGAGAGATCATTCACAATCTCACTGACGAGCAAATTGCAGAAATGTTCAAGCTCAATCCCGATGAGATTGTCAAGGACGCTCCAACTTTTGTAGAAACCAGTGACGACGAGCTGAACAAAATTGATGAGATAGAGATCGAGGACGTCACTGCAGAGCACTATCCCGAGTACACTGACAAAGAGGGAAATGTGGTCCCCAGTTTGGGTGACTCCCTGGTCGGTGATACATTTGAGATGTTAGATAAGATGGAGCAAGAGTCCGAGAGGTTGAAGAACAAGCTCAAGCCTCAAACACTAATGTGATATCAGAAAGGCTGAATGGGCTTCTTGTTTTGAGGAGATCCGAGGCCCAACGCGCTGCTCCTAAACAGAATGTCTACACCAAGCTCTACAATGTGAAGAAACATCACAAGGTGTTAGGTAAGATTATCGCGTGGGCCCATTTTGATGATCTTAATGTATACGCGGTGAAGAGAGAGAAAGGTATTGAGTACTTTAGATTCCCGCATGATCTAAAGTCTCTACCTGATTTTGAGCTCAACCAGCTGGCTAAAATGAAGTTGTTATATGCTGACCTGAGAAAGATGTCAGACTGGTTTGAGGCTGCCTTGAAGAAAGAGTACCACACCAGGTGGGTCAACTTCTAACCTCAACAACCTATGAGGTATATCAAACGTTCTGAAGTTGATCCCATAACTAGAAACCCAAAGATAGTGCTGAAGTGGAGTCCTCCACGAACAATGTCAAAGATTCCTCTACGAGAGATGCCACAGGACTTCACTCCTCACTTCAAATTGTGGTACTTGATTGGAGAACAGGGGAAGTTGTCATAGTTATGAACAAAGAGGCCATAATGGATACTATCAGGGTATTCGACCCGATGTGGCTTACCAACTTGTCAACTGACGACGTCTACACTCTATACAAGTGGACACTGTTCTATGACACGCAGGATATTGTACAAGCCCTCTAATTCCAAAATGTGATACGACTCTGCTTTGCATTTGAAATACATGCAGGAGTCACAAGAGAGGAAAAGTACAAGAAGTATGAGGAGGTTATGAAGAAGGTAAGACGATAGATAGATCTAGGTCCAAGGGGGAGTTTGTTGATACATATGTACCTAGATTTGGATCTTAATGCAATATGTCTTGATTTTCTTACACTTATGTAATGCTTGGGTATTTAATGAAATGAGAATGTTTGGTTGTGATTTATAATGTTTAATATTTCGTTAATGAGTTGTGTAACGCATGTTGACTAGATTATATAGGTTTGTGATTGTTTGAATTGATATGCATAATGTTATAACAATAAATACATTCAAACTTGTTAAGTGAAGTTCTCATGCGTCCGACTGGACCATGCGCCCCAACAGTGGTCATGCGTCCAAATGGCCATGCGACTGAGTGTCCATGCGCCTAAATAGTCCATAAACCTGAACAACTTCATGCGACTGACTCAGTCGCATGACTGAACACTCAGTCGTGCGAATGGATCAACCGCATAGCTCAATTGCACGAATGAACCATGCAAATGGTTCAGTCACACGAATGAGTAACCCTAACCTATAAATACCACCTCATTTGTGAAAAAACGTAAGCTTCATACACACTTCGACTCCAGACGTACCCTAGCCGTCTAGAGACCTCTAAGATCATACTCCAAGTTCATAGATCGCAGTAGATCGATTCCTAATCGATTCTTAATGTTAGATTCAATACATAATTGTTTCTACGTGCGTTCTCATTGATTGGATCGCCAATCAAATAGGATTCCGCACTATTTGGTTCGATATACACGTTAATTAGTTAGTACATCGTCCAGTACACGGTCTCTAACAATTGTGGTCTAATAAACTAGGAAATTTCAAATTAATGCTTTCTCTAAATTTGTTACATTCAATACAAGCATTATTTTCAAAGAGTTGGTCTTTTGTACTTACCTGTGAAGACTCGGTTAAATCAGCCATTAATGCAGAGTTTGACTCTTCGGATGCTGAGATTCTGAACTTGTCGTTCTAAGTTCTTCTTCAATCAGGGATCAACCACATTCATAGCTTCTTCATTATCTGACGTTATATGTTCAACTTTGATTTCACCTTCACTAGGCTACCCGTCTCCAATCCCTCAACATAGGCAATGTTTAATTCACCCGAAGACACAAAACATAGGCTACCTGTTTTCTTGGCTTTACACATTCACATTTGAAATGCCCCTTTTCACCACAGTTAAAGTAGGTAACTTTGGTTTTGTTGAAACCAAAGGTTGTGTCTTTTGTGGCTACCAAGTTCGTCCTGTCTTTTTCACAAACTTTTTTGCTCTTCTGACAGCACTAGCCAACTCCTATATGATATCAATCCTCTCTAGTTCATTTTCATCCACCTGCTCATAATCTTCATCTACAAGATGGCAATTTCCGATCTTCCCTGCAACTAGACCATCATAGGAATGGACAGCAGCTGCTAGGAGATCCATGTGCTCCTTTGCTACTTCCATAGTGACATTACCGAGATTTTCGGTCTTCAACTTTGTAAGGTCATCCACTACCCAATATATATTGCCTCAAGCCAACACTACAAAGTTGAAGAACGAAAATCTCGGTAATGTCACTGTGGAAGTAGCAAGGAGCACATGGATCTCCTAGCAGCTGCTGTCCATTCCTATGATGGTCTACTTGCAGGGAAGATCGGAAATCGCCATCTTGCAGATGAAGATTATGAGCAGGTGGATGAAAATGAACTAGAGAGGATTGATATCATGTGGGAGTTGGCTAGTGCTATCAGAAGAGCAAAAAAGTTTGTGAAAAAGAGACCCTGACGTTTCTGGTCCTGAAGCGGTGGTTTGGGAAGAAGCTGCTGAACTAGACACAAAGGCTGTTTGAAGTGGTGCTCCTAAATTGGTTGGAGTGGGAGATGAGTTATAAAGTGAAGGATTCTGGTCGTAGGATCCTTTCTGTGACCTGTACTTCATCCTCGGTTCGTCCTCCCTCAATTTCAGGATGAAGTAATTTATGTCTAACTTTGCAAGTATATTGTTCTGTCTCAAGTTAGACACAAACGAGTCCCATTTCTCCGGCAACCCATCAGCAAAGCTTGACACTTTATCTTCCATAGACGTGGTTACCCCATGAGTGTGCAACTCACTCATCAGATGGTAGAATCTGCCGATTATATCGTCCAAGCTTTCTTTCCCTATAAAAGAGAAGTTATCAAACACCTTCTGAGAGCTTTAGCCTTCAATGCCTTTAACGTTGCATTTCCATCATATTTTTCTCCAAAGCCTCCTGTGACATCCGTCACCTTAAGGTCCGTTGAACGACATAATTAAGCATAGAATTATTTTAATTATTCTTCCTCTTCTTCATGAACTCCTGCTTTAAGGAATCGTGTCTGCTTATTTACCCTTGTGCCAGTACTTCCTCCGTGAACTTGTGCTAAGCATAAACCTTTTATAAATTTCATCACCATTATCACCAAATGTATCATTTTTAATTATAACCATTGTCATTAATAAAACCATTTTAAGCTATCAATTACTATTAAACACGCTTTTGACCTTAATATAACGAACATTTAAAGTCGTTTTCAACCGAAGCAAACTTTGGAAACTCGGGGGCTAAGTGCAGGGACTAAAATTGACATTTTGCAAACTTGGGATGGGTATAAGAACCTCATTCCCAGCCATTTTCTTCATTCTCTCCATTTCTTCTTCATCATCTTCTTCTCCACTTCACATCTTCTTCTTAGCACCAAAAACGCCCTGTTTGGTCACATTTTCGTCGTCTAGACTTCACCTACAACTTAGTCTACTCCATCCTTGCCGGTAGATGACCTTGGTTGTCCATTTCTTGCTTGTTTTACTGTTGTCCATTCTAGGGTTGTGTGATTCTGGAAGTCCTTGTTGTGTAAAACCATGCTTGGGGCAGCCGAAGGCTGCTCTGCACTTCAGCAGTCGCGAACCTGCAGTTCAGGCGACTGGGTCTGTCATGCGACTGAGTCATGCGACTGGGTGAGTCGTGCGACTGAGTCGTGCGACTGGGTGAGTCGTGCGACTGAGTCGTGCGACTGTGTCTTTCAGGCGACTGAATCGTGCGACTAGGGATATCATGCGGATGAGTGTATGTGCGATTGAGTCAATGCGGGTGAATGGATGCATGCGACTGTGCGTGCATTGCACGACTAAAGGCCAATCGTACGAATGAAGGTTCAGTCGTACGAATGAAGCTGATTCGTACGAATGAATGTTGATTCGTGCATATGGAGGTTAAGTCATGCGATTGAGTGTTGTGTGGTACGATTGAATGCCAGTCGTACGAATGAAGTTCAATCGTGCCAATGAAGCTGATTTGTACGATTGAAGGTTGATTCGTACGAATGGAGCGTTGAGTCGAGCGTCTGGTCCTGTTGTGTGACTGATGATGTTGAGTGTGAATTTCCTCTTGAACGTCTGATGATGATAAGGTAACATCAGTAAAAGTGTCATTGCTTGACCACAAAGATTAAAGTCAAAGCTATCAACATGCACATACTATTTCAATTGAAATCAACCTAACATTTACAATTATCAACAACCCATTTGGAACTACAAATACTTAACAAATGCTATCTTTCATAACAATGAGATCATTACACGGATGTCATAAGCAATGACGACTACTCTTAGTACTTGGATCTACATAAGATCCGATGCGTGTGTCCGCTTGTGTGTGTGCTACCCACGACCGAACCGATACAACCCAAACCGACCAAACATTACTATACGCTTTATACACGTCATTAATGCTTAACAATAACTGTCAATAGGTGTTTGACTATTCATTGCATTCAACTGTTAGGAATCTTGATCATTCATACTTACCACTTAACATGTGAGTTTCATGGCCCCTTTTTATGCTTATACTACTTTACAAACATTTACAAACATGGGGGAAAGGTATGCTCGCCTGTTTTCTATGTTGTACAACATACATACAATTTACATACTTGGAATGAACGTGCTACTGTTTTGTGGGTACTTATGTGATACATGCTTGAGTCTGCTTTGTGGTTCTTTCTTACAACCATTTAATTCTAGTGTGGGAACCGTCGGATAGGTATTGGTAGTACTACTGGATTGACACCCCCACCCTCGTGTTGGTATACTAGTTAGTACCAACAAAAGCCAGGAACGGGCCTTGGGTGAATATATTCCGACAAGATTCTTTGTGTACGTCATTAGGTTTGGTTGTAAAGCTCTTGTCATGTGATTTTGCTTGCTTATAACTGTATACACGGTATTCTGTAACAACTTTATACAGCATCATTACTTATTTACTTTTAAACCTGCAAGCTCACCAATAATTTTGTTGACCATTTTGAGCATATCTTTTCAGGTGATCATGCTAGCTGAGGTTCTAGGTGTGCTGCCTTAGTGGAGACCCTAGGATGCATTTTCGGGCTAAACTTGTCATTTTGAAAACAATTGATGTAACTGTTTCAAACAACATTACACTTTGTACCTTGTTCCCGGGTTGTGGGAATTGCATACAATGTTATTATCTATGTTTATCTTATATCATGTTTATGCTTATGGCTATGTGGTCGTGATTACTGACTAAACACGACACAAGTCCCCTTGTTGTCGGGTGTCGTCATGACACGCTTGTCATCATTATTATTATTCCATCTCTATCGCTTACCATGTGTTATGACGATTCCCATCTCGTTACATCCCCATGTTTCCGCTCTTAGCGGGGGTGTGACACCTCCCACAACTTTTTCGCGTGTTTGTTCTCTGAGAACTGATGAAAAATATCTTTTGGTATCGACTGGGTCAACAGGGCATACACCTTCTTTTCAACATTGTATTTCGCTTTCTGGCTGTCAGTCATACCTCTCAAAGTGAGCTTAACACCATTAGCACCGACTGGCATACTATAACCTGTCTCAATGGATTCCCAAAGATTGGGATCAACTCCATTTAGATAGATCTCGAACCGCTGTTTCCATGGTAATCATCTAATGTTATAAGTTTTGGTACTTTATTGTGATTCCCAATTTCATTTTCCAGAAGCAGAAGGTTCTAGATGCGAGAGTCTCTTCCCGCAGTAAAAGCAGAGAACTGATCTTCCATCTTTATAAACTTTGCACTTTACAACAAGACTGGTAGACTTATGCATATGGATAGATGCGAATGAGTCAATCATGCGATTGGACAAATACGGATGAGTCAATCATGCGATTGGACAAATGCAGATAAGTCAATCATGCGATTTGACAAATGCGGATGAGTCAATGCAGATGACTCAGTCGCACGAATGAAGGGTGCGAATGAATTCAATCGTGCGATTGGATTCAGTCGTACGTATGGAGTGTGCGATTGGAGACAAGCAAATGGGGCTATTCAGTCGTACGAATGAGTGAGCGACTGAGTTCAATCGTGCGAATGGGGTGTGCGATTGAGTTCAGTCGTGTGATTGGGCCAATCGTGCGACTGAAGGCTGTTGGTTTTGCAAAATCGCAGGTTTTTGACACTTTGACATAAAAAGATGATTTTTCAAGAACCCTAATCT
Organism: Flaveria trinervia; assembly: GCA_025506515.1. Taxonomy (NCBI): domain Eukaryota; kingdom Viridiplantae; phylum Streptophyta; class Magnoliopsida; order Asterales; family Asteraceae; genus Flaveria; species Flaveria trinervia. The sequence continues at coordinate 32,126,019 of CM046454.1, read as the reverse complement.
GCCGTATGTCAAAAAACGTAAACTTTGAGACCTGGAGACGTCGAAAACAATGTTTACTAAAAAAGGTGACTCCTTTGAATGAAAAACGTGATTTTTACACCGAAACTAATCGAATCACATGCAAAATCAAGAGCCAAAGCTCTAATACCACTTGTTACGACCGCGTACGTTTGGAGTACTAACTGATAATGCGTGAAACCAGATCAAATAGTGTGGAATCCTATTTGATTAGTGATCCAATCAGTGAGAACGCAATCCTGATCAATCTAACGATTAAAGAAACGTTAAGAACGAGTAGAACAAGATCAGATGTGAACTATGAACTTGGAACAGGCTTTCTGGACGCTCTGGACAGCTAGGTTACAAATATGTGTCGAAATTCTTCAAGTGTGTTCCGAATTGTTCAGTTTTCCATGAATTAAGTGGTATTTATAGGTTAGGGTTTTCCAATCGTACGACTGAACCATGCGATTGAATCAAAAGCACGACTAAAGGTTCAGTCGTGCGACTGAGTCAATCTTATGTCTCAATCATGCGACTGATCAGTCTCCTGGTTCAGTCATGCGACTGGTCCATTAGCATGAGATATTCATGCGTATGGTCCATTAGCATACGACTAAGTTTAAACATATTTCTCAATGATTATTGACTAAGAACTATGCACAACAACCTCAAACCTATATAGTTAGTTCATTATACTTTATCACACAATAAACGATGAAACATTAAACATTATAAGCATCAATCACATATTGTATTTTATTCAACTCATTCATTGCATATGTGTAAGACATGACAGACATTTACATTAAGCTCAAAAACTAGGTACATATGTATAAACATTAGGAATTCATTTGGGTTGTGTTTTTAAATTTTTATGGCCATGATATACCAAGGCCATGGCCCTGGTTCACTGCTTTCACGTTCACAATCCATACTTGAGGTCCTGGGCTCGAACCCGGCTACCTCCAACTTTTTTTAAAAGGCTTTTTGGACATTAAAGAAATACAAAAAAATTATAAAAATTATAAACAATCGGTTTGCAAACTTTATTTAATTTTTAGCCACTCAACTATTTTCTGAAAATATACTTCTTAAAAATACTTAAATTCTTATCAAAACCCTAGTTCACGTTAAAACTCTAAATGTTGTTATTATTAAACTTAAACTTGTAAAATATACATATTTAGGTACCTCGTGAAGGAATACGTTGGAACGACATTTATTATTCTTATTAATCGTCAATCTTATATTTATTTACCAAGTGGGTATTTCTATACCCCTTTTTCATATTTTCACACTTTGGGGTGAAACATGTTACCTTATAATCGTTGCACTTGTAAAACGTTTGATTCTTATAAACTTATGGCAATTCACTTATATGTTGTGGTTAGTTGATCTTTGTAATTACCATGGATTGACGATTATATGTACAATCATTAACTATTGCTAGCCTGATGACGTCATAGATCTATGGGCTCATAAGCCTGCTTGGTTAATCCAAGTACACTTAGCTAATCATATAAACTTATAATGTTGAGACTTGTAAAACTGTCAAGGTTTGATTGTGCATCTGTCCTACATCCCTAGTTACTTTGTTCTGTAACTTATGACATGAATTGCCATCTTTTATATACATACGTAGTGAAAACTATGGAAATATCAACAACATTATGTTGACCTTTTATTTTTAATATGTTTCAGGAAACGCACAAGTTTGATTGTCACCTTTGAAGCTATTCACACCTAGGAATGGACCTAGTTAAATAAATGAATGAACTTGAAATATTTTTTATTATGACTTGTTGATTTTCTTATTTGAGACTTATGCTTGTAATGTTACATTTGGAACTTATGATTATTATATTTGGATTTAATAATAACGTTATGTGACTGTGAACGATCTTAACTCTCACACCTCGACGTTTCTGCCGTTAAGGTTGGGTGTGAAATCATTGCTAGGAAACTTCCTCCCTGTCCTCTTGTAAAATTTCTTGGCCTTGTGAGTGAGAAGAGGCATCTGCTAAACTATCTCCATATACTCCAGATCATCTGGATGGATACAGTCCAAATCTTCAAGGGTGAAGAGAAAGTTTCCTGTGGATTCATCAGCAGAAACAAAGGCACGAGAAGAACTTGTCTCTTGAAAAGGACTTCCTTAAGTGTAGCTTTCTTTTGGAGTCTTTGGGAAGATGATGAATGGACCCTTTTGTGAGTTGTTAGGGTAGCATATGAGATAATGTTAAGGTTCTATGCTATCTCTTTCAGTCACATGAAGGGCTGAACCCATTTGATTGCTAGAGTTACCAGCTGAGTTTTGCATGTTCATCTCCATATGGTATCCACTAAGAATACCATACAACTCAGTTAGAGTAAGAGTCTTAAGGTTCTCAGTCCTCTTGATAACAACACAGTAATGTGTCCATTGTCTAGGAAGAGCGGACATAAACTTCCTTACAATGTATCTGTTCTCAAGAGTTACTCTAACATCCATTAGAGTATCCATAATCTCAGTATACCCGAAGTATTGTTGAGTCATGGTCTAACCTGTTTTAAAGGTGAAGTTTTCAAACTGCTGCTTAAGGAGATCCTTCTTGTTCTCCTTGGCTTCAGTAGAGTCCTCATACATAAGCTTCAATGCTTCCCATAGTTGATTGGCAGTCTTTCACTTCTTAAAGCCTCTGTAGATGGAGTTTGGAAGAGCAGTTTGAAGGGTTGTTATGGCTTTTTGATCAATCTTTATTCTCTTCCTGTCTTCATCAGAGAAATCAGCCACAACCTTTGGAATCAGACCACCACCAGTAGCAGATGATGTGCTGGTATGTAAGATCCTTCAACAACAAAGTCCCACATCCTGAAGTCTTGAGAATTGATAAAGCCTTCCATTCTTTGACACCAAGTATCAAAGCTGCCATTTGAGTTGTTAAGTGTTTTTTGTGTGTGTGAGGGATCTTAAGATGGTGAGATCTTATATCAAGAGCTTTTCTGGCTCTGATACCAAATAAAGGACCGTTAGAAGGGGTGATGCACTTTACAACACAACAACACAACTGATGAGAGTTCTTTAGAACACTTAACAGATCAAATAGTAAACTAGTTAACTACTATAAGAGATGATAAGAACACAAGTAAAAGAGAGACAGAACAAGATATCAACATAAGTATTTTGGTTTCAAGAATGTAGTATATTGCTTCTCAAGTTCTATTACAAAGTGTTACAAAACATAATGGAAAGTTACAAGTACTTAAGATACATATACTACATCCTACAGTCAGCGATACTTTGAAAGCCAGCTAGATATATAAGACTAGACAACAAAATCAAATTTTGAAAGCCAGCTAGATATATAAGACTAGACAACAAAATCAAATGTAGAGTCAAAAGGCAGATTGCCTTTTGACTTGTGACTATGACATGTCATAGCTCACATCCTAATATATTACAAAAAGGATAAAGTACATAAAGTAAAAAGCTCAGACTCAAGACCTTAATGTATATTTTTTCAAAAGCATAGACCTTTTCACCAACTTGTGAAAGTTTGTGACTCAAACATAGTTGCAGCGGAAAGATGGTCCAGCTTTATGAAAAAGTACATCAGATAATAGCATGTACATAAAAGTCTTCAGAAGAAATCTGTCTTCATAAACTTGGCTTTGGAAGATTTTGTCTTTGAAGCTTCGGAAAACTTCATATTTGGCTTCGGAAGATATTGGTCTTGGCTTTGGAAGATTTTATATTTAGAATATTTCTTGTGTGAGGTGTAAAACTTCCGAAGCATTTCTACTTTAGTACTTCAGTGTATGCATGCGGGGAGACTTTGTATGCTTTGAATGTTTTGACTGTATCAGACTTGTTGGAATCCTTACATTAATTATATTTTTTTAAATATGTGGATTATTTACATACAATAAATATTCAAAGTAATTTATTTTTTTATTTCTTAGAGTAAATTATAGTTTTCATCCTTTAGCTATATAATAATTTATAGGTTTCGTCTTTAAACTTCAATAATTACAAGACACATCCTTTATTTCAAACGTAATCACTTTTTATTGTTTACTAAACGAATTGTAAATAGTTCAATTAGTTTTAAGTAAAATGATAAATATACATTTAGTAATAAAAATAGCATTTATGAAAACAACCTATCGGGCTAATTTTAAAAAAACATACAATAGTATAGGGACTAGTTTCATGGACCATCTTTTTATTAAAAGGAATCCCACATATCATCATCCGCAAATCCATAATCCAACATCATAATCCAACATCGATCATGATATTATTGTTTTTTTTTTCTAAATCTTATTCTTCAACCTCATTCTTTATGGATCCAATGTTTGTATTTCTTGAACCTGATTAAAGGAGCTCTTTTCCTAGATTTTATAAATATGTTTTGTGTGTTTGTGTTCATGGGTGGGGAGGGTATCTTTTGTGTTCTTCTTTATTTTTTGTAGTCTTTCATTCTTTTGTCTGATTTTAATGTCCATCTAACAATTTATGTATGAACATATGGACTTTAGTAGGTTTGTTCTTGAATCACTAAAGTCATATCATCAGTATAATCCCCAAACTCTAAAATTCTTAACTTTGTATGGCTAAGGAAGTTCTTTTTAATGTTGGTTCGAGATTATAGTTGAAATTAGATGAATGAACGAAATTAGATAACCTCAATGAAAAAATCTTGTTTTTTTTGTCTCCGGTGGTCATTAAATCCACCAATACCACACCAAAAGACTTGTTCCAAGTATTATTATCCCATATTAACATTGATGGACCAGAGAAATCGTCTTTTCCATGGTGAAATTATATGACGATAAGCTAGTCTAGAACATAAAGGATTAGAATAAAGAAAGTTCCATTAAGGTTCACTTGATAGATAATGATGGTGTGTTTTGAGTCGGGGATGATGGTTATTCACGCCTCCAACAAGAGAGGATGATTGTGTGTTTTGGGTTGGGAGCTACTATGTCTATGCACCTTCAATCTCTATATGGGTTGTATAAAATAGTAAAAAGGGTGATACGACCTTGGTTTGTGTGAGATTGTCAGATTTATCGTTTTTGTGTTAGTCGAACACGTCATACCACTCATATAATATGTAAGTACACCAACTTATATGACTAATATACAACATTATTGATATAATGAGTAGTCGGTATAACATTTGTACAACCTCATATAACATTTTATCTGAACCACGAGTCATATGATATACTACACCTCTTTTTATCTTTGCTAGGCTAATCATGATGTGTTTCTCATGGTCATGGAGCTACTAGCCCAATAACATCATAGGTTGAGGTTATTGGGCTATGTTTCCAATTGCTATGTTTAGAGGTTGGGGTTTGGTATGTTTAGAGGGTTGGGTTGGATATTGAATGTTTGTAGTCATTATAATAATATGTAAAAGAGTCCATTTTCTCCGTATCAATTGGAACAAAGTCTTCGCACCCTCCAGAAGCTTCCGCAGTCAACCCAGATCTCCTCTTCCATTCCCTTCGTCTTCAACATCATTGTTGTTCAATTCTCTCCAATCAGGTTTCATCTTCGATTTCATTTCATTTCATTTCATTTCATGATTCATACGACCCTAAAGCATTTGTGGGTCTGATTGAACAATTGGGGCTTGTTGTTGTTCTTAGGTTTCTAAGTTAATTGAGTTGGTGTTTTAGTTTAGAGATGGAGGGAGGTGGTGTGGTGTCATCAGAGAAGCAGGGTAGTACCGAATCAAGTACGACATCGTCTTATACTTATTGGGTTAGAGATGTTAAAGAAGATGCTGCACCACTCCCTGTTCCTCGTAAACTCACTGCCGATGATCTTAATGTTGCGTCTAATCATCTGGGTTCTGCTTGGAATAAGGTAAAATCTTGATCTTTGAAAGTTTGATTGATCACCGGTTTATAGCTTGAGTTAAGAGGCTTGATTTGATTGCATATTGTAGTGGCTCTAATACATTCTTCATCAATCGTTTGATCATTCATTTGGGTTCTTTAAATAAACATGTGTGAAAAATGAGATCCACTTTTGGTACGAAAGTTTCATTTTCATCAGTCAGATCTAAGTGCTAAATAGTGGTTTTCATTTCATGAATATTTGTTAAACTTTTATTGGTCCAAACCGAATTCACTGTTTTTCTCTTTGTTTTTACTTGTCACCACATTAGTTTTATTCTGTGGTTTTCATACTAAAAGACAAATTTGTGTTTGATTAGAAGAATTGAGATGTATTTTTGACATCCCCTCAATTTAATAACCAAAGACATCATGCATATATAACAACTTACTCAAGATATCATGTTGAGTTACACATAGACTTGGTAAAAATATCTCCCAGTTGCTTATCAGAATCAGTGGAACCTTTCTTAATTATTGCAGCAAAATTCTTTCCATGAAGAAATAACAAATTAATTTCAAAATGTTTGGTACACTCATGAAATACACGATTATCTGCTATAGAAATAACAACATTATTATCACAAAATTTATAGGTAAGGTTACAGGCATGTACAATGTCAAAGTTTGGACTCCAAGCATTTTCTCCTATCACAATCTGCATATGCAGTGAGAATAAAAGACATACCCTTACTAAACAAAATTCTCTTATCTGCATGAATTGGCTTAAGAAATGCGCAAAATAAGAAATTTCTGAAGGAGTGCACGAAGCATAAATCAATTTACCTAGTATCTTTTGATAGCCTGTTATATTTTCTTAAACAGTTTCATGTTTGTTACAAACATTTGTTACTGAGAAATTCTATTCAATACGTGGTTTACTGGCTTACACCCACTAAGACCCAACTTTGTTAACAAGTTAATGCAATACTTTTATTGGGACACACATATACCAAGTGATGACCTAATAACCTCTAAACCAAGAAACTACCTTAACCCCTTGTATCTTTAATCATAAATTCAGATTGCAACAACTGTTTCATCTTATTAGTTTCACCCATACTACTACCAGTTACAACAATATCACCAACGTTAATCAGCATAATAAGAAGAGCAGAATCTGTACATTAACAAACAGATAATAGTTGCTCTTTCTTTGTTCAAACCATACTCAACCAAAACTCCTATGAAACCCATATAATGAATTTTCAATTTACACACTTTAGTTTTGTTCGTGGAAATATCCTTTAGGCAAACACATATACACTTGCTCATTCAAATTACCATACAAGAAAGCATTATTAATGTCTAGTTGATAAAAAGGCCAATTCTTTTCTATAGCCAAGCTAATCACACAACAAACAGTTACCATTTTTCACCACCGGAGAAAAAGTTTCATCAATATCTATATTCTATCCCTTCCTTTTGGTTATACACCTTTGTAACTAGCCTAGCTTTATATGTTTCAATCTTTCTTGTAGACTTCTATTTGAATTTATAAACCCACTTACAACCAATTGGCTTTCTACTTAGAGACAGTTCTACAAGATCCCATGACTTATTTCTAATTAAGGCCTCCATTTCCTCATTCATAGCATTTATTCAATTAACATCAGACACAAGCTTTTTTAAAATTCTTCGGTTCAACAGATTAATATAACATGATGGCAAAACATAAATTTATCAGCTGATAACCTTTGATAATTAACTACTTTTTCCAGCCAAAATTTGACTTCTCCATTAACCATGAAATCTTGTCACACAGTCTTGTGATTCTTTATAGAAAAGAAAGTTCTAACTAACTGGTACTACTGGATCATTAATACCCTTAGGAGAACTAGTCTCTTCATTAAACTGTAACTAGTGTCTACCACACTAGAGCTTACAGTAGATTGTGTGATGATTGTAAATCTGCCTCACCTGCACTTAAACTATGAGGCTACTGGAACCAGCCTGCCAACATCTGTCTCGATATTGACCCTAGGTTGCTTATCAGTGCTAGCAGTTTGTTTTGATACCCTCTCGGCCTCTCCTCATCATTGGGTTTTACATCGTTAGAAACTTGAGACCGACTTGATTAAAAAACATAAAACAATAATAATAATAAATAAAGAGTATTTAAAGTACCATTATTTGTAAAACGACTGTCATTTAAATCATTATAATTTTTAAATGGAAACCCTGTTTCATAAGATTTATTTAAAGAAACAATTTATTTCTGATCAAGACTCCACAACTTACAACCCTTTTTTTTAAATGTCCCAGAAAAACACATTTTTCAGCATGATTTCCAATTATTTTGAGTTACTTAGAATGAAACTAAAACACACAACCAAAGAGCCTAAGTAATCTATAGAGGGTTTAAAGCTAAACATTATCTTGTAGGTGATTTGCCATTAAGAACCGAAGAGGGTGTCCTATTAAATAGGTAAGTAGCAGTTAAAACATAGTTAGATTAGAATCTAGGAGGAAGACTGTCTTGGAACAACAAGGATACATCCACATTTAAGACATGCCTATGTTTTCTTTCTACTATTCCATTTTGCTATGGTGTATAAAAACATGAAGTTTGTTGAATTATTTTGTTTTTCCTTAAAAAATTATCCATGTGATAACTTACAAATTCTGATCCTTTATTACTTCTAAGCACCTTTATAGGTTTTTCAAATTAAAATTTTACCGTACTGAAAAAACTTATAATATTATAGAAGACTTCATCTTTGTGTTTCAGCAAGTATACCCATACATCCCTCTATGAGAACCTTTGTTTTTTTGACCAACTCTCATGGCTTTAGGAGGGTGGGAAATATCATTCACTATTGTTTACTTTGTACCTTATATGGACCCAACATCTGGGTGAAATAGATCCCTAATACATGAGGATTTATGCTCACTTAATGGAAAAGGGTTCCAATGCATTTTAGCCCTATGACACACATCAGTGGGAGATAGTTCATCATGTAGCACATGATCAAATAGATGACCTAGCCTTGAATGCCACATATATATAATATCATTACTACTAAAACACACATTGGCTTAATTTATATATCAAATGCATCACCACAGAAGTATAATCCATCAATTTAATTACCAGTCACCGGAGTTCTCTTTATGTATAAATTATGAATACAACAAGTATGTTTATCAAAAACAAGTTGGAGTTTTTATCAGTGGCCAGTTTATACACCAACATAAGGTTCACATAGTATTCTAAAACAACGAACACATATGATAGGATAACATTGTCAGTCAGTTTTAAACAACCAATTTTAGTTACTATAACATTTGTTCCCTTTTACTGTTTGGTTTTTATATTAATGTTAGTTACATCAACTTAATTAAACAAACTTGTATCAGACGTAACTATGTTTCGATTTGCACCAATGTACAACCCAACCTGTAGTAATAGATAACACCCCACTGGTGAACCAAAATATACATTTAATAGAACAATTTAAAGAAAACACACCACTAAAATTACCTCCTATATTTAAGTGGTTTGGTGATCTTTAACTGTTTTGTTGTTTAAAAGTCCAAGAAGTTTGGAAACCTGATCAATAGTAAGAGTAACAGAAGTGACCTAGTGTTTGAAGAAGATGATTGTCTACTTTGTTAGATACAAAATTATTCGAGGCAACAGATTTAGATCCTTGACCAGTACCCTGCCTAGCCCTTGGATTATATCCTTGAGGATACCCCACAATTTTTTCTACCATGTTCCAGTTTATTGCAATGTGTGCACTTTAAGTTTGCCTTTAGACTTCTATTAAGTTTCATTTCATTATCAAAAATTTGATTTGATTTCGAAAGGAAACTACAGAGTTATTCTAATAGATTACACACTTCGTCAAGACCCATAAGAAATGCATTAGTTTAATCAAGTAATTATTAAATTAGCTAACATCCTTTGAGGCCTTACAAGTACAAGAAGGTAACTACAACATTACATCAGATGGTTTCACATACTATTATGTTTGTGAGATATAAGAGACATTTTGTGTTACAGAACTAAATTTTTTAATACAACCCAAACACAACCGACCTATTAATCTTTATCATATGTTTCCTTTATATCTAACTACACCTCATATGCAAGTTTGGAATAAACTAAAAATTATCACACAAAATTAACTAACCAGACCACATAGTTACACCCACCATCCATATTGTTTAGGCAAAATATCATTAGCAGTTGGTCGTGCACAAGTTCCATCTATAAAACCCATTTTGTTTTTAACTTGCAAAGCTAGTTTCATTGCATTTGACCAAACAGTGTAAATTTCACTTTCTTTCAGTTTAATGATTATTATGGTTAAACTAGTAGAATCACTATCATTTAAATACAATGGATTGCTAGTATTCAGCTTATTCAGCGGTCACTGTAGCTTTAGTATAAGCAATTTCAACCAAATTATCCAGTTACAAGTATATGATATTAGCAAGCACACACATAAAGAACGACTAAGATCAGTGCCAGGCATTCACACAAGGACAAAAGATGCGCACACAAATGTCACAATTGATAACAATATTCTATAATAGGACGTAAATATTAAAGAAATAGTTTAATATCATGAACTACTAGGAACGAACAGAAGGTAACACATATATGCAACACTTAATAGTGGTGTTGTTGCTCTATCCTTAAACAATATCCAGTATACCTTCACTAAGGGTGTACAAAAAATACCATGAGCTCATAACCTTCACTTTGGGTTCTGCAATCCAAATCAGGGAAGCAACTGCAAGCACCTCGAAAATGATAAACAACTAATACAGTTGCCCAAACATACAGTAGCGAATGAGCACAGATCTAGGGTTTGTAAGTCAGTAACCCTAAAATTTTTAACTGTACAATCAAATGATAGATTAAAATCTAGAAATCACTATGAGTTGCAAATATTAACGAGGAATAGACCGGATCAAGACCTTACGGTTCACGAATGACAAAACCCTAAAACCTAAAACCTAAAACCTAAAACCCTAGTAGTGGGACACCAAAAAAGCCAGGAATAATTGATTATTACCTTCATATACAAAGTACTATATTTATTTCAAACTTTAAACAAAGTTACGAAGAATCTTTGAATGGGAGTGAGTAGTTATGACAAATTGTGAACAACTAGAATAACCAGATTAAGACGTCAGGATGATGATTTATACACAGAACAAAAGTCGAGACACCACTAGAACAGCAAGATCATTAATATGATGAAACCTGGATCGAAGAAGATGACGAGTGATTGTATAAGAGAGAATGTTCGAGAGAGAGAGAATGAGAGAGAGAATCAAGTGAGCTCGTTCACTCTTTCTCCTCCTTTAATTAGCTTCAAACTCTAAATGGATGCTACAACTCTACCCATGACCCCAACCCAATCAACTCTAACCCAACTTGCAAGCTTGTTTTATACAAAAAGGTTATTAACCACTGAGCATTCTGGTTAAGTGGTTGCTCCATGACTTTACAAATGGGAGGTCATGGCTTGGAGTCTTGTTTGGGACATTTATTTTTCGGGTTAAGCCTAGTGGTTATCTTAGTTGTGGGTTTCCTCCTGAGCGGGTGGGCTGGTTCTATGCTTTGAGTGGATTGATCCACTTGCCAAGGTGATCCTGGGTCTCCGGGCCTTTGTTTGTTCCAAAAAAAAGATAATAATAAACAAAATACAAATTGGTAATGTGTTTAATTAAAAGAAAGGAGATGTATTTTTAACGGAATACCATCATCCCCATTACTTTGAGAATCAATCATTTATCGAATTGTCACTGGAATACAAAAAGACTGTTCCTTAATGATAAGTTATATCAATGTCTCAATGATCTCATCTCTGGAATCTTATATTTCTTGTATTTTTAATATTTTCTGGTATTTGCAGTGTTTTCTCCTCACCTAGTCACCCCCCTACTATATGAGTTGGATTTTACTGGTTGTTGGTATTTGCAATGTTAGTATGGGTTTTGGGATACTTTTCCTCTATCAGCTTAATATTTGTAAAATTCACGCTATCATGAAACAATTGTCACAGCAGAATTATATTGGTTTGATCATTTGATGCTTGTGGGAATGTGGTCTAATATTTAATCATCTTTTTCAAACTATCCTGAAATCTTACAAAAAGTAATTTTTGTTTCCCTGATGTATTCATGAAAATAGTTCTTAGATATCTGAGATATAGAAATCTAATTGCATTCTCTTTTATAGGCTGGAACATGGGAGGAGAAGAACTTAAATAAATGGGCAACTGAAAGAATCAAGGTTTGGTTTATGTACAAATGCTTATGTGATTAACTTTTGTTACCAAAAATGGTCAACTATGACCATATGACAAAATTCAAATATATGAATCTGGTGAATTTTGTCTGCCTCATCTGTGTTCTGTCATACCGCAGGAGTTAGTTATGTCAGTGGGTTCATTGGAGTTCTCTTCTGGGAAGGCAGAAATTTCAGAAGTATCAAGATGCACAGGAGATGTGAGTATTTTTCTTTGAGGTCGTAAGATGGGCGGTTGGGCAGTTTTGGTAACAGATTAAAGATTTTTCGGGTTTGGTCGTCTGTTATCTGTATTTTGTAAAGAATATTTATATAAGATGTATTCTGTTTGTGTCTTATCTATTTCTTAATTTTGCAGGCATTTTTAGTGACTGTAAGGAACAAGAAGCGTGTTGGGTACACATATGAAATTACATTAAAAGTCAAAGGTAAGCTGCTAGGTGTCTTGTTGACAGCTATTTCAACCTTTTTACTTGAAAGTTGGTTAAATTGGGTTACGTTTAACACAACTGGTCAATTGGATATTTGTTAAAACATTCAAGACAAGACTAGCCCAAAGTGTTATACTGATGTTTTCAATCTCTATAATCGATTTACTAACAAAATTTGGATATTTGTCTTAACAAAGTCGTTTTTATATTCATATTTGTACAGTAGTGGCATTTAATAGTAAAAATGGACACAGAAATGTTGATAGGTCAATTCGACCTGAATTGTGTTAAATCACATAAAAAAGATTGACCTTCCCACAGCTTGTCCTTACCCGCCCTTTTCTGCAACTCCCATTACTGATAATTCTTGAACAGGGATTTGGCTTATTGGAGAAGAGAAGAAATCATTTAAAGGCAATTTGGATTTAGCAGAGTTTTCGTTTGGGGAGTTGGATGATTTGCAGGTAATATTTTCACACTAAATATGATATATCACTATATTGTTTAAGTAATGATCTGGTTCTTTGAACAACTTGATTGAGGATGTTTTATGAAGCTAATGGAGTGTTCAAATTTTGCACCTGATAGGCTGAAGTGAGGCTGAATGAGGATAAAGATCTTCCTTCTCAAGATAAACAAAGAATTATCCAGGATATGAAGGCGTTTTTGAAGCCAGTTCGTGAGAAATTAGTCGAGTTTGAAACAGAACTTAAACAAAGGTAGAAACGGTGTTGTTTTACCTAACGTTTTCTGTTAACATGCTTTCAAAATGTCGAAAGAATTGGTGTCAAAGGGACCATAACTTTCTTAAATATGTAATGGTACTGTCTGCCTAAAGAACCTCATTTGAATATTTGTAGACTGTTGTGACTTGTATCAGTTCATGGTTTTAGGTTCGAACTATTAGTCGAAAAACGAATATGTATAACCTTCTCCCGAGCAATAGACAAGACATTTGTTTCAAGGTTATAGCTGGTTGGTAATACTTTTCCCGTATGAATGAATTCGTAAGTAAATTTCCCATGTTATGTCTTTTCAATAGTTTTGTTCTTGAAAAATTGATAATTTTAATCGGATCTTTTATCTATATGAACGTAATAAAGTTAAAATTCAAGAACATAAATACATTATTTAGAAGATACAAAACTTAAATCTATTTCAATTGTAAAAAGATCAATGTAGATCTGCATTTCACTATTTGGCTGACACTTCCATGTTAACTTTTCTGATTTTCTTCCTTCCAGTTTTGCTCCGCTTATGAAAACTTTGTTTTATAGGAATATTTTATTTAATAATCCATGATTCAATAGTTTAATGTAATTTTTCCTTTTAAAGTAGACAAGTTAGTAAGATATAATCTTTTAGCCCTGTGACACCGTGGAATAATGCTAAAATTAAAACTTGGTAAACTATTTTTATATGCTTTTATTTTATTTTATTTATTTGCTTTTTTCTTTGACAAACTGAAAAATTATGAAAATTTATTTCATGATGAAAGAATAATGTTCTTAGGTCTTATATCATTATTCATTAGGCAAGGTGCTCACAATATACTGAAGAATAGATGATATTCGAGCATCAATGTCTTTTGTATTTGATATGATTATTTCCTTAAACTATGAATTTGTTACATACATGATTGAAATTTCGAAGAGTAGTTGTTATGGTTTCATTGGAAACTTTGAACTCCCAAGTCAATGAAAAAGGTGAATATGTTGAACTGGTCAAAAGTGTTATCATTTTGGCCGAAAGTGTGTTAGGTTAGTTGCATCTAGGTTTTTAGTCATTGTGGTTTACGATAAGCTGAAATGGTTTGACTATTGATTTTAATCATTTAGAAGAATGATGTTACAATATCTACTTAAGGAAAGTTCTTTTTTTCTTTCTCCAATGACTTCCTACGAATGATTAACTTACTACTATTATGTTAGATTTAGTATGACCAAGTATCACATAAAACAATACAACTATTAAAACACATCCTTAGATCACACAACGAATAAGAATATCTAAAGGCATTTAGATGAATTTAGACACTTAGACAATCACATACCAGAGTCATAATCTAGAATGAAAACCGATTGTAATATATAAATACACACACACACACATATATATATGTATGTATGTGTATATATATATATATGTATGTATATATATGTATGTATGTATGTATATATATATACATATGTATGTATGTATATGTATATATTATATATATATATATATACATATGTATGTATGTATATATATACATACATACATATGTATGTATATATATACATACATACATATGTATGTATATATTACATACATACATATGTATGTATATATATACATACATATGTATGTATATATATACATACATATGTATATATATATATATATATATGTATATGTATATATATACATATTATGTATATATATATACACACACACACACATATATATATATGTATATGTATATATTATATACATACATACATATGTATATATATATACATACATATGTATATATATATATATATATATATATATATATATATATATACAAATATATATATATATATACATACATATGTATATAATATATATATAAATATAAATATAAATATATATATATATATATATACAACATACATACATATGTATATCTATATATATATATATACACATACATACATATGTATATCTATATATATATATACACATACATACATATGTATATATGTATATATATATATACGCACACATTCATACATACATACATACATACATCATATATATAATATATATATATATATATAGGGGAGGGATCAAATGAGAACTAGCTTTTTTCGTAAAAACTCTAGGAACCAATCTCAACCACTAGTTCTCAATAGCAAAATTGTAATTAACAAAAACATATTTAAAAAATTTATAAATCAAATAATAACATAAAAATAAAAACACAAAAATGTTTTCCAACTTTCCCTCTTTCATTAAAAATATAAAAAAATTTACAAAAAATAAAAAAATTCTCGTTTTTTTAACGAAATTCGTTTTAGACATGTGTAATATCGGATATACACATGTGTAAATCCAGTACTACACATGTGTATAACTAGATTTACACATATGTAAACAACGGATGTACGATTTTTTTTAGAAAAGTATATCAATATGGTAGGCGTTGGAAAGATAAAAAAATACTGAATTTTATGGTGAATTTTTTTTTGAAAAAATGATGTCGTGAAAAAGTTATGAACGTTTAAAAAAAGGAAGAAATAGCATGTGATTTGTATGTGATAAAAAATGACATGTCTTTTCTCCTTTTTTTAGTCTAGTTTGAAGTCTTTTGAAGCCAAATTTGAAGTCAAATTTGAAGTCTTTTGAAGTTTCAAAGACAAAGTATTCCAAAGGCAATAAGTGAAAACTAATTTCTTCGAACACTTTTAACACATGCTTTATCTAATGTACTTTTCAATAAAGTTGGACCATTTTCCACTGCAACTCTGAAAACTCACCAACTTATACAATTCGGTGAAAAGGTCCATGCTTTTGGTAACTATACATTAAGGTATTGACTCTCTTGCTTTCTACTTTATGTACTTTTATACTTTTTGTAATATATTAGGATGTGAGCTATAGCATGTCATAGTCACTAGTCAAAAGGCAATTTGCCTTTTGACTCTACAATTGATTTTGTTGTTATCTAGATCAAATGTTTGCAGCTGGTTTTCTAAGTATGGCCGATTGTAGGATGTAGTATAAAGTATCTCAGGGTTTTGTATTTTTCTTCATGCTTTGTAACACTTTTACAAAACTTTAGAATAATATACAACATTCTTCAAAACCATTATCCTTGTGTTGTTTGTTCTTGTGATGTCTATTATTTCCTTGTGTTTTAAGTATCAAACCGTATTGTTCCTGGTTCCCTATTTGATCTCTTAAGTGTCGTAAACACTCTTCTTATTATGTGTTATGTTGTAAGTGACCGTCCTTTAAACGGTCCTGCAATTGGTATCAGAGCTTTCTAGGCTCTTGGTATTGGAGCATCAAACCATAGCTCACATCCTAATATTTGAAACCCTAGCTTCCAAATTCGTAAAGATAGAAAGTAGACAGAGAAAGTGAAGAAAACTAAAGATTTGGAGCTTCAAAGGCTAAAGGATTGAAGATCTCGGTGTTGGAGCATCAAACCATAAGGGCGAAGAAACAAATCCAGGTAAGAATCAGCCTTCAAACCTTTCTGTAGATCAAACCCGGATTCTAGGTTTTGGGTTTTGAAAAGTTGCAAAGAATCGTGTAAGATCGGGTTTGTCACAGAAAGACTTGGATTTCTCTCAAACTCACTTATACAAACACTCAATTCAGATGAAGTAAAGTCTTTTACAAGAGTTGATAATAATATAATAAGTAGTGAACACACAGAAATAAATTTTCAAGGCACTTGTATATATTATTTCTCAACTCAAGATATTACGAGACTCTTACAAGCATGATACATGAGTTACAATGAGAGACTATATGTACTAGATCCTATAGCCGGATATACTTTGATACCAGCCGGAAACCTAGGACTAAAGCATATACGACAATGCTAAAGTTAAGGTATCTTAGATAAAGTATTATCTAAGATATGGTAGTCATGATATGTCCATGACTTACCTTTTGTCACCAACTAAAGATGGAAACTGTACTAACAAAAAAAGGTAAACAGTGTATTAAAGTATGGTCAACTGCATGGCTTTTGAGAAAACACCAGGCAGTATCTCAAAGATTTGCAGCAGAGTGTCAGGAAGGCCATACTTATGTCCACTGGATAATAGCAGTGTTTTCTGAAGGTAAGTTGGCTTCAGAAGAACAAGTTCTTCCGAACCCACTTATAGAGATAAATCCAGGTTAGACATATTCTGCTCAGGAACTGGAACACTCTGTCCAGTTGCTATTTCAAAGTCATTCAGTGAGGACTGATTGAATGAATGAGAAACATCATCAATAGTTGGCTGTGAAGTAGTATTAACAATTGCTTGTTCTTTCAAAATACCACTTCCTTCTGCCTGGTGTTGTGGTGGATCACCTGATGAGTTTTAAGGCTCAGTAGGTGACTCATTGTTGAGGCTTCACTATTTCTTGATATAGTTAAACTATCGGATATGTGAATAGTGGAAGCTTGATGTATTGCAGCTCTTGGAGAATTTGGTCTAGGCCTGGGAAGCTCAAATAGTTGGTCATTAGCAGTAGCATCAACATCATTTTGAGCACCTATTCCAACTGAAACATTCTCAGAAGAGGGTTTAGAATAGTTTGTAAACAATTCTAAATCAAAGATGTGATCAGGTCCATTCCCCCTAACACAAGGAGTGTGCTCATTAACAACTATATTGGATGACTCCTCAAATTGTTGATTCTTAATGTTATATACTCTGTAAGCTTTGGAGCTAGAAGAGTATCCAACAAAGATAGCATCATCCGACTTTTCAGCAAATTTTGGTAAATTGTCCTTTGTGTTAAGTATGGTACACCTGCTGTCAAAGGACCATAGAAAGCCAATGAACGGTGTCCTCTTGTTTCATAGCTCATAAGGGGTTTTTCCATGGGGCTTAACTACAAGAACTATGTTCTGCATATAGCATGCAGTGCTGACTGCCTCTGCCCAGAATGTTAGAGGTAGCTTTAAATCAGCTAACATAGTTCGAGCAACCTCAATAAGTGTCCTATTCCCCCTCTCAGCAACACCGTTTTGTTTAGGACTTCTGGGAGCACTATATTGTTTGGCAATCCCTTTTGAGTTACAGAATGAGTCAAGAACGAAGTTCTTAAAGTCAGTCCCTTGATCACTTCTAATAGTTTTAACCTTGTGATCAATTTGATTTTCGATTTTAAGAATAAAAGATTTTAATGTTTCAGTAGTTTCATCTTTAGTTCTTAAAAAGAATACCCATGTGAATCTTGTAAAATCATCAACTATCACAAGGCAATATGATGTCCTTCCAATGCTCATTATATTTATGGGACCAAAAAGATCCATGTGCAATAAGTGCAATGGAGTAGTGATAGAGTTAACACATTTGGATTTATGAGATGTCTTGTGTTGTTTCCCTTTCAGGCATGCAACACAGTTGTCTTTGAAGAAAAACTCCTTTTTAGGAAAACCATGTACCAAGTTATTTTTAGCCAGTTTATTCATTGTCTTAAAGTTTACATGACACATACATTTATGCCACAGTGTTGACTCATTACTATCAGCTTTGGAAAGAAAGCATGATACTTCACCCATTGGGGAAGCATTGTTCATATCAAGCTTGTACATATCCTCTTTCCTGGGAGATCTAAGAAGCACCAATTCCAGAGGAATTGTCATCCCTGTTTGAGGATAATGCACTCATGTTCTGTGGAAAGCATTTGGTGCTTTTGATCATAGAATTGAGAAACACTTAACAATTGTGTTCAAGCTGTTTGACAAAGTTAACTTTGTCAACTGTTAACATACCATTGGATATACTCCCTCTGCCAGAAATATATCCTCCGGCCTCACCTCCAAACTGGACAGGACCTCCATCATAATGTTGAAATTGTTGAAGGAGAGATCTATTCCCTGTTATGTGCCTGGAGCATCCACTATCTATAATCCAAATATTGTTATTCTTGTCAAATGGATGTCCCTACACATAAGATGAGATGATTAATTTTGATTGGAAACCCAAGCTTGACATAATTGAACCAAAATTTATGCATGGGGTTCAATGGATGTCGTTGAAGAAGATGTTTGGGCTACAACATCTTCCTTGATCTTCCATTCCATCCCTTGGTTGATCATGGAGGATGAGCTTGGTGAAGCATTTGTAACTGGGCATTCTTCCGAAGCTTCTTTCTTTTCGGAAAAAGCCTTCACCATCTTTTCTTCTGAAGCAGTCTTCTTCTGGGATGGTTTCAAGGGGACTCTTTTGTTCTTCTGAGTCTTGAGCTTTTGCTTCTGAAGCCTTTTTCCTTTCGGAAGAAGAATTTTCTTCCGAAAGCAGCCTTGCTTCGGAAATAAGCTTTCCCATTTTCATCACTTGAACCATTTGATATGGTCCAAATGAGAAACCTTCCCTGACTCCTTCCTTTTTAACATTATTTGCATAATGTGTGCTAGTAGATTGTAATAACAATCTTTTGCCATGTGGTTTTGCAGACCACACATTATGCATGCAATGTTAACCTTTGGGGATTTGAAGATTGCTGTTTCTTGTTCTTTTTATCTTCGTCAGCAACTTTTCCCTTTAACTTCTGATCCTTTGGTAGGACAGGAGTGCTGGTACTACACCCCTTTCCTGAATCAGAGTTTCCAACCACCTGGAATCCAACTGAGATGAATATACCCTTTGCTTTGGGTCTATCTTTAGCTTGGACTCGGCCACTTTCTTGGCAGTTTTTCTGGCTGCCTTAGCTCTGCTTCTTCTGCCTTTAGTGGTCAGGGTTTGATCATCATTGGTAGGGGAGGGCATAATTACCTGGTTCTTCCCTGTGATGGTCTCCATAGTTGCATCATTCTTTGACTCATGAGAAGGTGGGTCAGCAGATGGAAGCTTTTGCTCTTCAGTACCACATCTTGGTTGTCTTATAGACTCATAGGAGTGTGGTGGAGCAATTTCATTGGTTCCCAACCCTCCTTTGTTTTGGTAACAAAGTTTTGAGTGAGAGGATGATGCAAGAATGACTTGGAAGTTTTTTCGGAAATAGCATACTTCCTGGCTTGAGTCTCAGCTGTGACAAGCTGGGCTTGAGCCTTAGTCAATTTGGATATTAAATCCTTTATCCGAGTCTTATAGTTTGTGTGTTCATGTTTTAATAGGGACACAGTTTTCTCTAACTCAAATTTTCTTTGGTAGTCAGATTCAGCCCTTTTAAAGTCAGATTTCAAAACATTTAAAGACTCAATATCAGATTTAATCTCCATATTGTAGTCCTGACACAATTTAACCTTAGCAATACAGGCAGGAGTATAGAGATGTTCATATACCTTATATTCATTTGTTCCGGCCATGAGTGCTTGAGCAGGAGTCATATCCTGTACCATGAAGCTCCAGTCAAGTTCTTGAGCCATTGCAGCTGTTTCAGTTGACTTTCCGGTGGGCTTTGGTGTAGAGGGATGTGTGGAGGCCTGTGGGGTTCCCGGGGTTGGACTTGGGAGCCTTGCATTCCCTTGCAAAATGACCAAGTTGGTTACAGTTGTAACATTTGGCCTTCGTTTTGTCAAACCCAAATTTGCTGTTGATTGGGTTCTGGGGAAATTGCCTTCCAGTTCTCTTAAAGAACTTCTTTGCTCTGTAGGTTAGAAGAACCATTTGTTGGACTATGTCCACGTATTCGACGTCATCCGGGCTAAAACACTCTAGATCATCAAAGCAGTATTGATAATCACTTGAGTGTCCACTTCCTGAGACAAAAGCACAGCTATCCTGAAAGGAGCTTTGCTGAGCTTGACGAGAACTTGGAGTCTCAGGAAATGTGATGTATGGCCCAGAAGAACAAGATGGCTGCTGGGTGTAAGTTAGGTATTGTTGAGGCTGGGAGATTCCTGAGCCTTCAAAAACCATTAAGGCGTTGCTGACAGGAAGACTCAAGGTTCTGCTTGTCTAATGACCCCTCTTGCTTTCCATTTCCAAACGGTATCCATCAAGGATCCCATAGAGTTCGGTGATGGTGAGTGTATTCAGATTTTCTGTTCTTTTGATAGAGACACAGTAAAATGTCCACTCATTGGGTAATGCACTCGTGAACTTTCTTGTAAGGTCTCTGAGTTCATGAGCAATTCCCACAGATTGAAGGGAAGAAATGAGATACATGTACCTAAAATATTGCTGGCTAAGAGTCTCTCCAGCAATATGGGTGAAGTTCTCAAACTGCTGCTTTAGTGAGTCCTTCTTGGAGTCATTTGAGCTTAAGGACATTTGAGCAAGCGCATCAAAAAGTTCTTTGGTAGACCTGCAATGCTCAAACCCCACCATGATAAAGTTGGGAATTGCAGTCATGAGGACAGTCATAGCGTTGCTGTCAATGTCAAGCTTCTTCCTGTCTTCATCAGAATAATCTTCAACAACTTTCTCGATCATGGCACCGTTTCCACTAGCTACTTTTGGCTTATACGGGCCATTGACAATGGATTGCCACATTTTTCTGTCTTGATATCTGATGAAGCCTTCCATTCTTCTGCTCCAGGACCTGAAGTTTTCAGGGGTGATGATGGGTGCTTTGGTCATCGTCCCCATCTCTACTTCAGATTTGTTGAGGGCCATTGAGTGAGGTATAAGGAGGAGTTAAAAACAGGTTGATTAGGATGGTAAGATCTCACAATCAAGAACCTAAAAAGCTCTGATACCAATTGTAGGATCGGGTTTGTCACATAAACACTTGGATTTCTCTCAAAATCACTTATACAAACACTCAATTCAGATGAAGTAAAGTCTTTCACAAGAGTTGATAATAATATAATAAGTAGTGAACACACATAAATAAATTTTCAAAGGCACTTGTATATATAATTTCTCAACTCAAGATATTACAAGACTCTTACAAGCATGATACATGAGTTACAATGAGAGACTATATATACTAGATCCTATATACTTTGATACCAGCTGGAAACCTAGGACTAAAGCATATACTACAATGCTAAAGTTAAGGTATCTTAGATAAAGTATTATCTAAGATATGGTAGTCATGACATGTCCATGACTTACCTTTTGTCACCAACTAAAGATGGCAACTGTACTAACTAAAAAAGGTAAACAGTGGATTAAAGTATGGTCAACTGCATGGCTTTTGAGAAAACGCCATGCAGTATCTCAGAGATTTGCAGTGGAGTGTCAGGAAGGCCATACTTATGTCCACTGGATAATAGCAGTGTTTTCCAAAGGTAAATTGGCTTCAGAAGAACAAGTTCTTCCGAACCCACTTATACTTTGAAAAGGCTTCTATATTTCCGTGGCTTGAGGACTTCTGTACTTCGGAAGTTGACTTCAGATCTTTCTTTGTAAGTCTTAAACTTTGGAAGTAGGTTCTTTGTCTTTGGAAGTTGGAACTTTTCCTTCGGAAGTAAGCTTTACACTTTGTCTTCGGAAGAGCTCCTTTTTCCTTCGGAAGTTCAACAATTAGCTTCGGAAGTCCTTTACTTGTAGTACCAAAATCTTCTAAGTGACTTGGTTTTGGTTGCACCAGCCTTTTCTAGATCCAACAAATCGCATAAAGGTCACATTTTTACATATGAAAACATGTAAAAAGCTTAGATATAGCCTCATGGATGATAAACTATGAGATTGTAAGATCTCACCATCTTAAGATTCCTCACACACCCAAAATACTTAACATCTCAAATGGCAACTCTCACTAAGGCTGATATGGAAACTAGAACCATGACAAAGTCCCCACTGATTGCTTCTGAAGACTTTGAGACTTGGTTCCAACAAATTGAAGGGTTCATCACATCACAAGAAAATAGGTTGTGGGAGTCTGTTGTTTTAAGGCCTCACATAATAAGCACCTCTTTAGCTCTTCTAGGGTTGGTATGTTTCGAAAATATGTGTCTGACTATTCTGAATATGACTGGAAGAGAATGGATATTGATTAGAAATCCATGACATCCATTCAAATTGCTTTTCCTAACTCCATAAAAAGAGGCTTTAAGAAGTGCAAAACAACTAAATAGCTTTGGGATGCACTAAAGTTGAAGTATGAGGGGTCAACTAAAGCCAAGAAGAACAAGAAGGATCTCCTGAAGTAGTAGTTTGAAAACTTCACTTTGAAAACGGATGGAACCATGACTTAGCAATACTTCTGGTATGTCAAGATTGTGGACACTATAATCGATGCTGGTGTGACTCTTGTGAATAGGGACATTGTAAGGAATTTTATGTCCTCTCTTTCTAGACAATGGACACATTATTGTGTTGCTATCAAGAGAATTGAGATCCTAAAGACTTTCACTTTGAAAGCGTTGTATGGTATTCTTAATGGATACTAGAGGGAGATGAACATGCAATGTCCATTTGGTAACTCCAGCAATTAGTAGAGTTCGTCCCTCCATGTGGTTGAAACGGATAGTAGAGAACCACTGCATCATGATATTTGCTGCCCTAGAAACTCACAAAAGCATCCTTTAAACACCTTCCCGGAGACACCAAGAGGAAGGTACACTCAAGGAAGCCTATTCCAAGAGACAAGCTCTTCACAAGCCTTTGCGTTTTCTTATGAAAGCACATGAATCTTTCTCGTCACCTTGAAGAATTTGACTGTATCCATCCAGATGAACAGGAATACATAGATGTAGTTTAGCAAATGGCTCTCCTCACTCATAGAGCCAATAAATCTACAAGAGGACATGGGTGAAGTTTCCAAGCAATGCAGCTAGTTGAAAGTTTGGGCTGGACAAAAGCAAGGTAAAGTGTTACAGCTGTAAGTAGATGCATCACTTTGCAAGGGAGTGTAAGGAACCAAGGAAATATGGTGGCCATACACAAGCCAGGACAAACTACACTGAGAGAGCCACCAGAATGAGCAGCCAAAGCAACAAGTAGTAGTTGCTGTTGAAGAATGAGGCTTTGACTGGAGCTTTCAGGTGGAGGATGCATCTCATAACTAAGCACTTATGGAGACCATGATGAAGCCAAGGTATTGGAACATCTCTGTACACCTAAATGGATTGCTAAAGTTAATAGATACAGGTCGTACAACTTAGAGATGATATCTAATCTTGAGTCATTAAATATCTTAAAATCTGATTTCAAAAGAGCCGAAAATGATTACAAACTAAAAATAGTGGACTTAGTGAAAACCATTTCAACTCTTAAACATGAACCAACCCACTACAAGACTCAGATCAAATCAAAGATCTCATAACTTAATTGACTGAATGTCAGGCTAAACTTGTGATTAGAAAAGCCAGGGCAGAAAAATGTGTTCTTGAAGAAGATATTGGATTCTTTATGCCCCAGACACATAGAACATTGATGTGGTTAGTACGTTATGATCCAAGTCGGGTCATACCCAGTAACAAGCTTAGCAAACACTAATAAATATTTAATTGATGATATGATCATGCAATTAAATAACTACACCAATTTAGAAAATGGGTTTCTAAATACATTTAATATGAGATGGAACAACTTATAAGGATATTTTGTTCATGAGTATTATTTGTAATGTTATTTAAGTTGGTTAAATAACATCAAATAATAATAGAGTGTATGAGTTATATAATTAAAAGGTTAATTACATAACTTAATTAGTAACTGGTTACAAATTAAATGGGAAATAAAATTGGGGGAAACCCCAATTTAAAACCTAATTCGGTCACCCCCTTTAGAGGGTTGGTTCTTTTGTTGTCTTGGGACCACACTTCATTAACTAGTCCCACACTCCAAATCTCTCTCTCTCTCTTACATGCAAGAAGACCAAAAAAAGGCACAAACTCACTCCATTTAAAAGGTTAAACAACTTTCATAATGTGTCCAACAATCCCAACATTGGCATCTACAGCCGGATATGTGGATGACTAGCTTCTAAAGTCCTTGTAAAATTGGTTTTATGGGACTTAAACAACCTAATAAGGGCTTTTTTGTGATGATATAATGAATACCCATTGTTTCAAGGTTATATCTTACATGCTTATGACTAAACCTTGAAAGATAGATGTTAAATGGTTTATTATTTTGTTTGAACAAAAACCCAAAATTCTTTGTTTGTGTTGGCCGAAAATTTTGGGCTAAATGTGGATTTATTTTGGTTCTTGAATGTTGATATATGTTGTTTAATATTGGTGCATAACCTAGCCTTGACCTTGTGTTGTTTTGGTTTTGGATGGATGTTTGGTGTTGGTTGATTTCATTCATTATGGGTTGTATTATTTATTCTTTTGTGCTTGTATATGGTTGAAATTTATTTATTCATTCAATGGTGATGTAATAAATAGATTAGGTGTATTTTCTGTTATTAGAATATTTGTATTAGGATATAAATTTTGTAAAAGAAGATGCGCAAGTTGGAAGCACAAAGGGAAGGCACAAAGAGAAAGACTTGAAGCATTTTGATGCAACTTCATGTGGGGGTCTTTGGAGATCCTATCTTATGTGTTGTTATTAGCAGTTAGGAA
Source organism: Flaveria trinervia (assembly GCA_025506515.1). Taxonomy (NCBI): domain Eukaryota; kingdom Viridiplantae; phylum Streptophyta; class Magnoliopsida; order Asterales; family Asteraceae; genus Flaveria; species Flaveria trinervia. Next base: position 32,100,305 of record CM046454.1, on the reverse strand, counting down.
AGACCAAATGACAACACTTGTGATGGCAAATAAGTGTAGTCAACTTAGTAGCTATGGATATGCATTTGTGATTGTATGATTATGCTTGTTTGGTTGTTGTTTTATGATTGTTTTTTGATATATGGATATGCAAGGCAAACTAATTAACAAACAAAACAAGCTGAAAATTTATGGTTCCTTATCATTAAGTGATTAATAAAAGGTTATTAAATGGATTAATGATTTTAATAACGGGGTTTTTACTAAAAAGAGAACCATAGGGTACCACATATTTGAAAGCATGCGAATACAAGGTACATAGAGTTTTCAATACTAGAATTAATGAAAACTAAAATGCCTTTGGAAACAAGTTTAACACCATCCTTTACATGACACGCAAATCACTTGAGAACTATTTATGGGATAAAGGTCATCTGACCGCTTTTAGGGAACTTGTGTGTTTGAGGTGGGCTTAACGTATTTGTGGGATAAAGGTCACCTAACCACTTATATATGTAAACTCACACATGTGTGTAAGTAAGACGACTTGAATTGAAAACCATGTGCTACACGTTGCAAAAGGTTGCAATAGTCAAGTGGTGTACAATGGTGTTGATGGGAGCATGGTGTACAATGGTGTTGATGGGATTTTACATGCCAACCAAACATAAGAGGTTTAACCGATCCCATATGGCTACACGTTGCAAAAGGTTGCAATAGTCAAGTGTTGACTACCTTGTTAATTAAAATAATGAGATAAAGGTCACCTAACCATCATTTAAATGTAATGTTGGATTCTAGGTTTTAATTATTAATTGTCTATAAGACACAAAGGGTATTAATGATTAGAATTTAATATTTTAGAAATACTAATATGAAATTTGTTAATTATTGTAGATACGGCCACAAACAATAATGCTGCCACCCCAACCGTCCATACCCTATCGCTGAGAACCATCTTAGAGAGGGAACATCTTAACTACAATAACTTTGTGGACTGGTTTGGAAACTTGAAAATTGTTCTCAAGCTAGAGAAAAAGGCCTATGTCCTTGACGATCCCATTCCTGACCAACCGACCCCAAGGATGTTGAGGGCTATAACGATTGGCTTCGGTATACTAATGATTCCATGCAAGTTTCCTGCCTCATGTTTGGAACTATTATTCCCAAACTCCAAAAGGATTGGAGCATCATGGGGCATATGACATGATTACCCAATTGAAGGAAATGTTCCTTCAACAAGCTTGGGTAGTGCGCTTCGAAACGGTTCGAGCGCTTCACGCGTATCACATCGAAGAAACCCAATCGGTATCATCTTATGTACTTAAGATGAAAAGCCACGTTCATTGCCTCGAGAGGCTTAACTGCCCCGTCTCAAAGGAGTTGGCCACAGATTTAATCCTTAATGGCCTAACTATAAGGTTTGAGATGTTCATAATGAATTACAATATGAATGGGTGGGACAAGAGCATTGGGGAGCTTTACACAATGCTCAAAACAGCCGAGGCAGGGATTTGGTTGGCCCTCCACTTAACTCCAAACTGGTTGGATGCAAATGGGTTTTCAAGAAGAAAATGGATATGCATGGAAACTTGGATACTTATAAAGCAAGACTTGTAGCAAAAAGGTTTAAGTCAAACTCAAGAGTTGATTATGATGAAACCTTCTCGCCTATGGCAATGCTAAAGTCAATTAGGATATCATTTTCCATAGTTGCATATTATGACTATGAGAATTAGCAAATGGATGTTAAAATCGCTTTTCTTAATGGACATCTCGAAGAGACTGTCCATATGGTTCAACCTGATGGTTTTTTCGATCCACAACATCCTAATAAAGTATGCATGTTAAAGAGATCAATCTATGGATTGAAACAAGCATCTAGAAGTTGGAATCAATGTTTTGATAAAGAGGTCAAGAAATTTGTTTTCATCAAGAACGCTGACGAGGCTTGTGTATATAAGAAGGCTAGTGGGAGCATAATTACATTCTTAGTATTGTATGTTGATTACATACTACTTTTTGGAAATGTTATTGTTGGACCAAAAGAACCAATGAGCCTGATCAGAGAAACCTCTAAGTCCCACAGGACATCACAACAGCTGAAGAAGACCTAATCAGCTGTTCTACAAAGTCTGAAGAATACAACTGCTGAAGTACGTCTGAAGTACTGAAGACAAAGACTGAGACAACAGCTGAAGATCTAAAGTCTGAAGACTTCAACAAGTACTGAAGACAAAGACTGAAGATCAACAGCTGAAAGACAAAGTCTGATGTTCAAGTACTGAAGACATCAGCTGATGTTAACAGCTGATGACAACAGCTGAAGAGGGCTTCTTCAGTTGTTGTGATGGTTTTTCTTCATCAGTAGTTTTCTTTTTCTTTCAGTAGTTGTTTACTTTTCAGTAGTTTTGTTTCCTTTTCAGTACTTGTAAACAACTGAAGAGGTTGTTCTTCAGTTGTTGTAGTATCAGTAGTTTTATGTTTTTCAGTAGTTGTAAATAAGATGTTTAACACTTAGGAACATTTGTAAGAAGATGTCAGTTGTTGACATCTTCAGTAGTTGTTAAACATCAGTAGTTATAAAACGGTTACATGTCACTTTCAAGTGACATCAGCCTACGTCATTCTTTCCTTTATAAGGAAGATGACTCACCTGTAATCGTGCCTTGAGGCCGACAATCTTAATGCAATATTCCTTTTGTCTGATATTTCTCTCTCTATAACAAAATTCTTTTATCGCTTTATATCGAATGTTCTTGCTTGAATTTGTCTAATTCTGAGCTATTCCGCTGCTATATCTGTTCAATCGATTAAACCAGAGGCTGAGATCCTAACAAATGGTATCAGAGCAGGTTAATCATTGATCGATCTAACAATTGATCATTGAAACTGTTCAATCGCTCTAAGTTTGATCGAATTAGCAAATTCGCAAGGATCTGTTATAGAGATTGAGAGTGTATCGCTTCTGGCCGTTTTATTTGAGGTTTTGTGTGGTTCTGAGCTAAATTTATTGTGATTTTACTTGAATCTGTCTGATTTTCCACAATGACTACTTCTTCGAATGATCCTTTCAATACTGGATCCTCTACCAAGCCTCCGATCTTGGTGAGGAATGAGTATAACATTTGGCAAAGAAGATTGCTCCATCACCTGTCTGTCAATAGCTCAGGTTGTTGGACATCTGTGGTACATGGACCACATAAGCCAATGGTGAATGATCCGGAAACAAACCAGTTGGTTCCAAAGAAGAAGGAGCAATACTCCGATGAGGACAAGAAGTTGTTTGAAATCGATGCAAAAGCCCATGGAATTTTGGCTATGGCTATTCCTAATGAGATTTACTCTGGGCTTCTGCATTGTGAGTCTGCTCATGACCTCTGGAAAGCCATCAAAGAACAATTTGGTGGTACTGATGAGGTTTTAGCAAACAACAGGGAAATCCTCGCCCAACAATATGAGACTTTCTCTCATAGAAAGGTGAGACTCTGACTCAACAATTTGAGCGGTTTTCATGTTTAATCTCTGAATTGAAAATGGTTAAACATGAATATACCAGGAGTCAGATGAACCATAGATTCCTAAGATCACTGCCTGAGAGATGGAACACATATACCATTGTTCTACGCTCAAATGCTGATGTTGATCGCCTATCTCTCACCCAACTTCATGGGAACTGCTTACATTCGAGAGAGAGATAGAGCAGAAAAGGAAATTGGCTTCATCTGGCAAGCTCACTGAGGATTTTGTCCAAGGGAACACTGCCCTGATTGGACATCAAGAGTCAGAATATGCGTCATCTGAAAGCCAGTATGATGAGCATATTGATTTCTCTACAAACACTTCTGAGCCTGCCTTTGTGAGTGTTGATAGTTATTCTGCTGGTAGTAATAGTGACAATCTATGTTTCATCATGGATGATCTCAAGGGGATTGCTGATGATGACTTAGAAGAGATGGATATTTTGAGCCAAATGGCCTTGATAAATATCAGATCTCAGAAGTTCTACAAAAGAACTGGAAGGAAATTCCCAGGACTCTCTGGCAAAACCAAAGTTGGTTTTGACAAGAGTAAGTTGAAGTGCCATAAATGCCACAGGCTTGGACACTTTGCAAGAGAATGTAGATCATCTGGATCTAACTCTCCTGCACCTTTTGTGACTTTCCCTGGCAATAGTCAACAAAACAGAGGGCAACAACCTGTCAATTCTGGTTATCATCATCAACCACAATCTCCTGCATATTTTGTTCCACAGGGGCCAATGCCATATCCATACCCCTGCTATTACATGCCACAACCAGGCCAGGTTCAAGCACCCACTGCTCAGCAACCACATGCACTCCCTGAGCCTCAACCATCCCAATCTCATCAACCTAATCAACTTCAACAACACAGCTTCTTCACACCAGGAGTTGTTGACTGGAGCAGTTTACCAGATGATGTGTCTGGTAATGAACAACTGTTCTCAGGTGCTGGTCAACATGGTGGTGAGCATCCTTTTGGAAATCTAGCTCTCATGACTTTGGAATCCTCTGATGGATCATCCTCAAGTACCTCTTCAACACAGGTATCACAGGTATCCTCTGAGGCTAAGGCCAAATTATGTTCTGAAACTTGCATAGCAGCATTTGCCTCTATTAGAGAAGCAAATGTGGCTTTAATCAATAAAAATGTAGAGCTAGAACAAATAATTTCCAAAAATAAAGCTGAGTTTGAGTCTGTGCTAAAAGAGAAAACTGATGAGATTTATAAATTAAAATGCCAAATCTCTGATGATAAGGCTAGGGAGGATGTACTCTTAGAGAAGTACAAAGACCTCAAAGATACTCTTGCTGTCACCCAAGTAGAGTGTGATCGATGGGTACAATCTTGCAAGGGCTTTGAAATGCTTCTTAGTAAGCAAACAGCTTCCAATGTGAAGTTTGGAATTGGTTATAATCACACTGCTCCTCCTACAGATTTTGCTTCAAGAGCAGGAGTAGAATCTGATGGAGAAAGTAATGACCAATCCACCTCATCATGTGATTCACTACTTGATAAAGCACCATCAGTAGTTGAAGTCAGTAGTAATCCCTCTGTGAACCTATCAGCTGATATTGATGGTTCAACTGCTGACACTCACATGATCAATGAGTTGATCAACCCAAGTGTTATCCCTAGAAGTACTGAAGGTACTGGAGAGCAGGGGATAACATCTGGAGTTCAAATCCCAATGACTGACAGCACTGAAGAGAAGAAAACTGTCAGTAGGAAGGATTTGAAGCCTACTAAGGAGTTGACAAGAAGGCAAAAAGTGCTTCTAAACTGCTGAAGAGCAAGTCTTCAGTAGTTTCATCTCCTTCAGTTGATGATCAACAGACGATGAAGAAGAAACCATGTGAAATATGTGGTCTATTCAATCATCTCACAGATGATTGTTGGTACAAAAAGGGATCCAAACTCAAACAAAAGGAGAAAATTAAAGAAAACTTGGCTAAAATGAAAACTGAGTTTGAGTCCAAGTTTGTACCAGCAGCATCAAATCCTGTTACTCCTATGTCCAAAAAGAAATCTAAAAGGAAGGAGTGCAACAGGCAACAGCTGAGGTTGCTCAAAAGAAGATGGTGCAACACAAGAACTCATCATCAAACACCAATACCAATGTGTCTGAAGAGCTGAAAGCTCTTTCCCAGAATCAGACACAGCTGGTAATGATGGTTCAACATCTGTTGGGAAGAGTTAACCAACTTGATGGCCCTGTGTTGAAACCCCAGAAAAGGAGATCCAAGCCAAAGGATTCCTCTTCTACACCATCTCCTTCACCTCAAGCTATTGTGTCCAATAAACCTGTTAGTTTACCATCTATTGATGAAACCAGGCCCAAAACCAAAAAGGTTTGGGTCTCCAAAACTAACTGATTGTTTATTAATGCAGGTCTCTTCAACATGCCAAAGTAGCATCTGGTATGTAGACAGTGGGGGATCTATGCATATGACTGGGAACAACTCACTTCTTAATGACTACTCTCCAGGAAGGAAGGGTTTTGTTTCCTTTGGCAATGATGCAAGAGGTTACATCATCGGGAAGGGCTTTGTTTCCAATGGGGAAATAAAGTTTGATGATGTCAACCATGTGGAAAATCTCAAGTATAACCTCTTGAGTGTCAGTCAATTGTGTGACAAAGGCCATGTTGCCCTTTTCACAAGCCAGAACTGCAGGATTCTGTCATCCAAAGTTCTGAGTTTGATTGACAAGGTATTGGATGCTCACACTCTCCTGAAGGCCAACAGGACAGGAAGAGTGTATGCCTTAGATCTTTCCAAGAAAATAGATCTCAAAGGCCATCCTTGCCTATTTTCCAAGGCCTCTCCTCAAGAATCTAATCTATGGCATAGAAGGCTGGGACATGTTAACTTCAAGAACATGAATCAGCTGATACACCATAGTTTAGTAAGGGGAATGCCTATGAAGGAGTTCAAGTGTGAAAACAACTGCACTGCTTGTTTGAAAGGAAAACAGCACAAGGTTTCATTCCCACCTATTGAAGAACCAAAGTCCACTGCCTGCTTACAACTTCTTCACATGGATCTTTGGTCCTGTGAGAGTGATGAGCATGGCAAAGAAGAAATACTGTCTGGTAATTGTGGATGATTACTCCAGATTTGTATGGACTTTCTTTCTACATTCAAAGGATGAAGCTGCACAGAAGATCATAAACTTTGTGTTGTATGCTGAGAAGCAGTATTCCCTCTCAGTCAAGTGTATTAGAAGTGACAATGGAACAGAATTCAGGAACAATACACTTGATGAGTTCTACCTTTCCAAGGGAATAAAGAGACAGTTTAGTATTCAAGAACTCCTGAACAGAATGGAGTTGTGGAGAGAAAGAACAGGACCCTCATTGAAGCTGCAAGGTCTATGTTGGCTGATTCTGGACTGCCATTGACCTTTTGGGCTGAAGCTGTCAACACAGCATGCTATGTGCAGAATAGAGTGCTAATAAATCAGAGGTTGATGAAGACTCCATATGAAGTTCTACATCATTTGGCCCCTCTCATTTCATTCTTTAGAGCATTTGGGTGTCCCTGTTTCATTCTCAACACAAAGGATCAGCTCCAGAAATTTGATCCTAAGGTGGATGCAGGGTACTTTGTTGGTTATTCATCAACTTGCAAGGCATACAGAGTCTTCAACTGCAGAACAAAGATGGTTGAAGAGACTCTACATGTCAAGTTCAATGAATCTCCAAAGGACAAGATTCCACAAAGCCCTGTGGAGCTCTTTGATTTGGACATACTGCAATATGTTCCTTATCAATCTCCTGCTGTTGCTCCTGTCAACAGTTCACCACCTGGTGTTACTACTGAAGATGATGATGATAGTAGTAATCACCTCTTCAGGTTTAGTGACCAACTGCCTGTGTCCTCTAAACCTGATGCTCCTGTAGCTCCAGCAGCACCATCCACAACAAATGCTGATGAGATTTCTGCATCCTCAACTTCATTTGAGTTGCCACCATCTTCATGGTTTCAAGAATCTGCATCAACATCTGCTGCTGCTGAAGGTCCTACAAACACTTGCACAGATTTGATTGTTTACCAAGAGCTGAAAAATCACCCAATGACTCAAATCCTTGGTGATATCAATGCTGGTGTTTCAACCAGAAGCCAGTTGTCCAATTTCTGCTTCTATGCTCTCTTCATCAGTCAGCTAGAGCCAAAGAACTATCATGTAGCTTTGAGAGACAATGGATGGGTTGAAGCCATGCAGCTTGAGCTTCTTCAGTTCAAAAAAAGCAAGTGTGGGAGCTTGTTCCTCTACCCCCAGGTAAGTGTGCAATAGGCACTAAATGGGTGTTTAGGAATAAAACTGATGAAAATGGGCTAATTGTTAAGAACAAGGCCAGACTGGTTGTGCAGGGGTTTGCACAAGAAGAAGGTATTGATTATGATGAAACCTTTGCCCCTGTAGCCAGACTGGAGGCAATTAGATTGTTTTTAGCCTATGCTGCACTCCACAATCTTAAAGTTTTTCAAATGGATGTCAAAAGTGCTTTTCTATATGGTAACATAAAAGAAGAAGTTTATGTGTGTCAACCACCAGGCTTTGAGGATAATAAGCACCCAGAATGGGTATATAAGCTTGATAAAGCTCTTTATGGGTTGAAACAAGCACCTAGAGCCTGGTATGAGACCTTATCAAACTTTCTTCTACAGAATAATTTCACTAGAGGCTCCATAGATAAAACTTTATTTATTAAGAAGGTGGATCAGCATAAGCTACTTGTTCAAATTTATGTTGATGATATTATATTTGCATCCTCTGATCCCAATTGTGTGAGGATTTCCAAACCTTAATGCAACAGAAGTTTGAAATGAGTGCAATGGGAGAATTACAGTTCTTTCTAGGTTTGCAAATCAAACAAAAAGCTGATGGAATTTTCATTCATCAGTCTAAATACACAAAAGATCTTTTGAATAAGTTTGATTTACAAAACTGTAAACCCTGTTCTACTCCCATGTGCAACACCACACAATTGGATGTTGATCAGAAAGGTAAAGATGTTGATGAAACTCTTTACAGATGTATGATTGGTTCCTTGATGTATTTAACAGCTTCTAGACCAGATATTATGTTTGCTACATGTGTTTGTGCTAGATTTCAGGCTGCACCTAAGGAGTCTCATCTGATTGCAGTCAAGAGGATCTTTAGATATCTGCAAGGTACACAATCTCTAGGCTTATGGTATTCCACTGGACATTCTTGCAAATTAGTTGCTTTCTCTGATAGTGACTATGCAGGGTGTAAGTTGACCAGGAAATCAACTTCTGGTGGATGTCAATTCCTAGGCAACTGTTTGATTTCTTGGCAGAGTAAGAAACAAACATCTGTTGCTACATCCACTGCTGAAGCCGAGTACATTGCTGCTGCAAGTTGTACATCCCAAATACTCTGGCTTCAGAATCAACTTTTGGATTATGGCATTACAGAGACTAAGACTCCATTATTAATGGATAGTGCTTCAGCTCTTTGCATTGTCAAAAATCCAGTCCAGCACTCTAGGACCAAACATATAGAAATTAGACATCATTTTATAAGAGATTGTTTTGAAAAGGGTCTAATTAATCCTATGTTTGTGCCTAGTGCTGATGAGCTTGCAGACATTTTTACTAAGCCTTTGGATAGTTCAACTTTCCACAACCTGGTGTTAAGGCTTGGTATGCTGCAGCTAGAATAAGTGACAACTACTGATGATCTCAGTAATTACTGATGATCATTGGTAACCATGTCACATATAAGTACTGATGAGTTATTTTACCCTCAGTAGTTTTTATAACTACTGAAGGCTAAATGCTTTAAGTACTGTACTTTCTGTTCTAAACTACTGATGTAGTTACAACTACTGAAATCAGTAGAAACAGATAAGTACTGATGTCCTATGAAACAACTGAAAACAGCAAAAAGGCTGATGAGTAAGTGTTGAGGACAGTATGAAACAGCTGAAAGGCTTTGAATTGACGACAACTACTGATGAGTACTCTCTCTTCAGTAGTTCACAAACTGCTGTTTCTTCATAAACAACTGAAGCAATACCATGTCTTCAGTAGTTTCACAACTACTGATGACTAACACCAAGTCTTCAGTTGTTTACAACAACTGATGGCAAAACCACGGTCTTCAGTAGTTTCACAACTACTGATGACTAATACCAAGTCCTCAGTTGTTTCAACATCTGAAGTCCAACTTGTCTTCAGTAGTTTTTAAAACTACTGATGCCTAAATCAGAGACTTCAGTTGTTTCAACGTCTGATTGTAAACACCATGTCTTCAGTTGTTTTATAACTGCTGACCACACCAATACCATCAGTCGTTTCAAACCTCTGAAAGTTAATACCACGTCATCAGTTGTTTCAAATACTGATGACTAACACCAAAACCTTCAGTCGTTTCATAACCCGTACCCTATATATATCTGATCCTCTTTCAGAGTTTTTCATTCTTTCACGACCTAAAATTTCAAAAGCTCTGAAAACCTTTCACCTTCATTAATGGCGACCATGCAACTCAAGCCTCGACACAACTGTGTCGCGTACCTCACTAAATCGCCCTTCTGGACCAAATTCGATAATGCTATAGATCTTATGGTCCAATCACCACTGAAAACGGCTTTCCTCCTAAATCCAATCATTTATGCCGATTCGCTACATCAGTTTTGGACGAATGCAACTGTTAATGGAGAATCTATCCATTCGTCCATCAACTCTCATAAGGTGGTCATCTCTACTGCTACCATCCGCCAGATATTACTATTAGATGATGCTGCCTACCCTGTTGGATATCCTAAGCGCCAACTTGATCTTTCATTTGGACAACATGGATATCAGGTGATCTTAGTGCTTCGACCATCCTGAAGAAACATTTTCCAGATGCTGAACGCTTGATATTTCATATGGTAAATGTTTGCCTGGCCCCGAAGACTTCTTCTTGGGATCAACTGTCTTCCAGATGGCAACAGGTACTGTTCTCTATCCTTGAACAAGAACCACTAAACTTTTCTGAAATAATTTTTCTTGAAATCAAGGATATGGCCACAAAACCACTTTCTAACCGTTGGATACTATATCCTCGGTTTATAATGGCCATAATAGAGAATCAGCTTCATGCTGAGGGACTAGTTGGTCTGGGAGTCCCTGCTTTGGCTGTATTGCCGGAGGTATACTCCCGACACAACACTGACCAAACTCTCAAACAGGCTGCCAAGCTGCGCAAACCCACGCAGCTGGAACCCACAGCCTCCACTTCCACATCCAAGTCCCCTCCAAACCCACAAAGAAGAAGCCTAAGAAGGCTACTCAGGGAGTTGAGTCCCCTGAGGATGCTCCTGCTGCACCAAAGCAGGTTATCTCTACTGGCAATAACCCCCCAGTAGAGACTATGACTCCACCAACCGAAGCCGCTCAGGTTTCCTCTCAAAAGGAACCTGATGCAACCATTCAAAGGGAAGCCACACTGCTGGGATCCTCCTCACTTGAGGGGATTACCATTGAAGAGCACCACTCGTCCCGGGTGCACACTGCTTCCACACCCTCTCCTGATGCAACCGCCCCTCAAAGCCCTACAATAATTGTTGCAAAAGTGCTGACGCAGTTGCATTCCTCACCCCCCACCCAGACACCAATTACTACTGGGATAACCTCAACATCTGAGGGGAGGATCACAATGCTTCTGTCAACCCACAGCACAGGGGTTATCATGTTCCATCTTCTAGTGTAGACAAGGGGGTGCGAACTTCTGGTGAGGCTGCCACTGCCTCTGACTCAGCAAATGACCAGGGTGCAGTTGGTAACATCTCTAAGACCTCACCAGCGGCAACAGCTGATGAAGGACATAGTCCTGAGGCTGGAAGTCCCCAGAACCAAGAACAAGGGGCACATGCTATACTTGATCTACACTCAAGGCATGTTCATCCTGACTCTGTCAGGAGGTCAGGTGATTCAGTATCAACTGATGATGACCTGAGCTTCTTCTATGATGTAGTTGCTCAAAACACCATCCTAGAGGATGAGGTTAGCAGACTCAAAGAGCTGCTGGCCAAGATGTCTCAGGATGAAAGTCCATCTGCCACCACAATACACCCACAGATGGCACCTTCTTCTGAAGGTCCCCTAAACACTGAGCCAATCCATACTTCCAAGCCACCAGCCTCTGCTTTTGGCACTGATTCTCAGGAACAGAACCATCCTGATCAATCAGTTGCTAACCTTCAAAAATCCCTACCTCTCATCACTCCCATGATCACAGATATAGTGATCAAAGCCATTGATGAGAGGCTTCCTACAATAATACAACCCCTGGTGGAGGAGTTGGTGACCAAATCACTTTCTACTGCTCAAACCCTTGCACCCAATGCAACCAAAAAGGGGGAGAGTCAGTTAGTTAAAGGAAAAAGGAAGAGGACAGATGGGGAGAAGGAGAAAGAATCAGAGAAGGTAAATGAGAAGGAGAAGGAGAGTGAGAAGAGAGCTGAAGTGAATGAAAGTCAAAAAGACTTTCATGTCACATATCAAAAGAGGAAAGGAGAGTCTGAGAAGGAGAAGGAGCTGAATGATATGGTGAAAGAAGCTGATGCCAACCATAACCGTTCAATGGATAAAATCATTGAACAGTTATATAGGCAGGGTTTTGACATCCAACAACTAGACTCCGAGATCAGAAGGTTGGAAACAGAGGAGATCAACTCAAGATGGGCTAGCTATGATGCCTTAGAAAGAGAAAGGCTGGAGATAATGATCAGATTTATAGCTAAATACTTGGGAAGATCTCTGATTGAAATAAGGGCCTGGACCAGGGACAACATCTTGGCAATAACCACCAAGATTTGTTCGTCTGAAGCATACTCCAAAGGTTTAGTGATTGAGGCATTGAATGAAGCTGGGGTTGGGAACCGAAAAGAACTGACAAAATTACTAAAGCCTCCCTTACAGCCAAAATGTTAAAACAGTCTGAAAAGCCTCTATCCTCAAAATCACTACCTCCACAACCCACTAAAACAACCCCTTTACCCTCTAAACCAACCATCCAACCCACAAAACCAAATCCTTTACCCCCAAAACCCACTGCCAGTGATGTACCTAGACAAAAGAAAAGAAAGGTACTGAGGCCTGATGAAGATGAAGAGGAGGATGAAGACAGACTGCCACTCTCTGCAGTTATTACTTTGCCTAAGGCTAAACCAATGTCCATCACTCCTGCTTCTCAAATGCATGATGTGATGATAAAGATTGAAGAGGAACAGATGCAAAGACATGATGAGGAAATGCTGAAAAGCATTGACAAAGCATATGCCACATCCTCTTCAATGATTAGCATGAAGAAAGAAGTATTAAGATTGTACACCCTTGCTAATACCTTTCAATACCAAAGGGAAAAAGTAAGGATATGGCCTGATCCTAGGGTGGCACACCGGATTGTCAAGAAAGAAATTCCTTCAAAATACAAGGGCCAAGTGAAGAGGTTGTCGACGAAGACATCACTGTGGTTCTTGTAGTGTCCCCTTGGGAAATTGTTGAATAGTTTAAGAAAGCCTATGAAGCCAAACAACCACCTCAAAAGATGTTGGAGAACAAAATCATAAAGAAGGGATTGGTTTACAAAAGACTTGAAAACTTCAAACAAGAAGAGCTCAACCTGCTCTTAGAAGGGACTCATCCAGATGAGTTTGCTTATAGACAAATAACCACGGTTGAGCTCAAGAATGGAAAAAAGGCCAAGTACATATCTGAAGTGTATGGCCGAGAAGGATTATTTGATGGTGTGCCCGAGGTGCTGACAATGGATGAGCAGATCATGTTTCTAAGGGCTTACACCAGGGAATCATATAGGCTGATACACGGGAAGTAGATCTCATGGTTGGGATAACAGCTCGGTGTCCAAGTCCCCAATACAGAGCTCCCAACCATATCATGCCAAACAGATCATCAGAGACTTCTTCCCAGGCCGGTGCTGAAAAAGGGTCACTTCTCATCTGATCAAGAGGATAAAAAGACCAATCTATCTGCCAAAATAAGTGGGACTCGTCAATAACTTAGAGGTTTTGGCTGCATTGGTTCAGGGGGAGTTTGTTGGACCAAAAGACCAATGAGCCTGATCAGAGAAACCTCTAAGTCCCACAGGACATCACAACAGCTGAAGAAGACCTGATCAGCTGTTCTACAAAGTCTGAAGAATACAACTGCTGAAGTACGTCTGAAGTACTGAAGACAAAGACTGAGACAACAGCTGAAGATCTAAAGTCTGAAGACTTCAACAAGTACTGAAGACAAAGACTGAAGATCAACAGCTGAAAGACAAAGTCTGATGTACAAGTACTGAAGACATCAGCTGATGTTAACAGCTGATGACAACAGCTGAAGAGGGCTTCTTCAGTTGTTGTGATGGTTTTTCTTCATCAGTAGTTTTCTTTTTCTTTCAGTAGTTTGTTTACTTTTCAGTAGTTTTGTTTCCTTTTCAGTACTTGTAAACAACTGAAGAGGTTGTTCTTCAGTTGTTGTAGTATCAGTAGTTTTATGTTTTTCAGTAGTTGTAAATAAGATGTTTAACACTTAGGAACATTTGTAAGAAGATGTCAGTTGTTGACATCTTCAGTAGTTGTTAAACATCAGTAGTTATAAAACGGTTACATGTCACTTTCAAGTGACATCAGCCTACGTCATTCTTTCCTTTATAAGGAAAGATGACTCACCTGTTATCGTGCCTTAGAGGCCGACAATCTTAATGCAATATTCCTTTTGTCTGATATTTCTCTCTCTATAACAAAATTCTTTTATCGCTTTATATCGAATGTTCTTGCTTGAATTTGTCTAATTCTGAGCTATTCCGCTGCTATATCTGTTCAATCGATTAAACCTAGAGGCTGAGATCCTAACAGTTATTCCAACCACGGAAGGTGTTAAAACCTGGCTTGGAAGTTGTATTTCCATAAAAGATCTCGGTGACACCGCCTATATTTTGGGAATAAAGATCTATATAGATAGATCGAGGCGGTTGATAGGTTTAAACCGAAGTGCATATATTGATAAAATCATGAAAAGGTTCAAGATGGAAAACTCTAAGAAAGGTATGGTACCTATTCAAAGAGGGACAATATTTAGTACATCTCAAGTCCAAGCTCAAAGGATTAGCAAGATCGAATGAAGGACATCCCATATGCGTTTGCTATAGGATCCATCATGTATGCGATGATTGTTGGGTTTTGTTACATGTAAATCAAAGCTAGTTTAACCATTTAAAATATAAAAACACAGCGGAAAGTAGGGTTTCAAATGAGGTTACCAATCTGAAATTTTAACCATTTTAAACCATAAACAAAACCCAAGAACATGGATCAATAATATATGTGAAATAGTATGCTATCAAAACCAAAAACAACGATAAGGGGTTCAAAGAAACAACCTTTCTTACACAAGATGTTGTGGATGGAAGAAATGAAGATGATGATGTTCTTGTATGTCTAGCCTTCAAAAGAGAATACCTCACCTTGTATACCCACAAGCCCTTCCAAACACCAAGCTTGTTAGGAGAGCAACACCAAAGAACTCTCTTCCTTGGCTCCTCAAGAATTCAAAATTCAGCCCTCTTTTCTTCCTTGAATTTGACAATTTGAGCATTTTTGAGAGAGTTCTTGCTTGAGTGTGTGTTAGAGAAATGTGTGAATGATGGATGAGTGCAAGGGTAGTGAAAGTCTCTCTTCGACCAAGACACAAAAGAGGTTCCCCATGCCCACTTGGGCGGCCGAAACTTCACTTGAAAATGGGTTCCCCCCATTTTTAACATTTTATAAAATGTTACACTCTAAACCCATTACTTTATAAAATTAAAACCTCTTTTAATTTTATAAGATTAACACACTTTTATTTGTTATTATTTAACTCAATTAAATATGTAACAAATATTTCTCATGACCAAATTATCCATATAATGTTGTTCTATTACAAAGCAACATTTTTGAAAACCCATTTTCTAAATTGGTGTCAATATTTATTTGTATGATCTCATGAACAAATAAACATTTATTGGTGTTTGTATAGCTTGTTATTGGTATGACCCGACTTGGATCATAACGTACTAACCACATCAATCTTGTATGTCTCTTGGGCATATAAGATCCAACAATCTCCAGTTGCACAAGATTCATAGAAGATTGATGCAAGCAGTAAATACCACCTAACAACGGTTTACTACCCTTAATACGTATGCTAAGTGCCATTCAATAACATCATCCTTTTCAAGTACCATACTCGAAATGTTTTAGGTGAATCAATCATCTATCCTTTTATCACAGATGTCATGTTAAAACCTAGAGACACAGAGTGATCATTCTCCATTGATTTAACTTTATCAGGCCTTAGACATCTTACTCTCAACGAATAAGAGGGACAAATCCCATCTTGACTACATACGTCTCTCACAATTACCTTATATCATACCCGAGCTTAGACTTATGTACTGCCATGTTTCAGAACAACAAAGAACTAAGTCAAAGTATAATATTTGGTAAATATGAAGACCCAATACATATTTCAGGTCATAGGATACCAAATGATATTCGCCTTTACTCAAAATTACTTATGATCAATTAGGAAGATTCCATGTAGTAATATTAGTTGCAGGCATTCCAATATTTGCATCCCACAAATATTTATGAACTTTGGCTGCAACCTTTTGCTCTATATTCATCCATATGAATATCTACCAATCCAAGTTCATAATAGTTTAACCTTCATACTTGTTCCCACAAGTATGAACAACTACGGACATTCTGAGTAAATAATTTACTCATGGATTTTAAACATGCAAAATAGGAATATTAGTTGAATCATTATAACCAAACAATTCATTCAAGTAATAAAGGGTTACAATATCTCAATACAGAAATTAAAGATCATATCCAGTCACTAGAATATTAAAGTCCCATGGCACAAGTATGACATTCATGCTTTGCCTTTTCAAGAAGCTTCATGAGTGGATCCGTAATGTTTTGATCCGTGTGAACTTTACGAATACATATCTTTCCCTTTCAACTTCATCCCTTATGTAGTTGAATCTTCGTTCAATGTGCCTAGTCTTTTGATGTGCACGGGGTTCCTTGATTTGAGTAATCGCACCCTCGTTATCACAAGAATTTCTAGGGGGTCCTAAATGGAAGGAACCACCCCTAGATTGGCAATGAACTTGTTTAACCATGCAGCTTCCTGAGCTGCTAGTGAAGCGGTGATGTATTCTGACTCTATAGTTGATAATGCCATCATATCTTGCTTAGAGCTCTTGTAAGAGATTGCTCCTCCATTCAAGATGAAAATGTACCCTAATTATGATCGTGAATCATCCTGATCAGTTTGGAAACTCGCATCCATCCATCCAATAACTTCTTGCAGGATTTTCTTGGTATCGGCTTGTCATGCTCAAAGCGCATGACACGTCCGGTCTAGTGCATATCAATGCATACATGATGGATCCTATAGTAGACGCATACGAGATTCCCTTAATTTTGACTTGCTCATCCTTTGAGCTTGGACATTGAGTCTTACTCAATCTCGTTCCTCTTTGAATAGGTACGGTACCTTTCTTAGAGTTTTCCATCTTGAACCTTTTCAAGATCTTGTCAATGTATGCACTTTGATTTAAACCTATCAACTTCTTGATCTATCCATATAGATCTTTATTCCTAAAATATAGGTGGCTTCACCAAGATCCATAATGGAGAAACAATTTCCAAGCCAGGCTTTTACACCTTCCATGATTGGAATGTTATTTCTAAATAGTAGGATGTCATCGACATACAATTCTACAAAAGTGTTGATGCTCCCACTAGCCTTCTTATATACACATGCTTCATCAGTGTTTTTGATGAACCCAAATTTGATTATCTCTTCATCAAAATGGTGATTCCAACTCCATAGATTGATTTCTTCAACTTGCATACTTTGTTAGGATGTTTTGAGTCGACAAAACCTTAAGGATGAACCATATAGACATCTTCCTCAAGATATCCATTTAGAAAAGCGGTTTTGACATCCATTTACCAAACCTCATAATCATAATGAGCAGCAATGGCAAACAATATCCTAATAGACTTTAGCATTGCAACCGGTGAGAAGGTCTCATCATAATCAACCCCTTGAGTTTGAGTGAAACCTTTTGCTACAAGTCTAGCTTTATAAGTATCCAAGTTTCCATGCATATCGGTTTTCTTCTTCAAAACCCACTTACTTCCAACTTTCTTGGAGTTAGGAGGTGGTTCAACCAAGTCTCACACTTGGTTGTCATACATGGATTGCATCTCAATGTTCATGACCTCAAGCCATTTGTCACAATTCAAATTGGACATTGCATCATGATAGGTGGTTGGTTCATCGGAATCTACCACATAGCATCCATCTTTGAAAAATCCATATCTTTCAGTTGGATTACTAATTCTACCAGATCTATGAACATTTTGTGTACATTGATCAACCACTTGATCATTCCAACATCCTCAGGTTGAGTGCTAGTGTCAACCAAACGTGTATCGGTTTGTGGTTCTTGATCCTCCTCAAGATCCATTGTTCTACTGCTAGTTCCTTCGGTAAGGAACTTAGCTTCTAAGAACTTAGCCTTCTTGGTAACAAACTCCTTTTGTTCCAATGGATCATAGAAATAATATCCCATAGTATCTCTAGGATATCCAATGAAGATACACATAGTGGAACGACTTTCTAGCTTGTTTGAGGTAGGAGTCTTAACATAAGCCTCACAACCCCATACCTTTAAATATGAAAGTGATGGAACCCTTCCATGCCATATTTCAAAAGGTGTTGTTTCCACTTTCTTGGTTGGGGCCATACTCAAGATACGGGCCGCAGAGAGCAAAGCGAAACCCCAAAATGATAGAGGCAGTGAGCTTGTAGCCATCATAGATCGAACCATATCCAATAGAGTTCGATTTCTCCGCTCGGCCACGCCATTATGTTGTGGTGTTCCAGGTGGAGATAGTTGTGAGACAATACCCCAACTTCTAAGATGATCTCTGAAAGCTTCACTTAGGTATTCACCTCCTCTATCGGTGCAGAGGATTTTTATTTTCTTGTTGAGTTGATTTTCTACTTCATTTTGGAAGATTTTGAACATTTCAAAAGCTTCATCTTTGTGTCTTAACAAGTACACATATCCATATCGACTATAGTCGTCGGTAAAGGTAATGAAGTATCTTTCATGGTACCTAGTCATTGGCTTGAAAGGACCACATACATCCAAATGTATAATGCCTAATAAATCTTTTTCTTTTTCAAATTTGCCACTAAAAGGTGCCTTAGTCATTTTACCTTGTAAACAAGATACACATACATCAAATGAATCATATTCATTTGCTTTTAAAATACCGTTCTTTTGAAGTGTTTGTATGCGCTTTTTGTTTATATGACCAAGACGACAATGCCAAAGATAGGTATCACTCAAATCCAATTTGAGTTTCTTAGTGGGGTTTGGTACAATGAGCTATCATATAATATGTTTTCACGAACCAATTCATAAATACCATTAATAGGAATAGCTTTAAAATAAACTATGTGATTTAAAGAAACATGAATTTCATTTTCAATAAATGTCAAAACATAACCATATTGTCTTAATTGGGCGACAGAAATAATGTTTCTAGTCAAACTAGGAGCATACAAAATATTGTTCAAAATTGCTTCCAAACCATTGGAAGCTTCAAGTTGTAGTCCACTCGGCCTTCAACTTGAACTTTTGCCCCGTTCCCCATGTAGAGGCTAACATCCCCTTTCTTGAAGTCATTACTTCTTTTGAACCACTGCAATAAGTTGCAAATGTGAGTCCCACATCTGGTATCCAATACCCATGTGTTAGAGGATATTAAATTAAAATCAATATGAATCATGGAAATTGTACCTGAGGTTTGCCCGACATCCTTCTTAGCTTGCAACTCTTTGAGATGGACTGGGCAATTTCTTGCCCAATGACCAATCTCCACACACTTAAAGCATGGGTCATTTGAAGCAACCTTTTGCTTCTTCTCTGCTAGTTTTGGTGGTGGTGCTCTTACCACTCCCTTTCCCTTTCCCGTAACGTGTCCCTTACCGTTGGCAACATTTTCCTTGGGTGCGGGTTGAGGCCTCTTCTTCTTCCCACCTTCATTGATGGTGAGAACGGGTAAAATCCTTTTAACCATGGCCGCCATAGCAGTTTTGAGCATAGGGTGAAGCTCACTTATGTTCTTTTCCTACCCGTTCATGTTATAATTCATGACAAAGTTGTTAAACCTTTTTGACAAAGAGTTGAGGATCAAATCCGTAGCCAACTCTTTCGGGACGGGACAATTCAGCCTTTCTAGGCGGTTGATGTGGCTTTTCATCTTAGGTACATAAGATGAAATAGATTGGGTGTCGTCCATACGACACGCATGGAGTGCTCGAACCATTTTGAAGTGCTCTACCTTTGCTTGTTGTTCGAACGTTTCCTTCAACTGGGTTATCACTTTGTATGCTCCATGATGTTCATACTCCTTTTGGAGATCCGGAGTCATACTTGCCAACATGAGGCAAGACACTTGGATCGAGTCCTTAGTGTATTTCACCCAATTATTGTAGGCCTCCTTATCCTCCTCATTAGGTTTATCGGGAATCAGATCGTCTAAAGTATATAATTGTTTCTCTTGCTTGAGAATAATTTTCAACTTTCGAAACCAATCAATAAAGTTGTTATGGTTTAGACGTTCATTTTGGAGAATAGTCCTTAGTGATAATGAGTGAGTGGACGGGATTTCACTATTTTCATTGTTGTTGGTGGCCATCTACAAAATATAAGAAAGTCCAATTTTAGTATTTTCAATATTGTTCATATTTTAATAATTAAAACCCCTTTTTAAGTGTCTTACACAATTTTAAAATTCTAGAATCCAACATTACATTTAAATAGTGGTTAGGTGACCTTTATCCCATTATTTAAATTAATGAGGTAGTCAATGTTTTGACAATTGCAACCCTTTGCAACTTCTAGGGTATGTGATCAACTTTAAAACATCGTATGTATAGTCGGCATGTTTAACCCATCAACACCTTTGTAAACCACATTGTAGGTGATCCATTTAACATGGTTTGCAAATCAGGTTACCCTACTTGCACACACATGTGAGTTTTCCAACATAAGTGGTTAGGTGACCTTTATCCCACAAATATGGTATCCCCACCTCAAATCACAAGTTCCCTCAAAATGGTTAGGTGACCTTTATCCCATTAAGAGTTTCCAAGTGACTCAAGTGTTGTGAAAAAGGATGGTGCTAAACTTCTTTATGAAAGAAATTTTTAAGATTCCATAATCTTAGTTTAGAAAACGCTATGTATCTTATATTCGCATGCTTTCAAAGACAAGATACCCTATGGTTCACTTTTAATAAAAACCTCTTTTATTAAAATCATTAATCCTTTTAATAACCTTTTATTAATCACTTAATGATAAAGAACCATCAATTTTCAGCTTGTTAAGTTTGTTAATGAGTTTGTTATGCATATCCAAATATCAACCAACAATCATACAACACACATCCAAACAAGAATAATCATACAAATATAAGTGCATAACCATAGCCACTAAGTTGACCACACTTATTTGCCATCACAAGTGTTGTCATAAGGTCTTTCTTAAGGGTTAAATGACACATCAAAATGTGTCCATGAACTCCCACATGAATCCACATCCAAATGCTTCATGGGTCCATGTCTTTTGTGTCGTTCTTTGGGTCTTCATCTTGTGCATCTTCTTTTACAAAATCATATCCTAACACAATTATTTTCTAATAAAAGAAATGCACCTAATCTATTTATTACATAACCAAATGAATAAATAAATTAGAACCCAAAATACAAACACAAATGTGACAACCCTTTCAAGAATTAAAACCAACATGACAAACCACAATTAACCAAATCCAAAACACATAAGGCCAAGGCTATGTTATGCACCAAAATAAGAAACATATACAACATACAAGAACAACAATGAACCCCTTATTATAACCTTAAAGTTCTGGCCAACATGAACCAAAACTTTAATCAACCATTTGATGTTAATCATTCAAGGTTTATACTAAAGCATGTAAGATTAAACCTTGAAACATAAGGGACTCAAACATCCATAACAAATCAGCCCCTTATGGGTTGAAAAAGTCCATGAAAACTAACTTTTCAAGAACTTTTGAAGCACATATTCCACATATCCGGCTCTAGATGCCATTGTTGGGTTTGTTACGTGTAAATCAAAGCTAGTTTAACCATTTAAACTATAAAAACGCAGTGGAAAGTAATGCTTAAAATGAGGTTACCAATCTGAAATTTTAACCATTTTAAACCATAATAGAAACCCAAGAACATGGATCAATAATATATATGAAATAGTATGCTATCAAAACCAAAAACAACCATTGGGGGTTCAAAGAAACAACCTTTCTTGCACAAGATGTTGTGGATGGAAGAAATGAAGATGATGATGTTCTTGTATGTCTAGCCTTCAAAAGAGAAGACCTCAAGCTTGTATACCCACAGCCCTTCCAAAGACCAAGCTTGTTAGGAGAGCAACACCAAAGAACTCTCTTCCTTGGCTCCTCAAGAATTCGAAATATCAGCCCTCTTTTCTTCCTTGAATCCGAAAATTTCAGCCTTTTTGAGAGAGTTCTTGTTTGAGTGTGTGTTAGAGAAGTGTGTGAAATGATGGATGAGTGCAAGGGTAGTGAAAGTCTCTCTTGGACCAAGACAGAAAAGAGGTTCCCATGCCCACTTGGGCGGCCGAAACTTCACTTGAAAATGGGTTCCCCCCATTTTTAACATTTTATAAAATGTAGCACTCTAAACCCATTACTTTATAAAATTAAAACCTCTTTTAATTTTATAACATTAACACACTTTTATTTGTTATTATTTAACTCACTTAAATAATGTAACAAATAATTTCTCATGAACAAATTATCCGTATAATGTTGTTCTATTACAAAGCAACGTTTTAGAAAACCCATTTTCTAAATTGGTGTCAATATTTTTTGTATGATCTCATCAACAAATAAACATTTATTGGTGGTTGTATAGCTTGTTATTAGGTATGAACCGACTTGTATCGTAACATACTAACCACATCAATCTTGTATGTGTCTTCATCATATAAGATCCAATAATGATATGCACTAGACCGGACGTGTCATGCGCATTAAGCATGACAAGCAGATACCAGTAGAATCCAGGTAATAGCCATTTCATGGCTGTTAAAAGTATATTGAAATACCTTAGGAGGACTAAGGATATGTTTCTAATATATGGGTATCATGAAGAGGAACTCATTGTATAGGTTACACGGGTGCGAGTTTCCAACTGATCAAGATGATTCTCGATCACAATCGGGGTATGTCTTCATTATGAATGGAGGAGCAGTGTCCAAGAAGAGTTCAAAACATGACGTGGTAACATTGTCCACTGCAGAATCTGAATACATAGCCGCCTCATTAGCAGCTTAGGAAGTTGCATGGATAAAGAAATTTATCACCGATCTAGGGGTGGTTGTAGATATTATTGAAGAGGCTGAAGCAACCAAACACTCAATGTCTTTCTGCATGCATGTTGCACAAGTAGTGAAGAAGAATGATTCGGAAGTTTCACACAAGCAACATAAATATTCTAAGTGTGAAATCTTCCTAAGCTAAGACCAATATCTTCCAAAGCCAAAGGTGAAGTCTTTCGAAGCTTCAAAGACAAAGTATTCCGAAGCTCAACACTTGAAGATAGATTTCTTTTGAAGACTTTTAACAACATGCTTTATCTGATGTACTATTCCATAAAGCTGGACCCCTTTTCGCTACTACTCTGTAAAGTCACCAACTTACATGAGTTGGTGAAAAGGTCCATGCTTTTGGAAACTATATATTGAGGTCATGAGTCTGTAAACTTTCTACTTCATGTACTTTATCCATTTTGTAATAGATAAGGATATGAGATATGGCATTTCATAGTCATAAAGTCAAAAAGGCAGTCTGCCTTTTTGACTCTACAATGGATTTTGTTTTTTGTCTAGTCAATTGTAATCCAGCTGGCTTTCATAGTTTGGCCAGCTTTAGGATGTAGTATAAGTATCTCATGTTCTTGTAACTTTATTTTCATGCTTTGTAACACTTGTAATAGAACATTAAGAAAGCAGTGTACTACAACGTTGAAAACCATCTCCTTGTGCATCTTGCTCTTGTGTTCCGTCTCTTAATTACTTGTGTTCTTAGTGTCTTTACTTGTGGTTAATCCAGTTCATTGTTTGACTAAGTTAAGTTACTGTCCTCTTTGTGTTATTATGTTGTAAGTGAACACCCTTCAACGGTCCTTCATTTGGTATGAGAGCTTTCAAGACTCTTGATATAAGATCTCACCATCTTAAGATCCCTCACACACACAAATACTCAACTTATCAAATGGCAGCCATTTCCAAACTGATATGGAAACTGGAACCATGAACAAGTCCCCACTGATCATTCTTGATGACATTGACACCTGGTGCCTTAGAATGGAAGGTTTCATCAGGTCTCTGGACTCAAGAATGTGGGAGTCTGTTGAGAATGAACCTTACATACCAAGCACCCCCTCTGCTAATGGTGGTGGTATGATCCCCAAGGCTGTGGAAAACTACTCCGATGAAGACAGGAAAAGAGTAGAGTGTGGAGAATATGCATAGAGGCTAAAGCAACCAAAGTCTTTCTGCATGCATGCTGCACAAGTACTGAAGAAGCATGCTTTGGAAGTTTAACACAAGTAACAGATATATTCTAAATGTGAAATCTTCTGAAGTCAAGACCAATATCTTTCAAAGCCAAAGATGAAGTTTTCCCAAGCTTCAAAGACAAAGTCTTCCGAAGCTCTACACTTGAAGAGATATTTCTTCGAAAGACTTTTAACAACATGCTTTATCTGATGTACTTTTCCATAAAGCTGGACCCCGTTCCGCTGCAATTCTGTAAAGTCACTAACTTACATGAGTTGGTGAAAAGGTCCATGCTTCTGGTAACTTTGCATTAAGGTCTTGAGTCTGTAAACTTTCTACTTCATGTACTTTATCCTTTTTGTAATAGATAGGGATGTGAGCTATGGCATGTCATAGTGACAAAGTCAAAATATCAGTCTGGCTTTTTGACTCTACAATTGATTTTGTTGTGTCTAGTCAATTGTAATCCAGCTGGCTTTCATAATATGGCTGGCTGTAGGATGTAGTATAAGTATCTCATGTTCTTGTAACTTTATTTTCATGCTTTGTAACACTTGTAATAGAACATTGAGAAAGGAATATACTGTGTTGAACCAAAAAAACCAATGAGCCAGATCAGAAAAACCTTTAAGTCCCACAAGACATCACAACAACTGCTAAAGACTTGATCAGCTGTTTGACAAAGTCTGAAGATCAACAACTAAAGACTAAAGTACTGAAGACCTCAACTGCTGAAGACCAAAGTCTGAAGATCAACAGCTGAAGACTAAAGTACTGACGATCAACAGTTGAAGTACAAAGACTGAAGACATCAGCTGAAGACATCAGCTGAAGACATCAGCTGATAACAACAACTGAAATTCAAGAAGTCCAAGTACTGAAGCCTTCAGAGTTTGTCACAACAGCTGAAGAAGCATTCTTCAGTTGTTTTGATGGTTTCCGTTTAGTAGTTTTATTATTTATTTCAGTACTTGTAAAACAACTGAAGAGCATGTTCTTCAGTCGTTGTTGTTTCAGTAGTTTCTTTTCAGTAGTTGTAGTGATAGTTAACACTTGGTATTTTTGTAAGAAGATGTCAGCTGTTTGACATCTTCAGTAGTTGTGTTAACTTTTAGTAGTTTGAATAAATCTGTTAGATGTCACTATCAAGTGACATCAGCAGACGTCACATCTCCTATATAAGAGATGTTGACCTAATTGTACGCGTGACATTTTGCCACCACGAAAGCATATGAATGAAATATTCTATTTGCAGAATTCTCTCTCTCTATAACTGTTTACTCTTACATTGAATATCAATTGTGTTCTTGTGAATTGTCTAATTCATTGTTTGAATTCCGCTACGATACTCTCAAATCAATCAAACTTAGATCACTGATCCTAACAAATGGTATCAGAGCTGGTTAATCATTGATCGATCGAACAATTGATCATTGAAGCAGCTATTCGATATCTATGTTTGATTGAATTAGCATATTTGCAAGAATTGGTTATAGATAATTGAATCTCTGCTGCTTTTGTTATTTGCTTTGAGTTTTCTCTTGGTTCAATTTGGTTTGTTGTGTTTTGTTCTAAATCTGTTAAAACTTAATTGAATTTGGTTGAATCTGAGAATGACTACTCCTTCTAATGACCCTCATAATACCAGTTCCTCAACCAAGCCTCTGATGCTGGTTAGGACTGAGTATAACATATGGCAACGAAGAATGCTTCATCACCTGTCTGTTAACAGTTCAGGTTATTGGACTTCTGTGGTACATGGTCCACACAAGCCTATGGTGAACAATCCAGAAACCAATCAAATGGTTCCGAAGAAGAAGGAACAATACTCAGATGAGGATCGGAAACTGTTTGAGATTGATGCTAAAGCGCACGGTATTCGGGCAATGGCTCTGTCTAATGAAATCTATTCAGGGCTTATGCATCATGAAACTGCTCATGACCTTTGGAATGCATTGAAGGAACAATTCGGTGGAACTGATGAGGTCTTAGCAAACAACAGAGAAATCTTTGCCCAACAATATGAGACATTCTCTCATAGGAAGGGTGAGACACTGACTCACCAGTTTGAGCGTTTTTCCTGTTTGATCTCTGAGCTGAAAATGGTCAAACATGAATACACCAATAGCCAGATGAACAACAGATTCCTCAGATCACTGCCTGAGAGATGGGACACACACACCATTGTCCTACGCTCCAGTGCAAATCGGGATAGCCTATCTCTCATCCAACTCCATGGGAAACTGCTTACATTTGAAAGAGAGATAGAGCAGAAAAGGAAACTGGCATCATCAGGAAATCTCACTGATGACTTTGTACCAGGGAACACTGCCTTGGTTGGTCATGAGTCAGAATATGCTGCATCTGACAGTAATTATGATGAGCATATAGATTTCTCTTCAAACAGTCCTGATCATGCATTTGTTGGTGTTGATAGTCAGTCTAGCTGTAATAGTGACAACTTGTGCTTCATCATGGATGATCTGAAGGGTATTGCTGATGATGACTTAGAAGAGATGGATATTCTAAGCCAAATGGCCTTGGTTAATATCAGATCTCAAAAATTCTACAAGAGAACTGGTAGGAAATTCCCTGGACTCTCTGGCAAAACCAAAGTTGGTTTTGACAAGAGTAAGTTGAGGTGTCACAAATGCCACAGGCTTGGGCACTTTGCAGAGAGTGTAGATCATCTGGATCTAAGTCCTCTGCACCCTTTGTGACCTTTCCAAGTAATATTCAACAAAATAGAGGGCAACATCCTGCTAGTTCTGGTCATCATTCACAACCTATATCTCCTGCATATTTTGTCCCTCAGGGTCCAATGTCATATCCTTATCCCTGCTATTACATGCCTCAGCCAAATCCAGTTCAAGCTCCTATTACACAACAACCACAAGCATTACCTGAGCCTTTACCATCTCAATCATCTCAATCACAACCTCATCACAACTTCTTCACCCCTGGCATTGGATGGGTTGAAGCCATGCAGCTTGAGCTACTTTAGTTCAAAAAGCAGCAAGTGTGGGAACTGGTTCCTCTAACCCCAGGTAAGTGTGCAATAGGCACTAATGGGTGTTTAGGAATAAAACTGATGAAAATGGGCTTATTGTCAAGAACAAGGATAGACTGGTTGTACAAGGGTTTTCTCAAGAAGAAGGTATTGATTATGATGAAACCTTTGCCCCTGTAGCCAGACTAGAGGCAATTAGATTGTTCTTAGCCTATGCTGCATTCCACAATCTTAAAGTTTTTCAAATGGATGTCAAAAGTGCATTTTTATATGGTAAAATAAAAGAAGAGGTTTATGTGTGTCAACCACCAGGTTTTGAGGATAATAAACATCCTGATTGGGTGTATAAACTTGATAAGGCTCTTTATGGGTTGAAGCAAGCTCCTAGAGCCCGGTATGAAACACTTTCCAATTTTCTTCTTAAAAATAATTTCACTAGAGGCTCCATAGATAAAACTTTGTTTATTAAGAACGTGGATCAGCATAAGCTACTTGTTAAAATTTATGTTGATGATATTATTTTTGCATCCTCTAATCCCCAGTTGTGTGATGATTTTACATGTTTAATGAAACAAAAGTTTGAAATGAGTGCAATGGGAGAATTACAGTTCTTTCTGGGGTTGCAAATCAAACAAAAGGCTGACGGAATTTTCATTCATCAGTCCAAATACACAAAAGATCTTTTGCAAAAGTTTGATTTACAAAACTGTAAGCCCTGTTCTACCCCCATGTGCAGCACCACACAACTGGATACAGATCAGAAAGGTAAAGTGGTTGATGAAACACTTTACAGATGTATGATTGGGTCCTTGATGTATTTAACAGCTTCTAGACCAGATATTATGTTTGCTACATGTGTTTGTGCTAGATTTCAGGCTGCACCTAAAGAGTCTCATCTGATTGCAGTCAAGAGGATCTTTAGATATCTGCAAGGCACTCCATCTCTAGGTTTATGGTATTCTACCGGACATTCTGGTAAATTAGTTGCTTTTTCTGACAGTGACTATGCAGGGTGTAAGTTGACCAGGAAATCAACTTCTGGTGGATGTCAATTCCTAGGCAACTGCTTGATTTCTTGGCAAAGCAAGAAACAGACCTCAGTTGCTACATCAACTGCTGAAGCAGAGTACATTGCTGCTGCAAGCTGCACCTCTTAGGTACTCTGGCTTCAGAACCAACTTCTGGATTATGGCATTACAGAGACTAAGACTCCATTGTTAATGGATAGTGCTTCAGCTCTGTGTATTGTCAAAAATCCAGTCCAGCACTCTAGGACCAAACATATAGAGATCAGACATTATTTTATAAGGGATTGTTTTGAAAAAGGTCTGATTGATCCTAAGTTTGTGCCCAGTGCTGATGAGCTGCAGACATTTTTACTAAGCCTTTGAATAGTTCAACTTTCCAAAACCTGGTGTTAAGGCTTGGCATGCTGCAGCTAGAATAAGTGACAACTACTGATGATTGGTGATCATTGGTACCCGTCACATATAAGTACCGATGAGTCCTTTTCCCTTCAGTAGTTTTTATAACTACTGATGGCTAAATGTCTCATAAGTACTGAAGTACTTTATCAGTTCCAAACCACTGATGTAGTTAAAACTACTGATGTAGTTACAACTACTGAAATCAGTATAAACAGATAAGTACTGATGTCCCATGAAACAATTGAAATCCGCCAAAAAGGCTAATGAATGTGTTGAGGACAGTATGAAATAGCTGAAAAGCTAAGAATTGACAAAAACAACTGATGAGAAATTTCTCTTCAGTCGTTTGTACTACTGCTGTTTCATTCTAAACAACTGAAGCAATACCATGTCTTGAGTAGTTTTATAACTACTGATGACTAATACCAAGTTTTCAGTTGTTTACAACAGCTGATGACTAAACCACTGTCTTCAGTAGTTTCACAACTACTGATGACAAACAACAAGTCCTCAGTTGTTTCAATCATCTGAAGTTAAAACCACGGTCTTCAGTAGTTGTCTAACTTCTGATGCCTAACACCACGACTTCAGCTGTTTCAACGTCTGAAAGGATAATACCATGTCAACGGTCGTTTAAAACTACTGATGACTAACACACATCCCTCAGTCGTTTTCTTACCCGTACCCTATAAATATCCCTGACCTAAGCCCTCAATGCTTCATCTTCTTCAAACCTAACGTTCCTCTCCAAAACTTCCCTCTTCTCAATGGCGTCCATGCAAATTAAACCGCGACACAACTGTGTTGCCTACCTTACTAAATCGCCTATCTGGACTAAGTTCGATACTGCTATCGATCTTATGGTTCAATCCCAATACAATACGGCATTTCTTCTGAATCCTATACTACATGCCGAATCCCTTCAACAATTTTGGATGAACGTTACTATTACCACTGGGGAGAACAACACACCATCTCTCCAGTCGGTCGTCAATAACAAAGAAGTAGTCATCACTCCTGCAGTTATTCGCCAAATTCTTTATCTGGATGATGCTATCTCTCCTGCTGGATATCCGAAGGGCACCACAGATCTATCCTTTGCCCAACATGGATATCAAGGCAATCTCAGTGCCTCCACTATCCTCAAGAAACACTTTAATGACGCTGAGCGCCTAATTTTTCACATGGTGAATGTATGTTTGGCTCCTAAGACGTCGTCTTGGGATCAAATTTCGACAAAATGGCAGCAGGTAATGTATTCTATTCTTGAGCAACAACCGCTAAACTTTTCAGAAATAATATTTTCGGAGCTCAAGGACATGGCTCAAAAACTAACTGCCAACCGTTGGATACTATATCCACGGTTCATAATGGCCATCATTACAAACCAGCTTAATGCTGAGGGACTTGTTGGCTTGGGAGTCCCTGCTACGGCTGTTCTGCCGGAAGTATACTCCCGGCACAACTCTGACCAGACACTAAAAATGGCTGCCAAGCTGCGAAAACCCACGCAGCTGGAACCCACAGCCACCACCTCCAAATCAAAAGTCCCCACCAAACCCACCAAAAAGAAACCCAAAACGGCTACTCAGGGAATTGAGTCCCCTGAGGATGCCCCTGCAACACAAACGCAGGATATATCCACTAGTCCAAACCCCCTAGTGGATACAATGACTCTTCCAGCCATAGCCGCTCAGGCTTCCTCTCAACAGGAGCCTGCAGCAACCACACAAGGGGTACCTACATATCTGGGATCTTCCTCACTTGAGGGGATTTCCATTGAAGAGCACCAACCTCCCCAGGTGCACACTGCTTCTATCCCTTCACCCCAAACAACCGCCCCTCACAGCCCAACTTTAATAGTTGCACAAGTGCTGACTCAACTGCACTCCTCACCCCCTCCCCAGAAACCACTTACTACTGGGAACACCTCTATAATTGAGGGGGAGGAACACAGTGCACTTGAGAGCCCACAGCACAGGGGTTTACCACTTCTATCTCCTGGTGTAGATAAGGAGCTTAGAATATCTAGTGAGGCTGCCACCTCTTCTGAATCAGCACATGATCAGAATGAGGCTGGTAACATTGCTAAGACCTCACTAGAGGCAACAGCTGATGATGGACATTGTCCTGAGGCTGGAAGTCCCCAGTACCAAGCACAAGGGGCACATGCAACAACTGGTCTACACCCAGTGCATGTAAATCCTGCTCCAAGCAGGAGGTCAGATGATTCAGCTTCGGCTGATGATGACCTGGGCTTTTTCTACGATGTTCTTGCCCAGAACACAATCCTTGAAGAGAAAGTCAGTAGGCTGCAAAACCTACTTGACCAACTCTCACAAGGAGAAAGACCATCTGCCTCTACCAACCCACAGATGGCACCTTCACTTGAAGGTTCCCCAAACACTGAGCCACTCCAAACTCAACCACCTGCCTCTGCTTCAGGCCCTATTTCTCAGGAACAGAACCCTCTTGTGCAAATAGGTGCTGTACTTCAAAATTCCCTCCCTCTCATCACACCCATAATCACTGATATTGTGACTAAAGCCATTGATGAGAGGCTTTCCTCAACTTTACAACCCTTGATTGATGCTGCTGCGCAAAAGACACTTTCTGCGGTACAAACCCCTTCCTCCAATGCATCCAAAAAGGGGGAGAGTACTGCAGTGAAAGAAAAGAAGAGGAAAAGAACAGAGGAAAAGAAGGAAGAGAAGCACGCCAAGAGGAGGAGAAAGAAAAGCAACCACTGCTCACTTACAAGCGAAAGAAAAGTGCTGATGATCATATTGCTGAAGACAAATCCTTGGAGGAGCTGGTAAAAGAAGCTGATACTACACACAGCCGATCCATGGATAAAATAATTGAACAACTCTTCCGGCAAGGGTTTGATACAGCCACACTGGATAGTGAGATCAGAAGGTTGGAAGTGCAAGAGATACAAACCCGATGGGCTGGGTATGATGCTCTTGAAAAAGAGAGATTGGAAATAATGATCCGCTTCATTGCAAAATACTTAGGAAGATCGTTAATGGACATTCGCGCGTGGACCAGGGACAACATTCTGGCTATAGCCACCAGAATCTGTCTGTCTGAGCAATTCAACAAAGGGATTATTATGGAAGCCCTTAATGAGGCTGGGGCTGGTAAAAGGTTGGAGATGGCTAAACTCACAAAGGCGAAACTTACTACAAAGATGCTGGATCAACCTTCCCTTCCACCCACTCAAACAGAGCCTACCCCTCAAATCTCCCAACCAATCTCTAAGCCAAAATCCAAACATCCTCATTCTTCAAAACCAATTCCTTCACCAACCCACCATCATCCAATGATGCACC
Organism: Flaveria trinervia; assembly: GCA_025506515.1. Taxonomy (NCBI): domain Eukaryota; kingdom Viridiplantae; phylum Streptophyta; class Magnoliopsida; order Asterales; family Asteraceae; genus Flaveria; species Flaveria trinervia. The sequence goes on along the minus strand of CM046454.1, from coordinate 32,068,296 downwards.
TAGAAGGAGGAGAAGGGTGCTGAGGATGGAAGAAGAAGAAGAAGAGGAGGATGAAGATGATAGTCTGCCACTCTCTGCTGTTCTAAAGCTACCAAAACCCCGAAGTCAACCCATGATCACACCTGACTCTCAAAGGGAAATCGTTAGAGTCAAGATAGAAGATGAAGAACAGCAGAAACAACACGATGAGCAACTGTTGAAGATGGTTGACAAGGAATTTCCTCAGTCATCATCTATTCAAGCCATGAAAGGGCATGCTCAAAGGCTGTACACTCTCAGGCACACTTTTCAGTATCAGAAGGAGAGAGTGAGAGTATGGCCAGACCCCAGGGTGAGTTCTAGAATCCATAAAAGAACTATTCCACACAGATACAATGGCCAGGTCAGAAAAACAATAGATTCTACCATCATGTTGGCCATTGTAGTCTCACCTTGGGAAATCATTGATGAATTCAAGAAAGCTCACCAAGCAAAGATGACCCCTCAAGCTTTACTAGAAAACAAGATGATTAAGAAGGGGTGTTATACAAAAAGCTTGAAGACATCCAGAAGAATGAGCTCCAGTTACTCCTTGAAGGCAACCATCCTGATGAATTTGTATATAGGGAGGTAACTACGGTGGAGCTGAAAAATGGCAGGACCATGAAGTACTTATCAGAGTACTATGGTCCAGAGTTCTTCTTCGAAGGAGGAGTAGAAGAACTCTCTCAGGAGGAACAAGTTGTTCTCCTTGAGGCCTATGTTCGAGAGTCATACAGACTCATTATGGGGAAGTAAATCTCATGAATGGGATAACAACTTTGTGTCCAGTTCCCCAAAACAGAGTTCCCATTCATACCCTGCCAAACAAATATCTGAGATTTCTTCCCAGGCCGGAGCTTACATGGGTCATCTTCTCTACTGATCAAGAAGGAAAAAGACCAACACTTTGCCAACAATAAGTGGGATAATAAATAATTTAGAGGTTTTGGCTGCATTGGTTCAGGGGGAGTTTGTTGGACCAAAAGAACCAATGAGCCAAGATCAGAAAACCTCTAAGTCCCACATGGTATCACAACAACTGCTGAAAGCCTCATCAGCAGTTTGACAAGTGCTGAAGACTTCAACAGCTGAAGATCAAGTGCTGAAGGCTTCAACTGCTGAAGAACTAAAGTACTGAAGTACAACAACTGAAGAGTTTACAAGTGTTGAAGATCAACAACTGATGTACAAAGTCTGAAGACAAAGACTGAAGATATCAGCTGATGATATCTACTGAAGTCATCAGCTGATGAAACATCTGAAGGTCAAAGTCTTAAGATCAAGTACTGAAGCGTCAGTAGTTTGTCACAACTGCTGAAGAGTACTTCTTCAGTAGTTGTGATATCAGTAGTTTTATATTTCTAGTTTCAGTAGTTTTGTAAAACGACTGAAGAGCTTGTTCTTCAGTCGTTGTAGTTTCAGTAGTTTCTAATCAGTAGTTTTATATTTTAGTACTTAACACTCTGATATGTTCTCAGTAGTTGTGAACATTTCAGTAGTTTGTTAAGAGTTAGTTATTTTTGTATTAGATCTGCCAGTTGTCACTTTCCCGTGATAACAACAGCGATTGCACTCTATATAAGGAGTGTCAACCTATTGTAATAATTGAATGAATGAATGATTTGAATGATTTGATTAGAAACATTCCATATCTATAAACATTCCTTGAATCAGAAATATATTCTCTCGCTATAACCGTATGTGCTCTTATTGCATACAAGCATCGACTTCTTGCTACAATTTGTCTAATTCCTATTCTTATTCCGCTGCCTTGAACTCTAATACATCAAACTTGTGATCGCTGATCCTGTAAAGAAAGGTAAAGCTGCTGATGAAACACTTTACAGATGTATGATTGGGTCCTTGATGTACTTAATAGCTTCTAGACCAGATATCATGTTTGCAACTTGTGTTTGTGCTAGATTTCAGGCTGCTCCTAAAGAGTCTCATTTGATTGCAGTCAAGAGGATCTTTAGATATCTGCAAGGTACACAATCTCTAGGTTTATGGTATTCCACTGGACGCTCTTGCAAATTAGTTGCTTTTTCTGATAGTGACTATGCAGGGTGTAAGTTAACCAGAAAGTCAACTTCTGGTGGATGTCAATTCCTAGGCAACTGTTTGATTTCTTGGCAGAGTAAGAAACAAACATCTGTTGCTACATCAACTGCTGAAGCAGAGTACATTGTTGCTGCAAGCTGTACTTCTCAAGTACTCTGGCTTCAGAACCAACTTTTGGATTATGGCATTACAGAGATTAAGACTCCATTATTAATGGATAGTGCTTCAGCTTTTTGCATTGTCAAGAATCCTGTCCAGCACTCTAGGACCAAACATATAGAGATCAGACACCATTTTATTAGGGACTGTTTTAAAAAAGGTCTGATTGATCCAAAGTTTGTGCCTAGTGCTGATAAGCTTGCAGACATTTTTACTAAGCCTTTGGATAGTTCAACTTTCCAAAACCTTGTGTTAAGGCTTGGTATGCTGCAGCTAGAATAAGTGACAACTTCTGATGATCTCAGTAAACAAGTACTGATGATCATTAGTAAACGTCACAAATAAGTACTGATTCTGTTACAAACTACTTATGTAGTTATAACTACTGTTGTTAGTAAAAACAGATAAGTACTGTTGTCCTATGAAACAACTGAAAACAACCAAAAAGACTGATGAGTAAGTGTTGAGGACAGTATGAAACAGCTGAAAAGCTAAGAATTGACGAAACCTACTGACAGGAATTTTCTCTTAAGTTGTTTCTAAAACTGCTATTTCATCTTAAACAACTGAAGCAAAACCAATGTCTTCAGTAGTTTCACAACTACTGATGACTAACACCAAGTCTTCAGTCGTTTACAACACCTGATGACAAAACCATGTCTTTAGTAGTTTCACAACTATTGATGACTAACACCAAGTCCTTAGTTGTTTCCAACATCTGAAGTCAAAACCATGGTTTTTCAGTAGTTTTATAACTACTGATGCCTAAAACCAAGACTTCAGTTGTTTCAACCTCTGAAGGTTAATACCACGTCATCAGTCGTTTAAAATTACTGATGATTAACACCAAACCCTTCAGTTGCTTTATAACCCTTACCCTATAAATACCTCATCTTACAGAGCTTTATCATCTCAAACCTAACGTTCAAAAACTCAGAACCTTCTCTCACATTAATGGCGAACATGCAGCTTAAACCACGACACAACTGTGTTGCCTACCTTACCAAATCACCTTTCTGGACGAAGTTTGATACTGCTATTGATCTAATGGCCCATTCTCCATAAAACACGACCTTCCTTATCAATCCTACCATTTATGCCGACTCCCTAAAACAGTTCTGGACGAACGTCACCCTTACCACTGGGGAGAATGACACCGAGTCTCTCCAGTCGTTCGTCAACTGCCGTAAGGTGGTCATCACTCCGGAAATCCTTCACCAAACCTACAACTGGATGATGCCACCTTCCCCGCTGGATATTCAAAGGGCATCACTGATCTATCCTTTGCCCAACATGGATATCAGGGTAACCTCAGCGCTTCTACCATCCTAAAGAGGCATTTCCATGACGCAGAACGCCTTATCTTTCATATGGTGAATGTCTGCCTAGCCCAGACTTCGTCTTGGGATCAAATGTCAACTAGGTGGCAGCAGGTATTCTTCTCTATCCTTGAGCAACAAAACTTAAATTTTTCTGAAATATTATTTCTTGAACTTAAGGATATGGTATTAAAACCTATTGCTAACCGATGGATATTATATCCACGGTTCATAATGGCCATAATAGAGAACCAGCTGAAAGCTGAGGGACTTGTTGGCCTTGGAGTCCCTGCCATGGCTGTATTGCCTGAAGTATACTCCAGGCACAACTCAGACCAGTCACTCAAACAGGCTGCCAAGCGGCGAAAACCCACGCAGCTGGAACCCACAGTCACCACCTCCAAACCCAAAGTCCCCACCAAACCCAAACACAAGAAACCCAAAAAGGCTGCTCAGGGAGATGAGTCCTCTGAGGATGCCCCTGCAACACAAACGCAGGATATATCTACTGGCCATAACCCACCAATAGATACACGTACTCACCCACCCTCAACCGCTAAGGCTTTCTCTCAACAGGAGCCTGTAGCAACCACATTTGGGGCACCTATCCATCTGGAACCTTCCTCATTTAAGGAGGTTGCCATTGAAACGCACCACTCTCCCCTGGTGCATACTGCTTTCACACCATCTCCCACTGCAACCGCCCCCCAAAGTCCTACCATAATAGTTGCAAAAGTGCTGACTCAGTTGCATTCCTCACCCCCTCCCCAGATACCAATCAAAACTGGGATAGCCTTAACCATTGAGGGGGAGGACCAAAGTGCTTCTGATACCCCACAGCACAGGGGTTACAATGTTCAATCTCCAAGTGTAGAAAAGGAGATTCGAACTTCTGGTGAGGCTGCCACTTCTCCTGCTTTAGCAAATGATCAGGATGAAGTTAGTACCATCCATAAGACCTCACCAGAGGCAACTGCCAATGAAGGCCATAGTCCTGAGGCAGGAAGTCCCCAGTACCAAGAACAAGGGGCACATGCTACTACTGATCTACAATCAGAGCATGTACATTCTGATTCAATTAGGAGGTCAGGTGATTCAGCACAGACTGATGATGACCTGGGCTTTTTCTACGATGTTCTAGCCCACAATACCATCCTAGAGAATGAGGAGAGTAGACTTAAAGAGCTGCTTGCCAAAATGTCTCAGGATCAAAGACCATCTACCCCACAAACCCCACATATGGCACCTTCAATTGAAGGTTTACCAAACACTGAGCCTACACACATAACTGAGCCACCAGCCTCTGCTTTCGGCACCACCTCTCAGGACAGAACCCCTCTGAGCAGATGGTTGCTATCTTTCAAAACTCCTTACCTCTCATCACTCCCATCATCACTGACATAGTGCATAAAGCCATTGATGAGAGGATTCCCTCAAATCTACAAACCCTCATTGATGATGCTGTTCATAAATCTCTTTTTGCCTTCCAAACCCCTGATTCTAATGCAACCAAAAAGGGGGAGACTGCAAAGTCAAAGGCAGTGAAAGACAAGAAAAGAAAGAGAGTTGATGCTGAGAAAGAGCCTGAAAAAGAGAAACAGCCTGAGAAAGAAAAGGAGGTTGAGAAAGAACTGATCTCAGAACAGTTAATTACATATAAAAGAAAGAAAAGTGCTGAGTCAAGAGCTGATGAAGAGAAATCATTAGAAGACCTTGTTAAAGATGCTGATGAAGCTCATAGCAGATCAATGGATACAATTATAGATCAGCTATTTAGACATGGTCATGACACAGCCACATTAGACTCTGAGATCAGAAGGCTGGAAATAGAAGAGATACAATCAAGATGGGCCGGTTATAGTGTGATGGAAAGGGAGAGATTGAAAATCATGATCAGGTTCATAGCTAAATATCTTGGAAGATCATTGATTGAAATCAAGTCATGGTCCAGGGACAACATCTTGGCAATAACCACCAAGATCTGTTTGTCTGAAGTATATACCAAAGGGCTGGTCATTGAAGCTTTGAATGAAGCTGGTGCTGGGAGCAGGACTGAACTAGTTAAACAATCCAAAGCCACACTTACATCTAAAATGCTAGAATAGCCTGTCAACATTCCTACACCAAAACCACGACAACCACAACCCACTAAACCAATTCCCTTACCCACAAAACCAATAGCCGATGATGTACCCCTGAAGAGGAAGAGAAGGGTATCGAGGCTAGAAGAGGAAGAAGAAGATAATGATGAAGATGAAGATAGGCTGCCAATCTCAGCTGTTATACAGTTGCCTAAGGCCATAAATCACCCTCCAACAATTACTCCTGAATCTCAAAGACAAATTGTGAAAGTGAAGTTAGAAGAAGAAGAGCTTCACAAACAACATGATGAGGAATTGTTGAGAAGAGTCGACAAAGCATGTGCTGCCACATCTTAAATCATCAATATGAAGAAACATGCTTAGAGATTATACACTCTCAAACACACATTTCAATATCAAAAAGAGAGAGTGAGGATTTGGCCTGATCCCAGGGTGTCTCATAGGATTCAAAAGAAAAATATTCCACAGAGATACATTGGCCAAGTAAAGAAGATTGTAGATGAAGTGATCTCTCTGGCCTTTGTAGTATCACCTTGGGAGATCCTAGATGACTTCAAGAAAGCCTATAAAGCTACATTGATCCCACAAAAGATGCTGGAGAATAAAGTGGTGAAAAAGGGGTTAGTGTATAGGAGGCTTGAGGAAGTTAGAAAGAATGAGCTCCAGTTGTTCTTAGAGGGTATTCACCCAGATGAATTCGCATATAGAATCATAACAACTGTGGAGCTAAAAAATGGGAAGCAGGTCAAATACCTATCTGAGTACTATGGGCCAGAATCACTCTTTGAAGGAGAAACAGAAGAGCTTACCATGGAGGAACAAATAACCTTCATTGAGGTCTATACAAGGGAGTCTTACAGACTCATATTTGGGAAGTAGATCTCATGGATGGGGTAATAGCTCTGTGTCCAGTTCCCCAAGACATAGTTCCCATCCATCCTTTGCCAAACAGATCATTGAGACTTCTTCCCAGGCCTGTGCTTACAAGGGTCACTTCTGAGCTGATCTAGAAGACAAAAAGACCAATCCTTCTGCCATAATAAGTGGGACATCTTCAACAAGCTTAAAGGTTTTGGCTGCATTGGTTCAGGGGGAGTTTGTTGGACCAAAAGAACCAATGAGCCAGATCAGAAAAGTCCCACAAGACATCACAACAATTGCTGAAGACTTGATCAGCTGTTTGACAAAGTCTGAAGATCAACAGCTGAAGACTAAAGTACTGAAGACTTCAACTGCTGAAGACCAAAGTCTGAAGATCAACAGCTGAAGACTAAAGTACTGAAGATCAACAGCTGAAGTACAAAGACTGAAGACATCAGCTAAAGACATCAGTTGATGACAACAACTGAAGTTCAAGAAGTCCAAGTACTGAAGCCTTCAGAGTTTGTCACAACAGCTGAAAAAGCATTCTTTAGTTGTTGTGATGGTTTCCATTCAGTAGTTTTATTATTTATTTCAGTACTTGTAAAACGACTGAAGAGCATGTTCTTCAGTCATTGTTGTTTCAGTAGTTTCTTTTCAGTAGTTGTAGTGATAGTTAACACTTGGTATTTTTGTAAGAAGATGTCAGCTGTTTGACATCTTCAGTAGTTGTGTTAACTTTTAGTAGTTTGAATAAATCTGTTAGATGTCACTATCAAGTGACATCAGCAGACGTCACATCTCCTATATAAGAGATGTTGACCTAATTGTACGTGTGACATTTTGCCACCATGAAAGCATATGAATGAAATATTCTATTTGCAGAATTCTCTCTCTCTCTATAACCGTTTACTCTTACATTGAATATCAATTGTGTTCTTGTGAATTGTCTAATTCATTGTTCGAATTCCGCTGCGATACTCTCTAATCAATCAAACTTAGATCACTGATCCTAACATACTGCAACCTTGAAAACCATCTTCTTGTGCATCTTGCTCTTTTGTTCTGTCTCTTAATTACTTGTGTTCTTAGTGTCTTTACTGTAGTTAATCCAGTTCACTTTTTGATTAAGTTAAGTTACTCCCCTCTTTGTGTTGTTGTGTTTTAAGTGACTACCCTTCAACGGTCTTGCATTTGGTATCAGAGCTTTCCAGGCTCTTGACATAAGATATCACCATCTAAATATCCCTCACACACACAAATAGTCAACTTACCAAATGGCAGCCATTTCCGAAACCGATACGGAAACTGGAACCATGAATAAATCCCCACTAATCTTTCTTGATGACTTTGACACCTGGTGACTGAGAATGGAAGGTTTCATTAGGTCTCTAGACTCAAGAATGTGGGAGTCTGTTCAGAATGGACCTTACATACCAAGCCCTCTCTGCTACTGGTGGTGGTATGATCCTCAAGGCTGTGGCAAACTACTCTGATGAAGATAGGAAGAGAGTAGAGTGTAGAGAATATGCATAGAGGCTGAAGCAACCAAAGTCTTTGTGCATGCATGCTGCACAAGTACTGAAGAAAAATGCTTCGGAAGTTTCACACAAGTAACACAAATATTCTAAGTGTGAAATCTTCCGCAGTCAAGACCAATATCTTCTGAAGCCAAAGATGAAGTCTTCCGAAGCTTCAAAGACAAAGTCTTCCAAAGCTCTACACTTGAAGACAGATTTCTCCCGAAGACTTTTAACAACACGCTTTATTTGATGTACTTTTCCATAAAGCTGGACCCTTTTCCACTACAACTCTGTAAAGTCACCGCTTTACATGAGTTGGTGAAAAGGTCCATGCTTTTGGTAGCGGTACATTGAGGTCTTGAGTCTGTAAACTTTCTACTTCATGTACTTTTATCCTCTTTGTAATAGATAAGGATGTGAGCTAGGAACTATGATATTGATAATATCATCTCCCTCCCCTTAGAAGAATTGAATGAACTGGCTGACATGGAAATGTCAAGAGAGAAGAAGGAAGCAGAGGATGCAAGATTGCTTCTTCAGATCAAGGAGGAAAGGAGACTGAAAAGAATCTTCAAACATGTTCCTACCCCCTCTCCAGTTTAGGAAAGTCCTGTGCAGGAGACTGTGGTTCCACAAGAACCTCATATAGATAAAGAAATTGATAGAATCAACATGATCAACTACCTGAGTGCCACAGGTCTCTACCAGGAATATGCACTTCTTTCTTTATCCTTTGAGTACATTGAGTTTGAGTATCTCAAGAACCTTGAACTTCAAGTGCTCAAAGAACAAAAGGAAACTAATAGAAATATGATGGAAGAAGCTACAAAGTCAAGAGCCATCATCCAAACAAGTATGAAGAAGTTTGCTTATACACAAATGATGATGAGCTTCTTGAAGCTGTATGGATTCTCTGGAAGGAGACTTGGTCCTATGTCTCTATCTACAATGGATGAGCATATAAGAGTGATCAAGCAGAAGATCAACAGAGGAGAGCTTGTTGACTTACACTCCCCACCAAGTCAAGCTCTTCTGAAGTGGAGGTTACGATTGAACAATTTGAGACAATACAACCTAGACCTCAAGATAAATCTCAGCAATCTTCAGCTTCTGATCCATAATAGCAGGGTGAACCTCCCTCTCCTTCTAAATATGTGAGGGAGGTGGATTTATCTGAGAAAGACAAAGATGATCAACAAGGTGTTGCAGGCAGTTTTCTCAATTAAAAGGCTCAAAGAGGAAAAAATGGATGTCTTCTAGACCAATGTCCAAGAAAAAGAAGAAGTCAGAGTCATCCACTTTCATGCCTCAGGATGAATGAGATCATCTTTAGAAGGTGCATGAAGAGGCTGCTCCAATAACTCCTATTCAAGTAGCTTCTCTGGCATCATGAAGACCCATCTTATCCTGGACCTACACTACTAATCTAGAGAGATGGCATGTGATTAGAGATCAAGGTACTGAAGATGTTTACACATGGCAAGACATGTTTACTTTACCTTTGCATGATCTGTTTGAGATGAGAAGACACTATGAGATTCTAATGATCCTGACCGTCTAATGAAGAAAGGATTGGTCATCATCATGATAAGGACTGTTAAAATCCAAAGTCAGAAAATGTTTTGGTAGCATGAGCCTAGGGGGAGTTTGTAATGCTCTATATAAGGCTGATGCATCCAAAACATCCAATTACATCCATAAGTCTATCCTGCATGCATGCACAGAAGTGCTGAGGAGAATGCTTTGGAAATTTCGCACTCTACCTTAGAAAATATTCTGAGTGTGAAATCTTCTGAATCCAAGACCAACATCTTTCGAAGCTTAAAGTGAAGTATTCTGAAGCTTCAAGGACAAATTCTTCCGAAGCCAAGAAGTGAAGACAGATTATCTTCCAAATACTTTTGAAGACATGCTTTTATATGATGTACTCTACCATAAAGTTGGACCACCTTTCTACTACAACTCTATTTGACTCACTAACTTTCACAACTTGGTGAAAAGGTCCATGCGTTTGGTAACTGTACATTGAGGCCTTTAGTCCTTTACTTTCTACTTTATGTACTTTTATCCTTTTTGTAATATGTTAGGATGTGAGCTAGAACATATCATAGTCACTAGTCAAAAGGCAATCTACCTTTTGACTATACATTGAATTTGTTGTTGACTAGATCAAGTACCCGCTAGTTGTAGGATGTATTATAAGCATCTGAGGTCTTTGTAACTTAATATGTGCTTGTACACTTGCAAAAGTACTTGAGAGAAATATACAACATCCTTGAAAACCAAAATACTTGTGTTGTTTCTGTTCTTGTTCACTCTCATTTTTGCTAGTGTTCTAAGTATCTAGATGTGTTACCAGTTTCCTATTTTATCTGTTAAGTGTTCTAAACAAACTCTCCACATTGTGTGTTGTGTTGCAACTCCCTTAGACGGGCCTACACGGGTTAAGGTAACCAGCGCATATAATCAATGAGGGTAATAGTTATGTACAAGAAAAATACAAGAGAAATCTTACAGTGACAAATTTAGTCTTCCATATTGTTTTCAAACAAATACGTACAATAAATTTAGAAAAACACAAGAGAAATATTATAGGGAAAAATTTGGTCTTCCATATTTGTTTTCAAACAAATACGTACAATAAATTATGAATTGTTGAAAATTTATGCGAACATAATATATTCTTCCATGTTTCTTTCTGCGGCTAACGCTTTGTGCATTCACATTTCCTTATGTGGTTAAGTTTTGTTCAGCGGGATTTCCCTAATGTGGTTAACTTGATCAATGCCGACAAAAATTGTTGTGTATTTCTACCAAAAGTAAATAAAAATTATGCTCATATCTTTTTGTCATGATGTGTATTTGAACCTCAGTTATGGATATTTCAAAACACAGAAATACAAACATCCATCAGCATTAACAAATGCTAACAAATGCTATTGAAGGCCAAGAAATATGGGCAACTTAATTATTCATTCACATTTGGAAATATGGACAAGTCATCAAGTTCTTTATCATTTGTTACAGTGTCAAATGCTGGCAAGTTTGTGCTTCTTCATTTGTCACAACAGTACACAAATATGTAATGTTAAAAACTTTTGCATTTGCCACAGTACACACATGCTGGCATGTTTTGTACTTCCGCATTTACCACAATACACAAATGCTGACAAGTTTAGCACATCCGCATTTGCTACAATATAAAAACTAAACCTCTACATTTGTTCAGAAACTTGCAAAGTTTGAGAAATCCATTAAACGAATTAGTTAACATATTAATCAGAGTTATTTTATAGATTACAAATTTGAGAGAACTTATAGTGTGACGAGTGATTTCATACTGATCTTCATCCATCATCAAACAATCACTCACCTACTACTTTGATTGTTCATCCAACTTCTTTTCACCTCTTTTTTGATTCTCAACAAACATAGTATCGAAACAAGGTGATAATCAATGGATTCATGAATCTTAACTATCAAACAATTGAGGAAATTAGAATCCTATGTCACGAAAGATACATGAAATTAACCATGAACAAAGGATTTCAATGAAATTTTCAAGTTTAATGAAATTAATGTTGATGAAAATAACAATTAACGATCGAGTTTCAAAACCATAATTCATCGCATGAACATGGGAACCAAGAACTGATAATGTTAAACTGAAATAATTTGTTCAGTGTTAAAAAATACTCAAAACAACAAAGATCATTAAAAAATAAACATAAAGCAGAACATAAATGGTTATTCATCACAGAATCAAGATAGGTGATATTCTATGGAAGATTACCTATTCAACTCTCAATTTTGACCTAATAAAATCAAACTAAGAAATGTAAACTTGATTTTAGTTGTGTGATTTAATCACTGTTTGTAAATTACTAACTCATGTGTCTCTAATTAAAAGGTCTACAACAAATCTAAGTTGGGGCAAGATCCACAATGTTAGTGGATAACTTGATCTGGATGTCCCAAAAGCTGAAGGGTTGAAAGACATGATTAGATTCATTTCAACAACAAGAGTAGGCCATGCCATCATAGTCAAACCCATCATTTAAGTGAACTTCATTAGAGCTTTTTAGGGAATAACTAAAATAATTGAAGTAGATGTTGTAAGGACCATTTTTGGAAGAATCACTGATGATCATACACTTACCATCTCTGATCATACTATGAGACAGTGTCTATAGCTTGTAGATGATGCTAACTCACCCCAAAACATAAAGAGGATGACATTCTAACCTTCGATGCCAATATTTATTATGAAGTGGGCTTTCAAGGAAAGCAGATTGTCAAGGGGCTAGTTGATTTGTAGTGGAGATTCTTAATTCATTTATTCCAACACTGCCTATTAAAAAGGATGTCTGGTTTGAAAGATATTCCTATCACTACATCATCAGATGTCTATGGCTTATGCACTAACAGACAATTCAACATGCCTGCTTATGTATTCAATGTCATGGTATCTAATATTCAAGAATGAAGAAGGCATATATTTCTAATGTATCCAAGGTTCATTTAATTCTTCATTAATGAAGCCTTTCTTGACATTGTAGCTGAAGGCCCTGTAATGGACATTCCCCATTGCAATGCCAAGTTATACATGTACATCAAGAAAAGAGATCCTAGGAACTTCTACAGTGGAACTTTCTTTCTTTTACTTCCATGGGTGTTACAACAGATAAATACTGAAGAAGTTCATGATGAACCTAATGAGGAAGTTGCACCTGTTGATGTGCATAAGATTATTAAAGAGCATCCAAGCACTCATTTTCAACAACCTGTAGAAGAGCTGCTGAAGCAATTGATAAAGGACAAAGGCAAGTGTCATCACATGTTGATGTAAGTGGTGATCTTCACATTAGGCCTTCTATTCAAAAGTCGATATTCCATCACCATTTAGATCATCTACAGTTCATTCTCCACTAGTACCTCATGTTCACACTCATCACATTTCTCCTATTCATTCTTCTCCAGCAGCTGTTGCTACATTTGTTGACTCTGGTGAATCTACCAGTTCATTAGATGGATCTGAATCATCTTCGGATGAGGAGGATCATCATCCTGAGAGGCCTGAGAGACAAGTTCAATCAAAGTGTTTCAAAGAGCTATACAGAATCTGAAGTTAATTGTTCCAATGCTAAAGATGAGATCATATCTAAGCTTTTATTGAAGGTAGCTAGAATGGAGAAACTCCTTGATAAGGTCTGTAATCATAAGAGACAAACTTATAGAGTTGGATGAGAAGGAGAAAAAGATTAAAGTTCTAAAAGCCAAATATCTATCTAAGAAAGAAAAAAAGGATAAAGAGATGATGGACTTAAAGTAGCTTTTGATTAGGCGAAAGTAGAAATTAGTGGACATTTGGATGCTGCAACCATTCAAACACTTGCAATGGAAGAGAGAAAGAACCTTCTTGATATTTAAACAAACATTATTACTAATTTACATAGCTAGATAGAAGCTCTAACAAAAAAAGTTTCTGAACTAGAAATGTTCATAAAGATCAAAGAAGATTTAGCTAAAGAAAAAGAAAAGAAAGATGATGATGATTCTGAGAAAGAAAATGGTGATGAGAGTGAGAAATAAGAAGAAACAAAAGATTATGAAAGTGTCTTCGGTGAGAGTACTAGTGATGATAATGAGTCTCCACCTTCAAAGAGACAGAGAACTATAGAGTCTGATAACCAAACTGAACATAGTGGTGCTAGAGACAAAAAAGAAAGTATGGCTATGGTTTTTTATTTGAGACAAACTTCTAAAGAAAGACATGATGAGGAGTCTTAAATCAAAGAGAGGATTGAAGAATTAGACAGTTATTCATTAGGAGAATTTATCATTGATGATGACTTTTGGATTTTGTTAGATATCCAATACCTCCAGTTGAACCCATATGGTTATTCCCCATACCCTTGTGCTATTTGAAAAGGAATTGAGCTTATAGATTTTTCCAGTTATTTATCGATGGATGAGCAAAAAGAACTAATAAGAAGATTATATGAAGAGATAAAAGAAAAAGAAGTAGCTAAAATGCTAGAACAAGAAAAGAAACAACAAGAAGCTAAAGCCCTCTTTATCTAGACCATGTATGCATACTTATTCCAGGAAAAGAAAGCACTAATCTGAGAAAGCCAAGGGAAAAAGACCTATGGAAGAAGAGGAACCAACTAAAAAAAGCAAAAAGATGATCTGAGAAGCCTTGCTGCTATAGCTTAGTTTCTAGATGAGCTTGAGAAGGCTAAGGAACAAATGAAGAAGAATATTGAATTGATAGTTCTACAAGTAGGAGAGACAGAAGGAGGTTATCAGGCTAGCCCAATTGATAAACCTAGTCTTGTAAAGGCTGAGTCCTCTGTTGAAAAAATGGTGGAGTAAGCTCAAACTGATGATGTGATGGTTAAAGCCATATGCTTGATTAATCACAGTTATGATGTTGATGAAGTATTTGGAATGACTTATGAGGCTGGTAGAAGTACTGAACAAGTTAAACAAACTTCTTGACCCTACTCATGTGACTGACTATGAAAAGAAAACAGTCAGGTCACCAATTTCATTCACTCCAACTCAGACTCAATGGTCTCAAGCTCCTCTATCTCACTATCCAAATCCCTAAAGTATGATAGACAGGGAAATGAAGGATTATGTTTCTGAACAAGGATTTACATGAAGAAAACTGGGTAATATGAAGACTATTTCTTCAAAGCTACAATCGTCAATATAATAAATGACAATAAAGAAAGATTGAAGACAATAAAAGAAGAGGTCGTAAGGAGGAAGCCCAGAACAAGAGTGTCAGCTCAAGTGTCCAACTCACAACCAACGATCATGATGTCTTGGCTCCCATGTTACACAAGAACCCTGAATGGTTTATTAAGCCCTCTCAATTGAAACTTCATGAAGTTTTAACTATTTCAGAGTTGATTAATGGTGTGTGTACACCAGAAGGCAAAGTAGATGTGAAGATTATTGCCTAGAAGTATGAGAGTTACTCAAATATATTCATGGTCAAGAGAATCTTAGAGCTAGTTTAGTTCTTCATAGAGTACACTACTATGGTGAACTCCTTGTAGAACCATGCCTTGAAAGAACTGGCAGAGCTAGAATTGATAAACCATAATGCCATATGTAGAGGATATGAGTTTGAAGATATTTTGAAGATGTTCAAGAAAACAAATAACTCCAAATCACTCAAGGCTAACTGCAAAAGGAAAGTTAAATCTTTCCAAAGTCCTTTAAAGAAGAAGAAAAAAACAAAATGGACTGAAGAGCTGGTGTTTCCTTATTTGAATGTAAAACCAATTAAATCACTAAAAAGAAAGATGGTTGCTAGAAGTCCCAAGTCAAAGCCAATCTCAAATGTATTTTATGATGAAAAGACTTATGAGTTGGTTATTGGAAGGAAATGGAGATGAAAAGAAGGTTCATCAATAAGGCTATTTAGTGGATATGAGGTGAGGCTGCTTTATAATCCTATCCACTACATCTTCACAAGACACTTCAAAGAAATTATATAACAAGGTTGGGGACGCTAATATGTATTTCTTTTTGAAATGTATCAAGATTTTTAAGAGAGCCTATGATAGAATAAAAAAGAAGAAAGAACATACAAAGAAGAAGAAAGTCTCTCTCCAAATGGGGAACATAGTGAAGCTTAAGGTGGATGCTGATGGATCTTTGTTGATTCACACTACAAGGCACATAGCCCGCTCATGAATATGGATCAATCCTCGTACATCAGACTCACGTAAGTGATGTCTATCATAGTGCTTGCAAGTATGTTCATCATTAAACGGGCCCGGGGTTAACATTCATTACGTTTCACTTTTCATTAATATCATCTTTCACTTTATTACATAATACTTAACTTAATAAGTACACAACATGACAAGTACTAGTCATCATAAAACAAAACCAACTCTCCATGAGACAGTGAGGGTTCGAGGGTGGCAGCCCCTGACAGTGGGGTCCAAGGGGAAATGCCCCTGGCTACGGCCGGGCTCAAAAATCGATCTTCCAGATAAAACCTCAAAAATCTCGGTCATTTAAAAACGTATATTTAGTATGCATAATAACCCTAAAACATGGAAAAAATTACAAATGAGGGGATCTAGAACTCACCTAGACACCGATACTAACCTCTAAACTGAGCTTACTAGGCTAGGATCACACTACACAGCCTGCAAATAAGTTAACACTTAAAGGGGTTAATTTTCTACCGAAATTCGCTAGCAATTTCGCTGCCAGATACGCAGTTTCGCTGGCAGTTTCGCTGGCAGTTCCGCTGGCAGTTCCGCTGGCAGTTCCGCTGGCAGTTCCGCTGGCAGTTCCGCTGGCAGTTCCGCTGGCAGTTCCGCTGGCAGTTCCGCTGGCAGTTCCGCTGGCAGTTCCGCTGGCAGTTCCGCTGGCAGTTCCGCTGGCATTCCGCTGGCAGTTCCGCTGGCAGTTCCGCTGGCAGTTCCGCTGGCAGTTCCGCTGGCAGTTCCGCTGGCAGTTCCGCTGGCAGTTCCGCTGGCAGTTCCGCTGGCAGTTCCGCTGGCAGTTCCGCTGGCAGTTCCGCTGCAGTTCCGCTGGCAGTTCCGCTGGCAGTTCCGCTGGCAGTTCCGCTGGCAGTTCCGCTGGCAGTTCCGCTGGCAGTTCCGCTGGCAGTTCCGCTGGCAGTTCCGCTGGCAGTTCCGCTGGCAGTTCCGCTGGCAGTTCCGCTGGCAGTTCCGCTGGCAGTTCCGCTGGCAGTTCCGCTGGCATTCCGCTGGCAGTTCCGCTGGCAGTTCCGCTGGCAGTTCCGCTGGCAGTTCCGCTGGCAGTTCCGCTGGCAGTTCCGCTGGCAGTTCCGCTGGCAGTTCCGCTGGCAGTTCCGCTGGCAGTTCCGCTGGCGTTCCGCTGGCAGTTCCGCTGGCAGTTCCGCTGGCAGTTCCGCTGGCAGTTCCGCTGGCAGTTCCGCTGGCAGTTCCGCTGCAGTTCCGCTGGCAGTTCCGCTGGCAGTTCCGCTGGCAGTTCCGCTGGCAGTTCCGCTGGCAGTTCCGCTGGCAGTTCCGCTGGCAGTTCCGCTGGCAGTTCCGCTGGCAGTTCCGCTGGCAGTTCCGCTGGCAGTTCCGCTGGCAGTTCCGCTGGCAGTTCCGCTGGCAGTTCCGCTGGCAGTTCCGCTGGCAGTTCCGCTGGCAGTTCCGCTGGCAGTTCCGCTGCAGTTCCGCTGGCAGTTCCGCTGGCAGTTCCGCTGGCAGTTCCGCTGGCAGTTCCGCTGGCAGTTCCGCTGGCAGTTCCGCTGGCAGTTCCGCTGGCAGTTCCGCTGGCAGTTCCGCTGGCAGTTCCGCTGGCAGTTCCGCTGGCAGTTCCGCTGGCAGTTCCGCTGCAGTTCCGCTGGCAGTTCCGCTGGCAGTTCCGCTGGCAGTTCCGCTGGCAGTTCCGCTGGCAGTTCCGCTGGCAGTTCCGCTGGCAGTTCCGCTGGCAGTTCCGCTGGCAGTTCCGCTGGCAGTTCCGCTGGCAGTTCCGCTGGCAGTTCCGCTGGCAGTTCCGCTGGCAGTTCCGCTGGCAGTTCCGCTGGCAGTTCCGCTGGCAGTTCCGCTGGCAGTTCCGCTGGCAGTTCCGCTGGCAGTCCGCTGGCAGTTCCGCTGGCAGTTCCGCTGGCAGTTCCGCTGGCAGTTCCGCTGGCAGTTCCGCTGGCAGTTCCGCTGGCAGTTCGCTGGCAGTTCCGCTGGCAGTTCCGCTGGCAGTTCCGCTGGCAGTTCCGCTGGCAGTTCCGCTGGCAGTTCCGCTGGCAGTTCCGCTGGCAGTTCCGCTGGCAGTTCCGCTGGCAGTTCCGCTGGCAGTTCCGCTGGCAGTTCCGCTGGCAGTTCCGCTGGCAGTTCCGCTGGCAGTTCCGCTGGCAGTTCCGCTGGCAGTTCCGCTGGCAGTTCCGCTGGCAGTTCCGCTGGCAGTTCCGCTGGCAGTTCCGCTGGCAGTTCCGCTGGCAGTTCGCTGGCAGTTCCGCTGGTAGTTTCAATGCCAGTTTCGCTAACAGTTTCAATGCTAGTTTTGCATGGCAGTTTCGCCCAACTTTTGTTGGAATTCCATTGCTGCGAAATTATCTGCAAAACTATAGTTTCACAGAAAACCCACAGTTTCGCAGGTTGAATATGCAGTTTCGCTGGATGCATAGACAGTTTCGCAGATCGCATAAAGATTACGAACCAGCCTGTTTTTAACCCAAAATTGCAACTTTTTACCTCCAATCTCATAGTTTGTCATCCATGAGGCTATATCTAAGCTTTTTACATGTTTTCATACGTAAAAATGTGACCTTTATTTGATTCTTTGCAACTTTTCAAAACCCAAAACCCTAGAATCCGGGTTTATCTACACAAGGGTTTAAAGGCTGATTCTTACCAGGATTTGCTTCTCCTTTCTTATGGTTTGATGCTCCAACATCCAGATCTTCAATCCCTTAGCCTTTGAAGCTGCAAATCTTGAGTTTTCTTCACTTTCTCTCTCTAGTTTCTATCTCTATGAATTTGGGAGCTAGAATTTCAAATGTGGATGATGATGATTGATTAGATGGGTTAAAGGGCTTATTATGGGCCTTAAATCCCTTAGGCTCTTGCCCATAGGTCTAATTTAGCCCATATCCCATTTCCTTCCTTTATTAAATACCCACTAATTAAGCATATTATCATTGATGACTCGTTTTGACTTTTGAGGGTGTTACAATTTATTCATTCGCATTTACTAATACAGATAGTCAGAACAAATATTGTTAAGTATCTACTAATAAAGATGTTCAGAGACAAATGTGCGTAAGTATATGTTGACAGGATCAGTGATCACAAGTTTGATGTATCAGAATATAAAGCAGCGGAATACAAACAAGAATTAGACAAATTGTAGCAAGCAATCGATATTTGTAAGCATTAAGACCGCATACGGTTATAGGGAGAGAATATGTATTTCTGATTTCTAGGAATGTTTATAGATGTAGAATATTTCTAATCAAATCAATCATTCATTCCATTCAATTACTCATTTCCCTCACAAATTACAATAGGTTGTCACTCCTTATATAGAGTGCAACAATCACTGCTGTTGTCACGGAAAGTGACAACTGGCAGATCCAATACAAAAATAACTAATTCTTAACAAACTACTGAAATGTTCACAACTACTGAGAACATATCAGCATGTTAAGTACAAAATATAAAACTACTGAAACTACAACGACTGAAGAACAAGCTCTTCAGTCGTTTTACAAAACTACTGAAACATAGAAAATAAAACTACTGATATCACAACTACTGAAGAAGTACTCTTCAGCAGTTGTGACAAACTACTGAGGCTTCAGTACTTGATCTTCAGACTTTGACCTTCAGGTGTTTCATCAGCTGATGACTTCAGTAGATATCATCAGCTGATGTCTTCAGTCTTTGTCTTCAGACTTTGTACATCAGTTGTTGATCTTCAGTACTTGTGAACTCTTCAGCTGTTGCACTTCAGTACTTTGGTCTTTCAGCTTTAGCACTTGTGTTCTTCAGCTGTTGTACTTCAGCACTTTGGACCATAGTACTCTGATAAGTACTTCATGGTCCTGCCATTTTTCAGCTCCACCGTAGTTACCTCCCTATATACAAATTCATCAGATGGTTGCCTTCAAGGAGTAACTGGAGCTCATTCTTTTGGATGTCTTCAAGCTTTTTATATAACAACCCCTTCTTAATCATCTTGTTTTCTAGTAAGGCTTGAGGTGTCTTCTTTGCTTGGTGAGCTTTCTTGAATTCATCAATGATTTCCCAAGGTGAGACTACAACGGCCAACATGATGGTAGACTCTATTGTTTTTCGTACTTGGCCGTTGTATCTATGTGGGATAGTTCTTTTATGGATTCTAGAACTCACCCTGGGGTCTGGCCATACTCTCACTCTCTCCTTCTGATACTGAAAGGTGTGCCTGAGAGTGTATAGCCTTTGAGCATGCCCTTTCATGGCTTGAATAGATGATGACTGAGGAAATTCCTTGTCACCATCTTCAACAGTTGCTCATCGTGCTGTTTCTGCTGTTCTTCTTCTTCTATCTTGACTCTGACCATTTCCCTTTGAGAGTCAGGTGTGATCATGGGTTGACTTCGGGGTTTTGGTAGCTTCAGAACAGCAGAGAGTGGCAGACTATCATCTTCATCCTCTTCTTCTTCTTCTTCCATCCTCAGCACCCTTCTCCTCCTTCTGGGTACATCACTGGATGATGGTTGGGTTGGTGAAGGGATTGGTTTTGAAGAATGAGGATGTTTGGATTTTGGCTTAGAGGTCGGTTGGGAAATTTGAGGGATAGGATCTGTTTGAGTGGGTGGAAGGGAAGGTTGATCTAGCATCCTTGTAGTTAATTTCGCCTTTGTGAGTTTAGCCATCTCTAACCTTTTGCCAGCCCCAGCCTCATCAAGGGCTTCCACAATAATCCCTATGTTAAATTGCTCAGACAGACAGATTCTGGTGGCTATAGCCAGAATGCTGTCCCTGGTCCATGCGCGGATCTCCATTAATGATCTTCCCAAGTATTTTGCAATAAAGCGGATCATTATTTCCAACCTCTCTTTTTCAAGAGCATCATACCCTGCCCATCGGGTTTGTATCTCTTGTACTTCTAACCTTTTGATCTCACTATCCAGTGTGGCTGTGTCAAACCCCTGCCTGAAGAGTTGTTCAATTATTTTATCCATGGAGCGGCTGTGTGTGGTGTCAGCTTCTTTGACCAGCTCCTCCAAGGATTTGTCTTCAGCAGTGTGATCATCAGCACTTCTCTTTCGCTTGTAAGTGAGCAGAGGTTGCTTTTCTTTTTCCTCCTCTTGGACTTGCTTCTCTTCCTTTTCCTCAGATCTTTTCCTCTTCCTTTCTTTCACTGCAGTACTCTCCCCCTTTTTGGTTGCATTGGAGGAAGGGGTTTGTACCGCAGAGAGAGTCTTTTGGATAGCAGCATCAACCAAGGGCTGTAATGTTAAGGAAAGCCTCTCATCAAGGGCTTTGATCACTATATCAGTGATTATGGGTGTGATGAGGGAGGGAATTTTGGAGTACAGCACCTATTTGCTCAGGAGGGTTCTGTTCCTGAGAAGTAGGGCCTGAAGCAGAGGCAGGTGGTTGATTTTGGGGTGGGTCTGTGTTTGGGAAACCTTCAAGGAAGGTGCCATCTGTGGGTGGATAGAGGCAGATGGTCTTTCTCCTGGGAGAGTTGGTCAAGTAGGTTTTGCAGCCTACTGACTTTCTCTTCCAGGATTGTGTTCTGGGCAAGAACATCATAGAAGAAGCCCAGGTCATCATCAGCCGAAGCTGAATCAGCTGACCTCCTACTTAGAGCAGGATTTACATGCACTGGGTGTAGACCAGTTGGTGCATGTGCCCCTTGTGCTTGGTACTGGGGACTTCCAGCCTCAGGACAATGTCCATCATCAGCTGTTGTCTCTAGGGAGGTCTTAGCAATGTTACCAGCCTCACTCTGGTCATGTGCTGAGACAGAGGAGGTGGAAGCCTCACTAGAGATTCTAAGCTCCTTGTCTACACCAGGAGATAGAATTGGGAAACCCCTGTGCTGTGGGTTCTCAGGTGCACTGTGTTCCTCCCCCTCAATTGTAGAGGTATTCCCAGTAGTAAGTGGTTTCTGGGGAGGGGGTGAGGAGTGCAATTGAGTCAGCACTTGTGCAACTATTAAAGTTGGGCTGTGAGGGGCGGTTGTTTGGGGTGAGGGGATAGAAGCAGTGTGCACCTGGGGTGGATGGTGCTCTTCAATGGCAATCTCCTCAAGTGAGGAAGATCCCAGATAAGTAGGTGCCCCTTGGGAAGTTGCTGCAGGTTCCTGTTGAGAGGAAGCCTGAGCGGCTATGGCTGGAGGAGTCATTGTATCCACTAGGGGGTTTGGACTAGTGGATATATCCTGCGTTTGTGGTGCAGGGGCATCCTCAGGGGACTCAATTCCCTGAGTAGCCATTTTGGGTTTCTTTTTGGTGGGTTTGGTGGGGACATTGGATTTGGAGGTGGTGGCTGTGGGTTACAGCTGCGTGGGTTTTCGCAGCTTGGCAGCCATTTTTAGTGTCCGGTCAGAGTTGTACCGGGAGTATACTTCCGGCAGAACAGCCGTAGCAGGGACTCCCAAGCCAACAAGTCCCTCAGCATTAAGCTGGTCTGTAATAATGGCCATTATGAACCGTGGATAGAGTATCCAACGGTTGGCAGTTAGTTTTGAGCCATATCTTTGAGCTCTGAAAATATTAATTCTGAAAAGTTTAGTGGTTGTTGCTCAAGGATAGAATACATTACCTGCTGCCATTTGGTGGACATTTGATCCCAAGACGACGTCTTAGGGGCCAAACATACATTTACCATGTGAAAAATCAGGCGCTCAGCGTCATTAAAGTGTTTCTTCATGATGGTGGTGGCACTGAGATCGCCTTGATATCCATGCTGACAAAGGATAGATCTATGGTGCCCTTCGGATATCCAGCAGGAGAGGTAGCATCACTCAGTTGAAGAATTTTACGGATTGTTGCAGGAGTAATGACTACTTCTTTGTTGTTGACGACTGACGGAGGGATCGTGTGTTGCTCTCCTCAGTGCTAACAGTAACGTTCATCCAAAATTGGTTCAAGGATTCGGCATGTAAGACGGGGTTCAGAAGGAATGCCTTGTGGTATTGGGACTGAACCATAAGATCGATAGCATTATCGAACTTAGTCCAGATCGGCGATTTTGTGAGGTAGGCAACACAGTTGTGTCGCGGTTTAATTTGCATAGACGCCATGGAGAAGAGGGAAGTTTTGGAGAGGAACGTTAGGTTGAAGAAGATGAAGCATGGAGAGCTCAGGTTAGGGGTATTTATAGGGTACGGGTAAGGGACGACTGAAGGATGTGGTGTTAGTCATCAGTAGTTTTAAACGACCGTTGACATGGTATTATCCTTTCAGACGTTGAAACAGCTGAAGTCGTGGTGTTAGGCATCAGTAGTTTAGAAAACTACTGAAGACCGTGGTTTTGACTTCAGATGATTGAAACAACTGAGGACTTGGTGTTTGTCATCAGTAGTTATGAAACTACTGAAGACAGTGGTTTTGTCATCAGCTGTTGTAAACAACTGAAGACTTGGTATTAGTATCAGTAGTTATAAAACTACTGAAGACGTGGTTTTGCTTCGGTTGTTTAGAATGAAACAGCAGTTGTACAATCGACTGAAGAGAAAGTTCTCTTCAGCTATTTTCGTCAATTCTTAGCTTTTCAGCTGTTTCAAACTGTCCTCAACACATTCATCAGTCTTTTGGCTGATTTCAGTTGTTTCATAGGACATCAGTACTTATCTGTTTTTACTGATTGCAGTAGTTATGACTGCATCAGTAGTTGTAACTACATCAGTAGTTTAGAACAGATGAAGTACTTCAGTACTTGTGAGACATTTAGCCTTCAGTAGTTATAAAAACTACTGAGGTTAAAAGAGCTCATCAGTACTTATATGTGACATAGGTACTCATGATCATCAGTATGAATTACTGAGATCATCAGTAGTTGTCACCTATTCTAGCTGCAGCATACCAAGCCTTAACACCAGGTTTTGGAAAGTTGAACTATCCAAGGCTTAGTAAAAATGTCTGCAAGCTCATCAGCACTAGGCACAAACTTAGGATCAATCAGACCTTTTTCAAAACAATCCCTTATAAAATGATGTGTCTGATCTCTATATGTTGGTCCTAGAGTGCTGGACTGGATTTTTGACAATGCAAAGAGCTGAAGCACTATCCATTAACAATGGAGTCTTAGTCTCTGTAATGCCATAATCCAAAAGTTGGTTTTGAAGCCAGAGTACCTGAGATGTACAGCTTGCAGCAGCAATGTACTCTGCTTCAGCAGTGGATGTAGCAACTGAGGTCTGGTTCTTGCTCTGCCAAGAGATCAAGCAGTTGCCTAGGAATTGACATCCACCAGAAGTTGATTTCCTGGTCAACTTACACCCTGCATAGTCACTGTCAGAAAAAGCAACTAATTTACCAGAATGTCCGGTAGAATCCATAACCTAGAGATGGAGTGCCTTGCAGATATCTAAAGATCCTCTTGACTGCAATCAGATGAGACTCTTTAGGTGCAGCCTGAAATCTAGCACAAACACATGTAGCAAACATAATATCTGGTCTAGAAGCTGTTAAATACATCAAGGACCCAATCATACATCTGTAAAGTGTTTCATCAACCACTTTACCCTTCTGATCTGAGTCCAGTTGTGTGGTGCTGCTCATGGGAGTAGAACAGGGCTTACAGTTTTGTAAATCAAACTTTTGCAAAAGATCTTTTGTATATTTGGATTGATGATAAAAATTCCATCAGCCTTTTGTTTGATTTGCAACCCCAGAAAGAACTGTAATTCTCCCATGGCACTCATTTCAAACTGCTGTTGCATCAACTTTGTAAAGGCATCACACAACTTTGGATCAGAGGATGCAAAATGATATCATCTACATAAATTTGAACAAGTAGATTATGTTGCCCAGCTTTCTTAATGAATAAAGTCTTGTCTATGGAGCCTCTAGTGAAATTGTTTTCCAGAAGAAAGTTTGATAATGTCTCATACCAGGCTCTGGGAGCTTGTTTTAACCCATAAGAGCTTTATCAAGCTTATACACCCAATTAGGATGTTTATTGTCCTCAAAGCCTGGAGGTTGACATACATAAACCTCTTCTTTAACTTTTCCATACAAAAATGCACTTTTGACATCCATTTGAAAGACTTTAAGGTTTTGATAAGCAGCATAAGCTAAAAACAATCGAATTGCTTCCAGTCTGGCTACAGGGCAAAGGTTTCATCATAATCAATACCTTCTTCTTGTGCAAACCCCTGAACAACCAGTCTGGCCTTGTTCTTAACAATAAGCCCATTTTCATCAGTTTTGTTCCTAAACACCCATTTAGTGCCTATTGCACACTTACCTGGAGGTAGAGGAACCAGTTCCCACACTTGCTGTTTCTTGAACTGAAGAAGCTCAAGCTGCATGGCATCAACCCATCCATTGTCCTTTAAAGCAATGTGATAATTCTTTGGCTCTTGCTGACTGATGAAGAGAGCATAGAAGCAGAAATTTGACAATTGACTTCTTGTTGATACTCCAGCAGTGATATCACCAATGATTTGAGACATAGGGTGATTCTTCAGATCTTGATACACAATGAGATATGTGCAAGTGTTTGTAGCCGGTTCAGCAGCAACAGATGGTGATGGTGAATCATTTCCTTGAAACAATCAGTGGATGGTAATTCAAAGGAATTGAATTCGAAGAAATCTCATCAGCATTTGTTGTGGATGGTGCGACTGGCGCTACAGGAACATCAGTCTAGTTGAGTCAGGCAGCTGATCACTAAACCTGAAGAGGTGAGTACTGCAATCATCATCATCATCAGCAGTACCACCAGGTGGTGAACTGTTGACAGGAGCAACAGCAGGATTTTGATAAGGAACATATTGCAGTATGTCCAAATCAAATAACTCCACAGAACTTTGTGGAATCTTGTCCTTTGGAGATTCATTAACTTAACATGTAGAGTTTTTCAACCATCTTTGTTCTGCAGTTGAAGACTCTGTATGCCTTGCAAGTAGATGAATAACAACAAAGTATCCTGCATCCACCTTAGGATCAAATTTGTGGAGTTGATCCTTTGTGTTGAGAATAAAACAGGGACACCCAAATGCTTTGAAAAATGAAATCAGAGGAGCCAAATGATGGAGAACTTCATATGGAGTCTTCATCAACCTCTGATTTACTAAAACTCTATTTTGCACATAACAAGCTGTGTTGACAGCTTCGGCCCAAAAGGTCAATGGCAAACCTGAGTCAGCCAGCATGGACCTTGCAGCTTCAATGAGGGTCCTGTTCTTTCTCTCCACACTCCATTTTGTTCTTGACAGGAGCAACAGCAGGAGTTTGATAAGGAACATATTGCAGTATGTCCAGATCAAATAACTCCACAGGACTTTGTGGAATCTTGTCCTTTGGAGATTCATTAAACTTAACATGTAGAGTTTCTTCAACCATCTTTGTTCTGCAGTGAAGACTCTGTATGCTTTGCAGTAGATGAATACCAACAAAGTATCCTGCATCCACCTTAGGATCAAATTTGTGGAGTTGATCCTTTGTGTTGAGAATAAAACAGGGACACCCAAAGCTTTGAAAAATGAAATCAGTGGAGCCAAATGATGGAGAACTTCATATGGAGTCTTCATCAACCTCTGATTTACTAAAACTCTATTTTGCACATAACAAGCTGTGTTGACAGCTTCGGCCCAAAAGGTCAATGGCAAACCTGAGTCAGCCAGCATGGACCTTGCAGCTTCAATGAGGGTCCTGTTCTTTCTCTCCACTACTCCATTTTGTTCCGGAGTCCTTGGAATGCTGAACTGCCTTTTGATTCCCTTTGAGAGATAGAAGTCATCAAGTGTATGATTTCTGAACTCAGTTCCATTATCACTCCTAATACACTTGACTGGAAGGAATACTGCTTCTCAATGTACAGCACAAAGTGGATAATCTTCTGAGCAGCCTCATCCTTTGAATGTAGAAAGAAAGTCCATACAAATCTGGAGTAATCATCCACAATTACTAGACAGTATTTCTTCTTTGCCATGCTCATTACTCTCACAGGACCAAATAGATCCATATGCAGTAATTGCAAGCAGGCAGTGGACTTGGACACTTCAATAGGAGGAAATGAGACCTTGTGCTGTTTTCCTTTTAAACAAGCAGTGCAAGTTTCATCACAGTGGAACTCCTTTATTGGTAAGCCTCTGACTAAACTATTGTGGCTAAGCTGATTCATGTTTTTGAGATTAACATGACCAAGCCTCCTGTGCCATAGTTTAGATTCTTGAAAAGAGGCTTTGGAAAATAGGCAAGGATTACCTTTGAGATCTATCTTCTTAGAGAGATCTAAGGCATACACTCTTCCTGTCCTGTTGGCTTTCAGGAGAGTGTGATCATCCAATACCTTGTCAATCAAGGGCAAAACTTTGGATGACAGAATCCTACAGTTTTGACTTGTGAAAAGGGCAACATGGCCTTTATCACACATTTGACTGACACTCAAGAGGTTGTACTTGAGATTTTCCACATGATTAACATCATCAATTTGATTTCTCCATTGGAGACAAAGCCCTTACCGATGATGTAACCCCTAGCATCATTGCCAAAAGAGACAAATCCCTTCTTTCCTTGAGAGTAGTCATGAAGAAGAGAGATGTTCCCAGTCATGTGCATGGATCCCCCACTGTCTACATACCAGATGCTATTTTGGCATGTTGAAGAACCCTGCAATAATAAACAATCAGTTAGTTTTAGAGACCCAAACCTTTTTGGTTTTGGGCCTGGTCTCATCAATAGATGGTAAACTAGCATGTTTATTGTAACAACAGCCTGAGAGGAAGAAGATGGTGCAGAAGAGGAGTCCTTTGGCCTAGACCTCCTTTTCTGTGGTTTCAACATAGGAGAATCTAGTTGGTTAACTCTACCCAACAGATGTTGTACCATCATCACCAGCTGTGTCTGATTTTGTGATAAAGCTTTCAGCTCATCAGACACATTGCTAGTGGAGTTAGATAAGGTCCTATGTTGCACCTTCTTCTTTTGAGCACCCTCAGCTGTCACCTGTTTAACTCCTTCCTTTTTGGATTGCTTTAAGGACTTAAGGGTTACAGGATTTGATGTTGCTGATACAATGTGGTCTCAAACTCAGTTTTCATTTTTACCATTTTCTCATTAATTTCTTCCTTTTGTTTGAGTTTGGAACCTCTTTTGTACCAACACTCATCTGTAAGATGATTGAACAAACCACATACTTCACATGGTTTCTTCTTCATCTTAGGTTGATCATTAACTAACGATGATGAAGCAACTGAAGACTTGTTCTTCAATGCTTTGGAAGCATTGGTTGCTTTCTTAACAGCATCTTTAGTAGTCTTCAAACTCTTTCTACTGCCAGTTTTCTTCTCTTCAGTACTGACAGCAGTTGAAGTTTGAACTTCAGGAGTTGAATCCTGCTCTCCAGTCCTTTCAGGACCTTCAGGATTGACTCCTGAGTTGATCAACTTATTGATCATGTGAATGTCAGCATTTGGACCATCAACATCAGCTGATAGGTTCAAAGAGGACTTGACTGACTGACTGCTACTTCTGATTGTGCTGTATCAGAAGGTAGATCACATGACTTGATGGATTGGTTATCACTCTCACCATCAGATTCTACCTCTGCTCTTGGGGTAAAAACTGTAGGTGGAGCAGTGTGATTGTAACCAATTCCAAACTTCACATTTGAAGCAGATTGCTTACTAAGAAGCATTTCAAAACCTTTGCATGATTGTACCCATCTATCACACTCGACCTGGGTAACTGCAAGGGTTTCTTTGAGATCTTTGTACTTCTCTAGAAGTACATCTTCTCTAGCCTTATCATCAATTATTTTGCAATTCAGTTTATAAATCTCATCATTTTTATCTTTGAGCACAAACTCAAACTCAGCTTTGTTTTTGGAAATTACTTGTTCTAACTCAATGTTCTTATTAATTAAAGCTACATTTGCTTCTCTAATGGAAGCAAATGCTGCTATGCATTGTTCAAACATAATTTGGCTTTTGCCTCAGAGGATACCTGTGATACCTGAGGTGTAGAGGCATTGGAAGATGAAGTATCAGCAGACTCCAAAGCCATAAGAGCTAGATTCCCAAAGGGACTGTCACCACCATGTTGACCAGCACCTGAGAACAGTTGATCATGACCAGACAAGTCATCTGGTAAACTGCTCCAGTCAACAACTCCTGGGGTGAAGAAGCTGTGTTGTTGAGATGAAGGTTGTTGATGAGATAGGGAAGGCTGAGGTTCTGGTAATGCATGAGGTTGTGGTGTCATAGGAACTTGAACTTGACTTGACTGTGGCATGTAGTAACAAGGGTACTGATAAGGCATTTGACCCTGAGAAACAAAATATGCCGGAGATTGTTGTTGAGGATGATGACTAGATGTGACAGGATGTTGCCCTCTGTTTTGTTGACTGTTGCCAGGAAAGTCACAAAGGGTGCAGTAGAGTTTGATCCAGTTGATCTACACTCTTGCAAAGTGTCCAAGCCGTTGGCATTTGTGACACCTCAACTTGCTCTTGTCAAAACCAACTTTGGTTTTGCCAGAGAGTCCTGGGAATTTTCTTCCAGTTCTTTTGTAGAACTTCTGAGATCTGATATTTATCAAGGCCATTTGGCTCAAAATATCCATCTCTTCTAAGTCATCATCTGCAATCCCCTTGAGATCATCCATGATGAAACATAAATTGTCATTATTACCTCCAGTAAACTGACCATCAACACTTACAAATGCAGAATTAGAAGTGCTTCGAAGAGAAATTAATATGCTCATCATACTGGCATTCAGATGCAGCATATTCTGACTCATGACCCACCAAGGCAGTGTTGCCTTGAATAAAGTCTTCAGTGAGCTTTCCAGATGAAGACAGCTTTCTCTTCTGTTCTATCTCTCTCTCAAAAGTGAGCAATTTCCCATGGAGTTGGGTGAGAGATAGTTTGTCCAAACTTGCACTGGAGCGTAGGACAATAGTATATGTGTCCCATCTCTCAGGCAGTGATCTGAGAAATCTGTTATTCATCTGAATATTGGTGTATTCAAGTTTGACCATTTTTAGTTCAGAGATCAAACAAGAAAACCGCTCATATTGTTGAGTCAGTGTCTCACCCTTTCTATGAGAAAAAGTCTCATATTGTTGGGCAAGAATTTCTCTATTATTTGCCAAGACCTCATCAGTTCCTCCAAATTGTTCTTTCAAAGCAATCCAGAGGTCATGGGCAGTTTCATGATGCATTAGCCCAGAATAGATTTCATTGGGCAAAGCCATGGCCAGAATTCCATGGGCTTTTGCATCAACTCAAGCAACTTTTTATCCTCATCTGAGTATTGCTCCCTCCTCTTCGGAACCATTTGATTGGTTTCCGGGTTATTCACCATAGGCTTGTGTGGACCATGTACCACTGATGTCCAACACCCTGCGCTGTTAACAGACAGGTGATGGAGCATACGTCTTTGCCATATGTTATACTCATTCCTAACCAGCATAGGAGGCTTGGTTGAGGAACCAGTATTGTGAGGATCATTGGAGGGAGTGGTCATTTTCAGTTCAAAAACAGTTTAGTTCAAGTTTTAAAAAGTTTTAGACAAACCACAACAAACTCAATGAGAACCAAGAATAAGATCTCAGGATGAATGAGCAGAAATACAGAAAATTCAATCTCTATAACCGTTTCTTGCAAAAACAAAAGCTAATTCAATCAAACTTGGATCTTGAATAGCAGTTTCAATGATCAATTATTAGATCGATCAATGATTAACCTGCTCTGATACCATTTGACAGGATCAGTGATCGCAAGTTTGATGTTTATCAGAATATAAAGCAGCGGAATACACAAACGAATTAGACAAATTGTAGCAAGCAAACAATATATGTAAGCGTTAAGATAGCATACGGTTATAGGGAGAGAATATGAATTTCTGATTTCTAGGAATGTTTATAGATGGAGAATATTTCTAATCAAATCAATCAAACATTCCATTCAATTGCTCATATCGCTCAATGATTACAATGGGTTGTCACTCCTTATATAGAGTGCAACAGTCACTGCTGTTATCACGGAAAGTGACAACTGGCAGATCCAATACAGAAATAACTAAATCTTAACAAACTACTGAAATGTTCACAACTACTGAGAACATATCAGCAAGTTAAGTACAAAATATAAAACTACTGAAACTACAACGACTGAAGAACAAGCTCTTCAGTCGTTTTACAAAACTACTGAAACATAAAACATAAACTACTGATATCACAACTACTGAAGAAGTACTCTTCAGCAGTTGTGACAAACTACTGAGGCTTCAGTACTTGGTCTTCAGACTTTGATCTTCAGGCGTTTCATCAGCTGATGACTTCAGTAGATATCATCAGCTGATGTCTTCAGTCTTTGTCTTCAGACTTTGTACATCAGTTGTTGATCTTCAGCACTTGTGAACTCTTCAGCTGTTGTGCTTCAGTACTTTGGTCTTTCAGCTTCAGCACTTGTGTTCTTCAGCTGTTGTACTTCAGCACTTTGGTTCTTCAGCTGTTAAGGTCTTCAGCACTTGATCTTCAGCTGTTGAAGTCTTCAGCACTTGTCAAACTACTGATGAGGCTTTCAGCAGTTGTTTGATACCGTGTGGGACTTAGAGATTTTCTGATCTTGGCTCATTGGTTCTTTTGGTCCAACAGTTCTGGAGTCCTTGGAATGCTGAACTGCCTTTTGATTCCCTTTGAAAGAAGAAGTCATCAAGTGTATGATTTCTGAACTCAGTTCCATTATCACTCCTAATACACTTGACTGGAAGGGATACTGCTTCTCAATGTACAGCACAAAGTGGATAATCTTCTGAGTAGCCTCATCCTTTGAATGTAGAAAGAAAGTCCATACAATCTGGAGTAATCATCCAAATTACCAGACAGTATTCTTCTTTGCCATGCTCATTACTCTCACAGGACCAAATAGATCCATATGCAGTAATTGCAAGCAGGCAGTGGACTTGGACACTTCAATAGGAGGGAATGAGACCTTGTGCTGTTTTCCTTTTAAACACGCAGTGCAGGTTTCATCACAGTGGAACTCCTTTATTGGTAAGCCTCTGACTAAACTCTTGTGGCTAAGCTGATTCATGTTTTTGAGATTAACATGACCAAGCCTCCTGTGCCACATTTAGATTCTTGTAAGATGCTTTGGAAAATAGGCAAGGATTGCCTTTGAGATCTATCTTTTTAGAGAGATCTAAGGCATACACTCTTTCTGTCCTGTTGGCTTCCAGGAGAGTGTGATCATCCAACACCTTGTCAATCAAGTGCAAAACTTTGGATGACAGAATCCTACAGTTTTGACTTGTGAAAAGGGCAACATGGCCTTTATCACACATTTGACTGACACTCAAGAGTTTGTACTTGAGATTTTCCACATGATTAACATCATCAAATTTGATTTCCCCATTGGAGACAAAGCCCTTACCGATGATGTAACCCCTAGCATCATTGCCAAAAGAGACAAATCCCTTCTTTCCTTGAGAGTAGTCATGAAGAAGAGAGATGTTCCCAGTCATGTGCATAGATCCCCCACTGTCTACATACCAGATGCTACTTTGGCATGTTGAAGAACCCTGCAATAATAAACAATCAGTTAGTTTTAGAGACCCAAACCTTTTTGGTTTTGGGCCTGGTCTCATCAATAGATGGTAAGCTAACATGTTTATTTGTAACAACAGCCTGAGAAGAAGAAGATGGTGTAGAAGAGGAGTCCTTTGGCTTAGACCTCCTTTTCTGTGGTTTCAACATAGGAGAATCTAGTTGGTTAACTCTACCCAACAGATGTTGTACCATCATCACCAGCTGTGTCTGATTTTGTGATAAAGCTTTCAGCTCATCAGACACATTGCTAGTGGAGTTAGATAAGGTCCTATGTTGCACCTTCTTCTTTTGAGCACCCTCAGCTGTCACCTGTTTAACTCCTTCCTTTTTGCATTACTTTAAGGACTTAAGGGTTACAGGATTTGATGTTGCTGATACAAATGTGGTCTCAAACTCAGTTTTCATTTTTAACCATTTTCTCATTAATTTCTTCTTTTTGTTTGAGTTGGAACCTCTTTTGTACCAACAATCATCTGTAAGATGATTGAACAAACCACATACTTCACATGGTTTCTTCTTCATCTTAGGTTGATCATCAACTAAAGATGGTGAAGCAACAGAAGACTTGTTCTTCAATGCTTTGGAAGCATTGGTTGCTTTCTTGACAACCTCTTTAGTAGCCTTCAAACTCTTTCTACTGCCAGTTTTCTTCTCTTCAGTGCTGACAGCAGTTGAAGTTTGAACTTCAGGTGTTAAATCCTGCTCTCCAGTCCTTTCAGGACCTTCAGGATTGACTCCTGAGTTGATCAACCTATGATCATGTGAATGTCAGCATTTGGACCATCAACATCAGCTGATAGGTTCAAAGAGGACTTGATGCTGACTGTACTTCTGATTGTGCTGTATCAGAAGGTAGATCACATGATGTGATGGATTGGTTATCACTCTCACCATCAGATTCTACCTCTGCTCTTGGGGTAAAATCTGTAGGTGGAGCAGTGTGATTGTAGCCATTCCAAACTTCACATTTGAAGCAGATTGCTTACTAAGAAGCATTTCAAAACCTTTGCATGATTGTACCCATCTATCACACTCGACTGGGTAACTGCAAGGGTTTCTTTGAGATCTTTGTACTTCTCTAGAAGTACATCTTCTCTAGCCTTATCATCAATTATTTGGCAATTCAGTTTATAAACCTCATCATTTTTATCTTTGAGCACAAACTCAAACTCAGCTTTGTTTTTGGAAATTATTTGTTCTAGCTCAATGTTCTTATTAATTAAAGCTACATTTGCTTCTCTAATGGAAGCAAATGCCGCTATGCATGGTTCAGAACATAATTTGGCTTTTGCCTCAGAGGATACCTGTGAGACCTGAGGTGTAGAGGCATTGGAAGATGAAGTATCAGCAGACTCCAAAGCCATAAGAGCTAGATTCCCAAAGGGACTGTCACCACCATGTTGACCAGCACCTGAGAACAGTTGATCATGACCAGACAAGTCATCTGGTAAACTGCTCCAGTCAACAACTCCGGGGTGAAGAAGCTGTGTTGTTGAGATTGAGGTGTTGATGAGATAGGGAAGGCTGAGGTTCTGGTAATGCATGAGGTTGTGGTGTCATAGGAACTTGAACTTGATTTGACTGTGGCATGTAATAACAAGGGTACTGATATGGCATTTGACCCTGAGGAACAAAATATGCGGAGATTGTTGTTGAGGATGATGACTAGATGTGACAGGATGTTGCCCTCTGTGTTGTTGACTATTGCCAGGAAAAGTCACAAAGGGTGCAGTAGAGTTAGATCCAGTTGATCTACACTCTCTTGCAAAGTGTCCAAGCCGTGGCATTTGTGACACCTCAACTTGCTCTTGTCAAAACCAACTTTGGTTTTGCCAGAGAGTCCTGGAATTTTCTTCCAGTTCTTTTGTAGAACTTCTGAGATCTGATATTTATCAAGGCCATTTGGCTCAAAATATCCATCTCTTCTAAGTCATCATCAGCAATCCCCTTGAGATCATCCATAATGAAACATAGATTGTCATTATTACACCCAGTGAACTGACCATCAACACTTACAAATGCAGAATCAGAAGTGCTCGAAGAGAAATTAATATGCTCATCATACTGGCATTCAGATGAAGCATATTCTGACTCATGACCCACCAAGGCAGTGTTGCCTTGTATAAAGTCTTCAGTGAGCTTTCCAGATGAAGACAGCTTTCTCTTCTGTTCTATCTCTCTCAAAAGTGAGCAATTTCCCATGGAGTTGGGTGAGAGATAGTTTGTCCAAACTTGCACTAGAGCGTAGGACAATAGTATATGTGTCCCATCTCTCAGGCAGTGATCTGAGAAATCTGTTATTCATCTGAATATTGGTGTATTCAAGTTTGACCATTTTTAGTTCAGAGATCAAACAAGAAAACCGCTCATATTGTTGAGTCAGTGTCTCACCCTTTCTATGAGAGAATGTCTCATATTGTTGGGCAAGAATTTCTCTATTATTTGCCAAGACCTCATCTGTTCCTCCAAATTGTTCTTTCAAAGCAATCCAGAGGTTATGGGCAGTTTCATGATGCATTAGCCCAGAATAGATTTCATTGGGCAATGCCATGGCCAGAATTCCATGGGCTTTTGCATCAATCTCAAGCAACTTCTTATCCTCATCTGAGTATTGCTCCCTCCTCTTCGGACCATTTGATTGGTTTCCGTTTATTCACCATAGGCTTGTGTGACCATGTACCACTGATGTCCAACACCCTGCGCTGTTAACAGACAGGTGATGGAGCATACGTCTTTGCCATATGTTATACTCATTCCTAACCAGCATAGGAGGCTTGGTTGAGGAACCAGTATTGTGAGGATCATTGGAAGGAGTGGTCATTTTCAGTTCAAAAACAGTGTAGTTCAAGTTTTAAAAAGTTTTAGACAAACCACAACAAACTCAATGAGAACCAAGAAAAAGATCTCAGGATGAATGAGCAGAAATACAGAAAATTCAATCTCTATAACCTTTCTTGCAAAAACAAAAGCTATTCAATCAAACTTGGATCTTGAATAGCAGTTTCAATGATCAATTATTAGATCGATCAATGATTAACCTGCTCTGATACCATTTGACAGGATCAGTGATCACAAGTTTGATGTATCAGAATATAAAGCAGCGGAATACAAACAAGAATTAGACAAATTGTAGCAAGCAATCGATATTGTAAGCATTAAGACCGCATACGGTTATAGGGAGAGAATATGTATTTCTGATTTCTAGGAATGTTTATAGATGTAGAATATTTCTAATCAAATCAATCATTCATTCCATTCAATTACTCATTTCCCTCACAATTACAATAGGTTGTCACTCCTTATATAGAGTGCAACAATCACTGCTGTTGTCACGGAAAGTGACAACTGGCAGATCCAATACAAAAATAACTAATTCTTAACAAACTACTGAAATGTTCACAACTACTGAGAACATATCAGCATGTTAAGTACAAAATATAAAACT
Organism: Flaveria trinervia; assembly: GCA_025506515.1. Taxonomy (NCBI): domain Eukaryota; kingdom Viridiplantae; phylum Streptophyta; class Magnoliopsida; order Asterales; family Asteraceae; genus Flaveria; species Flaveria trinervia. The sequence continues at coordinate 32,032,575 of CM046454.1, read as the reverse complement.
ACTGAAACTACAACGACTGAAGAACAAGCTCTTCAGTCGTTTTACAACTACTGAAACATAGAAAATAAAACTACTGATATCACAACTATTGAAGAAGTACTCTTCAGCAGTTGTGACAAACTACTGAGGCTTCAGTACTTGATCTTCAGACTTTGACCTTCAGGTGTTTCATCAGCTGATGACTTCAGTAGATATCATCAGCTGATGTCTTCAGTCTTTGTCTTCAGACTTTGTACATCAGTTGTTGATCTTCAGTACTTGTGAACTCTTTAGCTGTTGCACTTCAGTACTTTGGTCTTTCAGCTTCAGCACTTGTGTTCTTCAGCTGTTGTACTTCAGCACTTTGGTTCTTCAGCTGTTAAGGTCTTCAGCACTTGATCTTCAGCTGTTGAAGTCTTCAGCACTTGTCAAACTACTGATGAGGCTTTCAGCAGTTGTTGTGTGATACCGTGTGGGACTTAGAGGTTTTCTGATCTTGGCTCATTGGTTCTTTTGGTCCAACATATGTTCATCCATATTTGTCAATGCTGGTGAACAAACGTAATGCTGAAGACCAATAAAAGAAATGCTATTAAGACCTAGACATCGACTTTAGTTAATATGAATGAACACTTACAAATGGTGATTATGTTTTGTACTTAGACAAGTATTTTGATGTATAGTTATATATTTAATGTAAGTCTGATGCATCTAAAACATCCCAAGTCTCTCTTGCATTCATGCACTTTAGTGTAGAGTAGAAATGCTTTGGAGGTTTTATAATCCTACCTCGGAATTATCTTAAGTGTAAAATCTTCTGAAGCCAAGACCAACATCTTTCGAAGCCAAAATTGAAGTCTTCTGAAGTTTCAAAGACAAAGTATTCCAAAGGAAAGAAGTGAAAACTAATTTCTTCCGAAGACTTTTAACACATGCTTTATCTAATATACTTTTCAATAAAGTTGGACCACTATCCGCCGCAACTCTGAAAACTCACCAACTTATACAAGTCGATGAAAAGGTCCATGCTTTTGGTAACTATACATTAAGGTATTAACTCTCTTGCTTTCTACTTTATATACTTTTATACTTTTTGTAATATATTAGGATGTGAGCTATGGCATGTCATAGTCACTAGTCAAAAGGCAATTTGCCTTTTGACACTACAACTGATTTTGTTGTTTTCTAGATCAAATGTTTGTAGCTGGTTTTCTAAGTATGGCCGATTGTAGGATGTAGTATAAAGTATCTCAGGTTTTGGTATTTTCCTTCATGCTTTGTAACACTTTTAAAGAACTTGGGAATAATATATAACATTCTTGAAAACCATTATCCTTGTGTTGTTTGTTCTTGTCATGTATGTTATTTGCTTGTGTTTTAAGTATCAAACCATATTGTTCCTGGTTCCCTATTTGATCTCTTTAGTGTCGTAAACACTATTCTCATTGTGTGTTATGTTGTAAGTGACCATCCCTTATACGGTCCTGCAATTGGTATTAGAGCTTTCTTGGCTCTTGGTATTGGAGCATCAAACCATAGCTCACATCCTAATATTTGAAACCCTAGCTCCCAAATTCATAAAATAGAAAGTAGAGAGAGAAAGTGAAGAAAACTCAAGATTTGGAGCTTCAAAGGCTAAGGGATTGAAGATCTGGGTGTTGGAGCATCAAACCATAGTTACGAAGAAACAAATCCAGGTAAGAATCAACCTCCAAACCTTTCTGTAGATCAAACCCGGATTCTAGGGTTTCGGGTTTTGAAAAGTTGCAAAGAATCGCATAAAGGTCACATTTTTACATATGAAAACATGTAAATTTCTTAGATATAGCCTTATGGATGATAAACTATGAGATTGTAAGATCTCACCATCTTAAAATTCCTCAGACACCCAGAATACTTAAAATCTCAAATGGCAACTCTCACTAAGGCTGATATGGAAACTAGAACCATGACAAAGTCCCCACTGATCGCTTCTGAAGACTTTGAGACTTGATTCCAACAAATTGAAGGGTTCATCACGTCAAAAGAAAACAGGATATGGGAGTCTGTTGTTTTAAGGCCTCACATAATAAGCACCTCTTCAGCTGCTTCTGGGGTTGGTATGTTTCCAAAATAGGTGTTTGACTATTCTTTATAAGACTGGAAGAGAATGGATATTGATTAGAAAGCCATGACATCCATTCAAATTGCTTTTCCCAACTCCATAAACAGAGGCTTTAAGAAGTGCAAAACAACTAAATAGCTTTGGGATGCACTAAAGCTGATGTATGAGAGGTCAATTAAAGCCAAGGAGAACAAGAAGGATCTCTTGAAGTAGTAGTTTAAAAACTTCACCTTCAAAACAGGTGAAACCATGACTTAGCAATACTTCAGGTATGTTAAGATTGTGGACACTATAATCGATGTTGGTGTGACTCTTGTGCATAGGGACATTGTAAGGAAGTTTATGTCCTCTCTTCCTAGACAATGGACACATGATTGTGTTGTTATCAAGAGAACTGAGATCCTTAACACTTTCACTTTGACAACATTGTATGGTATTCTTAATTTATACTAGATGGAGATGAACATGCAATGTCCATCTGGTAACTCCAGCAATCAGTAGAGTTCAGCCCTCTATGTGGTTTAAACGGATAGTAAAGAACCACTGCATAATGATATTTGCTACCCTAGCAACTCACAAAAGCGTCCTTTAAACACCTTCCCGAAGACACCAAGAGGAAGCTACACTCAAGGAAGCCTATTCTAAGAGACAAGCTCTTCACAAGCCTTTGCGTCTTCTTATGAAGCACATGAAACTTTCTTGTCACCTTTAAGAATTTGACTGTATCCATCTAGATGAACAGGGATACATAGATATAGTTTAGAAAATGGCTCTCCTCACTCATAGAGCCAATAAATCTACAAGAGGACATGGATGAAGTTTCCAAGCAATGCAGCTAGTGGAAACTTTGGGCTAGACAAAAGCAAGGTAAAGTGTTATAGCTGTAAGTAGATGCGTTGCTTTGCAAGGGAGTGTAAGGAACCAAGGAAAAATGGTGGTTATACACAAGCCAGGCTAAACTATACTGAGAGAGCCACCCAAAATGACCAGCCAAAGCAACAAGTAGTAGTTGTTGTTAAAGAATGAGGCTTTGACTAGAGCTTTTAGGTGGAGGATGCATCTCATAACTAAGCGCTTATGGTAGACCGTGATAAAGCCAAGGTATTGGAACATCGCTGTACACCTAAATGGATTGCTAAAGTTAATAGATACAGGTCCTACAACTTAGAGATGAGATCTGATCTTGAGTCATTAAATATCTTAAAATCTGATTTGAAAAGAGCAGAAAATGATTACAAACTAAAAATAGAGGACTTAGTGAAAACCATTTCAAATTTCAAACATGAACCCACCCACTACAGGACTCAGATCAAATCAAAGATCTCAGAACTTAGTTGACTGAATGCCAAGCTAAACTTGTGATTAGCAAAGCCAGGGCAGAAAAATGTGTACTGGAAGAAGATGTTGGATTCTTTATGCCCAAGACACATAGAACATTGATGTGGTTAGTACGTTATGATCCAAGTCGGGTCATACCCAATAACAAGCTTATCAAACACTAATAAATATTTATTGATGATATGATCATGCAATTAAATAACTACACCAATTTAGAAAATGGGTTTCTAAATACATTTAATATGAGATGGAACAACTTATAAGGATATTTTGTTCATGAGTATTTTTTGTAATGTTATTTAAGTTGGTTAAATAATATCAAATAATAATAGAGTGTATGAGTTATATAATTAAAAGGTTAATTACATAACTTAATTATTAACTAATTACAAATTAAATGGGAAATAAAATTAGGGGGAAACCCCAATTTAAAACCTCATTCAGTCACCCCTTTAGAGGGTTGGTTCTTTTGTGTCTTGGGACAACACTTCATTAACTAGTCCCACACTCCAAATCTCTCTCTCTCTCTTACATGCAAGAAGACCAAAAAAAGGCACAAACTCACTCCATTTAAAAGGTTAAACAACTTTCATAATGTGTCCAACAATCCCAACATTGGCATCTACAGCCGGATATGTGGATGACTAGCTTCTAAAGTCCTTGTAAAATTGGTTTTATGGGACTTAAACAACCTAATAAGGGCTTTTTTGTGATGATATAATGAATACCCATTGTTTCAAGGTTATATCTTACATGCTTATGACTAAACCTTGAAAGATAGATGTTAAATGGTTTATTATTTTGTTTGAACAAAAACCCAAAATTCTTTGTTTGTGTTGGCCGAAAATTTTGGGCTAAATGTGGATTTATTTTGGTTCTTGAATGTTGATATATGTTGTTTAATATTGGTGCATAACCTAGCCTTGACCTTGTGTTGTTTTGGTTTTGGATGGATGTTGGTGTTGGTTGATTTCATTCATTATGGGTTGTATTATTTATTCTTTTGTGCTTGTATATGGTTGAAATTTATTTATTCATTCAATGGTGATGTAATAAATAGATTAGGTGTATTTTCTGTTATTAGAATATTTGTATTAGGATATAAATTTTGTAAAAGAAGATGCGCAAGTTGGAAGCACAAAGGGAAGGCACAAAGAGAAAGACTTGAAGCATTTTGATGCAACTTCATGTGGGGGTCTTTGGAGATCCTATCTTATGTGTTGTTATTAGCAGTTAGGAAAGACCAAATGACAACACTTGTGATGGCAAATAAGTGTAGTCAACTTAGTAGCTATGGATATGCATTTGTGATTGTATGATTATGCTTGTTTGGTTGTTGTTTTATGATTGTTTTTTGATATATGGATATGCAAGGCAAACTAATTAACAAACAAAACAAGCTGAAAATTTATGGTTCCTTATCATTAAGTGATTAATAAAAGGTTATTAAATGGATTAATGATTTTAATAACGGGGTTTTTACTAAAAAGAGAACCATAGGGTACCACATATTTGAAAGCATGCGAATACAAGGTACATAGAGTTTTCAATACTAGAATTAATGAAAACTAAAATGCCTTTGGAAACAAGTTTAACACCATCCTTTTACATGACACTCGAATCACTTGAGAACTATTTATGGGTAAAGGTCACCTGACCACTTTATGGGAACTTGTGTGTTTGAGGTGGGCTTAACGTATTTGTGGGATAAAGGTCACCTAACCACTTATATGTGTAAACTCCCACATGTGTGTAAGTAGGACGACTTGAATTGGAAACCATGTGCATAGGGTCATTGGAGCATGGCGTACAATGGTGTTGATGGGATTTTACATGCCAACCAAAAATAAGATGTTTAACCGATTCCATATGGCTACACGTTGCAAAAGATTGCAATAGTCAAGTGTTGACTGCCTTGTTAATTTAAATAACGGGATAAAGGTCACCTAACCATCATTTAAATGTAATGTTGGATTCTAGGTTTTAATTATTAATTGTCTATGAGACACAAAGGGTATTAATGATTGTAATTTAATTATTGTAGATATGGCCACAAACAATAATGTTGCCACCTCGACCGTCCATACCCTATCGCTGAGAACCATCTTAGAGAGGGATCGTCTTAACTATAATAACTTTGTGGACTGGTTTGGAAACTTGAAAATTGTTCTCAAGCTAGAGAAAAAGGCCTATTTCCTTGACGATCCCATTCCTGACCAACCCAACCCCGAGGATGTTGAGGCCTATAACGATTGGCTTCAGTATATTGATGATTCCATGCAAGTTTCCTGCCTCATGTTAGGAACTATTATTCCCGAACTCCAAAAGGATTTGGTGCATCATGGGGCATATGACATGATTACCCAATTGAAGGAAATGTTCCTTGAACAAGCTAGGGTAGAGCGCTTCAAAACGGTTCGAACGCTTCACGCGTGTCACATCGAAGAAACCCAATTGGTATCATCTTATGTACTTAAGAAGAAAAACCACATTGATCATCTCGAGAGGCTTAACTGCCCCGTCCCAAAGAAGTTGGCCATGGATTTGATCCTTAATGGCCTAACTAAAAGGTTTGAGACGTTCATAATGAATTACAATATGAACAGGTGGGACAAGAGCATTGGTGAGCTTTACATAATTCTCAAAACAGCCGAGGCAAGGCTGGATAGAAAGGTTCTACTTGCTCTCTCCATCAATGACGGAAGAAATAAGAAAAGTCCATTCCCCGATCCCAAGGCAAGTGTTTCCAAAGGAAATGGGTACATCAAAGGCAAAGGGATGGAAAAGGCTAAAGCAGAATCTCCAAAGCTAAGCTTAAGAAGCCTAAGGTAATGGAGAAGAACGATGCTTTGAGTGTGATAAGATGTCGGACCCTTGAAAGGATCATACATGCCAACTCAATAGGTGATTTGATGATTGCTCTGCTGAAATCCCTTAAGTCTAAGAAGAAATGCGGATGAAGAATCTTCTAAGAAGAACAAAGTATTGTCTCCTGCATTGTCAAATGCGGAAGAGTTAAAACAAATAGGGACAAGTATTTGTTCTTCAGCATTGACAAATGCGGAAGACCAATAATGAATGCGGACAAGTATTTACTCTTCCGCATTGACTAATGCGGAAGACTAAAAGTGAATGCAGACAAGACTTTGCTCATCCGCATTGACAAATGCGGATGACCGAACAAATGCGCATAAGTATTTGTTCATCCGCATTAACTGATGCGGATGACCAACATACTAATGCGGTTGATCAAGTGAAGAAATGTTGATCAAGTTAACTCATCTGCATTTGTCAATGCAGATGAACAAGCTATGATGCGGATGCAGACTTAGACTAGTTCTGATGTAATAGGTTAGGGGTAGTTTAGTCATTTTGTAAAAGGCATCTTGTCTGCCTATAAATAGAATAGATACCTCGTACATGAGGTGACGGCTGATAGATAGAGAATTTTTGTTGTAATTATTCTCTGTAATTCATCAACTTTCACATATCAATACAAAAGCATTTATGAGTATTTTTTCTTGCATTGAATGTTCTTTGATTGTTTGTTTCCATCACTCAATCACTGACTTGATTACCATATTCCATTCACAGTAAGAATCTCACTCTTACTCAACCCCAGTCATAAGATAAGACATTAGAAAAGGAGTTGTCCAACCAATCTCAAAGAGTTGAGAAACAAGAGGGATGCTAGGCAACCTTAGGTACAACTTTCATGAGTCATATTGGTTTAAATGTTATTTATTCAAACACATGGGTATTGGATTCTATATGTGGAACTCGCATTTGCAATTTGTTGTAGCGGTTCAAAAGAAATAAGCACTTCAAGAAGGGAGACACAAGTGTCTACATGGGAAATGGAGAAAAAGTTGATGTCGAAGCCCAAAGAGACTATATTTTGGAACTTTCGAATGGTTTGGAAGTTGTTCTTAAGAACATTTTGTTTTCTATGCTACTAGTTTGACCAGGAATATAATTTATGTTTCCCTTTTAAAACAATGTGGTTATGAATTAAAGTTTGTTAACAATGGTATTTATGTTTGTATGGATGATGTATTATATTTCAAGGCTATGCCTTTTAATGGTATCTGTGAATTGGTTCATGATAATTCATCCTTTGATAACTCATTATACCAAACAAGCACCAAGAAACTTAAAATGGATTTAAGTGATTCATATCTTTGGCATTGTTGTCCTGGTTACATAAACAAGAATCAGATTCAAACACTTCAAAAGAATGGTGTTTTGAAAACAAATGAAAATGGTTCATTTGATAAGTGTGAATCTTGTTTACAAGGTAAGGTGACCAAATCGCACTTTAGTGGTACTAACAAGAGGGCAAAAGACTTATTAGGAATCATACATTCGGATGTATGTGGTCCTTTTAAGATTATGACAAGAAATGGTGACAGATACCTTATTACTTTTACCGACAACTACAGTTGCTATGGTTATGTGTACTTGATGACACATAAATATGAAGCTTTTGAAATATTCAAAATCTTCAAGAATGAAGTAGAAACTAACTCAACAAATCCATCCAAGTTTTTCGTTTAGATAGAGGAGGTGAATACCTCAGTTAGGCCTTTCAGAATCATCTAAGAAGTTATGGGATCGTCTCACAACTTACTCCACCAGGAACACCACAACGTAATGGTGTGTCTGAAAGGAGAAACCGAACCCTATTGGATATGGTTCGATCTATGATGGCTATAATCTCACTACCTCTAACATTTTGGGTTTTCGCATTGCTCTCCGTGGCTCGTATTTTTATTATATGGCCCCGACCAAGAAAGTGGATTCGACAGCTTTTGAAATATGGAATGGAAGAGTTCCATCGCTATCATATTTAAAAGTACAGTTTGTGAAGCTTATGTTAAGCTAAACACCCAAAACAAGTTGGAAAGTCGATCCACTAAGTGTATATTTGTTGGATATCCCAAAGACAGTATAGGATACTACTTCTTTGATCCAACAGAGTAAAAGGTATTTATTGCTTGAAAGGCAGAGTTCTTGGAAGCTAAGTTCATTATGGAAGGAATGACGTATAGAGCAGTGGAATTTGATGAGGATCAAGATCCACAAGCTGATACAAGTTTTGTTGTCACTAGCAATCAACAAGAGGTTGTTGATGATGATCAAGAGGTTGATCAATACACACAAAACATTTGTAGATCTGGTAGAGTTAGCATCCCACACGAATGATATGGATTTTTCATGAATGGATGCTATGTGGTTGACTTCGATGAGCCAACTACATTCCATGATGCAATGTCCAATTCAGATTATGACAAATGCCTGGAAGCCATGAACATAAAGATGCAATCCATGTATGACAACCAAGTTTGGGATTTGGTTGACCCTCCACTTAACTCCAAACCGGTTGGATGCAAATGGGGTTTCAAGAACAAAACGGATATGCATGGAAACTTGGATACTTATAAAGTAAGACTTGTAGCAAAAAGGTTTAACTCAAACTCAAGGAGTGATTATGATGAAACCTTATCGCCTCTGGCAATGCTAAAGTCAATTACGATATAATTTTCTATAGCTGAATATTATGACTATGAGAATTGGCAAATGGATGTCAAAATTGCTTTTCTTAATGGACATCTCGAAGAGACTGTCCATATGGTTCAACCTGATGGTTTTGTCGATTCACAACATCCTAATAAAGTATGCAAGTTAAAGAGATCAATCTATGGATTGAAACAAGCATCTAGAAATTGGAATCAACATTTTGATGAAGAGATCAAGAAATTTGGTTTCATCAAGAACGCTGACGAGGCTTGTGTATATAAGAAGGCTAGTGGGAGCATAATTACATTCTTAGTATTGTATGTTGATTACATACTACTTTTTGGAAATGTTATTCCAACCATGGAAGGTGTTAAAACCTGGCTTGGAAGTTGTTTTTCCATAAAAGATCTCGGTGACACCGCCTATATTTTGGTAATAAAGATCTATAGGGACAGATCGAGGCGGTGATAGGTTTAAACCAAAGTGCATATATTGATAAAATCGTGAAAAGGTTCAAGATGGAAAACTCTAAGAATGGTATGGTACCTATTCAAAGAGGGACAATATTGAATACATCTCAATGTCAAGCTCAAAGGATGAACAAGATCGAATGAAGGGCATCCCATATGCCTTTGCTATAGGATCCATCATGTATGTGATGATTGTTGGGTTTTGTTACATATAAATCAAAGCTAGTTTAACCATTTAAAATATCAAAACACAGCGGAAAGTAGAGTTTAAAATGAGGTTACCAATTTAAAATTTTAACCATTTTAAACCATAAACAAAACCCAAGAACATGGATCAATAATATATGTGAAATAGTATGCTATCAAAACCAAAAACAACCATAGGGGGTTCAAAGAAACAACCTTTCTTGCACAAGATGTTGTGGACGGAAGAAATGAAGATGATGATGTTCTTGTAAGTCTAGCCTTCAAAAGAGAAGACCTCAACCTTGTATATCCACAAGCCCTTCCAAATACCAAACTTGTTAGGAGAGCAACACCAAAGAACTCTCTTCCTTGGCTCCTCAAGAATTTGAAATTTCAGCCCTCTTTTCTTCCTTGAATCTAAAAATTTCAGCCTATTTGAGAGAGTTCTTGCTTGAGTGTGTGTTAGAGAAATGTGTGAAACGATGGATGAGTGCAAGGTTAGTGAAAGTCTCTTGGACCAAGACACAAAAGAGGTCCACATGCCCAGTTGGGCAGACAAAACTTCACTTGAAAATGGGTTCCCCCAATTTTTAACATTTAATAAAATGTTACACTCTAAACCCATTACTTTATAAAATTAAAACCTCTTTTAATTTTATAACATTAACACACTTTTATTTGTTATTATTTAACTCACTTAAATAATGTAACAAATAATTTCTCATGAACAAATTATCCATATAATGTTGTTCTATTACAAAGCAATGTTTTAGAAAACCATTTTTCTAAATTGGTCTCAATATTTATTGTATGATCTCATGAACAAATAAACATTTATTGGTGTTTGTATAGCTTGTTATTGGGTATGACCTGACTTGGATCATAACGTACTAACCACTTCAATCTTGTATGTCTCTTGGGCAAATAAGATCTAACAATCTCCAGTTGCACAAGATTCATAGAAGATTGATACAAGCAGTAATTATCGCCTAACAATGGTTACTACCCTTAATACGTATGACTAAGTGCCATTCAATAACATCATCCTCTTCAAGTACCATACTCGAATGTTTTAGGTGAATCAATCATCTATCCTTTTGTCACAGATTCATGCTAAATCCTAGAGACACAGGGTGATCATTCTCCATTGATTTAACTTTATCAAGCCTTAGACATCTTACTCTCAACGAATAAGAGGGACAAATCCCATCTTGACTACATACGTCTCTCATAATTACCTTATATCATACCTGAACTCAGACTTATGTACTGCCATGTTTCAGAACAGCAAATAACTAAGTCAAAGTATAATATTTGGTAAATATCAAGACCCAACACATATCTCAGGTCATAGGATACCAAATGATATTCACCTTTACTCAAAATTACTTATGCTCAATGAGGAAGATTCCATGTAGTAATATTTGAGATGCAGGTCTGTCCAATATTTGCATCCCATAAATATTTACAAACTTTGGCTACAACCTTTTGCTCCATATTCATCCATATGAATATCTACCAATCCAAGTTCATAATAGTTTTACCTTCATACTTGTTCCCATAAGTATGAACAACTACGAACATTCTGATTGAATATTTACTCATGGATTTTAAACATGCAAAATAGGAATATTAGTTGAATCATTATAACCATATAATTCATTCAAGTAATAAAAGGTTACAATATCTCAATACAGGTATTAAAGATGATATCCAGTCACTAGAATATTAAAGTCCCATGGCACAAGTATGACTTTCATGCTTTGCCTTTTCAAGAAGCTTCGTGAGTGGATCCGCAATGTTTTGATCCATGTGAACTTTGCGAATACATATCTTTCCCTTTTAAACTTCATCCCTTATGTAAATGAATCTTCGTTCAATGTGCCTAGTCTTTTAATGTGCACGGGGTTCCTTGATTTGAGCAATCACACCCTCGTTATCACAAAGAATTTCTCCTCACCAGATCCATAGATTAGGAACATATCTTTAGTCCTCCTTAGGTACTTAAGTTTGTTCTTAACAACCATCGAATGATTGCTTGCAGGATTTTGTTGGTATGAGCTTGTCATGCTCAAAGCGCATGACACGTCCGGTCTAGTGCATATCATTGAGCTTGGACATTGAGTCTTACTCAATATCATTCCTCTTTGAATAGGTACGGTACCTTTCTTAGAGTTTTCCATCTTGAACCTTTTCAAGATCTTGTCAATGCATGCACTTTGATCTAAACCAATCAACTGCCTTGATCTATCCCTATAGATCTTTATTCCTAAAATATAGGCGGCTTCACCAAGATCCTTAATGGAGAAACAGTTTCCAAGCTAGCCTTTTACACCTTCCATGGTTAGAATGTCATTTCCAAACAGTAGGATGTCATCGACATACAATACTAGGAAAGTTGTGATGCTCCCACTAGCCTTGTTATATACACATGCTTCATTAGCGTTTTTGATGAACCCAAATTTGATTATCTCTTCATCAAAACGGTGATTCCAACTCCTTGATGCTTGCTTCAATCCATAGATTGATTTCTTCAACTTGCATACTTTGTTAGGATGTTTTGAGTCGACAAAACCTTAAGGTTGAACTATATAGACAACTTCCTCAAGATATCCATCTAGAAAAGCGGTTTTGACATCCATTTGCCAAATCGCATAATCATAATAAGCAGCTATGGCAAACAATATCCTAATAGACTTTAGCATGGCAACCGATGAGAAGGTCTCATCATAATCAACCCCTTGAGTTTGACCGAAACCTTTTGCTACAAGTCTAGCTTTATAAGTATCCAAGTTTCCATGCATATTGGTTTTCTTCTTGAAAACCAACTTACTCCCAACTATCTTGGAGTTAAGAGGTGGTTCAACCAAGTCCCACACTTGGTTGTCATACATGGATTGCATCTTAATGTTCATGGCTTCAAGCCATTTGTCACAATCCAAATTGGACATTGCATCACGATAGGTGCTTGGTTCATCGGAATCTACCACATAGCATCCATCTACGAAAAATCCATATCTTTCAGGTGGATTACTAATTCTACCAGATCTGGGAACGTTTTGTGTACATTGATCAACCATTTGATTATTCCGAACATCCTCATCTTGAGTACTAGTATCAACCAAATGTGTATCGGTTTGTGGTTCTTGATCCTGCTCAAGATCTGTTGGACCAAAAGAACCAATGAGCCAAGATTAGAAAACCTCTAAGTCCCACATGATATCACAACAACTGCTGAAAGCTTCATCAGCAGTTTGACAAGTACTGAAGACTTCAACAGCTGAAGATCAAGTGCTGAAGACTTCAACAACTGAAGACTAAAGTGCTGAAGTACAACAGCTGAAGAACACAAGTACTAAAGCTGAACAGCTGAAGAACACAAGTACTGAAGCTGAACAGCTGAAGAACACAAGTGCTGAAGCTGAAGACCAAAGTACTGAAGTACAACAGCTGAAGAGTTTACAAGTGCTGAAGATCAACAACTGATGTACAAAGTCTGAAGACAAAGACTGAAGACATCAGTTGATGATATTACTGAAGTCATCAGCTGATGATATCTACTGAAGTCATCAGCTGATGAAACGTCTGAAGTTCAAGTCTGAAAGTCAAGTACTGAAGTTTCAGTAGTTTGTCACAACAGCTGAAGAGTACTTCTTCAGTAGTTGTGATATCAGTAGTTTTATATTTTTATTTTCAGTAGTTTTGTAAAATGACTGAAGAGTTTGTTCTTCAGTCGTTGTAGTTTCAGTAGTTTTATGTTTTTCAGTAGTTATAACAACTGATAACACTTAGCATTTTTGTAAGGAGATGTCAGCTGTTTTGACATCTTCAGTAGTTGTGTTTCAGTTGTAATAAATCTGTTAGATGTCACTATCAAGTGACATCAGCAGACGTCATATCTCTTATATAAGAGGTGTCAACCTAATTGTAAGTGTGACATTTCGTTACCACGAAAGCGAATATTGAATGAAATATATTTGCAGAATTCTCTCTCCATAACCGTCTTTGTTCTTCATTGAATATCGTTTTGTTCTTGTGAGTTGGCTAATTCATTGTTCGATTTGCGCTGCTATACTCTCTAATCAATCAAACATAGATCACTGATCCTAACAAGTGGTATCGGAGCAGGTTAATCATTGATCGATCTAACAATTGATCATTGAAACTGCTAATTGATATCTGTGTTTGATTGAATTAGCGTATTCGCAAGAACTGGTTATAGATTATTGAATTTCTGTCGCTTTCGTTCATTTATTTTGAGATCTTCTGGTTCAATTGGTTGTTGTGTTTGTTCTAAATCTGTTTTAGCTTAATCGAATTTGATTGAATCTGAGATGACTACTCCTTCTAATGATCCTCACAATACCGGTTCCTCAACCAAGCCTCCGATGCTGGTTAGGACCGAGTATAACATATGGCAACGAAGAATGCTTCATCACCTGTCTGTTAACAGTTCAGGTGTTGGACATCTGTGGTACATGGACCACATAAGCCTATGGTGAACAATCCGGAAACCAATCAAATTGTTTTGAAGAAGAAGGAACAATATCTGATGAAGATCGGAAACTATTTGAGATTGATGCTAAAGCTCATGGAATTCTGGCCATGGCACTGCCTAATGAAATCTATTCAGGGCTTATGCATCATGAAACTGCTCATGATCTCTGGAATGCCTTGAAGGAACAATTCGGTGGCACAGATGAGGTCTTAGCAAACAACAGAGAAATCCTTGCCCAACAATATGAGACATTCTCTCATAGAAAGGGTGAGACACTGACTCAACAGTTTGAGCGTTTTTCCTGCTTGATATCTGAGCTGAAAATGGTGAAACAGGAATACACCAATAGCCAGATGAACAACAGATTCCTCAGATCATTGCCTGAGAGATGGGATACATACACTATTGTCCTACGCTCCAGTGCAAATCTGGATGGCCTATCTCTCACCTAACTTCATGGGAAACTGCTTACATTCGAAAGAGAGATAGAGCAGAAGAGGAAACTGTCCTCATCAGGAAAGCTCACTGATGACTTTGTACCAGGGAATACTGCCTTGGTTGGTCATGAGTCAGAATATGCTGCATCTGAAAGCAATTATGATGAGCATATTCATTTCTCTTCAAATAGTTCTGATCATGCATTTGTTGGTATTGAGAGTCATTCTGGCAGTAATAGTGACAATCTATGCTTCATTATGGATGATCTGAAAGGAATAGCTGATGATGATCTAGAAGAGATGGATATTCTGAGCCAAATGGCACTGATTAATATCAGATCTCAGAAGTTCTATAAGAGAACTGGCAGGAAATTTCCTGGACTCTCTAGCAAAACCAAAGTTGGTTTTGACAAGAGTAAGTTGAGGTGTCACAAATGCCAAAGGCTAGGACACTTTGCAAGAGAGTGTAGATCAACTGGATCTAACTCTTCTGCACCCTTTGTGACTTTTCCTAGTACTAGTCCACAAAACAGAGGGCAACATCCTGCTGGTTCTGGTCATCATTCACATCCTAGATCTCCTGCATACTTTGTTCCCCAGGGTCAAATGTCATATCCTTATCCCTGCTATTATATGCCTCAACCAAATCCTGTTCAAGCTCCAATTGCACAACAACCACAAGCATTGCCTGAACCACAACCTTCCCAATCTCATCAACAAACTCAACCTCACAACACAGCTTCTTCACCCCAGGAGTTGTTGACTGGAGCAGTTTACCAGATGACTTGTCTGGTCATGAACAACTGTTCTCAGGTGCTGGTCAACATGGTGGTGAAAGTCTATTTGGAAATCTAGCTCTTATGGCTTTGGATTCTGCTGATACTTCATCCTCTAATGCCTCTACACCAAAGGTATCACAGGTATCCTCTGAGGCAAAAGCCAAATTATGTTCTGAAACATGCATAGCAGCATTTGCATCTATTAGAGAAGCAATGTAGCTTTAATCAACAAGAACATTGAGCTAGAACAAATAATTTCCAAAAGCAAAGCTGAATTTGAGTCTGTGCTTAATGATAAGAATGATGAGATTTACAAACTTAAATGCCAAATATCTGATGATAAGGCTAGGGAAGAGATACTTCTAGAGAAGTATAAAGATCTCAAAGAAACCCTTGCAGTTACCCAGGTAGAGTGTGATAGATGGGTACAATCATGCAAAGGTTTTGAAATGCTCTTAGTAAGCAATCTGCTTCAATGTGAAGTTTGGCATTGGTTACAATCACACTGCTCCACCTACAGATTTTACTCCAAGAGCAGAGGTAGAATCTGATTGTGAGAGTAATAATAACCAATCCATTTCATCATGTGATCTACTTTCTGATACAGCACAATTAGAAGTAGAAGTCAGCACCAAGCCCTCTCAGAACCTATCAGCTGATGTTAATGGTTCCACTGCTGACACTCACATGATTAATGAGTTGATCAACTCAGAAGTTAATTCTAAAAGTCCTGAAAGGACAAGAGAGCAAGATTTAACACCTGAATTTCAAACTCCAACTACTACCAGTACTGAAAAGAAGAAAACTGTCAGTAGAAAGAGTTTGAAGACTACTAAAGAAGAAGTCAAGAAAGCAAACAATGCTTCCAAAGCACTGAAGAGCAAGTCTTCAGTTGTTTCATCCTCTTTAGTTGATGATCAACATAAGATGAAGAAGAAACCATGTGAAGTATGTGGTTTGTTCAATCATCTTACTGATGATTGCTGGTACAAAAGAGGATCCAAACTCAAACATAAAGAGGAAATTAAAGACAAAATGGTTATAATGAAAACTGAGTTTGAGACCACATTTGTATCAGCAACATCAAATCCTGTAACCCTTAAGTCCATAAAGAAATCCAAAAAGGAAGGGGTTAAACAGGTAACAGTTGAGATTGCTCAGAAGAAGAAGGTGCAACATAGGAACTTATCAAACTCCACTGGCAATGTGTCTGATGAGTTGAAAGCTTTATCACAAAATCAGACACAGCTGGTTATGATGGTTCAACATCTATTGGGAAGAGTTAACCAATTAGATGCTCCTATGTTGAAACCACAGAAAAGGAGGTCCAAGCCAAAGGATTCCTCTTCTTCACCATCTTCTTCCTCTCAGGCTGTTGTTTCCAACAAACCTGTTAGTTTACCATCTGTTGATGAGACCAGGCCCAAAACCAAAAAGGTTTGGGTCTCCAAAACTAACTAATTGTTTATTATTGCAGGGTTCTTCAACATGCCAAAGTAGCATCTGGTATGTAGACAGTGGGGGATCTATGCACATGACTGGGAACAGCTCTCTTCTTCATGACTACTCTCAGGAAAGAAGGGATTTGTTTCTTTTGCAATGATGCTAGGGGTTACATCATTGGAAACGGCTTTGTCTCCAATGAGAGAAATAAGTTTGATGATGTTAATCATGTGGAAAATCTCAAGTACAATCTCTTGAGTGTCAGTCAAATGTGTGATAAAGGCCATGTTGCTCTTTTCACCAGTCAGAACTGTAGGATTCTGTCATCCAAAGCTCTGCATTTGATTGATAAGGTGTTGGATGATCACACTCTCCTAAGAGCCAACAGGACATGAAGAGTGTATGCCTTAGATCTTTCCAAGAAAATAGATCTCAGAGGCAATCCTTGCCTATTTTCCAAAGCCTCTTCTCAAGAATCTAAACTGTGGCACAGAAGGCTGGGTCATGTTAATTTCAAAAACATGAATCAGCTTATCCACAATAGTTTAGTTAGAGGCTTACCAATAAAGGAGTTCCAATGTGATGCGACCTGCACTGCTTGTTTAAAAGGTAAACAACACAAAGTCTCATTCCTCCTATTGAAGAGCCTAAGTCCACTGTCTACTTGCAATTACTGCATATGGATCTATTTGGTCCTGTGAGAGTAATGAGCATGGCAAAGAAGAAATATTGTCTGGTAATTGTGGATGATTACTCTAGATTTGTATGGACTTTCTTTCTACATTCAAAGGATGAGGTTGCTCAGAAGATTATTCAATTTGTGTTGTATGTGAGAAGCAGTATTCCCTTCCAGTCAAGTGTATTAGGAGTGACAATGGAACTGAATTCAGAAACCATACATTTGATGACTTCTATCTTTCAAAGGAATCAAAAGGCAGTTTAGCATACCAAGGACTCCAGAACAAAATGGGTAGTGGAGAGAAAGAACAGGACCCTAATTGAAGCTGCAAGGTCCATGCTGGCTGACTCTGGTTTGCCACTGACCTTTTGGGCTGAAGCTGTTAACACAGCTTTCTATGTGCAGAATAGAGTCTTAGTAAATCAGAGGTTGATGAAGACTCCATATGAAGTTCTCCATCACTTGGCTCCTCTAATTTCATTTTTCAAAGCATTTGGGTGTCCTTGTTTTATTCTCAACACAAAGGATCAACTCCAAAAATTTGATCCTAAGGTGGATGCAGGGTACTTTGTTGGTTATTCATCTACTTGCAAGGCATACAGAGTCTTCAACTGCAGAACAAAGATAGTTGAAGAAACTTTGCATGTGAAGTTTAATGAATCTCCTATGGACAAGATTCCACAAAACCCTGTGGAGTTGTTTGATTTGGACATACTGCAATATGTTCCTTATCAACCTCCAGCTGTTGTAGATCATGTGGATAAATCATCTTCTGTAGCATGTCTTCACCTGGTGGTATTGATGATGATGATGATAATATCAATACTCACTAATTCAAGTTAGTGACCAACTGCCTATGTCTGCTAAATTTGATGTTCCTGTAGCTTCAGCAGTTCCATCCACAACAAATGCTGATGAGATCTCTGATTCCTCTACATCTTTTGAGTTACCATCTAATTCTTGGTTTCAAGAGTCTGCATCAACATCTGCTGCTGCTGAAGGTCCTACAAACACTTGCACAAATCTCATTGTTTATCAAGAACTGAAGAATCACCCAATGTCTCAGATTATTGGTGATATCAATGCTGGTGTTTCAGCAAGAAGTCAATTGTCTAACTTCTGCTTCTATGCTCTCTGTTCAGTCAGCTAGAGCCAAAGAACTACCATGTTGCTTTGAGAGACAATGGATGGGTTGAAGCCATGCAGCTTGAACTTCTTCAGTTCAAAAAACAGCAAGTGTGGGAGTTGTTCCTCTACCCCAGGTAAGTGTGCAATAGGCACTAAATGGGTGTTTAGGAATAAAACTGATGAAAATGGGCTTATTGTTAAGAACAAGGCTAGACTGGTTGTACAGGGGTTTTCACAGAAGAAGGTATTGACTATGATGAGACCTTTGCCCCTGTAGCCAGACTAGAGGCGATCAGATTGTTTTTAGCCTATGCTGCATTCCACAATCTTAAAGTTTTTCAAATGGAGTCAAAAGTGCATTTTTATATGGTAAAATAAAGGAAGAAGTTTATGTGTGTCAACCACCAGGCTTTGAGGATAATAAACATCCTGAATGGGTGTATAAACTGGATAAGGCTCTTTATGGGTTGAAACAAGCTCCTAGAGCCTGGTATGAGACACTTTCTACTTTTCTTCTTAAGAATAATTTCACCAGGCTCCATTGATAAAACTTTGTTTATTAAGAAGGTGGATCAGCATAAGCTACTTGTTCAGATTTATGTTGATGATATCATTTTTGCATCCTCTGATCCCAGTTGTGTGATGATTTTACAACATTAATGAAAAAGAGGTTTGAAATGAGTGCAATGGGAGAATTACAGTTCTTTCTAGGCTTGCAAATTAACAAAAGGCTGATGGAACCTTTATTCATCAGTCAAAATATACAAAAGATCTTTTGAATAAGTTGATTTACAAAACTGTAAGCCCTGTTCTACTCCCATGTGCAACACCACACAACGGGATGCTGACAGAAAGGTAAAGCTGTTGATGAAACACTTTACAGATGTATGATTGGGTCCTTGATGTATTTACAGCTTCTAGACCAGATATTATGTTTGCTACATGTGTTTGTGCTAGATTTCAGGCTGCTCCTAAAGAGTCTCATTTGATTGCAGTCAAGAGATCTTTAGATATTTGCAAGGTACACAATCTCTGTTTATGGTATTCCACTGGACACTCTTGCAAATTAGTTGCTTTTTCAGATAGTGACTATGCAGGGTGCAAGTTAACTAGAAAGTCAACTTCTGGTGGTTGTCAATTCCTAGGCAACTGTTTGATTCTTGGCAGAGTAAGAAAAAAACATCTGTGCTACATCAACTGCTGAGGCCGAGTACAGCTGCTGCAAGCTGTACTTCTCAGGTACTCTGGATTCAGAACCAACTTCTGGATTATGGCATTACAGAGACTAAGACTCCATTATTAATGGATAGTGCTTTAGCTCTGTGTATTGTCAAAAATCCAGTCCAGCACTCTAGGACCAAACATATAGAGCAGACATTATTTTATTTGGGATTGTTTTGAAAAAGGTCTGATTGATCCTAAGTTTGTGCCTAGTGCTGATGAGCTTGCAGATATTTTTACTAAGCCTTTGGATAGTTCTACTTTCCAAAACTTGTGTTAAGGCTTGGTATGTTGCAGCTAGAATAAGTGACAACTACTGATGATTTCAGTAATAATTCCTGATGATCATTGGTACCATGTCACATATAAGTACTGATGAGTCCTTTCCCCTTCAGAAGTTTTTATAATACTGATGGCAAATGCCTCAAAAGTACTAAAGTACTTTATTGTTCAACTACTGATGTAGTTACAACTACTGATGTAGTTACAACTACTGAAATCAGTACAAACAGATAAGTACTGACGTCCTATGAAACACCTGAAAAGCAGATGCAAAGTCTGATAAGTGTTGAGGACAGTATGAAACAGCTGAAAGACTATAAATTGACGAAAACTAATGAAGAGAACTTTCTCTTCAGTTGTTTCTACAACTGTTGTTTCATTCTAAACAACTGAAGCAAAACCATGTCTTCAGTAGTTTTATAACTACTGATGACTAATACCAAGTCTTCAGCTGTTTACAACAACTGATGACAAAACCACTGTCTTCAGTAGTTTCACAACTACTGATGACAAACACCAAGTCCTCAGTTGTTTCATCATCTAAAGTCAAAACCATGGTTTTCAGTAGTTTTCTAACTACTGATGCCTAACACCACGACTTCCGCTGTTTCTTCAACGTCTGAAAGGGTAATACCATGTCAACAGTCGTTTAAAACTACTGATGACTAACACCAAATCCTTCAGTCGTTTTCTAACCCGTACCCTATAAATATCCCTGACCTAATCCTTCAGAGCCTCATCTTCTTCAAACCTAACGTTCATCTCTCCAAAACTTCTCTCTCCTAAATGGCGTCCATGCACCTCAAACCGCGACATAACTGTGTAGCTTACCTCACCAATCGCCATTCTAGGCTAAGTTCGATAATGCTATTGATCTTATGGTCCAGTCACAATACAACAACGGAATTTCTTCTCAATCCAATCCTTCATGCCGAATCCCTCAAACAGTTTTGGATGAACGTCACCCTCACCACTGGAGAGAACAACACAGCGTCTCTCCGGTCGGTCGTCAACAACCACGAAGTGGTCATCACTCCCGATATCCTCCGTCAAACATTACATCTGAATGATGCTACTTCTCCTGCTGGATATCCAAAGGGCACAACTGATTTATCCTTTGCCCACCATGGATATCAAGGCAACCTTAGTGCCTCCACTATATTGAAGAAACATTTCCATGACGCTGAACGTCTAATCTTCCACATGGTAAATGTCTGTTTGGCTCCTAAGACTTCGTCTTGGGATCAAATGTCTACAAAGGGCAGCAGGTAATGTATTCTATTCTTGAGCAACAACCTTTAAATTTTTCAGAAATAATATTTTCAGAGCTCAAGGATATGGCTCAAAAACTAACTGCTAACCGTTGGATATTATATCCGCGGTTCATAATGGCCATAATTACAAACCAGCTTCAAGCTGAGGGACTTGTTGGCCTGGGAGTCCCTGCTATGGCTGTTTTGCCTGAAGTATACTCCCGGCACAACTCTGATCAATCACTCAAATTGGCTACCAAGCTGCGAAAACCCACGCA
The DNA here is from genome assembly GCA_025506515.1 of Flaveria trinervia. Lineage (NCBI taxonomy): Eukaryota > Viridiplantae > Streptophyta > Magnoliopsida > Asterales > Asteraceae > Flaveria > Flaveria trinervia. The sequence goes on along the minus strand of CM046454.1, from coordinate 32,010,980 downwards.
GCTGGAACCCACAGCCACCACCTCCAAATCAAAAGTCCCCACCAAAACCACCAAAAAGAAAACCCAAAACGGCTACTCAGGGAAATGAGTCCCCTGAGGATGCCCCTGCAACACAAACGCAGGATATATCCACTGGTTATAACCCCTAGTGGATATCAGGACTCTTCCAGCCATAGCCGCTCAGGATTCCTCTCAACAGGAGCCTGCAGCAACCACACAAGGGGTACCACACATTTGGGATCTTCCTCACTTGAGGGGATTGCCATTGAAGAGCACCTTCCTCCCCAGGTGCACACTGCTTCTATCTTCACCCCATGCAACCGCCCCCAAAGTCCTACATTGCTTGTTGCACAAGTGCTGACTCAGTTGCACTCCTCACCCCCTCCCCAGATACCAATTACTACTGGGAACACCTCTACCATTGAGGGGGAGGACCAAAGTGCAGCTAAGAACCCACAGCATAGGGGTTACAATGTTCTCTCTCCTAGTTTAGCCATGGAGATTGGAACTTCTGGTGAGGCTGCCACTTCTCCTACGTCAGCATCTGATCAGGTTGTAGTTGGACCATTACTAAGACCTTACCAGAGGCAACTGCTGATGATGGACATAGTCCTGAGGCAGGAAGTCCCCAGTACCAAGACAAAGGGGCACATGCTACAACTGAGCTACACTCAGTGCACGTTCATCCTGATCCTATCAGGAGGTCAGGTGATTCAGCTTCTGCTGATGATGACCTGGGCTTTTTCTACGATGTTCTTGCCAAGAACACAATCCTTGAGGAGGAAGTCAGTAGGCTGCAAAAACTACTTGACCAACTCTCTCAAGGAGAAAGACCATCTGCCTCCACCAACCCACAGATGGCACCTTCAGTTGAAGGTTCCCCAAACACTTTCCCCTCTCACTCCAATGAGCCTCCAGCCCTTCTGCTTTTGGCACTATCTCTCCGGGACAGAACCCCCCAGAGCAGATGGTGCTGTATTCCAACAATCCATACCTCTCATCACTCCCATTATCAATGAATTGTTACTAAAGCCATTGATGAGAGGATTTCCTCAACTCTACAACAACTGAGTTGCTTGTGCAAAAGACACTTTCTGCGGTACAAACCGTACCACCAATGCATCCAAAAAGGGGGAGAGTACTGCAGTGAAAGAAAAGAAGAGGAAAAGAACAGAGGATGATGAGTAGGCAAAAGAACAATTCCAGGTGTTGGAAAAAGAAAAGCAACAACTGATCACCTATAAAAGAAAGAAAAGTGCTGATGATCAACCTACTGCTGAAGAAAAATCCTTGGAAGAGCTGGTAAAAGATGCGGATGACACACACAGCCGATCCATGATAAAATCATTGAGCAACTCTTCAAGCAAGGTTTTGATACAGCCACATTAGATAGTGAGATCAGGAAGTTGGAAGTGGAGGAGATTCAACCCGATGGGCTGGGTATGATGTACTGGAGAAGGAGAGATTGGAGATCATGATCCGTTTCATTGCCAAATACTTAGGAAGTTCTTTGATGGAGATTCGTGCGTGGACCAGAGACAGTATTCTGGCTATAGCCACCAGAATCTGTCTGTCTGAGCAATCCATAAGGGGATTATCATTGAAGCCCTTGATGAGGCTGGGCTGGGCTGGAAAAAGGTTTGAAATGGCAAGACTTACAAGGCTAAACTCACAACCAAAATGCTGGAACAACCTTCCCTTCCACCCACTCAAAAACAGCCTACCCCTCAAATCTCCAAACCAATCTCAAAGCCCAAATCCAAACTTCCTCAACCCACAAAACCAACTCCCTTACCATCTAAACCAACAGCCGATGATGCACCAAGAAGAAGAAGAGAAGGGTGTTGAGGATAGAAGAAGAAGAAGAAGAGGATGATGTGGAAGAAGATAGGCTGCCTCTGTCTGCAGTTCTAACATTGGCGAAAGCCAAACCTATGCCCATCACTCCCACCTCACAGATGGATGCTGTGAGGTAAAGATTGAAGAAGAGAGCAGCAAAAGCTTCATGATGATGAAATGCTGAAAAGCATTGACAAAACTTATGCTGCTTCGTCATCAATTATCAGTATGAAGAAAGAAGCTCTGAGATTGTACACTCTCGCCAACACATTTCAATATCAGAAGGAAAGGGTGAGAGTATGGCCTGATCCTAGGGTGGCTCACAGGATTGTAAAGAAAGACATTCCTTCGAGATACAAGGGTCAAGTCAAGAGGATCGTAGAGGAAGAGATCACAGTGGCCCTTGTAGTATCACCCTGGGAGATTGTCAAGATATCAAGAAGGCCTATGAGACTAAACAACCACCCCAGAAGATGCTAGAGAACAGAATTATTAAAAAGGGGTTAGTCTACAAGAGGCTTGAGAACTTCAAACAAAATGAGCTCAGTCTGTTACTCGAAGGGAATCATCCTGATGAGTTTGCATACAGACAGATTACAACAGTTGAGCTCAAAAATGGCAAACAGGCAAGTACATCTCAGACTGTATGGGCGAGAAGGATTGTTTGATGGTGAAGCCGAGAACCTGACCATGGAAGAACAAATCATGTTTCTCAGAGCCTACACCAGAGAATCCTACAGGATCATACACGGGATGTAGATCTCATGAATGGGATAACAACTCTGTGTCCAGTTCCCCAAAACAGAGTTCCCATTCATATCTTGCCAAACAAATATCTGAGATTTCTTCCCAGGCCGGAGCTTATATGGGTCATCTTCTCTACTGATCAAGAAGGAAAAAGACCAACCTTTCTGCTAACAATAAGTGGGAAAATAAATAAATTAGAGGTTTTGGCTGCATTGGTTCAGGGGGAGTTTGTTGGACCAAAAGAACAATGAGCCAAGATCAGAAAACCTCTAAGTCCCACATGATATCACAACAACTGCTGAAAGCAGTTTGACAAGTACTGAAGACTTCAACAGCTGAAGATCAAGTGCTGAAGACTTCAACAGCTGAAGACTAAACTGCTGAAGTACAACAGCTGAAGAACACAAGTACTGAAGCTGAACAGCTGAAGAACACAAGTACTGAAGCTGAACAGCTAAAGAACACAAGTGCTGAAGCTGAAGACCAAAGTACTGAAGTACAACAGCTGAAGAGTTTACAAGTGCTGAAGATCAACAACTGATGTACAAAGTCTGAAGACAAAGACTGAAGACATCAGCTGATGATATCTACTGAAGTCATCAGCTGATGAAACGTCTGAAGTTCAAGTCTGAAAGTCAAGTACTGAAGTTTCAGTAGTTTGTCACAACAGCTGAAGAGTACTCTTCAGTAGTTGTGATATCAGTAGTTTTATATTTTTACTTTCAGTAGTTTTGTAAAACGACTGAAGAGTTTGTTCTTCAGTCGTTGTAGTTTCAGTAGTTTTATATTTTTCAGTAGTTATAACAACTGATAACACTTAGCATTTTTGTAAGGAGATGTCAGCTGTTTTGACATCTTCAGTAGTTGTGTTTCAGTTGTAATAAATCTGTTAGATGTCACTATCAAGTGACATCAGCAGATGTCACATCTCTTATATAAGAGGTGTCGACCTAATTGTAAGTGTGACATTTCGTTACCACGAAAGCGAATATTGAATGAAATATATTTGCCGAATTCTCTCTCTATAACCGTCTTTGTTCTTCATTGAATATCGTTTCGTTCTTGTGAATTGGCTAATTCATTGTTCGATTTCCGCTGCTATACTCTCTAATCAATCAAACATAGATCACTGATCCTAACAAGATCCATGGTTTTACTGCTACTTCCTTCCGTAAGGAACTTAGCTTCTAAGAACTCAGCCTTCTTGGCAACAAAGTCATTTTGTTCAATGGATCATAGAAATAATATCCCATAGAATCTCTAGGATATCCAATGTAAATACACATATGTTGATACATGTGTACCTTGATTCTGATCTTAATGTACTATGTCTTACACTTATGTAATAGTTAGGTACGTAATGAAATGCAAATGTTTGGTTTTGTTTATAATGTTTAATATTTCATTAATGAGTTGTTTAATGATTATCAAATTGATTATATAGGTTTGTGGTTGTTTGAACTTACATAAATAATGTAATGATAATGAATACATTCAAACTTAGTAATATGAAGTTATCATGCGAATGGCTCATGCAAATGGACCATACGCATGAACAACGTCATGCGAATGACTCAGTCACACGACTGAACCATGAGACTGGATGAGTTGCATGATTGAAACATGAGATTGACTCAGTCGCATGACTGAAGACTCAGTCGTGCGAATGGATCAACCGCATGACTCAATCGCACGACTGAACCATGCAAATGGTCCAGTCGCACAATTGAGAAACCCTAACCTATAAATACCACTTAAATCATGGAAAAACGCAACACTTTGAATATTTCGATACCCAGACATACCCTAGCCATCCAAAGACCTCTAAGAACTTGTTCCAATTCATAGATCACAGTAGATCGATTCCTAATCAATTCTTAACGTTTAGATTCAATACATAGTTGTTTCTACGTGCGTTCTCACTGATTGGATCGCCAATCAAATAGGATTCCCCACTATTTGATTTGGTATACACGTCAATCAGTTAGTATTTCGTTCAATACACGATCCTAACAAGTGGTATAAGAGCTTTGGCTCTTGATTACGTGTGATTCAATAGTTTTTGATACAAAAACTGTGTTGTTTCACTAAAAATGCAATCTTTTTGTGTCAAACGGTGTCTTAGACCTCTCCTGGTCGTAAAGTTCAGTTTTTCCGGCATACGGCAATTAGGGTTAGTGAAAATTCGAGTTTTTGTGGCCAAAACAAGTTAAACCTATGAATTTTCAAAATGCAGCAGCTTCAGTCAAACGATTGACTCAATCGCACGACTGAACACATTCGCATTCACCATACGCACGATTGGACTCATTCACACTTCCGTTCGTCCGATTGAGTAGACTATTCGCATTATTCATCCGCATTAGTTCATTCACCCAACTGAGTCATCCGCATTAGTTCAGTCGCACGATTGAACCATCCACATAGTCAATTCCGAAGGATATTTTCCATCAATTCTTGGAATATACACAAGCAAAGAAGCTGTGGGATGCATTGGAGAAAAGGTATGACGGAAATGCATCATTGAAGGCTATAAAGGCTAAAGCTTTAAAGAAGGAGTTTGACAACTTCTACTCGATGGGAAAAGAAAGCCTAGATGATGTGATAGATAGATTCTACCACTTGATGAGTTAGATGCACACCCATGGAGTATCGACATCAATGGAGGACAAAGTGTCCAACTTTGCAGATGGGCTGTCGAAGAAATGGGTTTCATTCGTTTCCAATCTTAGACAAAATGGTATGCTAACGAAGTTAGATATCAATGACTTCATTCTAAAGCTGAGAGAGGAAGAAGTAAGAATGAAGTACAGAGCTCAAAAGGCTTCTTATGATCAGAACCCATCACTGTACAACACGACTCCTCAAGCCAAGACATGTGGAGCACCTCTTCAGACAACTTTTGTATCAAGCTCGTCTGGTCCCTCACTAGCCTCTACTTTAGGGTAAGAAACGACAGGGTTGTCTGGTACCCAATACATTGCACCTGAAGCAAATGAAGCAAAGCTGAAGTCCGAGAACTTCGGCAATGTGACAGTTAAGGTAGCTAAAGAGCACATGGATCTCTTAGTTGCAGTAGTCCACTTCTATGATGGACTAATTGCTGGGAAGATTAGGAACTGCCACCTAGCAGATGAGGACTATAAGCGGGTGGATGAGACAGAGCTGGAGAGGATGGACATAATATGGGCCTTAGCCAATGCAGTCCGACGAGCTAAGAAGTTTGTCAAAAAGAGCGGACAAAATTTGATTGCTACTAAGGACACTACCTTCGGCTTTGATAAATCCAAGGTAACCTGCTTCAACTGCGGTGAGAAAGGGCACTTCAAAAGGGAGTGTGTGAAGCCAAAGAAGACTGGCAACGGGAATCCTTTCTCCTCCTTAAGTCATCAGGAGAAACCCACTAGCTATCCTACTTCATCAAGTAAGGATCCTAAAGCCTTGACTGCTCATGATGATGAAGGATAGGACTGGAGCTTCCGTTTGTCTCATCGGGAGAATCCAATATTGCAGTGTGGAGGATATTAATGATGACTCAGCTAGTGAAGGAGATATTGTAGTCGAACTTGCGATGTCAACATGAGAAGAAACTGCACTAGTGGTCACCTACCTGCCTGAAGAAGGGAAAACTACTACAATGTCAGAATCACCAGCTCCAGAAACACCGGATTCTGCATTGACGGCTGATTCATCAGAACCCTCTCAGGTAAGTACTACTGACCAACTTTTTGATAATCATGCTTGTTCTGATTGTAATAAATTTAGGGAAAGCATTGATTTAAAATTTTCTTGGTTATTAGATCATAATGATAACTTAGTAAAGGACTTGGAACTGTGCATTGAAGTTAACAGAGTGTTAAAACAAAATGAGCATAGTTACAAAGAAAAGATAGACCTTTTGAACAAACAGCTTAGGGAAACAGAAGCTGTAGCCTTTAATAAAGCTAATGACATTAGGTACTATCTTAACTCCATAGAAGACACTAAGAAACAAAAGGCAGTTTTAGAAGTAGAAGTTAATTTCCTAAAACAAAAACTACATAGTTGGACTAGTTCTTCACACATAGTCTAAAACTTAGTGAGAGAGAGAGAAACAATGGGGAGGGATTGGGTTATAAAGTGGTTCAACGACCACATGAGATCTTGATGAACACAAAATGTAAACCAATTAATGATAATCCAATCAAGGATCATGTGGTGTCCACTCTTCTTGTAAGTGATTCAGATTCCACATGTTCATCAAGTGAATCTGGCACTAAACAAAAGGAGGCCACTTTAAAGGCAAAAGGTAAAATGCCTTGCATCAACCTAGACAAGAGTTTGAAAATGTTAGTATAAAGTATGGTTCAACAACTGTAAAATCTGAACCTAAAAGGACACGTAATATTCACCAATCACGTGCATCATGTCAAAGTCCACAAAACAAAAAAGAGAAAGATGTTAAAAATGTTAAAGCAATTAATTTTGTAAAACCAGATAAAACATCTAAACAAGGTGAGTCAAAACCCAAATAGAGTAAGGTCACCTAGGTGTCACATACATCTCCACAAAAACAATTAAATCGTAAAGTCGAAACCAGATCATGCTACAGTTGTGGAGAATGATGTAAACTCGAAACCCAAAGGCATCAATGTCAGGTGCTTGTGGACTTGTAGTGGGGGGAACCTGTTGCTCTTAGTTGTTTTGATCAGTCTCCACAGCTTCTTCATCAGAGGAAGATTCACTATCTTCAAGTGCTCCCCCTGAGTTGGTAGATGAATCACCTTGTACGTTGGATGATGTAGATTCCTGAGATGGTGTGTTTACAACATCATACATTATCTTTTTTGCTAATTCATCATCAGAAATGGAGAGTGGTATGTTGAAGGACTTGAAGAATCCATCATATATGAAAAAGAAGGCAGGTCCTATTCCAGTAGGTGGTGTGGTGTATCTCTGAACATAAACATTACACCACACTTCAACCTCACCCATAGAGTTGTTGTAAACCCTCTTGTTCGGTATGTTGTATCCTAGAAAAATACCTTCATCAGCCTTCTCGCTGAATTTTTCCTCCCGAGTCTTCTTCAGTAGGGTGCACGGAGCACCAAACGGCTTGAGATACTCTAAATTTGGTTTACGTCGCTGTAGTAACTCGTAATATGTCTTGCCATGGCGTTTAACTATTAGAACTCGATTCAACGTGTAACATGCGTTTGTAACTGCCTCCTTCCAAAATTGGATAGGCAGTTTCGAGTCTGCTAGCATTGTCTGTGCCGTCTCTATCAAGCTGCGATTCTTCCTTTCAGCAACGCCGTTCATCTAAGGAGTGTAGGCAGAGGTGAACTGATGCACAATTCCCTTTTCCTTGTAGTAAGTCTATATCCATTGATTCTTGAACTCGGTTCCGTTGTCTGAGCACACTTGATGAACCTTCAGCTTGTAGAGGGACTCCAATCTTAATAATTCTTTGAATGACTCAAATGTTTCTCATTTGGATTTCAGAAACATCACCCAATAGAATCTTGAGTAGTCATAAGTAACTACATAGCAGTACAAGTCGCCTGCTATGCTTCTTGTACTGACTGGACCAAACAGATCAATGTGAAGAAGTTCAAGGGGAAGTTCGATAGAATGCACTTTCTTTTCCTTATGAGACTTCTTCGTCTGTTTGCCCTTCTTGCATGCAACACAGAAATCCGGAAGTTGGAAGTTTTTGAAGTAAACTCCTCTCACTAGATCATTCTAGATCAAGTGATTCATCTTCCGTGGATTAATGTGTCCCATTCTCCTATGCCAGGAGATGGATTCCTTCTCAGTAGCTTTTGACAAGAAGCACTGAACTTCATGATCCGTTGTGGAGGCCTTTGATAGATCCAAGACATAAAGTTCATTATATCTTGAGGCAGACATTAATACTTGATCCTCCGGGATGACATAGTCCTTTTTCAGGACATAGCATTTCTTGTTGTCAAATACTACCTTAAAGTCTTTATCACAAATCTGAGAAACAGAAAGCAAGTTATTCTGTAGTTGATGGACATAGTTTACCTTGTGAAAATTCACTTTGTGATTACCTACTTTCCCTTGAGTTGTGATGTACCAACCTTTGTTTCCAGCAAACGAAATATGTTGGACCAAAAGAACCAATGAGCCAGATGAGAAAAACCTTTAAGTCCCACAAGACATCACAACAACTGCTAAAGACTTGATCAGCTGTTTGACAAAGTCTGAAGATCAACAACTGAAGACTAAAGTACTGAAGATTAATAGTTGAAGTACAAAGACTGAAGATAACATCTGAAGACATTAGCTGATGACAACAACTGAAGTTCAAGAAGTCCAAGTACTGAAGCCTTCAGAGTTTGTCACAATAGCTGAAGAAGCATTCTTCAGTTGTTGTGATGGTTTCCTTTCAGTAGTTTTCTTTTCTATTTCAGTACTTGTAAAACGACTGAAGAGCATGTTCTTCAGTCATTGTTGTTTCAGTAGTTTCTTTTTAGTAATTGTAGTGATAGTTAACACTTGCTATTTTTGTAAGAAGAACTCAGCTGTTTGACATCTTCAGTAGTTGTGTTAACTTTCAGTAGTTAAATAACAGTTAGATGTCACTGTCAAGTGACATCAGCTGACGTCAGCTTCCCTTATAAAAGGAAAGATGACCTAACTGTAACTGTGGGAAGCTAGCCGAAGCGTGTATTGAATAAATATATTCCTTTTGGTAGAAATTCTCTCTCTATAACAAACACTGTTTCATTTATAAATTTCATGTTTTCTTGTTTAAATTTGTTAATTCGTGAGCTCATTTCACTGCAAATCCAATCTAACTGATCAAACTAGATGCTGAGATCCTAACAATTGGTATCAGAGCTGGTTAATCATTGATCGATTTAACAATTGATCATTGAAACTGTTCTTTTGCTTACGTTTGATCGAATTAGCAAATTTGCAAGAATCGGTTATAGAGATTGAGTTTCTTGCGCTTCTGGCCATTTTGTTTGAGGTTCTAAGTGGTTTTGAGCTAGATTTACTTTGTTTACCTTGAATTTGTCTGAATTCTGAATATGACTACTCCTTCTAATGACCCTCACAATACTGGTTCCTCAACCAAGCCTCCGATGCTGGTTAGGACTGAGTATAACATATGGAAACGAAGAATGCTCCATCACCCGTCTGTTAATAGTTCAGGTTGTTGGACATCTGTGATACATGGTCCACATAAGCCTATGGTGAACAATCTGGAAACCAACCAAATGGTTCCGAAGAAGAAGGAACAATACTCTGATGAGGATCGTAAACTGTTTGAGATTGATGCTAAAGCTCCTGGAATTCTGGCCATGGCACTGCCTAATGAAATCTATTCTGGCTTATGCATCATGAAACTGCTCATGACCTCTGGAGGGCACTGAAAGAACAATTTGGTGGTACTGATAAGGTCTTAGCAAACAATAGGGAAATACTTGCCCAACAATATGAGACATTTGCTCATAGGAAGGGTGAGACTCTGACTCAACAGTTTGAGTGTTTTTCATGTTTGATCTCTGAGCTGAAAATGGTCAAACATGAATACACTAATAGCCAGATGAACCACAGATTCCTCAGATCACTGCCTGAGAGATGGGATACATATACAATTGTCCTACGCTCTAATGCAAATCTGGATAGCCTATCTCTCACCCAACTTTATGGGAAACTGCTTACATTTGAAAGAGAGATAGAGCAGAAAAGGAAACTGACATCATCAGGAAAGCTCACTGAAGACTTTGTACCAGGGAACACTGCCTTGGTCGGTCATGAGTCAGAATATGCTGCATCAGAAAGTAATTATGATGTGCATATAGATTTCTCTTCAAACAGTTCTGATCATGCATTTATGAGTGTTGATAGTCAGTCAGGCTGTAATAGTGACAATTTGTGCTTCATTATGGATGATTGAAAGGTATAGCTGATGATGACTTAGAAGAGATGGATATTCTGAGCCAAATGGTCTTGATTAATATCAGATCTTAGAAGTTCTACAAGAGAACTGGTAGGAAATTCCCTGGACTCTCTGGCAAAACCAAAGTTGGTTTTGACAAGAGTAAGTTGAGGTGTCACAAATGCCACAGCTTGGGCACTTTGCAAGAGAGTGTAGATCATCTGGATCTAACTCCTCTGCACCTTTGTGACTTTTCCAAGTAATATTCAACAAAATAGAGGGCAACATCCTGCTAGTTCTGGTCATCAATCACAACCTCTATCTCCTGCATATTTTGTCCCTCAGGGTCCAATGCAATATCCATATCCCTGCTATTACATGCCACAAACCAGTCAAGTTCAAGTACCCATTGCTCAACAACCACCTGCTCATCCTGAGCCTCAAACTTCCCAATCTTATTAACAATCTCAACCTTAACAACATAGCTTTTTCACCCCGGGAGTTGTTGACTGGAGCAGTTTACCACATGATATGTCTGGTCATGAACAACTGTTTTCTGGTGCTGGTCAACATGGTGGTTGCTGTATTCCAACAATCCATACCTCTCATCACTCCCATTATCAATGAAATTGTTACTAAAGCCATTGAAGGAGTAGTCATATTCAGAATTCAGACAAATTCAAGGTAAACAAAGTAAATCTAGCTCAAAACCACTTAGAACCTCAAACAAAATGGCCAGAAGCACCAGAAACTCAATCTCTATAACCGATTCTTGCAAATTGCTAATTCGATCAAACGTAGATAGCAAAAGAACAGTTTCAATGATCAATTGTTAAATCGATCAATGATTAACAAGCTCTGATACCAATTGTTAGGATCTCAGCATCTAGTTTGATCAATTAGATTGGATTTGCAGCGGAATGAGCTCACGAATTAACAAATTTAAACAAGAACACACGAAATTTATCAATGAAACAATGTTTGTTATAGAGAGAGAATTTCTGCCAAAAGGAATATATTCATTCAATACACGCTTCGGCTAGCTTCCCACAGTTACAATTAGGTCATCTTTCCTTTTATAAGGGAAGCTGACGTCAGCTGATGTCACTTGACAGTGACATCTAACTGTTATTTAACTACTGAAAGTTAACACAACTACTGAAGATGTCAAACAACTGAGTTCTTCTTTACAAAAATAGCAAGTGTTAACTATCACTACAACTACTGAAAAGAAACTACTGAAACAACAACGACCGAAGAACATGCTCTTCAGTCGTTTTACAAGTACTGAAATATAAAAGAAAACTACTGAAAGGAAACCATCACAACAACTGAAGAATGCTTCTTCAGCTGTTGTGACAAACTCTGAAGGCTTCAGTACTTGGACTTCTTGAACTTCAGTTGTTGTCATCAGCTAATGTCTTCAGATGTTGTCTTCAGTCTTTGTACTTCAGCTATTAATCTTCAGTACTTTAGTCTTCAGCTGTTGATCTTCAGACTTTGGTCTTCAGCTGTTGAAGTCTTCAGTACTTTAGTCTTCAGCTGTTGATCTTCAGACTTTGTCAAAAAGCTGATCAAGTCTTCAGCAGTTGTTGTCATGTCTTGTGGGACTTAAAGGTTTTTCTGATCTGGCTCATTGGTTCTTTTTGTCCAACATATTTCGTTTGCTGGAAACAAAGGTTGGTACATCACAACTCAAGGGAAAGTAGGTAATCAGAAAGTGAAGTTTCACAAGGTAAACTATGTCCATCAACTACAGAATAACTTGCTTTCTGTTTCTAAAATTTATGATAAAGTCTTTAAGGTAGTATTTGACAAAAAGAAGTGCTATGTCCTGAAAAAGGACTATGTCATCCCGAAGGATCAAGTATTAATGTCTGTCTCAAGATATAATGACCTTTATGTCTTGGATCTATCAAAGGCCTCCACAACGGATCATGAAGTTCATTGCTTCTTGTCAAAAGCTACTGAGAAGGAATCCATCTCCTGGCATAGGAGAATGGTACACATTAATCCATGGAAGATGAATCACTTGATCTAGAATGATCTAGTGAGAGGAGTTAACGTCAAAAAATTCCAACTTCCGGATTTCTGTGTTGCATGCAAGAAGGGCAAACAGACGAAGAAGTCTCATAAGGAAAAGAAAGTGCATTCTATCGAACTTCCCCTTGAACTTCTTCACATTGATCTGTTTGGTCCAGTCAGTACAAGAAGCATAGCAGTCGACTTGTACTGCTATGTAGTTACTGATGACTACTCAAGATTCTATTGGGTGATGTTTCTGAAATCCAAATGAGAAACATTTGAGTCATTCAAAGAATTATTAAGATTGGAGTCCCTCTATAAGCTGAAGGTTTGTCAAGTGTGCTCAGACAATGGAACCGAGTTGAAAAATTAATGGATGTAGGATTAGTGCAAGGAAAAGCGAATTGTGCATCAGTTCACCTCTGCCTACACTCCTTAGATGAACGCCGTTGCTGAAAGGAAGAATCACAGCTTGATAGAGACGTCACAGACAATGCTAGCAGACTCGAAACTGCCTATCCAATTCTGGGAGGAGGCAGTTACAAACGCATGTTACACGTTGAATCGAGTTCTGATAGTTAAACGCCATGGAAAGACATATTACGAGTTACTACAGCGACGTAAACCAAATTTAGAGTATCTCAAGTTGTTTGGCGCTCCGTGCACCCTACTCAAGAAGACTTAGGAGGAAAAATTCAGCGAGAAGGCTGATGAAGGTATCTTTCTAGGATACAACATACCGAACAAGAGGGTTTACAACAACTCTATGGGTGAGGTAGAAGTGTGGTGTAATGTTGATGTTCAGAGATACACCACACCACCTGCTGGAAAAGGACCCGCCTTCTTTTTCATCTATGATGGATTCTTCAAGTCCTTCAACATACCACTCTCCATTTCTGATGATGAATTAGCAAAAAAGATAATGTATGATGTTGTAAACACACCATCTCAGGAATCTACATCATCCAATGTACAAGGTGATTCATCTACCAACTCAGGGGGAGCACTTGAAGATAGCGACTCTTCCTCTGATAAAGAAGCTGTGGAGACTGATCAGAACAACTAAGAGCAACAGGTTCCAACAACTACAAGTCCACAAGCATCTGACATTGATGCCTTTGAGTCTTCGGAACCTCAGATTCCTACAACCTTAGATACTGAACCAAATGTTCATAATCTTGATTCTGAGGTAGTTGTTCCAACCAGTCCTGGATCACGCATAAATGTCTATCATCCTTTGGATAATGTCATTGGGGATGTGAGGTGAAGGGTGTAGACCAGAAATCAGCTGTACTCAGCTCGTTATGCCTCGGTGATGGAAAAGGGATACCTTCGCAATGGTGCCTATCATTTCTTTGTGTCTCAGTTCTAGCCAAAGTATGTTAGTGAAGGCCTGAATGATGAGGCATGGGTGAGTGCCATGCAAGAAGAACTTCTTCAGTTCAAGAAGCTAGGTGTATGGACTCTGGTGGATAGACCTAAAGGTGCAAAGGTCATTGGCACAAAATGGGTCTTCAAATGCAAGAAAGATGATCAAGGAGTGATCATCAGAAACAAGGCTCGGCTTGTTGTTCGAGGATTTCGACAAGTCGAGGGCATTGACTACAATGAAGTGTTTGCACCCGTGGCAAGAATGGAAGCCATCCGTATCTTCCTTGCCTACGCATCATACATGAAGTTTAAAGTTTATCAACTTGATGTGAAGAGTGCATTCCTTCATGGTGAAATAAGAGAGATAGTGTACGTCAGTCAACCCAAGTTATTTGAGGAGCTATATCATGGGGGTAGAGTTTACAAACTCGACATGGCTCTGTATGGGCTTCATTAATCTCCTAGACCCTGGTATGAAAAACTCTTGACTCACCTTGTGAAACATGGTTTTCGCATAGGTGTCATTGATTGTACACTGTTCATAAAAGAAAATGATGGCGATTTACTGCTTGTCCAAATCTATTTCGATGACATAATCTTTGGTTCAAAGAACGAAGATCTATGTAATGAGTTTGAAGTAGTTGTGAAGGCTGAGTTTGAGAAGAGTGCAATGGGAGAGATGAAATTCTTTCTCGGGTTGCAGGTGGATCAGACACCAAAAGCGATTTTCCTACATCAGACCAAGTATGTAGGAGATATCCTCAGTCAGTTTCACATGGAAAATGCTTCCGCAGCTAGGACTCCACTTCCTACAAACCATGATGTAGCACCCGACGAGAATGGTGATCTTGTCGATGCCACCATGTACCAAAGAATGATTGGATCCCTCATGTACCTCACTGCCTTAAGACATGGTATTATGTATGCGACATGCTTATGTTCAAGATATCAGGCAAAGCCAAACGTTAACCATCTAATAGGGGTCAAAAGGATCTTTCGTTATGTGAACGGTACTCCAACACTTGGGTTGTGATATCCTCATGATGATGACTTCGAGCTGACATCATATAGTGACTCGGATTACAGTGGCTGCAGATGAACTACAAGTCCACTTCAGCGGGATGTCAATTCTTTGGGAGGAGATTAGTGACCTGGTAGTGTAAGAAGCAGACCTCAGTCGCGTTGTCAACCTGTGAAGCCGAATACGTTGCTGCTGCAAGTTGCTGTTCACAAATCATATGGATTCAACAGCCAATGCAGGACTATGGTTTGAAATTCTCTTCTATTTCTATTTTTGTTGATAACTCTGTTGCGATTGCAGTAACTAAAAATCCGATCCAACATCCTAAGACCAAACAAATCGGCATAAAATATCACCTTATACGTGATTGCTTTGAAAAGAACTTAATCGATGTGATTAAAATTAATACTGATTTTCAACGCGTTGACCACTATACAAAGGCTTTTGATAAACCATGTTTTCTATAATTGTTAGAGGTCAACGATGTTAAAAAGAAAAGTGATGTAACTCCCGATGATGACCATGTGTAGTCCGATGCGTATTGTCAAAATTTTCTTTTAACTTTTAATTTTTATTTTCTTTATTTATTTGTTTAACTTTAATTATTTAATTAACTTGATGTTATTTGGTTGCCTATTAAAATCCTAAAAAGTGTAAATTGTTGGGTTTGCAAGAACATAAAACTAAGTTTAACCCATTAAACTTACTGAAAACGCAGCGGAATATCAACATATTATTGACTTACTTATAAGCTGAAAAATATGTTCTTTAGGTGACCATTTGAATGTATAAAGCAAAACCAAAACAAAAGAACTTAAATATGTGAATGAACAAGCTATAAACACAAGTTAAGCAACATAAAATCACAGCTTCATTGAGCTGTGATTACTACCTTTCTCCAGCCAAAATATCGACCAAGGAAGGCTTAAATGATGCTTGTGAATCGGCCAAGACTCCAAGGAAGGACTCCTCAAGTTTGTATACCCCAATCTTGTGTGCAAACACTCTTCTTGTTAGGGAGATTCAACACCAAAAACACCACTAAAAACCCGAAATGGATCTTTCTTTCTGCTGCAATTCAAAGTGTAGAGAGAGAGAGAGAAAGAGTTCTTGATGATTTTGTTTATTGCATGTAATGTGAGAGGTTAACCCTTTTGGCTGTAAGACAAGTTAAGTGTGTGTATGTTTTCAAGGAAAAAGGGGGCCAAACTTATGGCTTGGGCGGCGGAAAAAGAGAAACCAAAAGGGGTTTCCCCCCCTTTTGATTGAACACAAACACACAAGTTAAATGGTCTTGTAACTAGACATGCAATTAACCATTTAATTGTATGTACAAGTTATATAACTTATACAATTAATCATTTAACTTATAAGTTATAATCTCTCATTATTATTTGGTGTCATCTAATCAATTTAAATAACACATCAAATAATATTATTGAACAAAATATCCTAATAAGTTGTTCCCTCTCTTATGCAACTTATTTCGAAAACCCATTTTTCTAAATTGGTGTAAATATTTAATTGCATGATCATAGCATTAATTAAATATTAATTGGTGTTTGCTAAGCTTGTTATTGGGTATAACCTGACTTGGATCATAACGTACTAACCGCATCAATATTCTATGTGTCTTGGGCACATAGAATCCAATAATCTCCCACTTGCCCAAGATTCATAGAAGATTGATGCAAGCAGTAAATACCGCCTAACAATGGTTTACTACCCTTAATACGCATGACTTATAGCCATTCAATAACATCATCCCTTTCAAGTACCCTACTTGAAAAGACTTAGGTGAATCAATCATATATCCTTTTGTTTCAGATGTCATGTTAAATCCAAGGACACAGAATGATCATTCCTTGTTGATTTAACTTAATCAGGCCTTAGACATCTAACTCTCAACGAATAAGAGGAACAAATTCCATCTTGACTACATACGTTTCTCACAAACACCTCGTATCATACCTGAACATACCCTTATGTATTGTCCATTATTTCAGGGCAGTGAAGAATCAGCTCAAAGCATAATACTTGGTGAATATCAAAACCCAATATGTATCTCAGGTCGAAGGATACCAAATGATATTCGCCTTTACTCAAAATTACTTATGATCAATCAATAAGATTCCATGTAGTAAAGTTTGAGTTGCGGGTTAGTCCAATATTTGCATCCCACAAATATCCATGAACCTTGGTAGCAACCCATTGCTCTATATTCATCCTTATGAATATCAACCAATCCAAGTTCATAATAATCTTACCCTCACACTTGTTGCCACAAGTATGAACGACTACAGACATTTAGAGTAAACAATTTACTCATGGATTAAACATGATAAAAATTGGAACATTAATTGAAACATTATAACCAAATAATGTTATTCAAATAATTAAGAGTTCCACATATCCAAATACAAAATTTACAGATCAAATCCAATCACTAGAATATCGAAGTCCCATGGCACAAGTATGACCTTCATGCTTTGCCTTTTCAAGGAGCTTAATGAGAGGATCCACAATGTTCTGATCCGTGTGAACTTTGCGAATACATATCTTTCCTTTTTCAACTTCATCTCGTATGTAGTTAAATCTCCGCTCAATGTGCCTAGTCTTTTGGTGAGCACGAGGTTCCTTGATTTGAGCAATCGCACCCTCGTTGTCACAAAAGATCTCTAGGGGGTCCTGAATGGAAGGGATAACCCCCAAATTGGCAATGAATTTCTTCAACCATGTAGCTTCTTGAGCTGCCAACGAGGTGGCGACGTATTCTGATTCTGTAGTTGAGAGAGCCACCACATCCTGTTTGGAGCTTTTCCATGAGACCGCACCTCCATTCAGAATGAAAATATATCCCGATTGTGACCGAGAATCATCACGATCAGTTTGGAAACTCGCATCTGTGTAACCTTTTACAATGAGTTCCTCATCACCAGATCCATAGATTAAGAACATATCTTTTGTCCTCCTTAGGTACTTAAGTATGTTCTTAACATCCATCCAATGACTGTTTCCAGGATTTTGCTGGTAACGGCTTGTCATGCTTAAGGCGCATGACACGTCCGGTCGAGTGCATATCATCGCATACATGATGGATCCAATAGCAGATGCGTATGGGATTGCCTTCATTTTATCTTGCTCATCCTTTGAGCTAGGACATTGAGTCGTACTCAATATCGTTCCTCTTTGAATAGGCACGGAACCTTTCTTAGAGTTCTCCATCTTGAACCTTTTCAAGATCTTATCAATATACGCACTTTCATTTAAACCAATCAACCGCCTTGATCTATCCCTATAGATCTTTATTCCCAGAATATTGGCAGCTTCACCAAGATCCTTAATGGAAAAACAACTTCCAAGCCAGGTTTTTACACCTTCCAAGGTTGGAATGTCATTTCCAAATAGTAGTATGTCATCAACATACAATACTAGGAAGGTTATTGTGCTCCTACTAGCCTTCTTATACACACAAGCCTCATCAGCGTTTTTATGAAGCCAAATTTCTTTACCTCTTCATCAAAACGATGATTCCAGCTTCTCGATGCTTGTTTCAATCCATAGATTGATTTCTTTAACTTGCATACTTTATTAGGATGTTTTGGATCGACAAAACCTTCAGGCTGAACCATATAAACATCTTCCTCAAGATATCCATTTAGGAAAGCGGTTTTGACATCCATTTGCCAAATCTCATAATCATAATGAGCAGCTATGGCAAACAATATCCTTATAGACTTTAGCATCGCAACAGGTGAGAAGGTTTCATCATAATCAACCCCTTGAGTTTGAGTGAAACCCTTTGCTACAAGTCTAGCTTTATAAGTATCCAAGTTTCCATGCATATCGGTTTTCTTCTTGAAAACCCACTTACTTCCAACTACCTTGGAATTAAGAGGTGGTACAACAAGTTCCCAAACTTGATTGTCATACATGGATTGCATCTCAACGTTCATGGCCTCAAGCCATTTGTCACAATCCAAATTGGACACTGCATCATGGTATGTGGTTGGTTCATCTGAATCTACCACATAGCATCCATCCATGAAAAATCCGTATTTTTTAGGTGGATTACTAGTTCTACCACTTCTACGAACATTTTGTGTGTATTGATCCACTACTTGATCAACTTCAACATCCTCATGTTGAGTGCTAACTTCAACCAAACGTGCATCAGGTTGTGGTTCTTGATCCTCCTCAAGATCCACTGTTCTACTGCTAGTTCCTTCCATAAGGAACTTTGCTTCTAAGAACTCTCCCTTTCTGGCAACAAACACCTTTTGTTCCAGTGGATCATAGAAATAATATCCATAGAATCTCTAGGGTATCCAACAAAGATACACTTGGTGGATCGGACTTCCAATTTGTTTGGGGTGGAGTCTTAACATAAGCCTCACAACCCCAGACCCTTAAGTATGATAGGGATGGAACTCTTCCATGCCATATCTCAAAAGGTGTCCTTTCCACCTTTTTGGTTGGGGCCATATTTAGAATACAGGCCGTGGAGAGCAAAGCGAAACCCCAAAATGATAGAGGTAATGTGCTTCTAGCCATCATAGATCGGACCATATCCAATAAGGTTCAATTCCTCCTCTCAGACACACCATTGTGTTGTGGTGTTCCAGGTGGAGTGAGTTGTGAGACAATCCCACAACTCCTAAGATGGTCTTGAAAAGCATCACTGAGGTATTCACCTCCTCTATCGGTGCGGATAACTTTAATCGACTTGTTTTGTTGATTTTCTACTTCATTCTTGAAGATTTTGAACATTTCAAAAGCTTCATCTTTGTGCCTTAATAAGTACACATACCCATATCGACTATAATCATCGGTAAAGGTAATGAAGTATCTTTCACCATTCCTAGTCATTGGTTTAAAAGGACCACATACATCCGAATGTATGATTCCTAATAAATCTTTTGCCCTTTCGTTAGTTCCACTAAAGGGTGCCTTAGTCATTTTACCTTGTAAACAAGATTCACACACATCAAATGAATCATATTCATTTGTTTTTAAAAGACCATTCTTTTGAAGTGTTTGTATACGTTTCTTGTTTATATGACCAAGACGACAATGCCAAAGATAGGTATCACTGAAATCCAACTTGAGTTTCTTGGTGCTAGTTGGTACAATGAACTATTTAAAGTATTTTCATGAACCAATTCATAAATACCATTAATGGGTATAGTTTTAAAATAGAACATATCATTTAAAGAAACATGAATATCATTTTCAATAAAAGATAATACATAATCATAAAGTCTTAATTGGGATACATAAGTAATGTTCCTAGTCAAACTAGGAGCATACAAAATATTCTTCAAAATAACATCCAAGCCACTTGGAAGTTTTAAGGTGTAGTCCCCACGAGCTTCAACTTGGACTTTGGTTCCATTGCCCATGAAGAGGCTAACATCCCCTTGACTAAAGTCCCTACTTCTTTTGAACCCCTTCAACAAATTGCGAATATGAGTTCCACATCCGGTATCTAATACCCATGTGTTTGAAGATGTAACATTAAGATCAATATGAATCATGTATGTTGTACCTGAGGTCTGCCCGGCATCCCTCTTGGCTTTCAACTCTTGGAGATGAACAGGACAATTTCTTGCCCAATGTCCGATCTCCCCACACTTGAAGCATGGGTCATTGGTAGCAACCTTTTGCTTATTCTCTTGTGGTTTGGGTGGCACCCTTGCCACCCCTTTCCCCTTTCCCCAAACGGGTCCCTTACCCTTGGCAACCTTTGCCTTGGGTGCGGGATGAGGCCTTTTCTTGTTCCCTCCTTCATTGATGGTGAGAACGGGTAAAACCCTTTTACCCATGGCCGCCTTGGCCGTTTTTAGCATTGAGTGAAGCTCACCAATGCTTTTGTCCCAAGCATTCATGTTGTAATTCAACACAAATGTCTCGAACTTCTTGGTAAGGCCATTGAGGATCAAATCCGTGGCCAATTCCTTTGAGACGGGACAATTAAGCCTCTCGAGGCTGTCAATATGACTTTTCATCTTAAGTACATAAGATGAAACAGATTGGTTGTCGTCCATACGACATGCATGGAGTGCTCGAACTGTTTCGAAGCGCTCAACCCTTGCTTGCGCTTGGAACGTTTCCTTCAGCTGGGTTATCATGTCATATGCTCCGTGATGTTCATACTTCTTTTGGAGATCCGGAGTCATGCTCGCTAGCATGAGACAAGACACTTGGACAGAGTCCTCAGTGTACTTGAGCCATGGTTGTAGGCCTCCTCGTCATCCTCAGTAGGTTGACCGGGGATAGGGTCGTCTAAAACATATGATATTTTCTCTTGCTTGAGAACGATTCTCAAGTTTTGATACCAATCAATAAAGTTATTATGATTTAGACGTTCCTTTTGGAGGATCGCTCGTAATGATTGGTTTGACGCGGATGAGTTATCGTGATTTTCATTGTTGGTGGCCATCTACAAAATTTAACAAAGATCTATTTTAGTATTTTCGATAATGCTATTTTAATAATTAATGCCTTTTAAGGTCATTTTTATATTAAAGTCTAGAACCCAACATTACATTTAAATTATGGTTAGGTGACCTTTATCCCACGATTTAAATTAATAAGGTGGTCAACGATTGACGGTTGCAACCATTTACAACTTCTAGAGGTATGGGATTGACTTTAAACATCGTATGTAAAGTCGGCATGTTAATCCCATCAACACCATTTGGAAACCATATTGTAGGTGATCCATTTAACATGGTTTGCAAATCAAGACATCCTACTTACACACACGTGTGAGTTTGCCAAAATGAGTGGTTAGGTGACCTTTATCCCACGAATATGGCATTCTCACCTTAAGTCATAAGTTCCCTCAAAGTGGTTAGGTGACCTTTATCCCACTAAGAGTTCCCAAGTGACTCAAGTGCAATGTAAAAGGACGGTGTTGATCTTGTTTTCAAATGTTTAGAGATTTCATAATTTTAGTTTAGAAAACTCTTTGTACTTGTATTTGCATGCTTTCAAATACAAGGTACCTTTGGTCCTTTGATTAAAACCTATTTTAATCTTTAAAATCATTAAATCATTTTAATAACATTTTATCACCTTTTAATGATTAAGAGCCATCATTTTTATAGCTTGTTAAGTTTGTAAATTAGTTTGTAATGCATATCAAAATATCAACCATACAATCAAATAACAAACATACAAACAAACATAAACATAAACAACCATAATGTGCATAACCATAGCTACTATTGTGACCACACTTGTTTGCCATCACAAGTGTGGTCATTTGGTCTTTCCTAAGGGTTGAAATCAACACAAAATTGAGGTCATCATAGGCCCCAACTTGAACTTGCATCCATATGCTTCAAGTTCCATGTCTTTGATGTCCATCTTTGGGTCTTGATCTTGTGCATCTTCCTATTACAAAAATTGTATCCTAATACATTTTTCTAATAAAAGAAATGCACCTAATCTATTAATTACAAAACCAAATGAATAAATAATTACAACCCAAATAATAAAGATGAATATTACAACGCAATTGAATGAATAAAACAACCATTCCAATCATCCAAACAACACAAGGCCAAAAACTAGGTTATGCACTATCAAGAGAACAATCATAAACATCATTCAACAAACTAAATAAACCCCATCAAACCCAAATTTTCAGCCAACATAAACTGAAAATTTGGGTTTGTTTGTCCAAACAAACAACATACAAAATTATCAACCAATTGACATTTCTATCTTTCAAAGTTTAATCATAAGCATGAAGATATAACTATGAAAGACTTGGGGTTTACAAAATCAGCCAAAATCAGCCTCTAATAGGTTGATAATAATCTTCTAAAACGATTTTAAAGAACAAGAACAAGCAAGTTATCCACATAACCGGCTCTTGATGCCATTGTTGGGTTTGCAAGAACATAAAACTAAGTTTAACCCATTAAACTTACTGAAAACGCAGCGGAATATCAACATATTATTGACTTACTTATAAGTTGAAAAATATGTTCTTTAGGTGACCATTTGAATGTATAAAGCAAACCCAAAACAAAAGATCTTAAATATGTGAATGAACAAGCTATAAACACAAGTTAAGCAACATAAAATCACAGCTTCAATGAGCTGTGATTACTACCTTTCTCCAGCCAAAATATCGACCAAGGAAGGCTGAAATGATGCTTGTGAATCTGCCAAGACTCCAAGGAAGGACTCCTCAAGTTTGTATACCCCAAGCTTGTGTGCAAACACTCTTCTTGTTAGGGAGATTCAACACCAAAAACACCACCAAAAACCCAAAATGGATCTTTCTTTCTGCTGCAATTCGAAGTGTACAGAGAGAGAGAAAGAGTTCTTGATGATTTTGTTTATTGCATGTAATGTGAGAGGTTAACCCTTTTAGGTGTAAGACAAGTTAAGTGTGTGTATGTTTTCAAGGGAAAAGGGGGCCAAACTTATGGCTTGGGCGGCGGAAAAAGAGAAACCAAAAGGGGTTTCCCCCCCTTTTGATTGAACACAAACACACAAGTTAAATGGTCTTGTAACTAGACATGCAATTAACCATTTAATTGAATGTACAAGTTATATAACTTATACAATTAATCATTTAACTTATAAGTTATAATCTCTCATTATTATTTGGTGTCATTAATCAATTTAAATAACACATCAAATAATATTATTGAACAAACTATCCTAATAAGTTGTTCCCTCTCTTATGCAACTTATTTAGAAAACCCATTTTTCTAAATTGGTGTAAATATTTAATTGCATGATCATATCATTAATTAAATATTAATTGGTGTTTGCTAAGCTTGTTATTGGGTATAACCCAACTTGGATCATAACGTACTAACCACATCAATATTCTATGTGCCTTGGGCACATAGAATCCAACATAAATCGGTTATGGTTTTAGAATTTTAGGGGGAGAATAGGTCAGTTAGTAACATTAACAAAACAAACAAGGGAGAAGGAGAGGCTAGCTGATAAAAAGTAGATCATATCTGTGATATCGATTCAATTAGTTTGGAAAATGATAGTACACAGGTACAAACCATTTGGGTCTTTAAAAGTTTAAATAAAATAAGACGCGAAGTTCAAAGTATAAGCCTGTGTAGTCTGAGCAATATAAAAGGTAAAATGATAGTAAAACAATCTACTACTAAGGTAACATAAAGAATGTAGACCTAGAGATTGTGAGACCACAGATGATATGTCTGTAGATTCAACACAATAGATGATTAGACCTTGTTGGTGATCTCAAGAACAAACTAAGTTATTCAATAAGCTGTGGGTTAACATCTTATCCATGGTTAACACAATCAACATATTCCAATAAGGGGTGACGAGTAGAATAAACGCCACAAATGTGTGCGTAAGACCAAAATATGAGCAAAAACAATGAAACTAATAACCTATGTTGTTGGTGAGAACTGTGCAAAAAGTTTATAATTGCTCAAACAAGAAGATTGGTTATGTGCCTCTCTGCTGTGCGGTGCCACTGACCTGAGGATAAGCATAACCTATATATTCTAGACTTCATTGTTGTTTGCTGCCTCTCTGCTATGAGGTGGCACTGACCTAAGGCTTGGCTTCCCTTTGAAAGTTCTAAGAATAGTTTCTTCTTGAAAGCTACCCTGAGACCGCTCAAAAATATCCCTAGGAAGGTTGATAACCATATAAGTGTAGGATCCACAAATGCTTGTTGAAATAATCAAACCTTAAACTATCACCAATTTATGTCAAAAGTTTGTGTATGGATTTAAGAGGACAAGTATACTGCCAATCATCATGGCTACAATTCTTGAAATCCAAATCAGTGTGGGGATCTATTAGTACTAGTATGATTTCCTAAACTTGCTAACGACTCTAGATGAAAAACAAGAACTGAGCATCAAAAGGTGTTGATAAAATGTCCGAAATGATTTGACTTTCCTGTATGATTCCAAATTGAATTGGTCCAGTTATGGTCAAAATAAATTGAAGCTGCCTATTCCGGAACCGAAACCATTAGATTTCTATCTTAGGATTTACACCTCACACAAAAAGTCAAAAACAAGTTTAGTTTTGTATTTCAGTTTAAGTCTTTTACTTTTTTTAAATTTAGTCCAATTCAGTTTGTTTGATGTCAGACTATGCCATGGAAGTCAATAGGGGATTTAATCATTTAAAAGGTCACGTCTGAGGTGACCACACGTGTTTTCAAAGGTAACATCAGTTACGTCTGAGGTGACAAATTGTTTAAAAGGATCACGTCTGAGGCGGTCATAAGTTTTTCAAGTTAAAATGATCATATTTGAGATGGTCAAATGCTCATAAAGGTTAATCAAAAGTTAAAAAGGTTAAGTGAGAAATGGACATAAAGTCAAAATCATGAGTATGATCCAATCGCTCGACTGGACCATGAGTATGGACCAACCGTACGAATGGACCATACTCATGCACTAAACAGCCGAATGGCACATGAGTATGAACCATTCACCTAAATTGATTATCCAAATGAGCCATTCGACCGAATGGAATTATGCGAATGAGTCAGTCACCCGACTGAAATCCAGTCGGCCGGCTGAATGTGATTGACTGAGCTAATCGCACGACTGAGGTCCATTCGCTCGAATGAACTGAGCGAATGGGTCCAGTCAGCCAATTGAAATCAAATTCAGTATAAATAGGGCCACACTCGATCGCATTCAACTCATCACTCCCAATCGCCCTAATATCGCACACCTTACCATTACTCTGCCCAAATTTCATTAGACCAAAGTTTCTGACTTCCCTTGATATTTTGACTTTCGTTGGTGATTATACAGGTAAAATGTGGTGTACCCATGCCAAAAACTCTATCAATTTGCCTCCAAAAGTCAAGAAATTGGACCAAACAAGAACCGAATTGTGAATGGACTAATAACCTAACTAAACCAAGTAAAATGTTGAAATTAAAGTTATTAGGTTATTAGTATAATGTTTGCGAGTCTAAAGATCCATTACACGACATCTAATTTCTAAAATTAGGTAAAAATCAAATCACAGTCGACCGAACATTGGGTCATGCGACTGGTCGCCAGGATGAACTCCAATCACACGATAGACTAGTTGTTCAAGGAAATATACAAGAAGAAGGAGTTGACTACATAGATGTCTTTGCTCCTGTACCAAGACTGGAAGCTGGTAGGATATTCCTGGCATTTGCTGCATCCAGAACTTCAAGGTCTTTCAACTTGATGTAAAGTGTGCTTTTCTCTATGGAGTGATTGATAAACAGGTGTATGTCAAACAACCACCTGGTTTTGTAGATCCTGATCATCCTCATTATGTCCGCAAGCTTGTCAAATCTCTTTATGGGCTGCATCAGGAACCCAGGAAGTGGTATGAGACACTATCTCAGTATCTTTGCAAGCATGGATACAGGAGAGGTACTATAAGTGGAACTCTCATCATCAAAAGACACGGAAATGACAACGTATATGTGGTGACATCATCTTTGGTTCAACTAATCCAAAGCTCTGAATGTATGATTGCTAAGATACCCATAGCTAGAAACCACTCCATTAGACCTGATCTTGAGGGGGAGTGTGTAAATGAACATTTATATGCGGCTATGATTGGGTCTCTTATGTATCTTACTACTAGCAGGCCTGAGATTATATGTGCCACTTGCATCTGTGCAAGATATCAAGCCAACCCTAGGTTGTCTCACCTTATCACTGTCAAAAGGATTCTAAGATACCTTAAGGGTGCATCAACACTTGGTCTGTTGAATCCTATGAATTGTGACTTCAATCTATATGCTTATACAGATAGTGATTATGGTGGTTGCAACATGACTACAAAGGCTACTTCTGGGTGATGTCAGTTTCTTGGTGGAAGGGTTGTCTCATGGCAATGCAAGAAACAATCTTGTGTCTCTGCATCAAGTACTGAAGCTGAATACATTACTGCTAGAATCCGCTGTGCTCAAGTGCTTTGGATTCAAAATTAGATGCTAGAATATGGGTTAAACTTCAAAGAGACTCCCATTCACATAGACAACAATAGTGCTATCTCAATCACAGAGAATCTTGTGCGGCACTCCAGGACCAAACACATCAACATCAGGTATAATTTAATAAGAGATAATTATGAAAATAGATTAATTAAACTAGTCAAAGATTACACAGATGATATGTTTATCTGTTTACAAAGGCTTTTGATGAATAGAGATTTAAATATCAAATATCAGCTATTGTAATGATCAATTTTGAGTAGGTTTTTCTTAAAACTATTTCTTATTATTTCTTAAAATATGTGTGTTCTAAGTTGTCTAATTCATCACTTTCATAAGCTCTGGTTTTCTTTGGATAATTTTTTTTGAATATTTTCCATAGAATTATGATAATTTTGATCATTCGAAAGTTATGTTTTTAACTTCGGAAGAAACTTATGCTTTTAAACTACTAACTGCTCAAGTATTTTACCTTCAGAAAAAATTTCTGAAATATCTTCCGAAGCTTAAAATCTCCTTTGGCACTTATATGTTTTCAAGGACATCTTCTTCCAAAGCAAATTAACTCTCAGAAGCTTTGTTCTTTTGAACAAAACTCTCAAGTCTTAATTTTCTTCCAAAGTCAAAATTCTCAAAATCCTTAGGAAATTCTTGCGAAGTCATTTTTGCTTCGAAAGCTTTTTCATAAAAACTTCCAAAAATAATTTACCTTCGGAAGCATTTTGACTTCCAAGAAAACTACTTTTTGAACAAAACTAAACTTCTATTTTAGAGGTGGGACTGACATTCTGATTTCAAAGTTTATCCTCTTTCATTAAAATTTATCTGAAATCCTTTTCACATATAAACCAATGGTTTCCCCTCTTTCTATCATCTTCTTCTTTCCTCGAAACCTAAAACAACAAATTTCTCTCTGAAATTACTTTCTTCCATCTTTCTTCATCCTTAAGCCCTCTCAAAATGGCCAACCCTCATCACAGAAATGGCCCGAACTTTACCATGCAGTTACACAGGCAATATAATCAGGTTTGCTGTTTCTTAGCTCTGTTGAACTATTTCACCTATAGATCTTCCACTTTATGAGGATCAACTGCTAGAATTCTGGAAGGCCTGCCAAGAGGTTGTTTTGGATGCGAAGAAGGCATTGTCTGCCACAGTGTAGGGGAGAACAGTCTTCATCACTTCGGCCATCATCAACATGCATCTTCAGCTAGATGATGAAGAAGGTGAGGTGTTCTTCCTAAAGGAAACTGTAAATCATTCCTTTGAGCAGATGGGTTATGAGGGAAACTACTCTGTCAAGACCTTTATAAAAGGGAAGGTCTCATCCTAGTGGAAATTCCTGCTCCAAGTGGTTATCCACATCATATCAATCAAGCATGGTGGATGGGACGAGATTCCTAAGGATCTTTCCTTCATTGTCCAAGGGATGGTTTAGGGGGTCAAGTTCAGGTACACTCAGTTTGTATGTACAAATTTGCTTGCTAACTTAGACTCCTTAGAGTATTACATGTTCCCTAGATATGTTTAATACATTCTTAACTGTGAACCGTGCTCATAGTTAAGGGGAACATGTAATATTCTTAAACTGGGATAGATGAAACTCGTCATATTTAAAATACTAAGAAATCCCATTGTTGGCTTCTCTGGGGTAGAAACAACCCTGGTCCTAAAAATTTAAGAGCTCATTGCTCAAGGTGACAACCTAGCAGCACTAGCTAGTGTTGAACCCACACCTTCTACTTCCCAACCACCTAAACAGCCACAAATCACCCTCACCTATCGAAGAAAATCAAAACAAACCCCTACTCAGACTATTCAGTCTGTGGAGGCCCCCATACACTCACCCATAAAGGAAGAAGTGGACCCTAGAGCTCCCACTTCCCTTGAGGAGCAGACCACTCCCATCTCTTCAAAGATCAGTGTTGAGGTTCCTCATGCTCAGCCTGATGAGATCATAAGCCCAAATGCCTTAAGCCATCACTCTGAGTCTTAACAGTTAAGTGATCAACCTTCAGGGGACAGTTACTATCCCTAGCCTTTAGATCTTAACCAACCAATCCCCAACCTTGACTTTTACACTGATGAAGATCTAGGTTTCAGTGAGTACCATGATTCTCTCTTCTTTTCCCTTACTCAAAGAGAGATGAGCGCTTCAAAGGCTCCTATTTCTAGCCACATTAGTCACCATCTACTTAGGTGGACACTCCTGAACCTATTCAAGATGTCCATATGGAAGAGCCTCTCACTTTTGAAAGTGATTACATCATTAAGACCTCAACCATAGCAACTGAGCCCACTGACATCTCAACTGAGGTTGCCAGTGAGCAGAGGAAATCCAGCTGCCAAGAACCTGAAGCTGGTGGTGAGAGAGAGGACTCTGGTCCAATCATGTTATCCCCTAATGATTTTCTGATGAAGATGAGGGGAATTTAAGACTAAAGGTGCAAAAATTTTCTCAAACATGCAACTATTTAGTCTGCAAGGTTAGTCACCTTGAATCTTAACTAACTACCTTGTAGAACAGGGTCAATTATCAGCAACTTGATATTTCATATCTTGAGGAAAAACTAGCTGGGAGACCTTTAAGAAGAGCTCAACCAGGAACACAAGAACCTATGGATGTGATTGACCTAAATCCTAGTGCACCTATGCAACTGGGTGATGCTACCAAAAAGAGGGAGAAAGTCATTACAGTCATAGAATCTGGGAGTTCTTCAGCGAGTATGGACATTGAGGACTCACCATCCTCACTTGCAATTATGCATACTTATCAACAACCTCAAGGTCATATTGATGTGGACTTTATAGACTCCTTCATACAGAGCCTAACTGAGAATGAGATACTAAGGGCTATGTCAGCTCCACCATCTTCCAATCACATCATTGGGTGGAGGTATGCCAGCAACAGGAGAGCCCTAATTATCATTAGAGTTCAAGGGCAGCAGGAGATCTTCAACCTTCACACATTGAACTTCTATGAAGGTCTGGATTTAGTCAACATAACACTTGTCAATACAAGCCAATCAAGACAAGCTGACAAGTTGGCTCAAAGAATCCAAGATTGAATCACTGCAGAGTTCGGATTTAGAAGAAGACAAAGCCAATCAGGCAATGTCATCGGTCAACTAGATGTTGTGGCAAACCCTAATACTGGTTTCATAAGGGAAATCTTGACTAAAGGCCCAATGACAGAACCTGAGAGCCCAGTCTCATCACCAACAACTGCTGTAGAGATCAATACCCTCTTCATAACACCTGTTGGTGAAGGTGCTTCTCAACCTCTCTCTGTCCAGAGCTAGGAAGCTACACCAAGCAATAAAGGCCGAAGCTCTCTCCACCCTAAGTCACAAAGGTCTGTAAGTGAAAAAGGGAAAAGAAAAATGACTTCTAAGGAGATTGAGGAGGAGAAGAGAGAGAGGAAAAGGAGGTTGAGGGGAGAAAGTTCCTCTTCTGAGTCTGCAAGACTCATGGAGTCAGTCATCAGAGCTGCCCTCAGACCAGATACTCAGAATGATGAGTTAGGGGCAGTGAGGATAAACTATCTACAAACAAGGAACTATGACATAGACAATGTCATTTCTCTCCACTTAGAAGAACTAACTGAACTGGTTGACCTAGAAAGGTCAAGGGAGAAGAAAGAGGCAGAAGATGCAGAGCTACTAGTACAAATCAAAGAAGACAGAAGAAAGAAATGATTACACAAGCATGTTCCTACTCTCTCCGTATTTCAAGAATGTCCGACATATGAGGATGTGGTTCAACAAGAACCTCAGGTAGATAAAGAAGAAGAAAGGGTCAATATGATCGACTACCTAAGTGCCACAGACCTCTATCAGGCAGAAACACTTCTTCCCTTATCCTTTGACTTATTGAGTTTGAGTATGTAAACAACTTGAACTTCAGATAGTCAAGGAAAGAAGAAAACCAAAAGAAAGCTAAGGGAAGAAGCTGCTAAGTCAAGAGCCATCATCCAGAAAAATATGAAGAAATCTGCAGACAGGTAGAGGATGATGAGCTTCTTGAAGCTATATGGATTCTCTGGAAGGAGACTTGGTACCATGTCTTTATCTACTATGGATGAGCATATTAGGGTGATCAACCAGAAGATAAAGAGTGGAGAGCTAGTTGACTTACATTCCCCTCCAAGTCAAGGTCCACCTGAAGTGGAGGTTAAGGTCAAACAACTAGAGACAACACAACCTGGACCTCCAGCTGAACCTCAACAAGCTTCATCTTCTAATCCACAGCAGGGTCAACCTCCTTGTCATTCTGAACCAGTGAGAGTGGAAGACCCAATTGAGAAAGACAATGAAGATCAACTAGGTGTTGCAGGCCAGTCTTCTTAGTTAAAAGTTTTAAAGAGAAAGAAAAGGATGGCCTCAAAGCCAAAGCCAAAGAAGTAGAAGACTGCATCCTTTTCTGAACCTCAGGATGAGTTTAAACATCCTGAGGATGTGCAGCAAGAGGATGCTCCATCATCTCCCATTCCAATAGCTCCTCTAGCATCAGAAAGACTCATCCTGTCCTCGACATACACTACAAATCCAAAAAGATGGAATGTCATTAGAGATCATCGCATTGAGAATGTGTACACTTGGTAAGTCATGTTTTAGTTGCTTCTTCATGATCTATTTGACATGAGTAGACAATTTGATAGTCTGAAGGATCCTGATCATCTTATGAAGAAAGGGCTGGTTATTATCCTCATGAGGACTGTTGATATCTGAAGTCTTCAAATGTTTTGGTAGCATCAGTCTAGGAGGAGTTTGTAGAGATTAATTAAAGAGGCTGAAGCAACCAAACACACAAAGCCTTTCTGCATACATGCTGCACAAGTACTTAAGAAGAATGCTTCGGAAGTTTCACACAAGCAACAAAAATATTCTAAGTGTGAAATCTTCCTAAGCCAAGACCAATATCTTCCGAAGCCAAAGATGAAATCTTCCGAAGCTTCAGAGACAAAGTCTTCCGAAGCTAAACACTTGAACACAAATTTCTTACGAAGACTTTTAACAACATGCTTTATCTGATGTACTGTTCCATAAAGCTGGACCCCTTTCTGCTGCTACTCTGTAAAGTCACCAACTTACATGAGTTGGTGAAAAGGTCCATGCTTTTAGTAAATGTACATTGAGGTCTTGAGTGTGTAAACTTTCTACTTCATGTACTTTATCCTTTTTGTAATAGATAAGGATGTGAGCTATGGCATGTCATAGTCACAAAATCAAAAAGGCACTCTGCCTTTTTGTCTCTACAATTGATTTTGTTTTGTGTCTAGTCAATTGTAATCCAGCTAGCTTTCATAATGTGGCCGACTGTAGGATGTAGTATAAGTATCTCATGTTCTTGTAACTTTTTTTTCATGCTTTGTAACACAGGTAGTAGAACATTGAGAAAGCAACATATTGCAACCTTGAAAACCATCTCCTTGTGCATCTTGCTCTTGTGTTCTGTCTTTTAATTACTTGTGTTTTAGTGTCTTTACTTGTGGTTAATCCGATTCATTATTTGATTAAGTTAATTTACTCTCCTTTTTGTGTTGTTGTGTTATAAGCGACCACCCTTCAATGGTCCTGCAGTGGTCTCTACCATTCAAGACCCCCTAGATATCTTTTGTGATAATGAGGGTGCGATTGCTCAAATCAAGGGACTCCGTGCACATCAAAAGACTTGACACATTGAGCGGAGATTCAACTACATAAGGGACGAAGTTGAAAAAGGAAAGATATGTATTCGTAAAGGTCACACCAATCAAAACATCGCGGATCCACTCACAAAGTTCCTTGAAAGGGCAAAGCATGAAAGTCATACTTGTGCCTTGGGACTTTGATATTTTAGTGATTGGAATTGATTTGTTTAGTATTTTAAAGTTCGGAACAATTGTAATATTTAACTTTTTCATATATTTTTGATATTAGGAGTTATGTTCTTTTAGCATGTATACATCCATGAATATGTTTATTATTGTAAATGTTCATAGTCGGTCATGTTTGTGGGAACAAATATGAACATAAGACTATCATGAACATGGATTGGTGGATATTCACAAGGCATGAATATAGAGCAATTGGTTGCTGCCAAGGTTCATTGATATTTGTGGGATACGAATATTGGACTGACCCGCGTCTCAAATTTTACTACATAGAATCTTCTTGATTGATCAAAGTAAATTTGTGTAAAGATGAATATCCTTTGGTATCCTCTAACCTCAAAGACATATTGGGTTTTGATATTCACCAAAGTGTTATACCTTGAGCTAGTTCTTCACCGCTCTGAAATAATGGATAGTACATAACGCTATGTTCAAGTGTCACACAAGGTGATTGTGAGAAACGTATGTAGTCACGATGGAATTTGTTCCTCGTATTCGTTAAGAGCAAGATGTCCAAGGCCTAATTAAGATAAATAAACAAGGAATGATCATTCTGTGTCCTTGGATTTAATATGACATCTGTAACAAAAAGATAAATGATTGATTCACCTAAGTCATTTAAAGTTGGATACTTGAAGGGGATGATGTTATTGAATGACTTTTAGTCATGTGTATTAAGTGTAGTAAACTGTTGTGAGGAGGTATTTATTGCTTGCATCAATCTTTTATGAATCTTGTGCAAGTGGGAGATTGTTGGATTATTTATGCCCAAGATACATAGAACATTGATGTGGTTGGTATATTATGATCCAAGTCGGTTCATACCCAATAACAAGCTTAGAAAACACCAATAAATATTTAATTGATGATATGATCATGCAACTAAATAATTACACCAATTTAGAAAATGGGTTTTTCTAAATAAAGTGCATATGAGATGGAACAACTTATAAGGATATTTTGTTCATGTGTATTATTTGTAGTGTTATTTAAGTTGGTTAAATAACATCAAATAATAATAGAGTGTATGTGTTATATAATTAAAAGGTTAATTACATAACTTAATTAGTAACTAGTTACAAATTAAATGGGAAATAAAATTGGGGGGAAACCCCATTTTAAAACCTCATTTGGCCGCCCACTATAGAGGGTTGGTTCTTTTGTTGTCTTGGGACAACTCTTCATTAACTAGTCTGACACTCCATCTCTCTCTCTCTCTCTTACATGCAAAAGGACCAAAAAAAGGCATAAACTCTCTCCATTTTGAAGAAACTCACAGCTGGAAAAGGGGTTTTTCAGCAGCTTCTTGGGTAGTTTTGGTGTTTAAATCCTAGCAACAAAGGTTCTTGCTTGATGCTTGTGGGTATGGAATCTTGAGGACTCCTTTCGTTGGTGTTTTGGTTGTTCAAGAGCCTCATTCTCCTCCTCAAATCTCACGGTTTTGACAGCTCTTGAAAGGTAGTTTCATAAGTTTGTTTTGGTTGTTATTTCATACTTGATAGCTAGTTCTTTCACATATATTTGATCCTTTGGTCCTGGGTTTGCTGATGATTAATAATATGCTTTAAATTTTAGTTTATAAAACATATTATTAAGGTTTAATTCGGCTGCATTTTCATGTTTATAAGATTTAACAACTTTGATAATGTGTCCAACAAACCCAACAGAAGAGACCTTCAAGAACATTATATCCTTGTCCTTGCATATAAAAGTGTGCTATAAAAACAAGCAGGGACTAGGATCAAATGAGATAGCTCCTCCACACACAATCTTGTTTGTAAGATCTTCTAGGTGTGGGACTTGTGAAGATGAGCTTCCCTTCATTGACCCCATGAGTGAAGAGGATGAAGAGGAAATAGTGTAGGATGCCCCTGAGAAGAAGGAATTAAAGTATTCTAAGAAGAGTCACTATTCCTTTGAGAAGAGCGAAAGAGTTGGGATGACCAAGTCAAGAAGGAAGAACTTGATGAGGAAGACCAAGAGGAAGTTCAAGAAGGCTTTAGAGATCAATGCCACCTTTAACTCTATGCAGACACAAGTCTTTATCTCTGCAGGTTTTGAGGTGCTTAAGGCTTAAGACACAAACTCAAACTCTAGTACCAAGAGTTCTAGTTCATATCCAAATGATCCCAACATCAAGAAGAAGGCTGATAAGTTGTGTACCACTGTTACATAACCTGAACCATCCAAATCCAAAGGTAGTTCTCACCCTAAAAGAACAGCCAGAACATCTATAAAGATGAAGATGGAGAATGAAAGTGATCAAGTCTAGCCTTGTTCATAAAAGAAGACCCTTCGGATGTAGAAAATGGATTGTTTCATGTGTGGGAGTACTTCTCATCTTGCTAAGGATTGTCTCTACAATCCAAAGATACTATCCATATGACGAGAAAGAAACTCGTGAGAGTTTGAATAGGAAGCAAGCTTTGGAAGGAAAATCTTTTCCTTTCAGAAGCTCCAAAATGAAGAAGAAGACAAGTGGAAACCTACCTTCGGAAGAAAATTTAGTTTTAGAAGAAATGAATACTTCAAAGTACTAAATCCTGCTATAGTGTTAGCAAGAATTTCCGAAGGTCTAGTCATCAAAATTTCCAAAGTCATCAAAATTTCCAAAGTCATCAAAACTTCTGAGGTGTTATAGGTCAAGTCTAAGCATCCAAAGGTGGTGTCGAAGACAAAGAAAGACCATGTTACTTAAAGTTCTTCCTCAACATCAGAAAATGATCCTCAAAACATGAGAATAGGATCTATTACTTTTGCATTGTTTTCAATTTCTTTTGATAAGCCCAAGACCAATAAGGCTTAGGTTTCCGAATGTAACTAACCATCCTTTTTGTGAAGGAACAACTCAAGACAAATAGAAATGTATGGATCATTGATAGTGGTTGTTCCAGGCACATAACAAGTAATGGTTCACTACTCCAAAATTTTGGGAAAATTAATGGAGGGCCAGTTGCTTTTGGAGGAGATGAGGGAGGTTGCTTATCTAGAAGGGGCAGCGTCTCAAATGGTAAGCACAACATTGAGAAGATAAACATTTTCAAGGAGCTTAGATACAATCTTTTGAGTGTATCTCAATTTTGTGATCAGAGTCATAACATTCTCATTACTAAGCATGAGTGTATTGTTCTTAGGCCCAGGGTGGTCATTCTTCATGAGCATATCTTGTTCAAAGCCCCTGGGAAATCGAAAATGTACATGATGGATTTGCAAGAAACATCTCCCTCAAGAGAAGTTTCATGCTTTCTATCTAAAGTCAATAGTGATGAGTCTTTCCTATGGATTAAAAGAATATGCCAGGTAAACTTTAAATAAAATGAATAAAGTAATTAAGAATGATTTGGTAACCGAGATGCCAAAGAAAGAG
Source organism: Flaveria trinervia (assembly GCA_025506515.1). Lineage (NCBI taxonomy): Eukaryota > Viridiplantae > Streptophyta > Magnoliopsida > Asterales > Asteraceae > Flaveria > Flaveria trinervia. Next base: position 31,974,864 of record CM046454.1, on the reverse strand, counting down.
TTTACAAATGATGACCACTGTGTTGCATACCTCAAAGGGAAGCAATACAAGGTATCACATAAGCCCAAGTAAAGAAACTCCATCACTACACCCCTACACTTATTACATTTGGATATCCATGGTCCTGTGAGTGTAATGAGTCTACTAAGGACCTCTTACTGTTTGGTGATCACAAATGACTTTACAAGGTTCATTTGAGTTTTCTTTCTTAGAACTAAGGATCAGACCCCTAAGATTCTAAAGAATTTCATCTTAAAGAGGATTGAATTCAAGAACCAAATCACTGATACATTTTGTGATGAAAAAAGATAACAATAAATATAGTGCTCTTAGGACTACTCAGCAAAATGGTGTTGTTGAGAGAAGAAAAAAGAAACTCATTGAAGCTGCAAGAACTATATTTTCTAACTTTAAACTGTCCATCACCTAATGGACAGAAGCAGTAAACACTGGTTGCTATGTGCAAAATAAAGTTTTAGTAGTTAAGACTCAAGGTAAGACTCCTTATGAAATTTGGCACAAGAGAAAACCTTTCATTGGTTTTCTCAGGTCATTTGGATGTCCTTGCACCACCTTGAACACCAAAGACCAAATAGCCAAATTTGCTGAAAAATTAGATGATGGATTGATTATTGGATACTCTTCTCAAGCTTAGGCTTATGGAGTATATAATCTTAAAACTTGAGTAGTTGAGGAGTTAGCCAATGTGACTTTGAATGAGTACACTCCCAGTATGAAAGGTTCTAGTCCTGATTGGCTATTTGATCTTGACTTTGTTATAGAATTGTTTTAACAAATCTTGTGAGATTGTTTCAGGGTCCATAGATATCTTATCAGCATGTAATCCTGGTCCAAGATTTGAGCTGAGAAGACCATAAAATCATACTCTTTCAACTCAAGTGGTAACTAACCCTACAGATAGAATTCCTATGAGCACAACCATGTCAAATTCAGCTGATACATCGGAGGTGCCATAAAATTCTAGCTCAGAGGCATAACACCCAAAGGAAATAGTAGTGGTGATAGTGATCAAGAATTACTTTTTGCTGACAACCACTCCGTTGAAGACAACATATATATTGTTACATACTCATTGGATCAAGTTTCTCTTGATAAGTATGCTGATGTGATGGGAGAAACTTCAATACCTGATCAAAATTTCTTTAATTTAGATCTCCTCAAGCAACTTGTTGTAATCCCTAAACTCAGGATTCATAAGTCTCACCCCACCACAAACATCATTGGAGATGTTGACATAAGGGTAAGAACAAATGGACAAATCCAAGATGCAAATGTTTGTCTTCACTCTTGTTTCTTGTCCCAGATAGAGCCATAGAAACTTGACGAGGCTTTAAAGGATAGAAGTTAGGTTGAAGCTATACTGGAGGAGCTACTTCAATTTAAAATGAAAAAGGTTTGGAACCTATGTCATCTCCCTTAAGGGAATGCTACTATAGGAACCAAATGGGTGTTTAGGAAGAAAAAGGATTATAAAGGACTTGTCATAAAAAAGGCAAAACTAGTGTAACACTCGGATATTTATTATTTTGAAGCCGGTGGCGAAAGAAAAGAAAATAAAGTCCAAAAGTCGAGGGACCAAACTCGCCAACAAAGAAAAGTTGGGAAAATGTGGTGATATATGTAGGGAGAGGGCAGCCCACTCTCCCCACACTCACATTTCAGCTCACAAAGAGAAGAATAGAGAGAAAGAAGGGAAAAAGAGGAAAAAGTGTTGGTTCGGGTCAGTACGGGTCGCCAAAATTGTCGTGAAGCAAGCCGAATCGAAGCTCTTGTCGTTGTGCTCGTTTAGGTGAGTTCTAGGACCCCTCTTTTACATGGTTTTGAATGATTTTGGGGCTGGAACACATCTAAAAACCCTTTTCGCGTTTTTTGGGTGAAAACCCGTATATATGCGTGTATGTATGTGTAGGACCCGTTTAGAGCTTGATTTCTTGCTTGGTGTGCTTGAATAATGTTATGGTATGCATCCCTAAGGTTTAGGATGGTCGATTTAGGCTTAAAATGGGTTTAGATGAGTTTGGAGGCCGAAAACCCTCGGCTGCAGTCGGGTTGAACTGCATTCTGCATCAGTTAGGGCTAGGCGACTGACTGGAGGCCGAATGGAGGCCATACGGCTGATTAGGGTGAGATTGGGGTCCATTTGCACGATTAGGGTTCATTCGCACGATTGAAGGGCCAGTCGTATAGGGGTCATGCGACTGAAGGTCCATTCGCACGACTGAAGGTCCAGTCGCATAGGTGTTCATCCGCATTGTCCATTCGCATGACTGGATGTTCATTCGCATAGGTGCTCATCCGTATTATTTCATTCGCATGATGTCCAGTCGCATGGAGGCAATGCGACTGAAGGGTGTCCATACGCCCAAATAGGGCTGTTGAACCCGAGGAAGGTGTAGATTGACTTCTGACTCTCGGGGGAAAGTGCAGATGTAAGTTTTGATGTAAAGGTTCCCATAAGAGTTTTAAGATGACGATCGAGGTCTTAGTAAGCATGTTGGGCATGATGACGATGATGATGTTGCATGTTTAGGCTTGTTATGTATGTATGATGTTGCCCTGTATGATGTGATGTTGATGCATGTTAATGTTCCCTTAATATGATGTGTACTATCTTTCCTATGGCTTTACCTATTATGATGAATGAACGAAGTATTATGTAACGTAAAGTGAAAGATAAAGAAAGAGGAACATGATGAATGAATGCATGTATTAATGAACGAATGAAACGTCTTGCACACATCGGATAACGGGTCCTTCTTGGTGATTGACCCTGAATGTAGAACCTCTACCGCTCACCCCTAGTACTGTGGCATACGTTTAGCTGTTCATTTGTTGACTTCGGCCCAGTAGCTAAGACTGATGGTTACTCCTAGTACCGTGGCATACGTTTAGCTGTTCATTTGTTGACTTCGGCCCGGTAGCTACGACTAACCGGGGTGTAGCACATGGTATTGGTATGGATGATGTCCGATGCGCAAGTAAGGTAATGAAAGAACGAATGAACGGATGAAGAAGATAATAATGATATTATCTATGTGTACATATGATGTGTGATCATGTAAAAGTAACGAACGGTTCTATATGAAAGTAAAGTATGTTTTATTTATAAACTAGAACTCACTCAGCAACGCTGACTTTGATGTGTTTCCAGTTGGCAGGTAATGTTGCTGAGGATGGCACGGGCGACTACTCAGCTCTTTTGGGATGGCATTCTTTTGATTAATGTTTTTGCATTGTAATGCGAACAAACTATTTTTGTAACGAATGTTGTATTAGTTTGCAAAAGCATTTACCTGGAAATGAAAGTGTGTTTTAGTTTTCCGCTGCATTTATTAAATACTAATGTAATTATATGTTTTATGTGCGATGAGAACCCAGCTGTAAGCGTCCCGGGAACGGGGCTTTACAAGTTGGTATCAGAGCCAAAGTTTAAGTGAAATGGGTAAATCTTCAAAATAAACCTAATCTTAAACTGAGAATGGACGGAATGGGAATGGGATGCCAATCTGAGTAGCTGCGTGCCATCAGGTATTTTCGTAAAGTTAATCGGTTTTATGTGCGCATGGTATGTGGTTATGTGTTGTATGTAGGTTTAAATACTGATGTAGTCAGGACAGGTAATACTTGGGGTATGAAGAGTAAAGTAAGTGGCTAATCACAACTGGCCACTGTAATTAGGGACTTACTATACTTGACATAAACTGAGTTGTTTCCTTGAATGACTGTGTTGGTGTTTAAATCTTTCAGTGTGCGTGTGATGGCGGGAGGTAGATCTTCAAAAGCTTCTAGGGGTGGAGGTCACGGTGTTGAACCGCGACCCAAGAGAGGGAGACCCAGAGTTGAGAGGGTGGTTCATGAAGAACCAGAGACCCCTCATCCAGAGGGTGGCGACGAAAGCGCCAATCTGAGAGCCTCAGTAAAAGAGGCTGTTGTAGAAGAAGTACATCAGGTCATGCAGACGATCTTACCGTCTGTGGTGACCGAAGTTATTAAGGCTGTACGAGAAGGGGAAAGGAAAGAAAGAAACAGATCCTCTGGAGAACAGGAACAACCAGAGCCGGAAACGGTTCTATCTGATGATGATGAGGAGGAGGAAGAGCCTGTGCATGAAATGGCACGAGGAGGTAATTATGGGGCTTTTATGAGATGCAAGCCCCCTACTTTTGATGGAAACGGCACCGCTGCAGCTGCTCACCGGTGGGTGAGGGAAATGGAAGCTGTTCTCGATATCAGCGAGTGCCGAGAGGACCAAAAGGTGAAGTATGCTACCCACTCTTTTGTGGATTCAGCTCTGTGCTGGTGGGACAACATTGTCCAAGCTGAGGATAGTAGGGCCATTGGGAAAATGAAATGGCCTGAGCTGAGAAGGTGGTGATTGAGGAATTTTGTCCTCATCGGGAAATAGACAAGTTGGAAAGGGAGTTTCTGCAGTTGGAGGCTGGAACCATGACACACCAGCAGTATACCACCAAGTTTAATGAAATGGCACGGCTTGTGCCTGATCTGGTGACGCCTCTGTCTCGGAAAATCAAGAGGTACATTTAGGGTTTACCGGTGGATGTTCGCTGGCATATGATCGCCGCCCGGCCAAGCACGTTTAGGTCGGCGGTTGATTTGGCAGGGACGCTGTATGATGAGCGGGAGGTGGTGGTGACTGAAGCAAGTAAGAAGGGTGGTGGTGATCGGAACTGGAACGGGAAACGGTTCGGTTGGGGTGATGCCCCGATGGGTAACAAAAAGCACGGGTGGACGAACGCCGTGTGGTCACATCAAGTGCGGGGTCGAAAAGGTGTGGCAAGTGTGGAAGGGAGCACAGCGGGGAATGTAGGTTTGGGTCAAACTTGTGCTTCAAGTGTGGCAAGACAGGGCATATGGCGAAGGATTGCATGTCGGGCAAATGTTTTAACTGTGGGGAAACTGGTCATATGAGCAGAGATTGTAAGAAGTAAAGGACTGAGGGTTCAGGGGTGAAGAAGACGGGAAGTGATGGACCGAGGGCGAGCGCCAGAGCGTTCACCATGACACAGGAGGAGGCTAGGACGGACCCTGACGTTGTGTCCAGTACGTTTCTAGTGAACCAGACTTTAGCTTTTGTGTTATTTGATTCGGGTGCTAGTAGGAGTTTTATTTCTGCTGCTTTCTGTGCTAAGCTGCCTCTTAGTAGTAGACGTGTTGACGCGCCCTTTGATGTAGAAACTGCCATAGGTAAGTCTACCAGGATTTCTGAGATGATAGAGAATTGTGATGTGGAACTTGAGGGTCATAAGTTTCCTGTTAGACCGTTTGTGATGACCTTGGGTGGTTTCGATTTGGTTCTTGGGATGGATTGGTTGGCAGACTTTGAGGCGAACATTGTGTGTCGCAAGAAGATGATTTGGTTGACAGCGCCTGACGGAAGTTTGATAACGGTTTATGGTGATCGGGTTACTACAATCCCGAAGATGATCTCAATGGCGGTGGCGGGAAAGTGTATGAGGCGTGGATGTAGTGCTTACTTGCCCTATGTAAAAGATGTGGATACACCAACACCACAACTAGCTGATGTACCAGTTGTGTGTGACTTTCCAGACGTGTTCCCAGAAGACTTATCAGGAGTGCCACCTGACAGAGAGATTGAATTTCAGATTGATCTGATACCGGGTGCCCAACGTGTTGCCAAGGCACCATATCGGTTGGCTCCAACCGAGATGAAAGAGTTGATGGAGCAGTTGCGAGAGCTGGTTGATAAGGGGTTCATTAGACCGAGTATCACTCCTTGGGGTGCTCCGGTCCTATTTGTAAAGAAGAAGGATGGTAGTATGAGGCTGTGCATTGACTACCGCGAACTGAACAAGTTGACAGTGAAGAACCGCTACCCCTTACCGAGGATAGATGATTTGTTCGACCAGCTTCAAGGTGCTAGTTGGTTCTCGAGGATAGATCTTCGTCTGGTTATCATCAGTTGAAGGTGAAGGAGCAAGATATCCCTAAGACAGCTTTTCGTACGCGCTATGGCCATTACGAGTTTCTTGTCATGTCCTTTGGTTTGACGAACGCGCCAGCTGCTTTTATGGATCTGATGAACCGTGTGTGTCGGCCTATGTTGGATAAATCAGTGATTGTGTTTATTGGTGATATCCTGATTTATTCGAAGAGCGAGATTGGGCATGCCGGTCACATTCGGGAGGTTCTAGAGACGTTGAGAAGGGAGAAATTGTATGCTAAATTCTCCAAGTGTGCATTTTGGTTGCGTGAAGTTCAGTTTTTGGGTCATGTGGTGAATCCTGACGGGATTATGGTTGACCCGGCGAAGGTGGAGGCGGTTATGCAATGGAAGTCACCAAAAACGCCATCCGAGATCCGTAGTTTCTTGGGTTGGTGGGCTACTATAGAAGATTTATCCAAGAATTCTCTAAGATTGCTTCTCCACTAACTAAGTTGACCCGAAAGATGTGAATTTGTATGGGGTCAAGCTCAAGAGAAGGCGTTCGAAGAGCTGAAAGCAAGACTGACTCAAGCTCTTGTTCTGTCATTACCCGATGGAAGCGAAGATCTGGTGGTTTATTCTGATGCTTCCTACTCAGGGTTGGGGTGTGTGTTAATGCAGAGAGGGAAGGTTATAGCCTATGCATCCCGACAATTGAAAGTCCATGAGGTTAATTATCCCACTCATGACTTGGAGCTAGCAGCCGTGGTCTTTGCACTAAAGATTTGGAGGCACTATCTCTACGGGACGAGGTGCACCATATTCACCGATCATAAAAGCTTGAAGTATTCTTCGAGCAAAAGGATCTGAACATGAGGCAGAGGAGATGGTTGGAACTTAAAGGATTATGATTGCGAGATCCATTACCATCCGGGCAAAGCTAATGTGGTGGCGGATGACCTTAGCCGGAAGGAAAGGCCCAAACCGATTCGGGTGAAAGCTTATCAATTAATCATGACCTCCGATGTGATGAAACAAGTTAAGGAGTTGCAAGATGAGGCATTGAAAGAAGATCACCTTAACTCGGAAAGAATGAGAGGTCTGGTTGGGGAATTGGGTGAAAACACACTCGGTGTTAGAACTCGATTCGGTCGTGTGTGGATTCCTCGTTTTGGGGATCTACGGGTGAAGATAATGGATGAAGCTCATAAGACTCGATACTCCATTCATCCTGGTGCCACAAAAATGTACCATGACCTGAAGAAAGATTATTGGTGGCCGGGTATGAAGCGTGACGTGGTGGAGTATGTGAGTAAGTGCCTTACTTGCTTACAGGTGAAGGCAGAGCATCAAAAGCCGTATGGGAAGATACAACCTTTGGATATACCGGAATGGAAATGGGAGCACATCACCATGGACTTCATTACGAAGCTGCCACGTACCCCAAAAGGGTATGATTCCATAGGGGTGATAGTTGATCGTCTGACGAAGAGCGCTCATTTTCTACCGATCCGCGAGACGTATTCATCTGAGAGGTTCGCTGATATGTTCATCAAGGAAATTGTAACTCGTCATGGTGTGCCGGTGTCTATTGTGTCTGATCGTGACACTCGGTTTACATCTAAATTTTGGAAGAAATTCCACGACGCTATGGGGACGAGGTTACATATTAGCACGGCTTATCATCCCCAGACTGATGGTCAGTCAGAAAGGACCATTCATACACTGGAAGACAAGCTCCAGGCATGTGTGATCGATTTTGGTGGAAGTTGGGATGACCACTTACCGTTAGCCGAATTCTCATACAACAACAGCTATTATGCCAGTATTGGTATGCCACCATATGAGATGCTATACGGTAGGAGATGCAGAACACCCGTTTGTTGGGGTGACATTGGTCAGAAGGAATTGGGGAGCGTCGAGGTAATCGAGGCTACGACAGGGAAGCTTGAAAAGATTAAGGCCTTCACGAAGGCAGCCAAAGATAGACAGAAGTCGTATGCCGATAAGCGACGTAGGCCAATTGAGTTCCAGGTGGGTGACCGGGTTATGTTGAAGGTCTCACCCTGGAAGGGTATTATCAGATTCAGAAAGCGGGGCAAGTTGAGCCCAAGATATAGGCCCTTTCCGAATCATTGCTCGAGTAGGGGAGGTGGCCTATAGATTGGAGTTGCCAGATGAGTTAAGTGGGATTCACCCGACATTCCATGTATCTCATCTGAGAAAGTGTATAGCTGATGAAGACATGATTGTTCCATTGGAAGATATCAAAGTAGATGAACGGCTCAATTATGTGGAGCAACCAGTGGCAATCATCGACCGAAAGGAGAAAAGGCTAAGAAATAAAGTGGTTCCTCTGGTGCGTGTACAGTGGAAGCACAGGAAGGGATCCGAGTCAACGTGGGAGACTGAAGAAGAATGAGACAGCATTATCCACGTTTGTTCGACGAATAACAGGTTTCGGGGACGAAACCTATTTAAGGGGGGTGGACTTGTAACACCCGGATATTATTATTTTGAAACCGGTGGCGAAAGAAAAGAAAATAAAGTCCAAAAGTCGAGGGACCAAACTCGCCAACGAAGAAAAGTTAGGAAAATGTGGTGATATATGTAGGGAGAGGGCAGCCCACTCTCCCCACACTCACATTTCAGCTCACAAAGAGAAGAATAGAGAGAAAGAAGGGAAAAAGAGAAAAAGTGTTGGTTCGGGTCGGTTCGGGTCGCCAAAATCGTCGTGAAGCAAGCCGAATCGAAGCTCTTGTCGTTGTGCTCGTTTAGGTGAGTTCTAGGACCCCTCTTTTACATGTTTTTGAATGATTTTGGGGCTGGGACACATCTAAAAACCCCCCTTTTTCGCTTTTTTTTGTGGTGAAAACCCGTATGTATGCGTGTATGTATGTGTAGGACCTGTTTAGAGCTTGATTTCTTGCTTGGTTGTGCTTGAATAATGTTATGGTTTGCATCCCTAAGGTTTAGGATGGTCGATTTAGGCTTAAAATGGGTTTAGATGAGTTTGGAGGCCGAAAACCCTCGGCTGCAGTCGGGTTGAACTGCATTCTTCATCAGTTAGGGCTAGGCAACCGACTGGAGGCCGAATGGAGGCCATACGGCCGATTAGGGTGCGATTGGGGTCCATTCGCACGATTGGGGTTCATTCGCACGATTGAAGGGCCAGTCGTATGGGGGTCATGCGACTGAAGGTCCATTCGCACGACTGAAGGTCCAGTCGCATAGGTGTTCATCCGCATTGTCCATTCGCACGACTGGATGTTCATTCGCATAGGTGCTCATCCGTATTAGTTCATTCGCATGATGTTCAGTCGCATGGAGGCAATGCGACTGAATGGTGTCCATACGCCCAAATAGGGCTGTTGAACCGAGGAAGGTGTAGATTGACTTCTAACTCTCGGGGGAAAGTGCAGATGTAAGTTTTGATGTAAAGGTTCCTATAAGAGTTTTAAGATGACGATCGAGGTCTTAGTAAGCATGTTGGGCATGATGACGATGATGATGTTGCATGTTTAGGCTTGTTATGTATGTATGATGTTGCCCTGTATGATGTGATGTTGATGCATGTTAATGTTCCTTAATATGATGTTTACTATCTTCCTATGGCTTTACCTATTATGATGAATGAACGAAGTATTATGTAACGTAAAGTGAAAGATAAAGAAAGAGGGACATGATGAATGAATGCATGTATTCAGCCCGGTAGCTACGACTAACCGGGGTGTAGCACATGGTATTGGTATGGATGATGTCCGATGCGCAAGTAAGGTAATGAAAGAACGAATGAATGGATGAAGAAGATAATAATGATATTATCTATGTGTACGTATGATGTGTGATCATGTAAAAGTAACAAACGGTTCTATATGAAAGTAAAGTATGTTTTATTTATAAACTAGAACTCACTCAGCAACGCTGACTTTGATGTGTTTCCAGTTGGCAGGTAATGTTTGCTGAGGATGGCACGGGCGACTACTCAGCTCTTTTGGGATGGCATTCTTTTGATTAATGTTTTTGCATTGTAATGCGAACAAACTATTTTTGTAACGAATGTTGTATTAGTTTGCAAAAGCATTTACCTGGAAATGAAAGTGTGTTTTAGTTTTCCGCTGCAATTTATTAAATACTAATGTAATTATATGTTTTATGTGCGATGAGAACCCAACTGTAAGCGTCCCGAGAACGGGGCCTTACAACTAGTTGACTAAGGGTACACACAAGAAGAAGGACTTCACTACATAGATATCTTTGCTCATGTAGGAAGACTTGAAGGTCAGAGGACTCCTCAGTAAAATGGTGTTAGTAAGAGGAGAAATAGGATGCTAATTGAACCTGCAAGAACTATGTTGTCTGACTCTGTACTGTCCATCAGCTTCGAGGCAGAAGTAGTGAACACCACTTGTTATGTGCAAAACAAAGTTTTAGTGGTTAAGACACATGGCAATACTTCTTATGAATTTTGGAACAAGAGGAAACTTTTAATTGGTTTTTGAGGTCATTCGGATGTCCTTGCACGATGTTGAATACTAAAGATCAAATTGCGAAGTTTGATTAAAATCATATGATGAACACTTTATTGGATACTCTTCCTAATCCAAGGCTTATAGAGTATACGATCTTAGAACTAGAGTAGGAGTCGGCCATTGTGACTTTCAATGTGAAGGTTCCGGTCATGATTGGCTATTTGATCTTGATCTAGTTACACATTGTTTTAACAAATCTTATGAGCATGTTTCAGGATCTACATATATACTATCAGTAGGTGACCCTGACCCATGATTTGAGCTAGGAAGACCATCAAGTTACACTACTTCAGCTGCAGTTGTACCAAACCCTGCAAATAGAGTTCCTATTAACATAACAATATTGACACATCTAGGGTGCCTTCAAATTCTAGCTTAGAGGCACAAAACTCAAATGAAGGAGCTTAAAATGTTGGAGATCATTATGGTGGTAAAAGTGATGAAAAATTTCTTGATGCTCATAACCACTCCATTGAAGACAACATAAATGCTCTCACACACTCATTGGATAAAGTTTCTTTTGATAAGTGCGTTGATGTGGTGGGTTAATCACAATTGCCAGATCTAAATCTATCTAATTTAGATCTTTCCTAACAACTTGTTGTGATCCCTTAACTAAGGATCCACAAGTCTCATCCCACCACAAACATTTTTGGAGATGTTGACACACTGGTGAGAATAAAAGGACAAACCCATGACATAAATGTTTATCTTAAATCTTGTTTCTTATCCTATACAGAGCTAAAGAAAGTTGGTGGGACTTTAAAGGATGGAAGTTGGGTTGAGCTATGCAAGAGGAGTTGCTTCAATTCAAAAGGAAAATGGTTTGGAACGTATGTCCTCTTCCACTAACGAAGACTACCATTTTAACCAAATGGGTGTTTAGGAATAACAAAGATGATAGAGGACTTGTCATTAAGAATAAGGCAAGACTAGCTGTCAAAGGATACACACAAGAAAAAGTAATTGACTACACAGATTCTTTGCTCATGTAGAAAGACTTGAAGCTGTCAAAATATTATTAGCTTTTGCAGCATCCAAGGATTTTGAGGTGTGATTGATGACGAGGTGTATGTTAAACAACCACCTGGCTTTGAAGACACTAATCATCCTTATTATGGTTGTAGGTTTGATAAAGCTCTATATGGGCTTCACCAAGCTCTAAGAAAGTGGTATGAGACTCCATCTTAGTATCTTTGTCAAGATGTTATGATAAAGATCTATATCTTTGTCAACATGGCTACATGAAATGACTTAATGCTAGTTAAAATATATGTAGATGACATTGTCTTTGGGAAAACTAATCCAAAACTCTACATAGAATTTTAGAAGCTGATAAAGGATAGATTTGAAATGAGTGCCATGGGGGAACTCAATTTTCTTTATAGGAATTCAAGTGAAGTAAGTTGATAGTGGCATCTTCATATGTTAGTCAAAGTATATACAAGACATACTTACAAGATTTAAGATGAATGATTGTAAGGTTCCTAACACACCTATAGCCGCAAATCACTCCCTTTGACCTGATCTTGAGGGGGATTGTGTGGATGGACTTGTATACAGGGCTATGGTTGGGTCTCTTATGTACCTTACTTGTAGCAAACCTAGTATTATGTTTGCCACATTTATTTGCGCATGATTTAAGTGAACCCCAAGATGTCACACCTAGTTACTGTTAAACTCATTCTAAGATATCTCAAAGGTGATCAAACAGTTGCCCTTTGGTATCCAAAGAATTTTGATATCAATGTGTATGCATATACATATAGTGACTATAGTGGTTGCAACATGACTACAAAGTCTACATCAAGGGGGTGTTAATTCCTTGGTGTAAGAATAGTTTCTTGGCAATGCAAGAAACAATCCTGAGTGTCTGCGTTAACTGTTGAAGCTAAATACATTGTTGTTGAAAGCTACTATACTTAAGTGCTTTGGATTCAAAATCAGATGCTAGACTATGGATTTATCTGCAATGAGACTCCCATCCACATAGACAACAACAGTGCTCTCTCGTGCTCTCTCTATTATAGAGAATTTTGTGCAACACTCAAGGACAAAACATATCATTATCATGTCTTATTTTATTGTAGATAATTTGAGAAGAGATTAATCAACCTTGTCAAAGTTATCACAAATGAACAATATACTTGATTAGCAGATACTTAAGTATCTTGTATTAGCTATTAGGATGATTAAACTTAGAGTAGTTTTTCTTATAAATAAATCATATTATTTTTAAAACTTGTGTATCCAAAGTTGTTTATTTTAACATCTTCATAACCCCTTGTTTACTGTAGAAGAAAAATATTTTTAAAAGACATTCGTTAGATCTTTGAAATTTTTTTGATCAATTTGTTCTTTGAAATATATGTATTTACCTTCGTTAGAAACATATGTCTTCAAAAACAAATAAATACTTCAGTAGATTTACCTTCAGAAGAAATTATCAAAATATTTTCTGAAGCTTAAATTTCTCTTGAGTACTTGCATGATTTTGATGATCAACTTTTTTTCGAAAGCAATTTGGTCTTGGATGTTTTATTCTTCTTAGAATACAATTCTCCAAGTATTAATTACTTCCGAAGCAAATTTTTCTAAAATCTTTGGAATATCTTTCGAAGTCATTTTGGGTTCGGAACCTTTTCATCAAAACTTCTGAAGTAAAATTACCTTTGGAAGATTTTAGACTTTCAAGAAAACAACCTTTTTCGGCACATTTTCTAAGGTGGTACCGACATCCGCATTGAAAAGTTTATCTCTTTTATTAACTTTGTCTTAAATCTATTTCATATAAATATACCTAATGGTTCCCTTTCTTTTACTCTCTTCTCATCCAAACTATTCTAAAACTAAAATTCACCCTCAAACCGCCTTGATTCTTATATTCCTTCACTACTATGTTTTGTCAAATAGCCAATCTTAACCGTAGAAACAACCTAGATTTTTCCATGCAACTCCACAAGAAACACAATCAGGTTGCTCTGTTGGACTCTAAGAAAGATCTATTTTTCTCAAAGGTCTGTTGGTTTATTTGTTTGTCTAACTATTTCACCTCCCTTACCATTGATCCTCCTATCTATGAGGAACAGCTTTTGGAAATTTGGAAGACCTACCAAGAGGTCATTATGGATGGGGAACGGGATTGTCTTCCATAATGCAGGGGAGGTCAATCTTCATCACCCCAACCATCATCAACACCCATCTTCAGCTCGATGATAAAAAGCTGAGTTGTCTTTCCTAAAGGAAGCTAAAAATCATGCCATTCTATAGATAGGATATGAGGGGGATTACTTTGTAAAGACCTTGAGGAAAGGGAAGATCTTATCCCAATGGAAGTACCTACTTCATGTCATCATCCACATCTTATCCAACATGCATGGGGAGTGGGATCAAATTCATGACGATCTCTTCTTTATAGTACATGGAAAGGTCCAGGGATCACATTCAGGTACTCATAATTTGTTTATATAAATCTACATGTAGATTTGGACTCCTTAGAGTATTATATGTTCCTTAGATATGTTTAACACATTCTCAACTGTGAACTGGGCTTATAGTTTACAAAAACATGTAATGTTCTTAAATTGGAACTAATGAAGCCTTGCATATTTAAGATGGTGGAAAAGCTAACTGTTTTCTTCTCTAGGGTGGAAATAATCCTTGTCCTAAAAATGGTAGAGCTCATTGCTCAAGGTGATAACCTAGCAACATAACCTAGTGTTGAACCCACACCTTGTACTTCTTAGCCTCCTAGACAACCACAAATCCTCCTCACCTACCAAAGAAAATACAAACGAATCCTTGGTCTAGCTATTGAGCTTGTGTAGGCACCCATATCATCATCTATACAGGAAGAAGTTGACACTAGAGTTCGCACTTCTCCTTAGGAGCAAACCACTCCCATTATAACTACAATCAATGTTGAGATTCCTCATCTTCAGGCTGCTGCGCTCACTACCCAAGTAGCCTTAAGCCTTCATCAAACTCTCAAAACTCTAGTGAACAACCTTCCAGAGAAAGCTACCATCCCAAGCCTCTTGATCTAAACCAACCCACTCCCAACCTAGAATTCTATGATTATGAAGACATGTTATTCAATGAGTACCATGAGTCTCTGTACTCCTCCCCTACTCAAAAAGAGATGAGTGCTCCTGCCTCTCCCATGTTTAGCCCACATCATTCACCAATCACTGAAGTGGATCTCCCAAAACTTGTTTAGGAGGTCCATATGGAAGAGTGTAAGGATTAAATGTAAAGGCTGATGCAACTCAGACACTCAAAGTATCCTGCATGCATGCATAAGTGTATAGAAGAAGAATGCTTCGGAAGTTTCACACAAGAAACAAAAATATTCTAAGTGAGAAATCTTATGAAGCTAAGACCAATATCTTCCAATGCCAAAAATGAAGTCTTCCGAAGTTTCACTTGTAGACAGATTTCTTTTGAAGACTTTTAGTATACATGCTTTATCTGATGTACATTACATAAAGTTGGACTCCATTTCCACTACAACTCTGTAAAGTCACGAACTTACATAATTTAGTGAAAAGGTCCATGCTTTTAATAACTATACATTAAGGTCGTGAGTCTATAACTTTCTACTTCATTTACTTTATCCTTTATTGTAATATATTAGGATGTGAGCTATGGTATGTCATAGTCACTAGTCAAAAGGCAATCTCCCTTTTGACTCTATAATTGATTTTGTTTGTGTCTAGTCAATTGTATCCGGCTGGCCTTCAAAGTATGGCCGGCTATAGGATGCAGTATATGAATCTCAATTACTTGTAACTTTTTAGTATGCTTTGTAACATTTGTAAGAGAACTTGAGAAGACAATATATTGCAATCTTACTAGAGGTTAACAAGTTTTACTGTTTGATCATTGAAGTTTTCTTAGCAACTCCCCTCATTGTGTTGTTGTGTTGTAAGTGCATACCCTTAACCGGTCCTACATTTTGTATCATAGCATTCCAGGCTCTTGATATAAGATTTCACCATCTTAAGATCCCTCACACACACACACAAAATACTTAACTTATCAAATCGTAGCCATTTCCAAATCTAATATGGAAACTGGAACCATGAAAAATTCCCCACTAATCACTCTTGATGACTTTGACACCTGGTTTCAAATAATGGAAGGTTCCATCAGGTCTCTAGATTCAAGAATGTGGGAGTCTGTTAAAAATAGACCTTACATACCAAGCACCCCTTCTGAAACTGGTGGTGGTATGATCCCCAGGATGTGGCTGACTACTCAGATGAAGATAGAAAGAGAGTAAAGATTGACTAGAAGGCCATGACAACCCTTCAGACTACTCTTGCAAACTCTGTGTATAGAGGTTTCAAGAAATGTAAAACAGCTAAGCATCTGTGGGATGCATTGAAACTAATGTATGAGCGTTCCTCTAAAGCAAAGGAGAACGATAAGGATCTCCTGAAGCAGCAATTTGAAAATTTCACCTTTAAAGCATGTGAAACCATGACTCGGTAATATTTCAGGTGTGTTGAGATTATGGATGCCCTAATGGATGGAGGAGTTGCTCTTGAAAAGAGAGACATTGTAAGCAAGTTCATGTCCTCACTTCCTAGGCAGTGGACACACTACAATGTGGTTATCAAAAGAACTGAGAACCTAAAAACTCTCAGTCTCATAGAGTTGTATGGCATTCTTAGTTGCTACCAGATGGAGATAAACATGCAAGGTTCACCTGGAAACTCCAACAATAAAATGGGTTTAGCCCTTCAAATTTTTTAAAAGGATAGCATAGAACCCTAACATCATCTCATATGCTACCCTCGCAACTCACAAAAGGGTCCTCTCATCACCTTCTCTCAGACATCAAGGGAGAACTACACTCAAGAAAGCCCATTCCAGGAGACAAACTCTTCTCAAGCCTTTGTGTCCTTTGATGAAAGTTGTGCCAGCTTTCTTTTCACCATGGAAGAGCTAGACTGTATCCATCCGGACGATCTAGACTATATGGAGATAGTCCAACAAATGCTCTTCTCACTCACAGAGCCAAGAAGTTCTACAAGCAGACTAGAAGGAAGTTCCTTAGCAATGCAACTAGTGCAAAGTTTGGACTGGATAAAACCAAGGTCAAGTGTTACAACTGTAAATTGATGGGCCACTTTGCCCGGGAGTGTAAAGCGCCAAGAATAAATGGTGGCCAAGCACAATCCAGACCAAACTACACTGAAAAAAGCAATCCAGAATGAGAAGCCAAAGCAGCACACTGCAGATGCTATTAAAGAAGGAGGCTTTGGTTGGAGCTTTCACGTGGAAGATGCTTCCCCAAACCAAGCACTGATGGCAGATCATGATGAAGCCAATGTATTGGAACATCTCTATACCCCTAAATGCATTGCTAATGTTAATAGATACAGGTCCTACAACTTAGAAATGAGATATGATCTTGAGTCCTTAAATATCCTAAAAACTTATTTTACAAAGACTGAAAGTGATTATAAACTAAAGATAGAGGACTTAGAGAAATTATTTCAGTTCTAAAACATGAGCATACAAATTATAGGACTCAGATCAAGGATCTCATAACTAAGCTGACTAAGTGCCAAGCTGAGCTTGTGATCAGCAAAGCCGGGGCAGAAAAGTGTGTTCTTGAAGAAAAGACCTTTAAGAACATGATATCCCCATCCCTGCACAATAAGGTGTGCTATCAAAACAAGCAGGGACTGGGATCTAATGAGATAGCTCCTCCACACACAATCTTGTCTATAGATCACCCAGGTGTGGAACTTAAGAAGAAGAGTTTCCTCTCATACACTCCTTAAATGAAGAGGTGAAGAAGTAATAGTGAAGAACTCCTATGAGAAGAGTGAAGAGGTGGATTCTAAGAAGGGCCACTATCCTTCTGAGGAGAAGAAGAAGACTGTGAAAACCAAGTCTATGAGGAAGAACTTGATCAGAAAGAGCAAGAGAAAAGCTAGGAAAGCTCAAGAGATCAAGCCTACTTTTGACTCTAAGCAGAAACAAGTTTTTATCTCTGCATGTTTTGAAGTAGTGAAGACTGAAGACATTAACCTAAACTCTACTGCCAAGAGTTCTTATTCATGTTCCAATCATCTTAGCACCAAGAAGAAGGCTGGTCTGTTGTGTACCACTACTACCCAGCCTGGACCATCCAACTCTAAGAACAGTTCTTAGCGCAAAAGGACTGTCTCAGCATCTGGAAAGATGTAGGTGAGAAGGAATGTGATCACAATTAGTCTTGTTCTCAGTAGAAGGCTCTTGGGAAGAGAAAATGGAATGTCTCATATGTGAAAGTACTTCTCATCTTGCTAAGGATTATCCATATAATCCAAGAGGTGCTTTTCATATGACCAGAAAAAAGACTTCCAAGTGTTCCAAGAAGATTCTAGCTTCAGAAGGAAAATATGTTCCTTTGGAAGCTCCAATTTGAAGAAGAAAGCAAGTGGAAAATTGCGTTCGAAGAAAATTGATCTCGGAAGAAAGGAATACTTCCGAAGCACTGAAGTCTGCTGTAGTGTTTGCAGAATCTTCCGAAGATCCAATCATCAAAACTTCCGAAGTCTCAAAAGCTTCCGTAGTGCTGAAGGTCAAGTCCAAACTTCCAAAGGTGGTGTGGAAGTCGAAGAAAGACCAAGTGACTGAAAGTTTCCCATCAACAACAGCTCAGGATCCTCAAAGCACAACTATAGGATCTATTACTCTCGCATTACCTTCTACTTATTCTAGTGAGCCCAAGACAAGTAAGGCTTGGGTTTCCAAATGCAACTAATCATTTTCTTTGTGAAGGAATAGCTCAAGACAAACAAGAATGTCTGGATTATTGACAATGGCTGTTCTAGGTACATGACATGCAATATGTCACTACTCCAGAACTTTGAAAGGATTGATGGAGGACTAGTTGCTTTTGGATGAGATGAAGGTGGTTACATGTCTGGAAGGGCCAAGGTCACAAATGGTAAGCTCAACATTGAAAAGGTAAACTTTGTCAAGGAGCTTGGGTACAATCTTTTAAGTGTATCCCAATTTTGTGATTAGAGTCATAACATGCTCTTTACTGAGCATGAGTGCATTGTTCTCGAGCCCGGGGTGGTCATTCCTCATGAGCATATTCTGCTTATAACTCCCAGGAAAGGGAACATCTACAAGATGGAGTTGCAAGAATCATCTCCCTCTTGAGAAGTTTCATGCTTTCTGTCTAAAGCCAATAGTGATTAGTCTTTCCTATGGCCTAAAAGAATTTGCCATATAAACTTTAAGAACATGAATAAACTGATTAAGAATGATTTGGTAATTGGAATGCCAAAGAAAGAGTATACAAGTGATGATCACTGAGTTGCATGCCTAAAAGGGAAGCAACATAACGTATCTCATAAGCCTAAGGAAAGAAACTCCATCACTACACCCCTACACTTGTTATATATGGATCTCTTTGGCCCCACGAGTTTAATGAGTCTACGAAAGACCTCTTATTGTTTGGTGATCACAAATGACTTTAAAAGATTCACTAGGGTTTTCTTGCTTAGAACTAAGGATGACACCCCTGATATTCTAAAGAATTTCTTCCTAAAGATTGAGAATCAATCTAGTCACAAGGTCAAAATCATAAGATGTGATCAAGGAACTAAATTCAAGAACCAAATCATTGATACATTTCGTGATGAAAAGAGTATTACAGTTCTCCCAGGACTCCTCAGCAAAATGGTGTTGCTGGGAGGAGAAACAACACAGTGATCGAAGCTAGAATAACCATGTTGTCTGACTCTAAGTTGCCCATCACCTTCTGGGTAGAGGCAGTCAACCCTGCCTGCTACGTGCAGAACGGAGTTTTAGTGGTTAAGACTCATCGCAAGACTCCTTATGAACTTCGGCACAAGTGGAAACCTTTCATTGGTTTTCTCAGGTCATTTGGATGTCCTAGAACCATCTTGAATACCCAAGATCAAATAGCCAAATTTGCTGAGAAATCAGATGATGGACAATTTATTGGATACTCTTCCAAGCTAAGTCTTGTAGAGTATACAATCTCAGAACTAGAATTGTTGAGGAGTCAGCCAATGTGACTTTCAATGAACACACACCCTGTGTGGTTGGTTCTGGTCCTGATTGGTTGTTTGATATTGATTTAGTTAACAATTGTTTTAATAAATCTTGTGAGACTATTTCAAGATCTACAAAAATCTTACCTACAAGTAAACCTGACCCAACATTTGAATTAAGAAGACCTTCATGTAACACTTCTTCAGCTCTAGTTGTAACTATCTTTGCAAATGAAGTCACTATGAGCACCACAATGACAAATTCAGCTGGTTCATCTAGGATGCCTTCAAATTCTAGCTCAGAGGCTCTACAAGCAGATAAAGATACTTTAAATGTTGAAGAAAATGATGGAGGTGGTGATAGTGATTAGGAATTTCTTGATGCTGATAACCACTCCATAGATGTCAACATCAATGATGGCACACACTGATTAGATTGAGTTTCTGTTGATAAGTGTGCTGATGTGGTGGGAGAAACATCAATGCCAGATCCAAATTTCTCTAATTTGGATCTCTCTTAACAACTTGTTGTGACCCCTCAGCTAAGGATCAACCAGTCTGTAAGGCCCCGTCCCCGGGACACTTACAGCTGGCCAATCATTGCTCATAAAACATGTAATTACATTTATATTTCACAAAACTCACAGCGAAACGTCAAAACAACTTTTCATTTCACTAAACATCAAACATACATCAAAACATGCCCATCATGATATCTATGACCACAAAAGTCAGCTTACATGAGCCCCGGGAACATTCCATGTCAAATCCTAAATCTCACTTTTCCCCGGAAAGTCAAACTATTCTTAGTGTTCATCTGCATTTGCCTTTTGTTCATCGGCATTTGTTACAGTTCATCCGCATTTGTTAGAGCTCATCCGCATTTGCAATAGTACATTGGCATTCCCTTTCCTTCATCCGCATTTCTTTTACTTCATCTGCATTTCGCACTACTCATCCGCATTTCCCACTACTCATCCGCATTTCTCCTACTTAGTGGAAAATGTCCTTCCGCATTGACTATTCATCCACATTGAGTTCCTATGTTCATCCGTATTGACTTCCTATGTTCATCCGCATTGACTTTCTATGTTCATCTGTATTGACTTTCTATGTTCATCCGCATTGACTTTCTATGTTCATCCGTATTGACTTTCTATGTTCATCCGCGTTGACTTTCCTTTGCAATTTATGCTCATCCACATTGACTTTCTATATTCATCCGCATTTCTTTTACATACTTAAGCAAATGCTAAAACTTAAATATACGAGCTCTAAACATCGGATCTTAGTTCCCGAGCACCATCTATCATGTTCTAATCTTAAGTCTTACCATCTAAGCCTTAGAAACACCATCATACATCATCAAGCATGAACATAACCACATATCACATCATAAATTCAACATACACACATCAAACATTCGGGTCTGAAACCCAGTTTAATGAAAACATACAATCATGTATATCCAGCCCCAAAATCAGTTAAAAACCAGTAAAAGAGGGGTTCTAGAACTCACCTTAGCAGCTTTTGAGTATGGCTTCTTCCAAACTCGTTTGCAATTGACTTCAAGCACCTAGAAACCCACTAAAAACATACCTGAACACATACAAACACACATAAGCACAACCTGAGCACATAACCAGTTAAGAACACCATAAAAACATGAATTATTACCTTGAATTCACACTTTTCTTCTTGTTTCTCTTCAAAACTAAGAGTTCTCTGTTTCCTGTTACTCTCTCTCTAAAAATTTGAATATTTTGTCATGTGTGTGACATATGGGCAGCCATACCACCTTTTACACCCACTTTTCAAACATTTTGGCCTTTTTGTCACTTTTAACCCCTAGACTTGGGTTTTATTTCTTTTCCTTCTTTTTCTTCACTTTATGCTTTCTTTCTTTCTTTACAAATAACTGGGTGTTACAAGTCCACCTCGTTATATAGGTTTCGTCCCCGAAACCTATTATTCCTCAAACAGTCATGGGTAATGCTGTCTCATCTCCTCTTCAGTTTCCCATGTAGACTCGGATCCTTTCATGTGCTTCCACTGTACACACAGAAAGGGAACCACTTTATTCCTCAGGCTCTTCTCTTTTCGATCGATGATTGCCACTGGTTGCTCCACATAATCAGTTGTTAATCTACTTTGATATCCTCCGGTGGGACAATCATATCCTCATCCGCTAGGCACTTCCTCAAATGAGATATATGGAAAGTAGGGTGAATTCCACTTAACTCATCTGGTAATTCTAGTCTATAGGCCACCTCTCCTACTCGAGCAATGATTCGGAATGGCCCTAAATACCTTTGGGCTCAACATGTCCCTCTTTCTGAATCGGATGATACCCTTCCAAGGTGAGACCTTCAACATAACCCGGTCACCCAGCTTATACTCAATCGGTCTGCGTCGTTTATCAGCATACGACTTCTGTCTATCTTTGGTTGCCTTCATGAAGGCTTTGATCTTTTCGAGTTTCTCAGTCGTAGCCTCAATTACCTTGATGCTCCCAAATTCATTCTGACCAATATCACCCCAGCACACTGGTGTGTTGCATCTCCTACCATATAGCATCTCATAAGTTGGCATACCAAGGCTTGCATGAGAACTATTTTTATATGAGAACTCAGCTAATGGTAAGTGGTCATCCCTACTTCCTCTGATATCTATAACACATGCCCGAAGCATGTCCTCTAATGTCTAAATGGTCCTCTCTAACTGACCATTAGTTTGGGGATGATAGGTCGGCTGATGTGTAACCTCGTCCCCATAGCATCGTGGAATTTCTTTCCAAATTTAGATGTAAACCGGGTGTCACGATCCGAGACAATAGACACCAGCACACCATGACGAGCTACAATCTCCTTAATTTAAAGATCAACCAACATCTTGGAATCATACCATTTCTGGGTATGCGGCAACTTCGTAATGAAATCCATGGTGATATGCTCCCACTTCCATTCCGGTATATCCAAAGGTTGGATCTTCCCATACGGCTTTTGGTGCTTGGCTTCACCTGTAGACAAGTGAGGCATTTACTAACATACTCCACCACATCACGTTTCATACCCGACCACCAATAATCTTTCTTCTTGTCTTGATTCATCTTTATGGAACCGAGATGAATAGATTATCGAGTCTTATGAGCTTCATCCAAAATCTTCACCCGTAGATCCCCAAAATGAGGAATCCATATCCTCCCGAATCGAGTTCTAACACTAACCGTGTTCTCTCCCAATTCCACAACCAGACCTCTCATTCTTTCAGAGTTAAGGTGATCTTCTTTCAGTGCCTCCTTTTGAAACTCTTTAACTTGCTTCATCACATCAGAGGTCATGATTATCTGGTAAGCTTTTACCCAAATCGGCTCGGGCCCTTCTTTTCGACTAAGGGCATCCGCCACCACGTTGGCTTTGCCCGGATAGTAATGGATCTCGCAATCATAATCTTTTATAAGCTCCAACCATCTCCTCTGCCTCATGTCTAAATCATTCTGCTCAAAGTACTTCAAGCTCTTGTGGTTGGTGAATATGGTGCACTTCGTCCCATACCAATAGTGCCTCCAAATCTTTAGCGCAAAGACCACGACTGCTAGCTCCAAGTCATAAGTAGGATAATTAACCTTATGAACCTTCAATTGTCGGGATACATAGGCTATAACCTTCCCCCTATACATTAGCACACACCCTAACCCCGAGGAAGCATCGGAATAAACCACCATATCTTCACTTCCATCGGTTAATGACAGAACAGGAGCTTGAGCCAATCTCGCTTTCAATTATCCGAATGCCTCCTCTTGAGTTTGACCCCATACAAACTTCACATCTTTCCGGGTCAACTTAGTTAGTGGAGAATCGATCTTAGAAAAGTCTTGCATGAACCTTCTGTAGTAGCCCGCCAAACTCAAGAAACTATGAATCTCGAATGGCGTCTTTCGAGACTTCCATTGCATCACCGCCTCCACCTTTGCCGGGTACACCATAATCCCCACGGGATTAACCACATGACCCAAGAATTGAACCTCGCGTAACCAAAATGCGCACTTGGAGAACTTAGCATACAACATCTCCCTTCTCAACGTCTCCAAAACCTCCCGAATGTGGCCGGCATGCTCAATCTTGCTCTTCGAATAAATCAGAATATCATCAATAAACACAATCACTAATTATCCAACATTGGCCGACACACTAGATTCATTAGATCCATAAAAGCAGCTGGCCCATTGGTTAACCCAAAAGACATGACAAGAAACTCATAATGACCATAACACGTGCGAAAAGCTGTTTTAGGGACATCCTGCTCTTTCACCTTCAGCTGATAGTAAGCAGATCGAAGATCTATTCTTGAAAACCAACTGGCACTTTGAAGCTAATTAAACAAATTATCGATTCTCGGTAAGGGATATCGATTCTTTATCGTCAACTTATTCAGCTCATGGTAGTCAATACACATCCTCATACTACCGTCTTTCTTCTTCACGAATAAGACCGGAGCACCCCAAGGAGAGATACTCAGTTTAATAAACCCTTTATAGCAGCTCTTGCAACTGCTCCATCAACTCTTTCATCTCAGTCAGAGCCAAACGATACAGTGCCTTGGCAATAGGTTGGGCACCCGGTATCAAGTCAATCTGGAATTCTATCTCTCGATCAGGTGGCACTCGAGGTAAGTCATCTGGGAACACGTCTGGAAAGTCACACACAACCGGAGCATCAGACAGTTGTGGTGTTAGTGTTTCCACATCTTTCACATATGCCAAGTAGGCGCTACAACCATGCCTCATGCACTTTCCCGCCACTGCCATTGAGATTACCTTCAGAATCGTCGTGACCTGATCACCATAAACGGTTACCAAACTCTTGTCAGGCGCTGTCAAACGAATCATCTTCTTGCGACACACAATGTTCGCTTCGTAGTCCGCTGACCAATCCATCCCAAGAACCATATTGAAACCACCTAAGGTCATCACAAACGGTGTAACCGGAAACTTCGACCTTCCAATTCCACATCACATCCTTCTGTCACTTCAGAAATCCTTGTAGACTTACCTATGAAAGTTTCTAATCAAAGGGTGCATCTACATTCTTACTACTAACAGGCCGTTTAGCACAGAAAGCAGCAGAGATAAAACTTTTACTAGCACCAGAATCGAATAACACAGAGGCTAAAGTTTGGTTTACTAGAAAAGTACCTAACACCAAATCAGGGTCCATCCTAGCCTCCTCATGTGTCATTGTGAATGCTCTAGCGCTCGCCTTTGGTCCTTCAGCTCCGTTGTTTTTTGCCCCAGAACCCTCAGCCCACGGCTTTTTACATTCCCTACTCATGTGACCACTTCCCCCACAGTTGAAACACTTCATAACCATTCAATCTCTAGCCATATGACCAGGCTTCCCGCACTTGAAGCAGATGTTTGATCCCCACTTGCATTCCCCCGAATGCTCCTTTCCGCATTTGCCACATCTCTTTGACCCCGTACCAGTTGTGCCACACGGCGGTCATCCATCTGTGCCTTCTTGTTACCCGTCGGGGCACCACCCCGACCAAGCCTCTTCCAATTCCAATTTCTGTTGCCACCGCCCTTCTTGCTCACCTCAACCACCACCACCTCTTGTTTGTCATACAACCTTCCTGCCAGGTCAACTGCCGACCTAAACGTGCTCGGTTGGGCAGCAATCATGTGCCTATGGATAACTTCGGTCACCACTGACGGTAAGATTGTCTGCATGACCTCATCGACTTCTTCCACAACATCCTCCTTCACCGAGGCCCTCAGATTGGCACTCTCATCACCGCCCTCCGGATGAGGGGTCACCGGTTCTTCATGAACCACCTTCTCGGCCCTAGGCCTTCCTCTTGTAACCTGTGGTTCCACACCATGACCCCCACCACGTGAAGCTTTACATGATCTACCACCGGCCATCCTCACACACACGCTGAAAGATTCAAACACCAACACCTTCATTCAAGGGAACAACTCAGTTTATGTCAGGTATAGTAAGTCCCTAATTATAGTGCCTAGTTGTGATTAGCCAGTTACTTTACTCTTCATATCCCAGCATTACCTATCCTGACTACATCAGTATCTAATTCTACCGGCAACACATAATCACATAACATGCGAAGGTAATACTAGTTAATCATTAAGAAATACTTGATGGCACGCAGCTACTCGGACTGGCATCCCTTCCCTTTTCATCCCAATTTTAGTTTAAGTTATGGTTTATTTTGAAAATTTACCCTTTTCACTTAAACTTTGGTTGCCCCGTCCCCAGGACGCTTACATTTATATTTTCATAAAACATCGTAGCAGAACGTCAAAACAACTTTTCATTTCACTAAGAATGCCTTTGCAAATTAATGCAAACATCCATTACACATTTTCATTTGCTCGCATTAAAATGCAAAAACATTAACAAAATAATGTCATCTAAAATGCCAAGTAGCTGCCCCGCGCCATCCTTAGCAATGCTCCCTGGCCAACTGGAAAATACATAAAACGTCAGCGTTGCTCAGTGAGTTCTAGTTTTATAATAAAACATACTTTAAATTCATTAAAACCAATCTTTACTTTTGCATGTGATCACACATCATACGTACACATAGATAATATCTTAATTATCTTCATCATCATTCATTTCGTACTTTTATTATCTTTCATTTTCATCTAGGTCCTATCATGTGCTTAACCCCCCTCTAGAGCACCAAGCAATTCATCTGGGGTTTAGCGACACTGACCCCATACATCTAATGAATCACAAAGATTGAACCCCTGTGTGCATCCTCATAGGGTATTTAACCCGCACATAGTTGAGCTGACAACCCCTCATTGGGTGTGAACCTCCATACATATGCTTGATCACACGGATCAAGCCCTAATGTGCATCCATATGGGGTAGCAAACCCGCACAAGGTTAAGCTAACACTCCTTATTGAGTGTGAACCTCCATACATTTGCTTGCAAGAGTTTCTTACGTTCGTTCAATCATTAATGCATGCATTCTTTCATTTCGTTCCTCTTTTCGTTATCATTCAACGTAAAGCCATAGGAAAATAAACATACATAATAAGGAACATCATCATACACAGTCAACATCGTCATATTAGGCGTCATGCAACATAACATACATCATACATACCATCATGCATAAGCATCAAACATACATCAAAACATGCCTATCATGATCTCTATGACCTTAGAAGTCAGCTTGCATGAGCCCCCGGGAACATTCCAAGTCAAATCCTAAATCTCACTTTTCCCCACAAAGTCAAACTATTCTAAGTGTTCATTTGCATTTTCCTTTTGTTCATCCGCATTTGTTACAGGTCACCTACTCATTTGCATTTTCCTTTTGTTCATCCGCATTTTCCTTTTGCTCATCCGCATTTGCTATAGTAGATCCACATTCCCTTTCCTTCATCCGCATTTCTTTTACTTCATCCTCATTTCTCCCTACTCATCCGCTTTTCCCACTACTCATTTGCATTTCTCCTACTTAGTGGAAAATGTCCATCCGCATTGATTGTTCATTCTCATTGACTTCCTATGTTAATCCGCATTGACTTTCTATGTTCATCTGCATTGACTTTCTATGTTCATCCGTATTAACTATCCATGTTCATCCGCATTGACTTTCTATGTTCATCCGCATTGACTTTCCTTGTCAATTAATGCTCATCTGCATTGACTTTCTATGTTCATCCGCATTTCTTCTGCATACTTAGGCAGATGCAAAAACTTAAACATATGAGCTCTAAACATCGGATCTCAGTTCCCAAGCACCATCTATCATATTCTAAGCTAAAGTCTTACCATCTAAGCCTTAAAAACACCACCATACATCATCAAGCATGAACATAACCACATATCACATCATAAATTCAACATAAAGACACTCAAACATTCGAGTCCGAAAGCCGGTTTAATGAAAACATACAGTCATGCATTTTCAGCCTCAAAATCTGTTAAAAACCAGTAAAAGAGGGGTTCGAGAACTCACCTTAGGAGCTCTTTAGTATGGCTTCTTCCAAACTCTTTTGCAATTGAGTTCAACTGCCTAGAAACCCACTAAAAACATACCCGAACACATATAAACACACATAAGCACAACCCAAGGACATAACCGGTTAAGAACGGCATAAAAACATGAATTCTTACCTTGAATTCGCACTTTTCTTCTTGTTTCTCTTCAAAACCGAGAGTTCTCTGCTTCCTTCTACTCTCCCTCTCTAAAAATCCAAAAATTTTGTGATGTGTGTGACATATGGGCGGCCATACCACCTTTTACACCCACTTTTCAAACATTATGTCCTTTTTGTCACTTTTAACCTATAAACTTGGGTTTTATTTCTTTTCCTTCTTTTTCTTCACTTTATTCTTTCTTTCTTTCTTTACAAATAACCAGGTGTTACAAAGTCTCATCCCACTACAAACATCATTGGAGATGTTGACACCGGGGTAAGAACAAGAATACAAACCTTTGAAGAAAATGTTTGTCTTCATTCTTGTTTCTTATCCCAGATAGAGCCAAAGAAAATTGATCAGGATCTGAAGGATGGAAGTTGGGTTGAAGCTATGCACGAGGAGCTGCTTCAATTTAAAAGACCGAAAGTTTGGAACCTTTGTCCTCTTCCTCATGGGAAGACTACTATTGGAACTAAATGGGTGTTTAGAAACAAGAAAAATTATAGAGGCCTTGTCATAAAAAACAAAGCTTGACTAGTTGTTCAAGGATACACACAAGAAGAAGGAAGTGACAACACTGATTTCTTTGCTCCTGTAGCAAGACTAGAAGCCGCTAGGATATTCTTGGCATTTGCTGCATCCAAGAACTTCACGGTCTATCAACTTGATATCAAGTTTGCTTTTCTCTATGGGGTGATTGATGAAGACGTGTATGTCAAACAACCACCGGCTTTTGTAGATCTTGATCAACCTGATTATGTCTGCAAGCTTGACAAAGCTCTTTATCGGCTGCATCAGGCGCCTAGGAAGTGGTATGATACTCCATCTTAGTATATCTGCAAGGATGGATACAGAAGGGGTACTATAGATGGAACTCTCTTCATCAAAGGACATTGAAGTGACTTAATGCTAGTTCATGTATATGTAGATGACAAGATATTTGGTTTAAGTAATCCAAAGTTCTGTAAAGACTTTGAAAAGAAGATGAAGGACAGATTTGAAATGAGTTCCATAGGGGAACTCTATTTCTTTCTAGGAATTCAAGTGAAGCAAGTTGAAGATGGCATCTTCACTAGCCGGTCAAAGTATGTTCTAGACATACTTAAGAGATTCAACATGACTTATTGTTAGATTGCTAAGACACCCATAGCAAGAAACCACTCCCTTGGACCTAATCTTGAAGGGGAGTGTGTGGATGAACACCTTTACAGGGCTATGATTAGGTCTCTTATCTATCTTGTAGCTAGAAGGCATGATATCATGTTTGCTACATGTATTTGTGCAAGATATCAAGCCAACCCTAAGATGTCTCACCTTAACACTATCAAAAGGATTCCAAGATACCTCAAAGGTGTTTCAACACTTGGTGTTTGGTATCCTAAGAACTCTGACTTCAATCTGTATGCTTATAAAGATAGTGATTATGGTGGTCACAACATGACTGCAAAGTCCACATCTAGGGGTTGTCAGTTTCTTGGTGGAAGGGTTGTCTCATGGCAATGCAAGAAACTATCTTGTGTCTCTACATCAACTGCTAAAGTTGAATACATTGCTTCTGCAAGCTGCTATGCTCAAGTGCTATGGATTCCGAATCAGATGCTTGACTACAGATTAAAATTCAAGGAGACTCCCTTTCACATAGACAACAACAGTGCTATCTCTATCATAGAGAATTCTGTGCAACACTCAAGGACAAAACACATCAACATCAGGTATCATTTAATTAGAGATAATATTGGAAAGGGATTAATTAAACTAGTCAAAGTCCGCACAAATGAACAATATGCTGATTTGTTTACAAAGGCTATTGATGAACAGGGATTTAAATATCTTATATAAGCTATTGGGATGATAAACTTTGAGTAGTTATTTCTTAAAACTAATTATTATTATTTCTTAAAGTCTTTGTGTCCTAAGTTGTCTAGTTCATCACTTTCATAAGCTCTAGTTTTCTTGGATGAAAACCGTTTGAAGACTTTCCTTAGATTTTTGAAAAATATTGATCCTTCGGAAGATATGTGTTTACCTTCGGAAGAAACTCATGCCTTCAAAACAAATAACTATCTAAGTAATTTACCTTTGGAAGAAATTTCTAAAATAACTATTGAAGCTTGGCATTTGTCTCAAACACTAATATGTTTTCAAGGACCATTTTCTTCCTAAGAAAATTAACTCTCGAAAGCTTTGCTCCTCTAAACAAAGCCTCCATGTTTTAATTCTCTTCCGAAGCAAATTTTCTACAACTCTTAGAAAAATCTTCCCAAGTCATTTTAGCTTCGGTAGCTTTTTAACTAAAACTTTCAAAGATAATTTACCTTCGGAAGCTTTTGACTTCAAAGAAAACTACTTTTTGAGCAAAAGCATACTACTTTTTCAGAGCTGGGACCGACATCCAGATTTCAAAATTTATCCTCTTTCATTAACTTTGTCTTAAATCCTTTTCACATCTAAACCTAACGGTTCCCCCTCTTTCTATCATCTTCTTCTTTCCTCCAAACCTAAACCCCAAATTTCTCTCTGAAATTTCTTTGGTTCATCTTTCTTTTTCTTAAGCTTTCTCAAAATGGCCAACCTTACCCAAAGAAATGAACCAAATTTCTCTATGCAGTTAAATTAGCAACACAACCAAGTTTCTCTTTTACACTATGAGAAAGATACACATTTCTCAGAGATTTGTTGTTTCTTCGCTGTATCAAACAACTTCACCTCCCTTACCATTGATCCTACACTATATGAGGGTCATCTACTCGGATTTTGGAAGACCTACCAAGAGGTCGTTATGGATAGGAAAAGGCATTGTCTGCCACAGTGCAAGGAAGAACAATCTTCATCACTCCGGCCATCATCAACATGCATCTTCAGCTAGATGATGAAGAAGGTGAGGTGTTCTTTCACAAAGAAGCTCTCAACCACTCCTTTGAGCAGATAGGCTATGAGGGAGATTTTTCTATCAAGACCTTCAGGAAAGGGAAGGTCTCACCCCAATGGAAATTGCTGCTACATGTGGTTATCCACAGCTTGTCAAACAAGCATGGTGGATAGGACCAGATTTCTGAAGATCTATCCTTCATTGTTCATGATGGTCGTGGGAGTCAAGTCCAGGTACTCTCATTTTATTTATACAAACTTGCTTGCAAACTTTGACTCCTTAGAGTACTACATGTTCCCTAGATATGTTCAATCCATTCTTAACCATGAATTGGGCTCACAGTAAAGGGGAAAAGGTAATACTCTTAATCTAGGTGAGATGAAGCCCCGTATCTTTAAAATCATGAGAAAGCCTACTATTGGCTTCTCTGGGGTAGAAATAGTCGTTGCCCAAAAATGTTAGAGCTCATTACTCAAGGTGATAACCTAGCAGCACCAGCTAGTGTTGAACCCACACCTTCTACATCCCAACCACCTCAAGAACCCCAAATCGCCCTCATCTACCAGAGAAAACACAAAAAAACCCCTACTTAGACTATTTAGTCTGTGCAGGCCCCCATATACTCATCCACATAGGAAGAAGTGGACACTGGAGCTCCCACTTCTCCTGAGGAATAGACCACTCCCATTCCATCAGTGATAAGTGATGAGGTTCCTCATGCTCAGCCTGATGAGCTCACAAGACCAAATTCCTTAAGCCTTCTCTCTGAGTCTCATCACTCAAGTGAACAACCTTAAGGGGACAACTACCATCCCTAACATTTGGACTTAAACCAACCAATTCCCAACATTGAATTCTATGCTAATGAAAATTTAGCTTTAAATGAGTCCCATGATTCTCTCTTCTTTTCCACTACTTTAAAAGAGATGAGTGCTCCTGAGTCTCCTATATCTAGCCAACATCAGTCACCCATTACTAAGGTTTGACACCTCTAAACCTATTCAGGGTGTCCATATGGAAGAGGCTCTAACTTTTGTAAGTGATTCCATCATTACGACCTAAACCATGGCAACTCAGCCCATTGACACCTCAACTAAGGCTGCTAGTAAGCAAAGGAAGTCTAGTAGCCAAGAACCTGAAGGCGGTGATGAGAGAGAGGACTATGGTCCAATCATCTCATCCCCTAATGATTGTTCTCATGAAGATAAGGGGAATTTGAGACTAAAGGTGCAAAAAATGTCACAAACATGCACCTATTTAGTCTCCAATGTTAGTCATCTTGAATCTTAAGAGACTACCTTGCAAAACAGAGTCAATGATTAGCAACTTAAGATTTCTTATCTTAGGGAAAAACTAGCTAGGAGACCTTTAAGAGGAGCTCACCAGGAACACAAGAACCTGTGAGTGTGATTGACCTAACTCCTAGCTCACCTATGCAAGAGGGTGATGCTACCAAAATGGTGGAGAAAGTCATTACATTCATAGAACCTTGGAGTTCTTCAGAAAGTATGGACATTGAGGACTCACCATCGTCACTTTCAATTGTGCATAATTAGCAACTTCCTCAAGTTCACATTGATGTGGACTCCATAGACTCCTACATACAGAGTTTGTTCGAGGAAGGAATACCAAGGGCTATGTAATCTCCACCAACTTCAAATCACATTATTAGGTGGATGTATGATGAAAGCAGAAGAGCCGTCATCATTCTTAGAGTTCAAGGACAACAAGATATCTTCAATTTTCAGACCTTAAACTTCTATGAAAGCCTTGATCTAGTCAACATGCAACTTGGTAATCAAAGCCAATCAAGACAAGCTTATAGGCTGGCTCAAAGAATCTTAGACAAGATCACTACAAAATTAAGCTTCAGAACGAGACTAAGGCAATCAGGCAATGCCATCGGTCAACTGGATGTTGAGGCAGACCCTAAGATTAGTTTCATAGGGGAAACCTTGACTCATGGCCTAGTGGCAGAACTTGAGAGCGTTGTCTTATCATCATCAACTACTGTAGAGATTCATACCCTTTTTGAGACACCTGCTGGTGAAGGTGCATCTCAACCTCTCTTTGGCCAGAGCTTGGAAGCTACACCAAGCAATGATGGCCAAAATTCTCTCCACCCTAAGTCAAAAAGGTCTGTGAGTGACAAAGGAAAATAAAGATGACTTTTAAGGAGATTAAGGAGGAGGAGGAAAGAGAGAGGAAAAGGACGATAGGTGGAGAAAGTTCCTCTACTGGGTCTGCAAGACTCATGGAAACTGCTATAAGGACTGCCCCCAAGTCAAACACTCAAGATGATGAGTTAAGGGCAGTCAGGATCAATTACTTGCAGTCCAGGAACTATGACATTGATAATGTCATTTCTTCCCCTTAGAGGATTTGAATTAACTGGTTGATGTGGAAGTGTCAAAGGAGATGAAGGATGCAGAAGATGCAGAGCTACTCGTACAAATCAAAGAAGAAAGAACGGAGAAAAGATTGTACAAGCATATTCCTACTCTCTCCCCAATTAAAGAAAGTCCTGCATAGGAGGATGTGGTTCAACAAGAACCTCAACTAGACAGAGAAGAAGATAGGCTCACAATGATCAACTACCAGAGTGCCGCAGGCCTCTATCAGGTAGATGCACTTCTTCCCTTATCCTATGACTATATTAATTTTGAGTACCTCAAACAACTTGAACTTGAGATAGTGAAGAAAAGAAAGTTCACTAAAAGGAAACTAAGGGAAGATGCTGCAAAGTCAAGAGCCATCATCCAGAAGAGTATGAAGAAGTCTGCAGACAGGTAGATGATGATGAGCTTCTTGAAGCTGTATGGATTCTCCGGAAGGAGACTTGGCCCTATGTCTCTATCCATTATGGAGGAGCATATCAAGGTAATCAAGTAGAAGATCAAAAATTGAGAGCTGATAGACTTACACTCCCCTCCTAGTCAAGCTCCACCTGAAGTGGAGGTTAAGGTTGAACAACCTGAGACAACACAACCTGAACCTCTGCTGAGAGTCAGCAAGCTTCATCTTCTGATCCACAGTAGGTTCAGACTCCCTCTCCTTCTTAACCTGTGTGAGAGGAAGACCCAACTGAGAAAGAGAAAGAAGATCATTCAAGTGCTGAAGGCCAGTCTTCTTAGTTAAAAAGAACAAAAAGAAAGAATAGGATGGCTTCAAAGCAAAAGCCAAAGAAGAAGAAAGAAACATCCTTTTCAAAACCTCAGGATGAGTTAGAACATCCTGAGGATGTGCAGCCAGAGGATGCTCCATCATCTCCCATTCAAATAGCTCCTCTAGCAGCAGGAAAACCCATCTTGTCCTGGACATACACCACAAATCTAGAAAGGTGGCACGTCATAAGAGATCAAGGCATTGAGAATGTCTACACATGGCAAGACATGTTCAATCTGCTTCTACATGATCTCTTTAACATGAGAAGATAGTTTGAGAGTCTGAGTGATCCTTATCATCTCATGAAGAAAGGGATGGTCATCATCATAATGAGGACTATTAATATTTGAAGTCTTCAAAGTGTGAAATCTTCCGGAGCCAAGACCAGTATCTTTCGAAGCCAAAAATGAAATCTTCCGAAGCTTCAGAGACAAAATCTTCCAAAGCCAAAACTTGAAGACAGATTTCTTCTGAACACTTTCAGTAACATGCTTTATTTCATGTGCTATAGATAAAGCTGGACCCCCTTTCTGCTACAACTCTATAAGTCACCAACTTACATAAGTTAGTGAAAAGGTCCATGCTTTTAGTAATTGTACATTGAGGTCTTGAGTCTGTAACATTCTACTTCATGTACTTTATCCTTTTTTGTAATATTAGGATGTGAGATATGGCATGTCAGAGTCACTAGTCAAAAGGCAATCCGCCTTTTGACTTTATAATTGATTTTGTTTTTGTCTAGTCAATTGTATCTAGCTGGTCTTTAAAGTATGACCGGCTCTAGGATGTAGTATATGTATCTCAAGTACTTTTACCATTTTAGTATGCTTTGTAACATTTGTAATAGAACTTGAGAAGGCAATACACTACAATCTAAAAAACCATCTCCTTGTATATTTTTCTATCTTGTTCTGTCTCATATTAACTTGTGTTCTTACTATTATTACTAGAGGTTAACCATTTTCATTATTTGATTAGTTAAGTGTTCTTAGCAACTCTCCTTATTGTGTTGTTGTGTTGTAAGTGCATACCCTTCACCGGTCCTGCAAAGAGGCTTCCACTTCTGTAAGTGATTACATCATTATGACCTCAACCATGGCAACCCAACCCATTGACACTTCATTTGAAGTTGTCAGTGAGAAGAGGAAATTCAATAGCCAAGAACACCATGCTGGTGGTGAGAGAGAAGATTTTGGTCTAATTTTCTTATCCCCTAATGATTCTTTTGATGAAGATGAGGGGAACATGAGACTAAAGGTGCAAAAATTGTCCCAAACATACTCTTATTTAGTATCTTAGGTTAGTCACCTAGAATCTCAGGTGACTACCTTACAGAACAGGGTCAATGATCAGCAACTTGAGATATCATTCTCAAGGAGAAACTAGCTGGGAAACCTTGAAGAGGAGCTCATCCACGAACACAAGAATCAGTGGATGTGATTGATCTAACTCCTGGCGCACTTGTGCAAGTGGGTGATGCAACCAAAAGGGGGAGAAAGTCATAACAATCAAAGAACCCGGGAGTTCTTCATAGAGTATGGACATTGAGGACTCACCATCCTCACTTGAAGTAGTCCATACTCATCAACCTTCTTAAGGTGACATTGATATGGACTCACTCATTCAAACTCTTTTTAAGGAGGACTTCCAAGGGCTACGTCAACTCCACCCAAGAAGCTTCTAATTACATAATATGGTGGAGTTGTGATGATGATAGAAGAGCCCTTATACTTCAAAGAGTTCGAGGAGAACAAAAAGTCTTCATATTTTTAGACCTTGAACTACTGTGAAGGTTTTGATATAGTTAGCATGCCACTTGCCAACCCAAGTCAACTCATGTAAGCTAGCAAAATGGCTCAAAGGATTCAAGACTGGATTACTGAAGTGTTCAAAGCAAGAACACAAATGCAAGCATGCAATCTCATTACTCAACTGGATATGGAGGTGGACCCTAATATTAGCTTCAAAGGGAAAACCTTGACTAAAGGCTTAGTGACAAAACCTGTGAGCACTATCATACACCCAGAAATTTCAATAGCCCAATCCCTTAGTGAAACACCAGCTGCTGAAGGTATCTTACAACTTCTTTCAGGCGAGAGCCTAGATATTACTCCAAGGAATGAAGTCCAAAGCTCTCTCCGCCCTTAGTTACAAAGGTATATGGGTGACAAAAGAAAAATGATAATAACTACTAAGGAGATTAAGGAGGAGGAGGAAAGAGAGAGGAAGAGGAAGATAATAGGAGAAAGTTCCATGGGGTCTTTAGGATTTATGGATGCTACAATCAAGGCTGCACCTACAAACACTTAGATTGATGGGTTAAGAGCTGTTAGGATTACTTACCTACAGACAAGGAACTACGACATTGATGAGATTATTTTTCTCCCTTAGAAGAACTGAATGAACTGGCAGACATGGAAATGTCTAAAGAGAGGAAGGAAGCAGAGGATGCAAGGTTGCTCCTCCAAATCAGAGAAGAAAGAAAGCAGAAAAGACTGTAGAAACATGTTCCTACCCTCTCCCCAGTACAAGAAATCCTTGTGCAAGAAACTGTGACAACTCCACAACCTCATGTAGATAAAGAAGCTCATAGGCAAAACATGATCTGCTACTTTAGTGATGTAGGACTATATTAAGCATATGCACTTCTTCCCTTGTCTTTTGGGTATATAGAGTTTGAGTATCTCAAACAAATTGAAGTTCAAATACTCAGAAAACAAAAGGCTATAAGGAGAAAGACGAGAGAAGAAGCTGCAAAGGCAAGAGCCATCATCCAAAAGAGTATAAGGAAATCTGTTGACAAACAAAGGATGATGATCTTCTTGAAGTTGTATGGATTCTCCACCATGGATAAGCACATCAGGGTGATCAAGCAAAAGATCAAGGGAGGAGAACTTATTGATTTATACTCCTCACTAAGTCAAGCCCCTTGAGAAGTAGAAGTTAAGGTCGAACAATTTGAGACAACCTAACCTGGACCTACTACTGGACTTCAGCAAGCTTCATATTCTGATCCACAATAGGTTCAAACTTCCTCTCCTTCTGATCCTATCAGAGAGGAGGACCCAATTAAGAAGGACAAAACAAAACAAGCTAGTGCTCAAGGCCATTTCTCAAGGAATAAATCCAAGTCATCCACTTCTAAACCTTAGGATGAGTCAGAACATCCTAAGGAAGTGCAACAAGTGGCAAGTCAACCAACTCTAATTCTAGCAGCTCCTCTTGCATCAGGAAGACCTATCTTGTCCTTGACCGTTACTACTAATGTAGAAAGAAGGTATGTCAAAAGAGATCAAGGTGGTGAAGATGTCTACACGTGGCATGACATGTTTAACCTACTTTTTAATGATCTCTTTAAGATGTGAAGATACTTTGAATGTCTGAGTGATCCTAACCATCTAATGAAGAAGGGTATGGTAATTATCATGATGAGGACAGTCAATATCTATGGTCTTCAAATGTTTTGATAGCTCAGCCTAGGGAGAGTTTGTAAGGTTTAGTGTAAGGCTGATGCACCTAAAACATCCTAAGTCTCTCCTGCATGCATGCACTTAAGTGTAGACAAGAAATGCTTCAAAGGTTTTACAATCCTGCATCAAAATAATCTCATGTGTAAAATCTTCTAAAGCCAAGACCAACATCTTCTAAAGCCAAAAGTGAAGTTTTCACAAACTTCAAAGACAAAGTCTTTCGAAGCCAAGAAATGAAGACTAATTTCTTCTAAAGACTTATAACACATGTTTTATTTGATGTACTTTTCCATAAAGTTGGGCCCCTTTCCACTGCAACTCTAAAGACTCACCAACTTATACAAGATGGTGAAAGGTCCATGATTTTGGAACCTCTACATTGAGATCTTGAGTATGTTTCGTTTTATTTTATGAACTTTTATCCTTTTTGTAATATATTAGGATGTGAGCTATGGCATGTCATAGTCACTAGTGAAAAGGCAATTGCCTTTTAACTCTACATTTGATTTTGTTGTTGTCTAGATGAAATGTTTCTAGCTAGCATTCTAAGTATGGCTGATTGTAGGATATAGTATAAAGTATATCAGGTCTTTGTATTATTACTACATGCTTTGTAACACTTTGAAAAGAACTTAAGAGAAATATACAACATTCTTCTAAACCATTATCCTAATGTTGTTTATTCTTGTTTTGTCTCATATTTGCTTGTATTCTAAGTATCAAACCATATTGTTCCAAGTTCCCAATATGATATGTTAAATGTTGTAAACACTTTCCTCATTGTGTGTTGCGTTGTAAGTGACCATCCCTTAAACAGGCATGCAATAGTTGTCAAGGTAGTTTAGTAATTTTGTACAAGCATTATCAGCCTATAAATAGTATAGACTACCCTAATTTTGGAAGTTTTCCTAAGTTTCCAAGTTTTCTAAAGTTTCTTATTATTAAAGTTTCGAGGCTTTAACGTCTTGAAGTCACTGTATTGAAAACCCTAATCCCGCTGTAAATTGATTTACAAACATCAATATACAAGCATTTATGAGTATTGTCACACCCCAACCTTGACGGCGGAAACATCGAGATGTGAGGGTTAGATTGTTCACAGCCACATAACGCTATATTAAATTGTAAATATTGTTATCATAAGTCTTGAAATGGAAATTACAATCATAAGTCTTACGCAAGAAATAAGTTCAACATAACATAACATAATGTAACTTTTTATTGATTATCTAGGTCCAAGTCCTAGATTATAGTATGCTTCAAAAGGATCACTTTAAACTTGAGGTTGACCTGAAACATGTTAAAAATAAGAGTCAACTAAAAATAGTTGGTGAGTTTCCAAGGTTTTCATACATAATATGAAAAAGAAAGTTACAAGTAGCAATTCATGTCATAGGTTATAAGCTAGTAAGGTATAGAACACATATCGTTACAACCAAACCTCGACTTGATTACAAGTATAAAAGATTGGCTAAGTGTATTTGGTTCCCTAGTGCACAAGCATAACGAAGATCAATAAGAATAATATATGCTGTTCCAAGGTAAAACGTCACAACACACCTAAATATATAAATATTTCAAAATTTAGGTTAATAATAAGGTTTATCATTTAAACATGAACTAGGATCCTTAGGATTTAAGAGAGTTTTTGTAAGCCAATTTAGTTATTAGTAATATATATATATATATATATATATATATATATATATATTATATATATATATATTTATTTATTTATTTTGCAAAATAAGGAAATATTCTTACAAAATTGTAAATTCATTGATATTAGTTTGAGTATCATATAACTTTAATCGAAGAAGGTGTACGATTTATTAATGATTTAAGTAAAAATTTAATTTTTACATAAACTCATTCTTATAACAATAATTAAAATTTAATAATATATTAAGGTATTTTTTATAAAATAAATTTACAGAAAATCATTTTGTTAATTTAAAGGTTAAAAGTTTATGAAAATTATTTTTTTTATAGAAATTTTCTAGAAAAGAATTATGGCCTAAAAGGCTTTTTTTTAAAAAATAAGAGGGTGCCCGGGTTCGAACCCGGGACCTCTTGAATGCAAGGGTGTGTTGTGAACCGGTGTACCATGGCTTCCAGCCGCGGTATAACTCGGTTCCATTTCCTTTTAACACTAAGTTTCTTTTCCCCAACCTCAAGAACCCTAGTTTAGATCCAAACCAAATTGATCATCTAAACGATGTTGATAACCAAATTAACCATGGGGCTTTTGTTTCCCATGGTTAGTCGAGCATATCCATGAATGTAATTTACCCGAATAAGTTCGAATTGAAGCAATCCTAATCGAAGAACAAGTCGCGGTCGTAGTACACAATGGATGAGAAATCCCCAATGATAATCCAATTAAACTTGCAAATAGCCTCGAATGATGATCCAGATGCGAAGCCCTATGTTGATTTTGGTTCAATTCGTTCAGAGATTGGATTTTGGTAAGGTTACAGGTCGCGAAAAAGAATGAAATTGGATTCGTTGTTTGTGTTGATTCAGGTGCAATTGGGATTGATAGAAGCTTTAGACTACTTAGACGTTCGATTATGAATCATTTATTTGGTTATTATTAAGTTTTAATGGTCGAACGGCTATATGGTTAAGGACGTTCGGTTAATCATTCGATTGGGTTCGTAACCGACGTTTAAACGCAATCAAAGTTCATAATGGTGTTCGAATCGAGTTCAGGGACGGTTTGGAACAGTTTCAGAATCAAGAAACGGTCGATTTTGGTGGTTTTGGTGCCTCGCCGGACTTGGCCGGAGTCCGGCCGGCGAGGTCACCGGAAAAACGGGGATGAGATAGGGGGGTTTGGATTTTGATAAATTACACCTTTGGTCCCTCAACTTTGATTTTCTATTATTTTATGCATAAAGTTTCTATTTCAAGTTTCTAAATGACAAATTAACCCTCAAACTTAATTTAAGTTTATATTTTAAATATGGTTAAGTTTAATAACCCTTAAAATTATAAATAACCATATTAAAAGTAATCTTATTATTACTAATACTATTATTCATTATTACTACTTATTATTATATTTACTTATGTTAATATTAACATTATTATTATTATTTAAACTTAACATTTCATAAAAAAACCCAATTACAATAAAGAATAAGCACAAACAACACGCAAGTTTCCAAAATTGACAATAATAACTCTTGTAAGAGTAAACGAAGCTAACTTTTACTTAACGAAAATAC
This sequence comes from Flaveria trinervia, assembly GCA_025506515.1. Lineage (NCBI taxonomy): Eukaryota > Viridiplantae > Streptophyta > Magnoliopsida > Asterales > Asteraceae > Flaveria > Flaveria trinervia. Next base: position 31,934,449 of record CM046454.1, on the reverse strand, counting down.
GAGATGTTACAGTTTCCCCAACTTAAAAGAATTTTGCCCCGAAATTAAAAGAAATGAAACTATACAAATAAGAATGGGTATCTCTTCTGCATGTGCTCCTCACGTTCCCAAGTAAATTCAGCGCCACGTTTATTTTCCCAACGAACCTTGACGATTGGGGTTGTTGTGGTTCTAGTCTTCTTCATTATACGATCCATGATCTCTACAGGTTTCTCGACAAAATGTAATGACTCGTCAATCTGAATGTCTTCCAGCGGAACGTACAGACTTTCGTCGGCCAAACACTTTCTCAAATTTGAGACGTGGAACACAGGATGAATTCCACTAAGGTCGGAAGGTAACTCTAGTTTATAAGCCACTTTCAATCCTTTTCAAGATTTTGAAAGGTCCTACAAATCTTGGAGCCAGTTTGCCCTTCTTTCCAAAGCGAACCACACCCTTCCATGGTGAAACCTTGAGAAGAACCATCTCCCCAACTTGGAATTCTAATGGCTTACGTCGCTTGTCAGCATAACTCTTTTGACGACTTCTCGCCACTTCAAGGTTCTTGCGAATAATAGAAACTTTATGGGTCGTCTCTTGTATAAGTTCAGGACCAGTGATGAAGTTTTCACCAATGTCGGTCCAACAGATCGGTGAAAGAAATTTTCGACCATAAAGTGCTTCAAACGGTGCCATCTTAATACTCGAGTGGTAACTATTGTTATCCGAAAATTCCACAAGCGGTAGATGCGTATCCCAATCGCCACCAAAGTCAAGAACACAAAGACGTAGCAAATCCTCCAAAGTTTGGATCGTTCGCTCGGTTTGACCATCAGTTTGAGGATGGTAAGCCGTGCTTAGATCTAATTGTGTACCCAAGAGTTCTTGCATAGATGACCAAAAATGAAGTGAAACGAGCATCTCGATCGGATATGAGGTGCAGAGGTACCCCATGGCGACTTACAATCTCATCAACGTATATACGAGCTAACGATGTCTTGTAAGTGTCACGTATGGGTATAAAATGTGCCGACTGGTCAATCGGTCAACGATCACCCATATGCTATCATGTCCTCGAGAGGTTCGGGGTAGCTTTGTTATGAAGTCCATGGATATGTGTTCCCATTTCCACATAGGGATCTCGGGTTGCTCAAGTAATCCACTTGGACGTTGATGTTCGGCTTTAACTTTCGTACATGTGAGGCACTTAGCTACATAAGTCGCTATGTCTTTTTCATCCTAGGCCACCAATATTGACCACATAGGTCCATGTACATCTTATCGGAACCAGGATGAATAGAATAACGAGTTTGATGAGCTTCGTTCATAATAAAGGTATGAATGTTATCGCGTTTTGGAACCCAAATACGATTGGCGAAGTACATCAACCCATTGGGTTTGTTTCCAATTGAGTTAGAAGATTATGCTCCAACTCATCCTTCATTCTTCCTTCTCGTTGAACCATTTTTTGAGCCTCCAGGATGCTAGACTCGATGTCACTATCTATTCTCAGGTTTTGTAGTAGTACGGTGGTCTCGTTGACATCTAGTCGTATCTTAGTATCGTACTCACCCAAAGTGTCAAACCGTTGACGTCGATCGCGAATTTCTTGGAATGAGATCATCTTGTTGTGAATCTTTCGGCTTAGTGCATCGGCTACAATGTTTGCTTTGCCCGGATGGTAACGAATGTCACAATCATAGTCACTAATCAACTCCACCCAACGACGTTGTCTCATGTTGAGATCTTTTTGATTGAAAACGTGTTGAAGGCTTTTGTGATCGGTGTAGACTATACATTGCGTACCATACAGGTAGTGCCTCCAAATCTTCAAAGCAAATACAACAGCACCAAGCTCGAGATCGTGTGTTGTATAATTCACCTCGTGAACCTTCAATTGTCTCGATGCATAAGCTATGACCTTCCCTCGTTGCATGAGAACACAACCAAGGCCTTGTTTAGATGCATCACAATACACGGTGAAATCGTTGTTTCCATCGGGTAGGGTCAAGATAGGAGCATTGCACAACTTATGCTTTAACGTTTCAAAAGCTTCTTGCTCGAAACCCCACTCGAATGGGTTATTCTTTTGTGTCAAAGTAGTGCGGTTTCGCGATCCTCGAGAAATTGGCAATGAATCACCGATAATAACCAGCAAGACCAAGAAAAGAATGAACTTCGGTAGGAGTTGTAGGAACACACCAATTCTTCACAGCTTCCACCTTTGCAGGATCAACGTGAATTCCTTGGCTATTCACCACGTGTCCTAGAAATTGAACTTCCTCGAGCCAGAAATCACACTTCGAGAACTTTGCGTACAATCGCTCTTTCTTTAACAACTCAAGAACCAATCTCAAATGCAGTTCATGATCAGTATTGGACTTGGAATAGATAAGTATGTCATCAGTGAAGACGATCACAAACTTGTCTAGATAAGGCTTGCATACTCGATTCATGAGATCCATGAAGACAGCAGGAGCATTGGTTAAACCAAAAGGCATCACCATAAACTCATAGTGCCCATAACGAGTACGGAAAGCGGTCTTTGGGATATCATCATCATGGACTCGTAATTGATGATAACCAGAACGTAAGTCGATCTTCGAGAAAATAGCAGCTCCTTGAAGTTGGTCAAACAAATCATCAATACGAGGAAGAGGATAACGGTTCTTGATGGTAAGCTTGTTAAGCTCACGATAATCGATGCACATACGAAACGATCCATCTTTCTTCTTCACGAAAAGAACAGGTGCACCCCAAGGCGAAGAACTAGGACGGATGAAGCCTTTCTCGGACAACTCTTGAAGTTGACTAAAGAGTTCTTGCATTTCCGATGGTGCAAGCCGATATGGTGACTTAGCCACGGGGTTTGCTCCCGGTATCAAGTCGATTTTAAACTCAACCTCACGCACGGGAGGTAAACCATTAAGGTCATCGGGAAATACTTCAGGAAAGTCTCGTACGATAGGGACATCCTTAAGTTCTTTCCTTTGACTTTCGTGTTGACAAAGTAAGCTAAGAAGGCCATACTTCTTGCCTGAGCACTTTCGGGCTTGAGTGCAAGACATGAGTTTAAGCCCTTTGGAAGATTTTTCACCGAACACCTTCAACGTATCTCGAGAGGGTAACGGTATACGAATGCACTTTTCGAAACAAATGATCTCGACATGGTGTTTGGCTAACCAATCCATACCAATGATGACGTCAAAGCTTCCAAGATTCATAGGGATAAGATCGATAAGAAAATCATGCGTGTCAAGACTTAAGATGCAATCACGAACGATAACGTCAACGGTGATCGGTTCTCCATCGGCAACTTCAATAGTAAGAGGTCTTTCTAGTTTCGTATGTGGCTTAGCAAGTATGGGTTCAAACTCTAATGAAACAAAACTTTTATCGGCTCCAGAATCGAATAGGACATAGGCATAAGTTTTGTTAATAAGGAACATACCTGTTCAATTTTTAAGGTATTTAACAATACAGGTAAAGTATGAAATGAATCGGATTAAAAAAGTTAAGGGTGAGTTAACGTACCATTCACCACATCGTTGTTTGCTTGTGCTTGGTTAGCGTTGATGTTGAACGCACGTCCTCGGGCTTGTGGAATATTACCCACAAGACGAGGGCATTGTGGGCGAAAATGGCCAGGTTCCCCACAGTTGTAGCAAACACGGTTCATGATCACAGCGGCATTGTTAGGTGCACGGTGGCAAGTCGCCACCAAATGACCATATTTACCGCATAAGGTGCAAATGCGGCATGGTTGATTCCCAGGATGATGATATCTACACGTGTTGCACATAGGCCGAGGACCAGCATAAGCCCGAGCCCCAGGCACTTGCGTCACAGGTGCAGTCGTAGGTACAAGTTGTCTTTGGGGTGTTTGGGTGCAGCCACAGCATAGTTACGTGCCGGTGTGAACTTGCGCTTCTTGTTGTTGTTGTTGTTGTAAGACGGTTCAGCTTTAGTCTCCTTAACCGCCTCGGTAGCCGTTCTTCTACCTTCTTTGCACCCTTCACAGACATGGTGCCCGCTCGTATATGGTTCTCGGTGAGTTGAGGGGTGATAGTAATGGCTTCTTCCAAGGTTGTGGGTCGGCTACCCACCACAGCATCTTGAATTTGGGGTGGTACCCCTTAATGAACTTCTCGATGTTGCGGGGAACAGTGTCGACCATATGGGGCAGCAGTATACTCAACTCATGATGCCTAGTTGAGTAGGCCAAATGATCACCATCATTTTGTTTCAAATTCCAAAACTCTTCTTCCAACTTTTGCAATTCACTTCTTGGGCAGAACTTCGCGATGGCGATGTTCTTGAACTCTTCCCAGGTAAGTGCTAGCAGAACTTCAGGACCACGGTTTCTCTTCTCGCTATTCCACCAGGTAAGAGCCCTTTGTTGGACATACTAGTGGCATAACGAACCTTGAGTGCATCGGGACACTCACAATTGATAAAGGTATTCTCCATGCTTTCGAACCACTCAAGAAGACCAGTGGCTCCTTCCTTGCCACTAAAACTAGTGGGCTTGCAAGAGCTGAAGTGTTTGAAGGTGCAAGTTTGATTATTCCCGTGTTGATTGTTCCCGTTTTGATTGTTGCTATTCTCTCCATGACCATTTCCATTGTTGCTAGCGTTGGTCATCAAGGTGCTATTAAGTTCAGCAACCTGGTCGGGATGACAACAACATTTGTCGAGCAATCATGGCGGCTAACTTACGATCGGAACTTCCACGCTTTCCATGATGACGAGACATGCTGGAATATACAAATGAGTTAGATATGAGAATTGGAATAACAAGGATTAATGTTCAACAAGAATAAGGCAAAAAGTTGTAAGGCACATGGGATGGTTCCATTTGGTAACGCATTACCATTTGGAAACGTTGACACGTCAAGGTAAGTTGACCCACTCACCTTAGAAATTTGTGTATGTTGACCATGGTTTATCACTCATCCCAGAAATCCCCAGGTAAGCATAACTAGTCCCGTAGGATTTATGCGATATGCTTGCCTTAGCCCGAGGGCCTTTTGCCAGGAAATCCAGAATACAGGTGTCCATGTGTCACACAAATTTCTTAGGTTTATGAAATCAAAACCATGATGAGATTTACATAGATTAAACATAAGTCTAAAGATTCAATTCTTGAGCATAAGTATACGATTCCACGTGTTGACGAGAATAAGATTAAGAAGTTTCATTTGTCGAGGAGAGTCAATGAGTCAAAGTTAAGTTTAGGGAGACAAGTAACAAAGTTTAGACAATTACAAGGCAACCTATGCTAAGGCATCAAGTTGCACATAAGTAAAGTATAGCATTATGTAGCATGTAACAATATATATATTTCCAAGAATATAAATATTATCCTATGAGGTTCATGCATAAGCTATAGTCTAGGTCACCATTACTAATAACCTAAATCCCTATAGTTATGGGCTCTGATACCAATCTGTCACACCCCAACCTTGACAGCGGAAACATCGAGATGTGAGGGTTAAGATTGTTCACAGCCACATAACGCTATATTATATTGTAAATATTGTTATCATAAGTCTTGAAATGGAAATTACAATCATAAGTCTTACACAAGAAATAAGTTCAACATAACATAACATAATGTAACTTTTTATTTCATTATCTAGGTCCAAGTCCTAGATTATAGCATGCTTCAAAAGGATCACTTTAAACTTGAGGTTGACCTGAAACATGATAAAAATAAGAGTCAACTAAAATAGTTGGTGAGTTTCCAAGGTTTTCATACATAATATGAAAAAGAAAGTTACAAGTAGCAATTCATGTCATAGGTTATAAGCTAGTAAGGTTATAGAACACATATCGTTACAACCAAACCTCGACTTGATTACAAGTATAAAAGATTAGCTAAGTGTATTTGGTTCCCTAGTGCACAAGCATACGGCTCCTAGGAGTCGGCAATACATCGACTTTAGCACCAAATAGGCTTGTCAGGCCCAAAGATCTAAGACGTCGTCAGGCTAGCAATAGTTAATGATTGTAAACAAACTATGTATCTCATATAAGCACTTACAATACACAAATAACCATGACATAATAATAAGATGAATTGCATGTGCTTACAAGTCTCAAACGTTAATAAGTGTAATGTATAGATAATCATGTTTCACCCCAAAGTAGTGTGAAATAAAATAAAATGGGGCAAGGAAAACTCACATGTCAAATAATATAACGAAGATAATAATAATATTATGCCGTTCCAAGGTAAAACGTCACAAGACACCTAAAATATAAATATTTCAAAATTTAGGTTAATAATAAGGTTTATCATTTAAACATGAACTAGGTTCCTTAGGATTTAAGAGAGTTTTTGTAAGCCATTTAGTTATTATTTATATATATATATATATATATATTATATATATATATTATATATATATATATTATATATTATATATATATATTATATTGCAAAATAAGGAAATATTCTTACAAAATTGTAAATTCATTGATATTAGTTTGAGTATCATATAACTTTAATCGAAAAGGTGTACGATTTATTAATGATTTAAGTAAAAATTTTATTTTTACATAAACTCATTCTTATAACAATAATTAAAATTTAATAATAAAATATTAAGGTATTTTTTATAAAAATAAATTTACAAAATCATTTTTTAATTTAAAGGTTAAAAGTTTATGAAAATTATTTTTTATAGAATTTTTAAAAGGCTTTTTTTAAAAAAATAAGAGGGTGCCCGGGTTCGATCCCGGGACCTCTTGAATGCAAGGGTGTGTTGTGAACGGTGTACCATGGCTTCCAGCCGCGGTATAACTCGGTTCCATTTCCTTTTAACACTAAGTTTCTTTTCCCCAACCTCAAGAACCCTAGTTTAGATCCGAACCAAATTGATCATCTAAACGATGTTGATAACCAAATTAACCATGGGGCTTTTGTTTCCCATGGTTAGTCGAGCATATCCATGAATGTAATTTACCCTCGAATAAGTTCGAACTGAAGCAATCCTAATCGAAGAACAAGTCGCGGTCGTAGTACACAATGGATGAGAAATCCCCAATGATAATCCAATTAAACTTGCAGATAGCCTCGAATGATGATCCAGATGCGAAGCCCTATGTTGATTTTGGTTCAATTCGTTCAGAGATTGGATTTTGGTAAGGTTACAGGTCGCAGAAAAGAATGGAATTGGATTCGTTGTTTGTGTTGATTCAGGTGCAATTGGGATTGATAGAAGCTTTAGACTACTTAGACGTTCGATTATGAATCATTTAATTTGGTTATTATTAAGTTTTAATGGTCGAACGGCTATATGGTTAAAGACGTTCGGTTAATCATTCGATTGGGTTCGTAACCGACGTTTAAACGCAATCGAAGTTCATAATGGTGTTCGAATCGAGTTCAGGGACGGTTTGGAACAGTTTCAGAATCAAGAAACGGTCGATTTTGGTGGTTTTGGTGCCTCGCCGGACTTGGCCGGAGTCCGGTCGGCGAGGTCACCGGAAAAACGGGGATGAGAAAGGGGGGGTGTTTGGATTTTGATAAATTACACCTTGGTCCCTCAACTTTGATTTTCTATTATTTTATGCATAAAGTTTCTATTTCAACTTTCTAAAATGACAAATTAACCCTCAAACTTAATTTAAGTTTATATTTTAAATATGGTTAAGTTTAATACCCTTATAAATTATAATAACCATATTAAAAGTATATTATTATTACTAATACTATTATTCATTATTACTACTTAATATTATATTTACTTATGTTAATATTAACATTATTATTATTATTTACACTTAACATTTCATAAAAAAACCCAATTACAATAAAGAATAAGCACAAAAAACACGCAAGTTTCCAAAATTGACAATAATAACTCTTGTAAGAGTAAACGAAGTTAACTTTTAGTTAACGAAAATACGAGATGTTACAAGTATTTTCAGCATTTTAATGTTCTTTGATTCTGTATTTTTGCTACTTAATCATTGACTCAATCATCATATTCGATCCTACTTGAAGTCACATCAACTGAGAAATCAATTCTTGAACCCAGTCACATAGCTCATGAACAAATGTTTATCTGCTTTGTGAACAGTAAAACACGCAACGTATGACTTTTAGTTATCAGTTGTCAATTTTTATTTCACACAAGTGTGATCGGTGCATGAGAAAATGATCATCTGCTAGTGAACACAAAATATCATTCAAGGGTCCATAGTGCATAACTTAAAACTTGTTCAACGTAATTATAGTGCATGAATTCAAATTATTTTTAAGTTTAAAATGTTTACACAACATACATGCACATTGTATACACATCATACATTCATTTTTTCAGTCGTATATGTAGATAAACGCTCATTATTTTCACATTTTTCATGAGTGTGCGTGACAAAAATTTAGATTGTAAGCATTGCTATAGTACGATTACCTTCTCATCATTCAAAACCGATATCTATTTGAATTCATCACTGACATTCGATCAAATAGATACGGAAAACCTTGTGTTTGTTAGAGATCACAACTTATGTGCATATCTCAACCCAGACTCACCAAAGGCTGAGAACTACAGAGACATTATACAAGCCATCAGATAAGCTAGGCTTGTACATGCCATGACTATAAGCCTAGAGGTTATCCAAGATCATATTGTTCAGTTTTGGACCAATGCTCATCTAGAGCAAGATCAAGATCAACAAGTTGTGGTTTCTAACATTTTTTATCTACAGATCACTAACAGTGAAGAAGTTATGAGAAGAGTACTACAACTTGGAGATTAAGATGCACAAGGCCCAATAGAGTTTGATGAGAACTATCTTCTCCATGTATTTAGACAAATAGGGTACACTGGTACCATTGACAAGAAGTACATCTTGTGACCAGTTCAAATTCCTTATGCACACACATCAGAAGACCTTTATTGCTCACTGCTTCATGGGATGATTTATAATCTTACTAAAGTGAGGAATAAGCTTTGGCTATATCCTAGATTCTTCAGATGATCATTGATGATCTTTTATGAAACATCCCAAGAAAGGTTGTGGTTTGAGCTTGTTCACATCAATGAACATGTGTTCAATGGATCAAGTCCAGCTTGTACGAAGGTGAAGAAATTGTTGTGCCACCTCACATGATCAACCACCATAAGTGTTTCTAAGGATTTTTGGTCAAGGTGAAACTCACGTGCTCTTCTAAAATGTGATTCACCAAGATCCTATCATTCAGCTTGTGCTAGTAATTCGGCCCAAACCAGAACCAATCATTCAAGAGTAAGAACAAGCTAAAAAAGAAGCAAAAGGGCAAGAGCATTTTCAATTTGAGCATAACATACCTTTTCCACCCAAGCCCTTATCTATCAAACCAATGAACTCTTTCAACTCTATTAAGATACATATTTATACGACCATGGATGAGCTAGCTACCCATCAATAAGAGGTTGGAACATCATTTGGACATGCAAGTGAGCAAGAAGAGTAGAGTGATCAGGTTAAGTATATTAAGGCTAAGGAACAACTTGGTGATGTGACAATTGACGACGAAATGAAGTACTCCAAGGTTTTCTTATTTATGGAGTACAACAATTTAATTCAAAAGTCAAACAACAGAGCTATGAAATTGAAGGAAAAGCTGTAGAACAAAAATGATGAAATTTGAAGCTCATAACATTACAAAAGGCTGAAAAGTTGATTGTTTAATGTCTAGAACAACAACTTGAATAATCAAAGGCTGAATTAAAAATGAAAGATCAAGATCCAAGCAGTGCAAGGTTGGATATTGCCTACTTAACTAAACAAACAAATGCCAAAGACAATGATATCGATGAGTTGAAAAAATATAATCTCTTATCAAAATGAAGAAATCAAGAAATTAAACATAGAATTAGAGAATGTGGATAAACATCTGAATGAGGAAGAACATTTAGAAAATCAAGAACAAGTACCTACTTAACTAAACAAACAAATGCCAAAGACAATGATATCGATGAGTTGAAAAAATATAATCTCTTATCAAAATGAAGAAATCAAGAAATTAAACATAGAATTAGAGAATGTGGATAAACATCTGAATGAGGAAGAACATTTAGAAAATCAAGAACAAGTGTAGACTCAAGAGTTCTTGTATCAAGCCATGTCTCCAATTGATGAAACAAGCGTAAGGGAACCTGAGCAAGCAATCATCATCCCTGAGGAAAGATGCTCAATGTCTCGATTATTTGGTGAAACTAATCCATTTGAGAACATCCACTATTCACCCATTTTTAGACAACACTTCTATACACAAGACACCCAACAAGCTCAATCAAGCATCAGTCCTATAAATCCATTATCTGAGAAGCAAAAGGAATTGATCAGACGGTTTGCTTAATCATTAAAAGTGCAAAGTGAACCATCCAAAAACAAAGCATCATCATCATCGTAATCTAAACCTCCCTTGAAAACCTATGAAAGAAAGGGGAAGAAACAATACCTTGCTTCACTAATTAAAGGCAAACAAAAGGTACAAATACAAGAAGAACCCGAGTCTCCAACTTTAAAACAACTTTAAGTGAAGCCTGAGTCTTTTGAAGAAGACGAGTTTAAAAAGAAAGATCAGAAGCAGCTAATTTAGAAGAAGGAGATATTAGTCAATCACACAATCACTAGCAAGAGCCAATCATTTTTCTCACTGATTCTAAAGAAGAAGAACAAGATAAGGATGAAGATAAAAGACTTATTCGTAGATGATCCAGAGGCTCTTATAGAGATGATCTAGAGACTCTTATAAGCAAAGTGCTAGCATCTAGAGGTTTTGCTTATGATACATTTATGCATCTTAACCTATCTGAGGTTAAAGATTTGCCCAAAGACTTTCAATAAGTTATGAAGAATGAAAGTGAGCAAAGATACAAAAGATACAAGGGGATTAAAGACCAACAAGAATTTTAGAAGAATCTGCCAATGGATCCTAAAATTAAAAGATGACATATTCCCAGGTGAAAAGTTGGTTGCGTGACACAAGGATGCAATACGAATCGGATGTAGCCATATCTTTATCGTAAATGAAAGAGTTTGCTAGGGGTATATACAAAAACATGCTTACTAGTGCATTGAAGCCCAAATTCATCAAACCTCATCCAATAGCTTTATTCATAACCTATCATCAAGCTCCTCTAGAACTTCTTCCAATAGAAAAGCCTAGGTAGTTTATGCCTCATAGGCTATGGCTAGAATGGAATGAAGTGAGGGAGGTGATAAATGAAAACACAAACCTTGTAAAGCTTTATGATAAGATAACACTTACAGCATCTGCCGATGAGAGATATGACGAGGTATGGGATGCAGTGCTAATTAAGAGAGTATATTCACTTGTCCAATACTTATCATATATATCCTAGATAAGTGAAGTATCCTATGAAGATAAACTAGATCTAATGAAGTTGGGGATGGTGAACCATAACAACAACCCAAGGGGTGCTTAATTTTTCCATATCATGAGATCATACATGAATAAACAACATCATGATTTGAAAAACAAAGGTGAAAGATAAGACATACTTCAGATAGCCAAGCTTTGAAGAGAACAACAATCGACTGGTAAACAGAAGCAACAAAGTGAAGAATAGACAGAGCATCTAGACAGTGAACTTCTAGAGAGAGTTGGATTCCACTTATTCCATTATGTCTAAAGCTGAACATAAAGAAGATTAATAGTAATCACTACAACCATCTTATCACCATATAGTTTTATGATAAAAACCACTTTCAAGTGGTGTTGGAGAGGAAATTGTAAGACAAAGAAGCATCAGACATAAGATTGTTTGCTATGTAGAGATAAAACTTCTACATCTATCTTATGTGTCATTTCTAAAGACAAAGCCATTCCCTGTAATTGATGATGTGTTGTGCTAGGGTGACTATTATAACTTCACACACATACTAAGGATGCTATGCACAGTGTATGTGAATGCTGCATTAAAACAAATATTAAAGACAAATCAGCAATCACTATCACACATTGAAGGAATTACAAGCCTAAGGATCTTAGAGAGCCACAATTTTGAAGTACTTAAGGGTGATCATATTGTAACCTCACTGCTTAGCAACATTCAAGTTCAAAGTCTTGATCAGATCGTCCTGGAAAAGGTGTTACAACTCTTAATATCTTTCAAGTATGATGGTTAGAAGAGTGCAATTCAATACTTCACTAAACATATTATCAACTGCCTAAAGGCCTTGAAGATTACACCTTTACCAGATCAAATCAAGTAAGCTAAGAAAGAACATTTGACAAAGATAAATGTTGAAGAGTTTCTCAAAGCTACATCTGAGATTTAGAAAAGTGTAGATAAAGCTAGTCCTTATAATGCTAAAAGGTTCACTAAAAGTAAATTAGTGTAGAGATTAATGAAGTGGCTGATGCAACCTAAACATCCAATGTCTATCATGCATGCTGCACAAGTGCATTGAAGAAGAATGCTTAGGAAGTTTCACACATGCAATAGAAAATACTCTAAGTGTGAAATCTTCCGAAGCCAAGACCAATATCTTCCGAAGCCAAATATGAAGTCTTCCAAAGCCTCAAAGACAAAGTCTTCCGAAGCTTCAACTCATGAAGACAGATTTCTTTCAAAGACTTTTAACACAAGCTTTATCTGATGTACTTTTCCATAAAGCTGGACACCTTTTTGCTGCACCTCTGTAAGGTCACCAACTTCCATGAGTTGGTGAGAAGGTTCATGTTTTTGGTAACTGTACATTGAGGTCTTGAATCTGTAACTTTCTACTTCATGTACTTTATCCTTTTTTTAATAGATAAGGATGTGACCTATAGCATGTCTAGTCAATTGTATCCAGCTGGCTTTCAAAGTATAGCCGGCTGTAGGATGTAGTATAAGTATCTAATGTTCTTGTATCTTTGAAATATGCTTTGTAACACTTGTAATAGAACATAGAGAAAGCAATATACTGCATTCTTGAAAACCATAAACTTATGTTCTTTGTGTACTGTCTCTTACATATACTGCATTAAGTTTAGTTAATCTCCTCTTTGTGTTTGTGTTGTAACTTAGCACCCTTCAACGATCCTGCCTTTGGTATCAGAGCATTTCAGGCTCTTGATATAAGATCTCACCATCTTAAGGTCCCTCACACACACAAATACTAAACATTTCAAATGGCAGTCATTTCCAAGACTGATATGGAAACTGGAACCATGAACAAGTCCCCACTGATAACTATTGATGAGTTTGATACCTGGTGTTTAAGAAGGAAGGTTTCATCAGGTCTCTTGATTCAAGAATATGGGAGTTTATTGAGAATGGACCTTTCATACCTAGCACCCCATTTGCTACTGGTGCTGGTATGATCCCCAAATATGTGGCTAACTACTCTGATGAAGATAGGAAGAGAGTAGAGATTGACAGAAAAGCCATGATAGCTCTTCAAACCGCCCTTCCAAACTCTGTGTACAGAGGTTTCAAGAAGTGCAAAACAGCCAAGCAGCTCTGGGATGCACTGAAACTGATGTATGAGGGTTCCTCTAAAGCCAAGGAGAACAAGAAGGATCTCTTGAAGCAGTAGTTTGAAAATTTCACCTTCAAAACTGGTGAAACCAAGACTCAGCAGTACTTCAGTATGTTGAGATTGTGGATACCCTAGTGGATGGAGGAGTTTCTCTTGAGAACAGAGACATTGTAAGGAAGTTCATGTCCTCACTTCCTAGGCAACAGACACACTATTGTGTGGTGATCAAGAGAACTGAAAATCTCAAAACTCTTACTCTGACAGAGTTATATGGGATTCTCAGTGGCTACCAGATGGAGATGAACATGCAAGGTTCATCTGCCAACTCCAAAAATCAAATGGGTTCAGCCTACATGTGGTTGAAAGGGATAGCATAGAACCCAAACATCATCTCATATGCTACCCAAACAACTCACCAAGGGTCCTTTCATCACCTTCCTAGAGACACCCAGGGAGAACTACACTCAAGGAAGCCCATTCCAAGAGACAAGCTCTTATCAAGCTTTTGTGTCTTCTGATGAAAGCTGTGGCAACTCTCTTTTCACTCTTGAAGACCTGGACTGTATTCATCCAGATGATCTGGAATACATGGAAATAGTCCAGCAGATGTCTCTTCTCACTCACAGAGCCAAGAAGTTCTACAAGAAGACTGGAAGGAAGTTCCCAAGCAATGCAACCAGTGGAAATTTGGTCTGGACAAAGGCAAAGTCAAGTGTTACAAGTGTAACTCGATGGGCCACTTTGCCAGAAAATGTAAGGAACCTAGAGAAAATGGTGGCCAAACACAGTCCAGACCAAACTACATTGATAAAGCTCTTCGGAATGAGAAGTCAAAGCAGCAGGCTGCTGTTGCTGTTGGAGAAGGAGGCTTTGATTGGAGCTTTCAGGTGGAAGATGCTTCTCCTAACTAAGCATTGATGGCAGATCATTATGAAGCCAAGGAATTGGAACATCTCTGTACTCCTGAATGCATTGCTAAAGTTAATAGATACAGGTCCTATAACCTAAAGATGAGATCTGACCTTGAGTCCTTGAAAATTTTCAAATATGATTTTAGAAAGTCTAAAAATGATTATAAACTGAAGATAGAGGACCTTGAGAAAACCATTTTAGTTCTAAAATATGAACAGTTAGATTTTAGGACTCAAAACAAAGATCTCATAACCAAGTTAACTGAGTGCCAAGCTAAGCTTGTGATCAGCAATGCCAGGGCAGAAAAGAGTGTTCTTGAAGAAGAGACGTTCAAGAACATGATATCCTCATCTCTGCACACCAAAGTGTGCTATCAAAACAGGCATGGACTCGGATAAAATGAGATAGCTCTTCTCACACAATCTTGTCTGGAAGATCTCCTAGGTGTGGAACTTGTGAAGATGAGCTTCCTCTCATAGATCCTATGAGTAAAGAGGATGAAGAAGAGATAATGAAGAATTGCTCTGAGAAGAGTGAAGAGGAGGATTCCAAGAAGGGTCACTATCCTTCTGAGGAGAGAAGAAGACTATGATGACCATGTCCATGAGAAAGAACTTGATCAGAAAGAGCAAAAGAAAGGCAAGGAAGGCGTAAGAGATCAAGGATACTTTTGACTCTAAGCAGAACAAGTTTTCATCTCTGCAGGGTTTAAAGTGGTAAGGACTGAAGACATCAACCAAAACTCCTCTGCTAAGAGCTCTGGTTCTTGTCCAACTCATCTCAGTAACAAGAAGAAGACTGACCTGCTATGTACCATTGCTGCATAACCTGGACCATCAAACTCCATGAAAGGTTTCGAGCCTATAGGAACTGTCTCAGCATCTGCAAAGATGAAGGTGGAGAAGGTATGTGACCAAAGGAAGTGTTGTTCCCAGCAAAAGACTATTGTGAAGAAGAAAATGATGACTGTCATGTGTGAAAGTACCTCTCACATTGCTAAGGAATGTCCGTACAATACTAAAGGTACTGTCCATATGTCCAGTACAAAGACTTCAAAGAGTTCTAAGAAGATTCAAGCTCGGAAGGAAAACCTGTTTCATTCAAAAGCTCCAAGTCTAAGGAGAAGGGAAGTGAAAAATTACCCTCGGAAGAAAAGTTGGTCTCGGGAGAAAGGAGTTCATCCGAATCACTGAAGTCTGCTGCAGTGTTTGCAGAATCTTCCGAAGTTTAAGTCATCAAAACTTCCGAAGTTCCAAAAGTTTCCGAAGTTTTGAAGGTCAAGTCCAAGACTCCAAAGGTGGTGTGGAAGTATAAGAAAGACCAAGTGACTAATAATTCTCCATGAACAACAGCTCAAGATCTTCTTAGTACAACCATAGGATCTATTACTGTTGAATTACCTTCTATTAATGAGCCCAAGACAAGCAAGGCTTGGGTTTCTAAATGTAACTATTCATTTTCTTTGTGCAGAGACAGCTAAAGACAAACAAAAATGCCTGGATCATTGATAGTGGCTGTTCTAAGCACATGACAGGCAATAGGTCACTACTAAAAAACTTTGAAAGCATTGATAGAGGACCAGTTGCTTTTGTAGGAGATGAAGGTGGTTATATTTCTGGAAGGGCAAGGTCATAATTGGTAAGCTCAACATCGATAAGATAAACTTTTCCAAGGAGCTTGGGTACAATCTTCTGAGTCTATCTCATTTTTGTGATCAGAGTTATAACATGCTCTTTACTGAGCATGAGTGCATTGTTCTCAAGCTTGGTGTGGTCATTCGTCATAAGCATATCCTGCTTAGAGCCCCCAGGAAAGGGAACCTGACAAGATGGATTTGCAAGAATCATGTCCCTATGGAGAAGTTTTATGCTTTCTGTCTAAAGCTAATAGTGATAAGTCTTTCCTATGGCATAAAAGAATGTGCCATGTAAACTTTAAGAACATGAACAGATTAATTAAAAATGATTTGGTAACTGGAATACCAAAGAAAGAGTTTACAAGTGATGACCATTGTGTTGCATGCCTGAAAGGGAAGCAACATAAGGTATCTCACAAGCCTAAGGAAAGGAACTCCATCACTACACCCCTACACTTGTTACATATGGATCTCTTTGGCCCCACCAGTGTAATGAGTCTAGGAAGGACCTTTTACTACTTAATGATCACAAATGACTTTACATGATTCACTTGGGTCTTTTTTCTTAGAAATAAGGATGAGACTCCTGAGATTCTAAAGAGTTTCATTTTGAAGATTGAGAATCAATGTGATCATAAGGTCAAAATCATAAGATGTGATCAAGGAAGTAAAGGCAAGAACCAAATCCTTGATGCTTTCTGTGATGAAAAAGGTATTACAAGACAATACGATGCTCCTAGAACACCTCAACAGAATAGTATTGGTAAGAGGAGAAATAGGACACTGATTGAAGTTGCAAGAACCATGCTGGTGAAGGTTATTCTCAACCTCTCTCTGGCCAGAGCATAGAAGTTGCATCAAGCAATGAAGGCCAAAGCTCTCTCCACCCTGAGTCATAAAGGTCTGTGAGTGAAAAAGGGAAACGAAAGATGACATCTAAAGAGATTGAGAAGGAGAAGGGAGAGAGGAAAAGGAAGCTAAGGGGAGAAAGTTCCTCTTCTGGGTTTGCAAAACTCATGGAGAATGCAATCAGGGCTGCCCCCAGACTAGGTACTCAGAATAATGAGTTAAGGGCAGTCAGGATAAACTATCTGCAGGCAAGGAACTATGACATAGATAATGTCATCTCTCTCCCCTTGGAGGAGTTCAATGAACTAGTTGACCTGGAAAGTTCAAGGGAGAAGGAGGCAGAAGATGCAAAACTTCTAGTACAAATCAAATATGACAGAAGAAAGAAAAGATTGTACAAGCATGTGCCTACCCTTTCCCAGTTCAATAAAGTCCTGCATAAGAGGATGTGGTTCAACAAGAACCTCAGGTAGATAAGAAGAAGATAGGATCAAGATGATCTGCTACCTAAGTGCCACATGCCTCTATTAGGTAGAAACACTTCTTCCCTTGTCTTATGACTATGTTGAGTTTGAGTATCTCAAACAACTTGAACTTCAGATAGTCAAAGAAAGAAAGAAAACCAACAGAAAGCTAAGGGAAGAAGCTGCTAAGTCAAGAGCCATCATCTTAAAGATTGAGAATCAATCTGATCACAAGGTCACCTGGGTTTTCTTCCTTAGAACTAAGGATAAGACTCCTGAGATTCTAAAGAATTTCATCTTAAAGATTAAGAACCAATCTGATCACAAGGTCAAGATTATAAGATGTGATCAAGGAACTGAATTTAAGAACCAAATCCTTGATACAGTCTGTGATGAAAAGGGTATTACAAGACAATACAGTGCTCCCGGACTCCTCAGCAAAATGGTGTTGTTGAGAGGAGAAACAGGACACTGATTGAAGCTGCAAAAACCATGCTGTCTGACTCTAAGCTGCCCATCACCTTCAGGGCAGAGGCAGTCAACATTGCCTGCTATGTGTAGAACAGAGTTTTAGTAGTTAAGACTCATGGCAAGACTCCTTATGAACTTTGGCATAAAAGCAAACCTTTCATTGGTTTTCTCAGGTCATTTGGCTGTTCTTGCACCATCTTGAATACCAAAGATCAAATTGCCAAGTTTGCTAAGAAATCAGATGATGGACACTTTATTGGATACTCTTCTCAAGCTAAGGCTTACAGAGTATACAATCTCAGAACTAGAGTTGTTGAGGAGTCAGCCAATGTGACTTTCAATGAACACACACCTGTGTTGCTTCTTCTGGTCCGGATTGGCTATTTGATCTTGATTTAGTTACCAACTGTTTTAACAAATCTTGTGAGAATGTTTCAGGATTTTCAGAAAATTTAAATACAGGTGATTCTGATCCAAGATTGGAGCTATGAAGACAATCAAGTCATACATCTTTAGCTCCAGTTGGAACTAATTTTGCAAATGAGGTTTCTATCAGCACTACAATGACAAATTCAGCTGATACATCTAGGTTTCCTACACATTCTAGCTTAGAGGCTCCACAACCAGACAAGGATACCTCAATCATAGAAGACAAAAATGGTGGTGGTGACAGTTACCAAGAATTTCTTGATGCCAATAACCAAATTGTAGATGAGAACATCAATGATGTCACACACTGCTTGGATCAAGTCTCTCTTGAAAAGTGTGCTGATATGGTAGAAGAAACATCTATGCCAGATCTATATTTCTCTAATTTAGATCTTTCTCAGCAACTTGTTGTGATCCCTCAGCTTAGGATCCACAAGTCTCGCCCCACCAAAAACATCATTAGAGATGTTGTCTCAAGGGTAAGAACAAGAGGACAAACCCATGAAGCAAATGTTTGTCTTCACTCTTGTTTCTTATCCCAGATAGAGCCAAAGAAAGTTGATGAGGCTCTAAAGGATGGAAGTTGGGTTGAAGCTATGCAACAAGAACTACTTCAATTCAAAAGGTAGAAAGTTTGAAACCTTTGTGCTCTTCCTTGTGGGAAGACTACCATTGGAACCAAATGGGTGTTTAGGAACAAGAAAGATGATAGAGGCATCATCATCAAGAACAAAGCTAGACTGGTTGTTCAAGGATACACACAAGAAGAAGCGATTGACTACACTGATGTCTTTGCTTCAGTAGCAAGATTAGAAGCTGTTAGGATATTCCTGGCATTTGCTGCATCCAAGAATTTCAAGTTCTTTCAGCTTGATGTGAAGTGTGCCTTTTTGTATGGAGTGATTGATGAAGAGGTTTATGTCAAACAACCACCTAGTTTTGTAGGCCCTGATCATCCTGATTACGTCTGCAAGCTTGACAAAGCTCTCTATGGGCTGCATTAGGCATCCGGGAAATGGTATGAGACACTGTCTGAGTATCTTTGTAAACATGGATACAGGAGAGGTACTATAGATGGAACTCTCTTCATCAAAGGACACAGAAATGACATACTACTAGTTCAAGTGTATGTGGATGACATAATCTTTGGTTCAACTAATCCAAAGCGCTGCATAGACTTTGAGAAGCTGATGAAAGACAGATTTGAAATGAGTGCCATGGGGGAACTCAATTTCTTTCTGGGAATTCAAGTGAAGCAAGTTGAAGATGGCATCTTCATAAGTCAGTCAAAGTATGTCCAAGACATACTCAAGAGATTCAACATGACTGATTGTAAGATTGCTATGACACCTATAGCTACAAACCACTCCCTTGGACCTGATCTTGAGGGGGAGTGTGTAGATGAGCACTTATACGGGGCTATGATTGGGTCTTTTATGTATCTTACTGCTAGCAGGCCTGATATCATGTTTGCTACATGCATCTGTGCAAGATATCAAGCCAACCCTATGATGTCTTATCTCATCACTGTCAAGAGGATTCTAAGATACCTCAAAGGTGCTTCAACACTTGGTTTATGGTACCCTAAAAATCTTGACTTCAATCTGTATGCTTACACAGATAGTGATTATGGTGGTTGCAACATGACTGCAAAGTCTATATCTGGGGGATGTCAGTTCCTTGGTGGAAGGGTTGTCTCATGGCAATGCAAGAAACAATCTTGTGTCTCTGCATCAACTGCTGAAGCTGAATACATTGCTGCTGCAAGCTACTGTGCCCAAGTACTTTGGATTCAAAATCAGATGCTGGACTATGGGTTAAACTTCAAGGAGACTCCCTTTCACATAGACAACAATAGCGCTACCTCAAGCACAAAGAACCCTGTGCAACACTGAAGGACAAAGCACATCAATATCAGGTATCATTTATTAAGAGATAATTATGAAAAGGGATAATTAAACTAGTCAAAGTTGACACAGATGAACAATATGTTGATCTATTTACAAAGGCTTTTGATGAACAGAGATTTAAATATCTTGTATAAGCTATTAGGATGATTAACTTTGACTAGGTTTTTCTTAAAACTAATTCTTATTATTTCTTAAAATATGTGTGTCCTAAGTTGTCTAGTTCATCACTTTCATAAGCTCATGTTTTCTTTGGATGAAAATTTCTTTTTGAAGACTTTCCTTAGATTTTTGAAAATTTTTGATACTTCGAAGTTATGCTTTTAACTTTGGAAGCAAATCATGCCTTCAAAATAAATAACTGTCTGAAAATTTTACCTTTGGAAGAGTTCTCAGATCTATCTTCTAAAGCTTAAATACTTGTACCAGAAAATTACTTATTTTCAAGGGCCATTTACTTCCGAAGCAAAAATAACTCTTGGAAGTTTTGTTGTTTTATATACAAAGCATTCAAGTTTTAGTTTCTCTACCGAAGCAAAATTCTCAAAACTCACTGGAAATTCTTCCGAAGTTATTTTAGCTTTGGAAGCTTTTTAATTAAAACTTCCGAAGATAATTAACTCTCGGAAGCTTTTTGACTTCCAAAAAAACTACTTTTTGAGCAAAAGTAAACTACTTTTTCAGAGGTGGGACCAACATCCGGATTTCAAAGTTTATTCTCTTTTATTAAACTTTATCTGAAATACCTCTCTCATATAAACCCAACGGTTTCCCCCTCTTTGTATCATCTGTTCTTCCTCCAAACCTAAAAACCCAAATTTCTCTCTGAAATTTCTTTCTTCCTTCTTTCTTCATCTTTAAGCTATCTCAAAATGGCCAACCTTGCTCACAGAAATGATCCCAACTTTACCATGCAGCTACACAGGCAACACAATCAGGTTGCTCTGTTAAGCTCTGAGAAAGATCCTCATTTCTCAGAGGATTATCGTTTCTTAGCTTTATCAAACTACTTCACCTCCCTGACCATTGATCCTCCACTCTATGACGATCAGCTGCTTGAATTCTGGAAGACCTGCCAAGAGGTCATTATGGACGGGGAGAAGGCACTGCCTGCCACAGTGCAAGGGAGAACAATCTTCATCACTCCAGCCATCATCAATAGGCATCTTCAGCTGGATGATGAAGAAGGTGAGGTTTTCTTCTTAATTGGAAGCTGTTAATCATTCCTTTGAGTAGATGGGATTTGAGGGAAATTTCTCTCTAAAGACCTTTAGGAGAGGGAAGGTCTCATCCCAGTGGAGATTCCTGCTCCATGTGGTCATCCACAACTTATCAAACAAGCATGGTGGATGGGACCAGAAACCTAAGGATCTCTCCTTTATAATCCATGGAATGTTTCAAGGGGTCAAATTCAGGTATTCTCAGTTTGTTTATACCAATTACTTGCTAATTTAGACTCCTTAGAGTATTATATGTGTCCTAGATATGTCTAGTACATTCTTAACTGTGAACTAGGCTCATAGTTGAGGGAAACACGTAACATTCTTAAACTGGGATAGATGAAGCTCGGCATCTTTAAAATACTCAGAAAGCCCACTGTTGGTTTCTCTTGGGTAGAAACAGCCCTTGTCCCAAAAATATTAGAGCTCATTGCTCAAGGTGACAACCTAGCAGCACAAGCTAGTGTTGAGCCCACACCTGCTACCTCCCAACCACCCACATAATCTCAAATCACCATCACTTACCAAAGAACATCCAAACGAACCCTTGCTCATGCTATTCAGTCTGTGGAGGCCCCCATATACTCACCCATACACGAAGAAGTGGACACTGGAGCTCCCACTTCTCCTGAGGAGCAGACCACTCCCATCTTTTCAAGAATCAGTGTTGAGGTTCCTCATGCTTAGCCTGATGAGCTCATTAGCCCAACTGGCTTAAGCCATCACTCTGAGTCTCAACACTTAAGTGATCAACCTTCAGGGGACAGTTACCATCCCCAGCCTATAGATCTCAACTAACCAATTCCCTACCTTGACTTCTATACTCATGAAGATCTAGGTTTCAGTGAGTATAATGAGTCTCTCTTCTTTACCCCTACTCAAGAGAGATGAATGCTCCTGAGTCTCCTACATCTATCCCACATCAGTCACCTACAACTGAGGTGGATATTCCCGAACCTGTTCAGGATGTCTGTATGGAAGAGGCTCTCACTTCTGAAAGTGATTAGATCATTAAGACCTCAACCATGGCAACTCAGCCCATTGACATCTCAACTAAGATTGCCAGTGAGCAGAGGAAAACCAGCATCCAAGAACCTGAACCTAGTGGTGAGAGAAGGACTTTGGTCAAATTATCTCATCCCCCAATGAGTCTTCTGATGAAGATGAAGGGAATCTGAGACTAAAGGTGCACAAACTAACTAATACATGCAGCTATTTAGTCTCAAAGGTCAGTCACCTTGAATCTCAGGTGACTACTTTACATAACAGGATCAATGATCAATAACTTGAGATTTCATATCTTAACGAAAAACTAGCTGGGAGACCCATAAGAAGAGCTCAACTAGGAACACAACAACCTGTGGATGTGATTGACCTATCTTCCAGCTCACCTATGCAAGTGGGTGATGCCATCGAAAAGGGGGAGAAAGTTATTACAACCACAGACCTGGGAGTTCTTCAGAGAGAGTGCACATTGAGGACTCACCATCCTCACTTGCAAATGTGCATTCTTAGCAACCTCCTCAAGTTCACATTGATGTGGACTACACTGACCCCTTCGTACGGAGTCTGTTTGAGGATGGGATACCAAGGGCTATGTCATCTTCCCATCTTTCAATCACATCATTGGGTGGAGGTTTGACAATATCAGGAAAGCCCTAATCATCATAAGAGTTCAAGGAGAACAAGAAGTCTTCAATTTTCAAACTTTGAACTAGTATGAAGGTCTGGATTTAGTCAACATGCCACTTGTCAACCCAAGCAAATCAAGAAAAGCTGACAGACATGCTCAAGGAATCCAAGACAGGATCACTGCAGAGTTCAACTTAAGGAGACTTAGGCAACCAGGCAATGCCATCAGTCAACTGGATGTTGACGTGGACCCTAAGATTAGTTTCATAGGGGAAACCTTGATTGAAGGCCCGGGGTCTCATCATTATCAACTGCTGTAGAGATCCACACTCCTATTGAGACACCTGCTGGTGAAAGTGCCTCTCAACCTTTCTCTGACCAGAGCTTAGATGCTGCAACAAGCAATGAAGGCCAAATCTCTCTCCACCCTGAGTCACAAAGGTCTATGAGTGACAAAGGGAAAAGAAAAATGTCATCTAGGAGATTGAGGAGGAGGAAAAAGAGAGGAAAAGGAGGCTGAGGGGAGAAAGTTCCTTTGCTGAGTCTTTAAGACTCATGGAGTCTACTATCAGGGCTACCCCCAGACCAAATACATAGAATGATGAGTTTAGGGTAGTGAGGATAAATTACCTGCAGACAAGGAACTATGACATAGACAGTGTCATCTCTCTCCCCTTAGAAGAGTTGAATGAACTAGTTGATCAGGAAAGGTCAAAGGAGAAGAAGGAGGCAGAAGATGCAGAGCTTCTAGTACAAGTCAAAGAAGAAAGAAGAAGAAAAAGACTGTACAAGGATATGCCTACCCTCTCCCCAATTCAGGAAAGTCCTGCACAAGAAGATGTGGTTAAACAAGAACCTCAAGTAGACAAAGAAGAAGAGAGGATCAAGATGATCAACTACCTGAGTGCCACAAGCTTCTATTAGGCAGATGCACTCTTTCCCTTGTCCTATGACTATGTTGAGTTTGAGTACTTAAAAAGGTTGAACTTGAGATAATCAAGGACAAAAAGACAACTAAGAAGAAGCTAAGGGAAGAAGCTGCAAAATCCCAACTGAGAAAGTCTGCTGAAACATATGCTGCAAAATCCCAACTGAGAAAGCTTGCTAAGGGAAGAAGCTACAAAATCCCAACTGCATAATCAAGAGCTATCATCCAAAAGAGCATGAAGAAGTCTGCTGATAGGCAGAGGATGATAAGCTTCTTGAAGCTATATGGATTCTCCGGAAGGAGACTTGACCCATGTCTCTATCCACTATGGATGAGCATATTAGGGTGATCAAGCAGAAGATCAAAAGTGG
This sequence comes from Flaveria trinervia, assembly GCA_025506515.1. Taxonomy (NCBI): domain Eukaryota; kingdom Viridiplantae; phylum Streptophyta; class Magnoliopsida; order Asterales; family Asteraceae; genus Flaveria; species Flaveria trinervia. Next base: position 31,910,151 of record CM046454.1, on the reverse strand, counting down.
AGAGCTCATTGACTTACACTCCACTCCATGTTAAGCCCCACCTGAAGTGGAGGTTAAGGTTGAACAACCAGAGACAACACAACCTGGACCTCCTGCTGAAACTCATCGAGCTTCATCTTTTGATCCACAGCAGGGTCAACCTCCCTCTCCTTCTGAGCCTGAGAGAGAGGAAGTCCCAACTGAGAAAGACAATGAAGATCAATATGGTACTGCAGGCCAGTCTTCTCAGTTAAAACCTGTAAAGAGAAAGAAGAGGATGGCTTCTAAACCAAAGCCAAAGAAGAAGAAGACTGCACCCTCTTCTAAACCCCAGGATGAGTCAGAACATCTTGAGGTTGTGCAACCAGAGGATGCTACATCAACTCTAATTCAAACAACTCCTCTAGCATCAGGAAGACCCATCTTGTCTTGGACATACACCACAAATCTAGAAAGATGGCATGTCATTAGAGATCAAGGCGCTGAAGACATTTACACATGGCAAGATATCTTTCAGTTGCCTCTACATGACCTCTTTGATATGCGAAGATACTTTAATAGTCTGAAGGATCTTGATCACCTTATAAAGAAAGGATTGGTGATCATCCTAATGAGGACTGTTGACATCAAAAGTCTACTAAATGTTTTGGTAGCATCAGCCTAGGGGGAGTTTGTAGAGATCAATGAAGAGGCTAATGCAACCTAAACATCCAATGCCTATCCTGCATGCTGCACAAGTGCATTGAAGAAGAATGCTTAGGAAGTTTCACACATGCAACAGAAAATACTCTAAGTGTGAAATCTTCAGAAGCCAAGACCAATATCTTCTGAAGCCAAATATGAAGTCTTCTGAAGCCCAGAGACAAAGTCTTTCGAAGCTTTAACTCATTAAGACAGATTTCTTGCGAAGACTTTTAACACATGCTTTATCTCATACCTTTCCACTGCACCTTTGTAAGGTCACTAACTTACATGAGTTGGTGAAAAGATCCATGCTTTTGGTCAACTGTACATTGAGGTCTTGAGTCCGTAACTTTCTACTTCATGTACTTTATCCTTTTTGTAATAGATAAGGATGTGAGCTATGGCATGTCATAGTCATTAGTCAAAAGGCCATATGCATTTGACTCTATAATTGATTTTGTTTTGTGTCTAGTCAATTGTATCTCATATTCTTTTATCTTTGAATTATGCTTTGTAACACTTGTAATAGAACATAGAGAAAGCAATATACTGCATTCTTGAAAACCATATACTTGTGTTCTTTGTGTTTTGTCTCTTACATTACTTGTGTTCTTAGTATCTTACCTTGGTTAATCTAGTTTTCTATTTGATTAAGTTTAGTAAATCTCCTTTTTGTGTTTGTGTTGTAACTTAGCACCCTTCAATGATCCTGCAATTAGGCAAAGCATTAATGATACATATCTAACAACTTAAACAATCAAAACATACAAACATGCATATCATACATAACAAACACATTCGAACATCAATAATTCATTGATATCATACATATTATCAAACCATAACTACAATCATGCAATTAGCAAGTCAATTAAGCAAAAATATTGAACAAAACATACAAGGCAATCTAATTACACATGTGTAATTAGTCATTCATGCAATCATACAAGTAATTAACCAATCAATCATAGTAAAATCATGCAATCATTCATATAAAAAACACATTATCACTAATAAATAAAATATTAACAACCAAACATCAAAGTTTGGCAACATCATCCTTAGGGGAGTATTTTTGGACTCAACATGTGCATTAAAGGACAATGCTTCCCATAATCAGGCACAATATGTTCTAACATTTAAACAACAATTGACTAACATTCAAACATCATTAACATTCACATCAAATATTAATTAAGTTTAAAATTTTATTTTAGGTTTTGTAGATAAAAATGAATTTTTGCTAAGTGTCCACAACAGATGAAGACCTTCCCATAATAGATGAACAAGAAGATGCAACAGATGTAGAATGAAGTCTAAGAGCTGACTACGGATGAACAATCACATATAGCAAATGACCGAGTCTATAACTAATGAAAATTCCACAACGGATGTTCATCCATAATAGATGATCACTTCACAGTGGACAACAACAAAGCAAACACTAAGTGCTCAGAAAGGACAACATTCCAAGCACAATGGACAATAATTCAATATTCACAACTAAAAACTTTTCGTTCATAGAATATAGTCTTTCATCTACATCGGACGACTTATATAGTCTTTCATGTTTATATTTTTGTATACGTTAGAAATTGTAATATACCCTATTTCTTTGTAAGATTTTGAACAATCAATCAAACAAGAAGTTATTGTCTTTCATAGCATTCAAGCATATAAACACACACAATCAAATACACGCATTGATTTTTTATCATTAATCATGGGGTTCCATACTATGATTAATGAGTATTGACATAAGAAAAACTTTTTGTTATAATTAAGAGATTGAGAATGTTCCTTGTGGAAACTCATTCATTTTGTTTTTGTTTTCAAGTGCAAAAAACAAACTCCATCATCCAAGATGATGGAAAAAATCTCATCGCGCAAAAAATTAAGTTTGGCATGCAAGAACATAATGTTCTCGCACGAGAACATCTAGATAGTATATGTAGATGTTTTTACTTTGTATTTTTTTATGTGTGTTCATTTTGAAAAAATGATCTAAGGGTGAGAGAGCAAGGAGTTCTGTGATATACTGCCTAAATGGAGCTTACCTTGGGTGGATCAAGCTTCAACAATGTAAACTCCTTTGGTATTGTAATAATTTTATTAATAATATTTGATTGAGTTTGTTTGAATTTCATTGATATCACACACACACACCCATCTTAATTTGATTATCAAGTGCAACAATATGTGCAATCGATCGTGATAAGGAATTTAGATTTCGTATGAGAGCAAGATGTTGCACTTGATACGTAGATTTTTATTCCACAATCATAGGTTTAAGATTCTAAACATGAAAGTTGAAGATCTTGAGGTTTAGGTTAGGTTTGGACAAGATTCAAAAGAGAAGGAGATGAAACTATGGGTGAACCTGTATGGCTTTTGCATTTTCAGTTAAGGCGAGAAATAATTATCTTATCTTTCTCTTCTGTTACTTCCTTTCTTTGAAAACCTCCATGTCATCACCGTGAAAGATAAATTCCCCATTGAGGAATTTCATGATGAATTACATGGTAGCAGGATCTTTCAGAACACCCCCGAGCCAATACTTGTAATAATCCCATAATTTAGGCTACGCCTGTTCATTGATGAAGAGAGACGGAACATCCTTTTTAGTAGGTACTTGATCCTCAATTTCGGAGGGGACTACAAACTCTGGCATTTCTTTTATTTGGCACCGGTCTTCTTCATCTGGCGATATTGCATCAATATGGATCAAATAATCCATTGGGTGTACATTCAAACTCACTATAGATGGTTGCTGCTTGCGAGAAGCGTCTCTTGCCTTTCAAAAAATTGGATAAAGAAAGATTTTTCCACTGGTATTCTACGCTCTATCTCTACTCCCCGAAAACTGCGAACAGTTGTCATGAGTAAATTTTCATGCAAAATCATCGTAGTAGTAACTGTCAACTGCAAAAATTTCTTAGGCAAAAACTTCACCATGTTAAAACTAGCTTCATCATCCATACAAAAACCTTGACTGACTTCAATTTTTGCAAAAACTTTGCAAACTATGAGAACATAATCTAGATGCAAAAACTTGTTAGTGTTAACATGGTGAAGTTTTCAAACAAGTGTTATTGCCTATATCTGGAAGATGTTAGGTGATTTGAAGTTTAGTGTGTGCTAGATCATTTGAATTGATGGTTGAAGAGTGTTTTTGAGGTGTTTTTGAGTTCCAAATTGTAATCCTTTGAAGATCGACTTGATTTCTTCTGTTTTTGATCACTTTTAAAGATGTTGAGAGTTGTTATGCTCATTGATTGAAGTTGTGATCGTGTTCATGTGATTAATTATGATTAATTGAAACTATTAGGATCAAAATCGAACCTAAATAACTATTTGCAAACTTAATCAATTAGTTTTGAACAATTTGGTGAAAGATTGAAATTGGAATATTCGAAATTGGGAAAAATTGACAAGGCAAAGACTTAGCATTCACTCGGGAAAAGCTCTAGTTCACGCGAGAAATTGTATTTTTGCAAAGTTGTTGGAAAGTTTGTTAGAAAAGATTCTTTTCAGGTGATAAGTTCCCATTTTCATAAAAAATTAGCTAAAAAGTAATCATGCGAAAAGTTTGTCCTTTGTTTGGGTGAGAACCTTGTTATTTGCATGAGAACTTCAAGTTGGAAGATTTTTGAGTTCCAAGATTGCAAATTTCAAGCACGTCACTACTATCCTTCACATTGACAGTGAGATTAGCACTAGCATAAACCTCCTAGACTTATCATTGAAGAAAACTGTCCCGATTGGTTTTACCGATTTGAGAATCATGTTATTTACACCGAACCCCAGATGATGCAGTCAATCAAACATGGACCGTACATACTTGTGTATAACAATGGTAAGTGATGGTTGGTACCCAAACTATACATCTCTTGGATAAGGAATACATGAAGAAGATTGAGGTTTATAACAAAGCTTATGGTGCCATAACTATTGCAGTTACTACTAAGGTTGCACAAAAGTTCAAGGATTTCAAAAAGCCTAAAGATTATGGGATGCGATGGAAGAGTAGATAATGGGCAATAAGGATGTGAGGGAAATCCGAAAGGACATGTTGAACCTAGAGTTTAATATGTTTTACCATGTGCGGGGTGAGACATTTGAGGCTTAAATCTCCAGATTTGTTAAGCCGATAACAAAGATGAAGCGTGTAGTAAATACCTTGGAGAATATACATGTGAACAAGAAGTTGTTAAACTCATTACTTTACAATTGGAATAATAACTTCACCACTATCAAAAGAACCAAGGATCTGTTCACCTTGTCCCTTAAAATTTTATTTCAACTATATAATCTTATCAAATGGATGATGAGCAGAGAACTGCAAACTATACTAACACCATGGGAGCTGAAATGTCTACATTATATGCAAAAATGGCTGGTAATCTCAATTATCATGATAACATAGTTACTAAGTTTGTGTCTGATGATTTGATAAAGGGGATCTTTGCTGAAAAATAAGTTGAGAATGTTAAAGGGGTGCTTAAAGAAAAAGTTGTTAAGATTATTCTAGCTCATTCAAAGATGTCTAAAGAGGGAAGGAAAAAGTTGACGAAAAGGCTTTTGAGTTTACTCCAACTAAAAATGAAAAGACTATGAAAGTTTTTGAGGAAACTACGACACCTGCTTGTGATGACACTATCAATGCTCTTAGGATTACTCTGGCATGTAAAGCAGAAGAAAAGATTGATCTATAAGCTTTCATGGTAGAAATCGTACGTGAGGAGAAGAACAAGAAAGAAGAGTATGATAAGGTATACACTAATCTTTGCTCAAACACATGATTAGAACAGATTCAAAACTACAAAGTTCACATTGGACACTTGATCCTAAAAGTTGAAAAACATCAATATGAAGCTTGTAAATATAAAAATGATGAGAAATGTTTTGAAGAAAGGATGTAAGAATTAAAAAAATCAATTTATGTATCAAAATTGAATCTTGATGATAAATATTGTAATATAGTTTATTTGAAAAGACGTAATATTGAGTTATCTTGGAAATCAATAAACTTAATAGTGAACTCTTATCTGCAAAATTTATTGTTGAATAGTTTGAGTTGTCCTCAAACATGAATGAAGGTATAATCAAGTCTCAAATGACTTAGAAAATTAATACTAGTAGAAGTGGAGGTGGATATTTTAACATTACACCACCAATTAATCATAATTATACATGTTCACCTTCATCAATTACCATATTAGATGAAGAGACCTATGGATTAGGTTTTAGAGCAAAATCAGACTTAATACCTCCGGTTAATGTTCCACTAAGTGTTCACCCGGTCATAAGAACTAAAATTAAATTAATCATGATAATTCTTTTGCATAAATTGTAAAGAAAGAATGGTTGGTTAACGCATACGAAAGTGATGATGAAATAGATTCAAAGAAAATAAAAATTGTAATGAGAAATCTTCATGTAATTTATCACCTGATATCAAAGAAATTTTAGATGTTCTTATTTCTAAAAATGATTGTTTAAATTTTTCTAACAAATGAAATATACTAAAATGAAAAGTAGAATTTAAGGATAATGAAAGAAAACATGTCACAATATCAGTATCTGACTTGAAAACTGATTTCAAGAACAGGTTTGTTTCAAAAGGCAACAAAGATTAGGTAGATTATATCATTGAAGAAACAAATGATAGTTTCTTTACAAATAAATGTCCTATTACTTCTAACTTTGTGAAACAAGATGATTGTAGATTAGTTATCAAAGAAATTGCTCCCATTCCAGTACTTACGACTCGAAAGGTTATAGTTGCACTTCATGCTAATCGACTTTAGAAATGAATCAAACTGTTAGGAAATATACCTCAATTCTTTTGGATTCATGAAGAAAGGTTCTTAATGAAAGATAGAAAATATAGAATTCTAAAGAATCATAAGGCCAAGGAAATAATAATACAAGATTCTATGATAATTGTGGAAGTTATCATAAAAACTCGTGAGAAATACACAAGAGCAAAATATGTATCATAAAATGTGTTGTTATGTGTGTGGAAAGCAAAATCATAGAGCTAGAAATTGCAATCATCAACATTAACTCTCAAGCAAATAAGTATTTCACAACTCAGCTTAAAAAAATAGAAAATAATTATTTTTTTTGGATAAAAGAAATGTTCAAATAAAAATTGATTTGCATAATGGAAATTAAAACAAGAAACTTTTTCATGTAGATGATAGAAATTCGTCTCAAATAAAAACCACTTTAATGAAAATGGTTACATATCTGATCAAACCAATTTAAAAGTAGAATATAAAAGAAAAACAATCTGAGCCTTGTATTATTAAAGACTATGTTTTCAATGATAAAAGATATATGATATTAAAATCTGGATCATATTTGGATGATAACAATATATAATGGTTTGGTTCCTAAAATTGAATAAATTCATTCATATGTGAACAAATAGTCAATGCAAGTTATCAACAGTGTTTGGCATGTTGACAATAGTTGTTTCATGGCACAGGAGTACTAATATATCTATGTTAAACAACATACAACCTTACAAAGAAAGATATGTTATATTTGTAGGTGATAGAGGTGGTAAGATTACAAATAAAGGTACAATGTTTAATGGTGTCTTAAAGTTTAAAGATGTCAATTTTGTCAAGCAACTTATACATAATTTGCTAAGTGTCTCTAAAATTTGTGACAAAACGTATTCTACACATTTCACTCATAAAGAATGCCATATTCTAAAACTTGATTTATAATTTATGATGTGGATTTTGTAATGAACACCAAGATACAATATGCATACTTACATGACATGAATGGTTCACATTCATTTTCAAGATTTACTTGGGTTTCTTTTTAGCAACTAAAAATGAGACACCTCATTTTCTAATAAAGTTCAAGACCCTAGTGGATAATCAGATTGACAAAACCATCAAGTGCTTTCGAAGTGATAATGGAACAGAATTTTGCAATCATACGGTGAATGAATTTTGTGATTATATTGGATAGCAAGAAAATTTTGTTTTCAAGAACTCCATAATCAAATGGGGTTGATGAAAGATGTAACAAAACTTTAAATGAAGCTGCTAGAACAATTTTATTAGAACCGGTGGTCATATGTCTAATTTGAACAAAGTTATTTCTGAATATACTATTCCTCAGCTAAGAATTCATAAAGACAATCCAATTGAAGCAGTCATCGGTCCATTATCACAAGGTGTCCTAACTTGAAGTCAATTTGGAGCTATAAATATATGTTTGTACTCATGCTTTATTTCTCAAACTATGCCAAAGAATATTGAGATGGTATTAATGGGAAAAACTTAGGTTGAGGCTATGCAAGACGAGTTGATGCAATTCAAGAAGCTAAATGTTTGGCATCTATGAGAACATCCAAAGGATAAGCTACTGACTGGTACTAAATGAATATTTAGAAACAAAAGGAATGAAAAGGATGTAATTGTTCACAAAACCACTAGACTTGTTGTTCAAGAATTTTATCAACTTGAAGGTCTTGATTACGAAGAAGTATATGCTCTAGTTGCAATACTTGAAGCTATACGCATCTTTTTAGCGTATGCTTGGTACAAAAACTTTATTGTATATCAGATGGATGTGAAAACTACATATATGCATGTTGAGATGAAAGAGGAGACCTATGTTTGTCAACCACCTAGTTTGTAGATCAAGATCATCCCAATTGTGTTTATAAGTTTGACAAAACACTCTTTGGCTTAAATAAGCACCTCATGCTTAGTATGCCATCTTCATAAAAAAATTTGCTTACAAATGGTTATACACGGGGTGCTATTGATCAAACTATGTTCTTACGTAAGGCTGGTAATAATCTCATTCTTGTCCAAGTATATGTTGATGACATTATCTTTGGATCTACCAATAATGATTTGTGTAAGGAATTTGAAGTTGTGATGACAAGTAATTTTGAGATGAGTTCTCTTAAAGAAATGTCATTTTTCTTTGGTATACTAGTAAAACAAGATGATAAGAGTATACTAATACATCAAGAAAAATATGTTCACAGTATTCCGCATAAATATAAATTCCAAGATTCCAAGATTGCACCCACTCTCATGTCTTATTGTCGTAATTTAACTTTTGATCTCATGGGTGATCATATTGATCAATATTTGTATTGATCAATTATTGGCTCTTTGATACGCCTCACTGCTAGTAGACTAGAAATCATGATTCTTATCTGTTAGTGTGCACCCTCTAAAAGTAATCGAAAGGAGTCACAGATGAAAGCTATCACACAGATTTTCAAATACCTTAAGGGCCAGCCAAAACTTGGATTTTGGTATCCTAAAAATTTTGATTTTAATTTATACACTTATATTGAGAGTGATCATGCATGATGTAATTTGGACAAGAAATCAATAACAGGTGAATGTCAATTTCTTGGAAATAGGTTGATTTATTGGCAATGCAAGAAGGAGCAGACGATATCCATATCCACAACAAAAGCTTAATATGTGGCTGCATGAAATTGTTGTTGTCAAGTCGTTTGGATTCACAAACAAAATCTTGAGTACGGTGTTAGCATTTTAAACACCAAGATTTGGTGTGACAATACTACAATGTTAAACATAATGAAGAATCCTATCCAACATTGAAAAACAAAACAACTGTAACGCCCCATTCACAGGATGCTCACAATCGGTCATTCATCGCATATAAAACATAAAACATATATTTAAGTTTACTCAAACAACACAGCTGAACAATTTTAAATCTTTCATTCCTTGCTTTTGCAAAATAATACAACATTCATAATGGTTACGAAATATCATTTGTTTGCATTACAATGCAAAATTATCATGATTAACAAAGTGGATGCCATCCAAAAATGCCAAGTAGCTGCCTCGTGCCATCCTCAACAACCATTACCTGCCAACTGTAAACCCATAAATGTCAGCATTGATGAGTGAGTTCTAGTTTTATAAAAAAACATTATATTACCTTTCATTCATTAAACATTTTCATTTATTTCGCATATGATCACACGTCATACGTACAACAAGGTAATCTTTATTATCTTCCATCATCTTTCACGTCGTACTTATCTCACGTTTCATACCTATTGCACTTTTTGTAAATTTATTATCTTTCACTTCTATCTAGATCTTATTGTATACTTAACACCCCTCTTGGGCACAAAGCCATATCATCTAGGGTTAAGCAACAAGGATTCCATCTCACACATATCTCACATATAGTACGTATAGACTAGTCACATAGACTAACTCCCCCTTGTGTGAACCCTTAAGGGTAGCCAAGATCACACGATGTAAACACAGAGTTGAGCTAACAACTCTTAATGAGTTGTGAACCTCCTTATATTTGCTTGCAAGACTTTTCATTCGTTCATTCATTATGTTCCATTTTCATTGTCTTAAATCTTTCACTTCGTTAAGAAAATACTTTACGTTTATTAACATAATCATACCACGTAAAGCCACGTCATAATACGTAATAAGGAACATAACGAAGCATATCATACATATACATAACATCATCACACATTATCATATCCCTCAATGTACAATCACTTTCATCACCACTGGGAACCTCCCAAGTTAAAGCCTAACACTTTATTTTTCCCAAAATTCAGAAAAATATTCTTAATCTTAGGCGCATGGGCACTATGCAGACGCATGGCCTTCGGGGCGCATGGGAACACTTAGGCACATAGGAATGGATCTGGGCGCATGGGCACTATTGGGATGCATGACCCAACACTTTCCTAGGCGCATGAGCACTATGAAGGTGCATGGGCACTATGTAAGTGCATGAGTGCTTAGGCGCATGGGCATTCTAGGCGCATGGACACTTAGTCAATTTCAGCCTACTCTAGGTGCATGGATACTATTTGGCCACATGGAATTTATGGCGAAACTTGTTGACTTAACGGTGGACCATTCCACTCGCGCTTCTTGAAAGGAAAAAAATAAGCAAATTCAAACGTTGGGCGCATAGGCCAATCAAGGTGCAAGTTTAGCCAACTCATACTAACAACCTAATAATCGGTCCCAAAATCAACAATTCATCATGTTCTAAGATTATTTCTATCATTCTAAGCATCAAAACATATACATAACAAAATCACAATATCATTATTCACCCAAATCATACCCCACCCACATTCACACATACACATACATATCGATACCAAAACTCACTTAAACAAAACATATATACATGCACTTCTAGCCCTAAAATCAATTAAAACTTGTAAAAAGGGGGCTCTAGAACTCACATTATTCAACTTTTGTGTACACTGTTCATACCTGAATGCGAATTGAGTTCAATCGCTTAGAAACCCACCAAAAATACACACAACCAAACACACAATCACACATAGGCATACAACCAAGGCATAGGCCGATCAAACACCACTAAAAATGACGAATTCTTACCCTGAATTCAGCCTCTTCTTCTCCTTTCTTCAAAAACCCAGAAGTTCTGCTCTTCTTCTTTCTCTCTCTAGATATTCCGAATGCAAAAAGGTGAAAAGAAACATGGCATGGGCGGCCATGTTGCTTTTGTTCAAAATTATATTATATTTCATACTTTCCATACCCTTAACTCCTGTATTTAGGTTCTTATTCCATTTTCTTTTTTATTCTTCACTTTTATTCATCTTTGCACCTCTATAAAAATATTTCCGAGTGTTACAAGTCTACCCCCTTTTATAGGTTTCATCCTCAAAACCTATTATTCCTCGAACCGATGTGGGTAATGCTGTCACATCTCTTCTTTAGTCTCCCACGTAGACTCGGATCCGTTCCTCTGTTTCCAATGTACACGCACTAGGGGAACTACTTTATTCATTAACCTCTTCTCGTTACGATCAATAATTGACACTGGTTGCTTCACATAATTGAGCCATTCATCAACCTTTATATCCTCTAGTGGTGCACCATGTCTTCATCGGCTAGACATTTTCTAATACGAGATACATCGAATTTCTAGTGAATTCCAGTTAACCCATCGGCTACCTATAGGCCACCTCTCCTTCTCGAGCAATGATTCCGAAAGGACCTATCTACCTCAGGCTTAACTTGCCCCGCTTTTTGAATCAAATGATGCCTTTCAAAGGTGAGACTTTCAACATAACTCTATCACCCACCTCGAACTCAATCGGCCTATGTCTCTCATCGGCATTCAACTTGTGTCTATCTTTAGGTGCCTTGATAAATGCTTTGGTCCTTTCTAGTTTTTCACTCGTATCCTCAATCACTTTGATACTTTCAAATTATTTCTCACCATTTTCACCTCAACAAACAGGTGTCCTATATCTTGTACTGTATAACATCTCACAACGGGGCATACCTGTTGGGTTTTGTCACATGTAAAACAAGCTAGTTTAACCATTTACACTTGAAAAATCGCAGTGGAATATATGTTTAACATATGATTAGTAATCTGAAAATTTTCACCATTTAAAACATAAACAAAACCCAAGAATTAGGATAATAAAAATATGTGAAGTAATGTGCTATCAAACCATAAAATAACAACCATAGGGTGTTCATAGAAACAACCTTTCTTGAACGAATGTTGTAGATGAAAAGGTTGAAGAAGATGATGTTCTTGAGTAGATAGCCTTCAAAGGAGAAGAACTCAAGCTTGTATACCCACAAGCCCTTCCAAACACCAAGCTTGTTAGGGAGCACAACACCAAAGAAGTCTCTTTCTTAGCTCCTCAAGAAAACCAAAAATTTCAGCTTGTTCTTTGTAGAATCGGAATTTTCAGCCACTTTTGAGAGAGTTCTTGCTTGAGAAAAGTTAGAGAGAAGTGTGTAATGAATGAAGAGTGAAAGAGAGGAGAAAGAGTGCTTGGACCAAGACAAAAAAGGGTCTCCCAATACACCTTTTGGCGGCCGAATTTTCCTTCAAAATGGGTTCCCCCCATTTTAGTTTTTTATAAAAAAAGTTACACTTGTAGCCTTTCATTTTATAAAATTAAAACCTCTTTTAATTTTATAACACTAACACACTTTTATTTGTTATAATTTAACCAACTTAAATAATGAAACAAACAATTTCTCATGAACAAATTATCCACATAATGTTGTTCTTTTACAAAAGCAACGTTTTAGAGAAACACATTTTCTAAATTGGTGTCGGTATTTATTTGTTTGATCTTATCAACAAATAAATACTAATTGCTGTTTATATAGGTTGTTATTGGGTATGACCCGACTTGGATCATAACGTACTAACCACATCAATCTTTTATGTGTCTTGGGCATATAAGGTCCACAATCTCCCACTTGCACAAGATTCATAGAAGATTGATACAAGGAGTAAATGCTGCCTAACAATGGTTTACTACCCTTAATACTTATGACTAAGTGCCATTCAATAACATCATCTCCTTCAAGTACGATACTTGAAATGATTTAGGTGAATCAATCATTTATCCTTTCGTCACAGATGTCATGTTAAATCCTAGAGACAAAGAGTGATCATTCTCCATTGATTTACCTTTATCAGGCTTTAGATATCTTACTCTCAACGAATAAGAGGGACAAATCCCACCTTGACAACATACGTCTCTCACAATTACCTTATATCATACCTGAACTCAAACTTATGTAGTGCCTTGTTTTAGAACAGTGAAGAGCTAAGTCAAAGTATAATATTCGGTAAATATCAAGACCCAATATGTGTCTCAGGTCAGAGGATACCAAATGATGTTTGCCTTTACTCAAAATACTTATGATCAATCAGAAAGATTCCATGTAGTAATATTTGAGATGCAGGTCAGTCCAATATTTGCATCCCACAAATATCTATAAACTTTGGAAACAATCTAAAAGTGTTACCTATAAATTGGGTCTTGAGATGCAGGTCAGTCCAATATTTGCTCTATATTCATCCATATGAATATCTATCAATCCAAGTTCATAATAGTATTACCTTCATACTTGTTCCCACAAGCATGAAAAACTACGGACGTTTTGAGTAAACAATTTACTCATGGATTTTAAACATGCAAAATAGAAATATTAGTTATATCATTATAACCAAATATTCATTCAAGTAAAAAGTGTTACAATATCTCATTACAGAAATTAAAGATCAAATCCAGTCACTAGAATATTGAAGTCCCATGGCACAAGCATGACTTTCATGCTTCGCCTTTTCAAGAAGCTTCGTGAGTGGATCCGAAATGTTTTGATCCGTGTGAACTTTGCGAATACATATCTTCCCCTTTTCAACTTCATCCCTTATATAGTTGAATCCTCGTTCAATGTGCCTAGTCTTATGATGTGCACGGGGTTCCTTGATTTGAGCAATCGCACCCTCATTGTCACAAACAATTTCTAGGGGGTTCTGAATGGAAGGGACCACCCCTAGATCGGCAATGAACTTCTTTAACCATGCAGCTTCCTGAGCTACTAAATGAAACGACAATGTATTCTAACTCTGTAGTTGATAAATCCAAGAGATTGCTCCTCAATTCTTGATGAAAATGTACCCCGATTGCGATCGTGAATCATCCCGATCAGTTTGGAAACTCGCATTAGTGTAACCCTTTACTACAAGATCTTCCTCACCAGATCCATAGATTAGGAACATATCTTTAGTCCTCCTTAGGTACTTTAGTATGTTCTAAACAGCCATCCAATGACTGCTTCCAGGATTTTGTTGGTATTGGCTCGTCATGCTCAAAGCGCATGATACGTCTAGTCTAGTGCATATCATTGCATACATGATGGATCCTATAGCAAACGCATACGGGATACCCTTCATTTTGTCTTGCTCATCCTTTGAGCTTGGACATTGAGTCTTACTCAATATTGTTCCTCTTTGAATAGGTACGATACCTTTCTTAGAGTTTTCCATCTTGAACCTTTTCAAGATCTTATCAATGTATGCACTTTGATTCAAACCTATCAACTGCCTTGATCTTTATTCTTAAAATACAGGCGGCTTCACCAAGATCCTTCATGGAGAAATAGCTTCCAAGCCAGGATTTTACACCTTCGATGGTTGGAATGTCATTTCCAAATAGTAGGATGTCATCGACATACAATACTAAGAAAATGGTGATGCTCCCAATAGCCTTCTTATATACACATGCTTCATCGGTGTTTTTATGAACCCAGATTTGGTTATTTCTCATCAAAACGGTGATCCCAACTTCTTGATGCTTGCTTCAATCCATAGATTGAATTCTTTAACTTGCATACTTTGTTAGGATGTTTTGAGTTGACAAAACCTTCAAGCTCAACCATATAGACATCTTCCTCAAGATATCCATTTAGAAAAGCGGTTTTCACATCCATTTGCCAAATCTCTTAATCATAATGAGCAGCTATGGCAAACAATATCCTAATAGACTTTAGCATTGCAACCGGTGAGAAGGTCTCATCATAATCAACCCCTAGAGTTTGAGTGAAACCTTTTGCTACAAGTCTAGCTTTATAAGTATCCAAGTTTCCATGCATCTTGGTTTTCTTCTTGAAAACCCACTTACTTCCAACTATCTTGGAGTTAAGAGGTGGTTGAAGCAAGTCCCACACTTGGTTGTCGTACATGGATTGCATCTCCACGTTATAGCTTCAAGCCATTTGTCACAATCCAAATTGGACATTGCATCATGATCGGTGGGTGGTTCATCGGAATCTACCACATAGCATCCATGTACGAAAAATCCACTTGATCATTCTCAACATCCTCATGATGACTGCTAGTGTCAACCAAACGTGTATCGGTTTGTGGTTCTTTATCCTCCTCAAGATCCACCGTTCTACTGCTAGTTCCTTCTGTAAGGAACTTAGCTTCTAAGAACTCAGCCTTCTTGGCAACAAACTCCTTTTGTTCCAATGGATCATAGAAATAATATCCCATAGAATCTTGGGATATCCAATGAAGATACACTTAGTGGAACAACTTTCTAGCTTGTTTGAGGTGGGAGTCTTAACATAAGCCTCACAACACCATACCTTTAAATATGACAGTGATGGAACCCTTCCATGCCATATTTCAAAAGGTGTCGTTTCCACTTTCTTGGTTGGGGCATACTCAAAATACGGGCCGCAGAGAGCAAAATGAAACCCCAAAATGACAAAGGCAGTGAGCTTCTAGCCATCATAGATGGAACCATATCTAATAGAGTTCGATTTCTCCTCTCAGACACGCCATTATGTTGTGGCGTTCCGGGAGGAGATAGTTTTGAGACAATACCACAAGTTCTAAGATGATCTCTAAAAGCATCACTTAGGTATTCACCTCCTCTATTAGTTTGGAGAATTTTTATTTTCTTGTTGAGTTGATTTTCTACTTCATTTTGGAAGATTTTGAACATTTCAAAAGCTTCATTTGTGTCTTAACAAGTACACATAACCATATCGACTATAGTCATCGGTAAAGGTAATGAAGTATCTTTCATGGTACCTAGTCATTGGCTTAAAAGGACCACATACATCCGATGTATGATGCGTAATAAATCTTTTGCCCTTTCGGACTTGCCACAAAAAGGTGCCTTAGTCATTTTACCTTGTAAACAAGATTCACATACATCGAATGAATCTTATTCATTTGCTTTTAAAAGACCGTTCTTTTGAAATGTTTGTATGCGCTTCTTGTTTATATGACCAAGACGGCAATGCCAAAGATAGGTATCATATAATGTGTTTTCACCAAACAATTCATAAATACCATTAATAGGAATAGCTTTAAAATGAAACGTGCCATTTAACAAAACATGAATTTTATTCTCAATAAATGACAAAACATAACCATATTGTCTTAATTGGGCAACAGAAACAATGTTCCTAGTCAAACTAGGAGCATACAAAATATTGTTCAAAATTGCCTCCAAACCATTTGGAAGCTTCAAGATGTAGTCCCCTCAGCCTTCAACTTGAAACTTTGCCCCATTCCCCATGTAGAGCTTACATCCCCTTTCTTGAAGTCGTTACTTCTTTTGAACCCATGCAATAAGTTGCAAATATGAGTTCCACATCCGGTATCCAATACCCATGTGTTAGAGGATATTAAATTAAGATCAAAATGAATCATGAAAATTGTACCTGAGGTGTGCCCGACATCCCTCTTTGCTTGCAACTCTTTGAGATGGATTGGGCAATTTCTTGCCCAATCTCCAATCTCCCCACACTTAAAGCATGGGTCATTTGAAGCAACCTTTTGCTTCTTCTCCGCTGGTTTTGGTGGTGGCGCTCTTACCACTCCCTTTCCGTTCCCCCTAACATGCCCTTTACCCTTGGCCACATTTGCCTTGGGTACGGGGTGAGGCCTCTTCTTGTTCCCACCTACATTGATGGTGAGAACGGGTAAAACCCTTTTACCCATGGCCGCCTCGGCAGTTTTGAGCATAGAGTGAAGCTCACTTATGTTCTTGTCCCACCCATTCATGTTATAGTTCATGTCAAAGTTGTCAAACCTTTTTGACAAAGAGTTGAGGATCAAATCTGTAGCCAACTCTTTCGAGACGGCACAGTTCAGCCTTTCGAGGCAGTCGATGTGTCTTTTCATCTTAAGTACATAAGATGAAACAGATTGGGTCTCGTCCATACAATACACATGGAGTGCTCGAACTGTTTCGAAGCGCTCAACCCGTGCTTGTTGTTGGAACGTTTCCTTTAACTGGGTTATCATGTCGTATGCTCCGTGATGTTCATACTCCTTTTGGAGATTTCGAGTCATACTTGCCAACATAAGTCAAGACACTTGGACGGAGTCCTTAGTGTATTTCAATTATTATAGGCCACCTCATCATCCTCACTAGGTTGATCGGGAATCGTCTTGTCTAATATGTATGATCGTTTCTCTTACTTGAGAACAATTCTCAAGTTTCGAAACCAATCAATAAAGTTATTATGGTTTAGATGCTCCTTTTGGAGAATGGTCCTTAGTGATAGTGAGTGAGCGGTCAGGATTTCATTGTTATCATTATTGTTGGTGGCCATCTACAAGATATAACAAAGTTCAATTTTAGTAATTTCGATATTATTCATATTTTAATAATTAAAACCCCTTTTAAGTGTCTTACACAATTTTAAATCTATAATCCAATATTACATTTAAATAGTGGTTAGGTGACATCTATCCCATTATTTAAATTAACAAGGTAGTCAACGTTTGGACAATTGCAACCCTTTACAACTTCTAGGGTATGGGATTGACTTTAAAACATCATATGTATAGTCGGCATGTTTATCCCATCAACGCCTTTGTCAACCATATTATAGGTGATCCATTTAACATGGTTTTCAAATCAAGTTACCCTACTTGCACACACATGTGAGTTTTCCAACATAAGTGGTTAGGTGAACATTATCCCATAAATATGGTATCCCCACCTCAAGTCACAAGTTCCCTCAAAATGGTTAGGTGACCTTTATCCCATTAAGAGTTTCCAAATTACTCAAGTGTTGTGCAAAATGATGGTGTTAAACTTGTTTATAAAAGAAAATTTAAGTTTTCATAATCTTAGTTTAGAAAACTCTATGTATCTTCTATTTGCATGCTTTCAAATACAAGGTACCTTATGGTTCACTTTTAATAAAACCTGTTTTATTAAAACCATTAATCCTTTTAATAACCTTTTATTGACCACTTAATGATAAAGAACCATCAAATTTTCAGCTTGTAAAGTTTGTTAATGAGTTTGTTATGCATAACCAAATGAGAACCAAACAATCAAACAACAAACATCCAAACAAGCATAAACATACAAACATGAGTGCATAACCATAGCCACTAAGTTGACCACACTTGTTTTCCATCACAAGTGTTGTCATAAGGTGTTTCCTAAGGGTAGAGATGACACATCAAAATGTGTCCATGAACTCCCACTTGAATCCACATCCAAAAGCTTCAAGTGTCCATGTCTTTTGTGTCCTTCTTTGAGTCTTCATCTTGTACATCTTCTTTTACAAAAACCATATCCTAATACAATTTTTCTAATAAAAGAAATGCACCTAATCTATTTATTACATAACCAAATGAACAAATAAATTACAACCCAAGATACATAAGACAGATTACAACCTTTTCAAGAAACAAAACCAACATAACAAAAAACAATCAACCAAAACCAAACACATAAGGCCAATGCTATGTTATGCACCATAATGAGAAACATATACACCAAACAAGAACAACAATGAACCCCTTATTTCAGCCCTAAAGTTTCAGCCAACATAAACTAAAACTTTAAGGTTGTCCAAACAACACAATCAACATTTGATGTAAATCTTTCAAGGTTTAAACCAAAGCATGTAAGATTAAACCTTGAAACATAAGGGATTCATACATCCACAACAAAACAGCCCCTAATGGGTTGAAAAGGTCCATGAAAACTAACTTTTCAAGACCTTTTGAAGCACATATTCCACATAACCGGCTCTAGATGCGATTGTTGGGTTTTGTCACATGTAAAACAAGCTAGTTTAACCATTTAAACTTGAAAAATTGCAGCGGAATATAGGTTTAACATATGGTTAGTAATCTGAAAATTTTCACCATTTAAAACATAAACAAAACCCAAGAAATAGGATCATAAAAATATGTGAAGTAATGTGCTATCAAACCATAAAATAACAACCATAGGGTGTTCATAGAAACAACCCTTCTTGAACGAATGTCTTAGATGAAAAGGTTGAAGAAGATGATGTTCTTGAGTAGATAGCCTTCAAAGGAGAAGACCTCAAGCTTGTATACCCACAAGCCCTTCCAAACACCAAGCTTGTTAGGGAGCACAACACCAAAGAAGTCTCTTTCTTAGCTCCTCAAGAAAACCGAAAATTTCAGCTTGTTCTTTGTAGAATCCGAAATTTCAGCCAATTTTGAGAGAGTTCTTGCTTCAGAAAAGTTAGAGAGAAGTGTGTAATGAATGAAGAGTGCAAGAGAGGAGAAAAAGTGCTTGGACCAAGACAAAAAAAGGGTTTCCCAATACACCTTTTGGGCGGTCGAATTTTCCTTGAAAATGGGTTCCCCCCATTTTAGTTTTTTATAAAAAAAGTTACACTCTTAGCCCTTCATTTTATTAAATTAAAACCTCTTTTAATTTTATAACAATAACAAACTTTTATTTGTTATTATTTAACCAACTTAAATAATGAAACAAACAATTTCCCATGAACCAATTATCCACATAATGTTGTTTTTTTACAAAAGCAACGTTTTAGAGAAACCCATTTTCTAAATTGGTGTCGGTATTTATTTGTTTGATCTTATCAACAAATAAATACTAATTGGTGTTTGTATAGGTTGTTATTGGGTATGACCCGACTTGGATCATAACGTACTAACCACATCAATCTTGTATGTATCTTGGGCATATAAGGTCCAATAATACCAATGCTAGCATGAAAACTATTATTGTATGATAATTCAGCTAACGGTAAGTGGTCATCCCAACTTCTTTCAAAATCAATGTCGCATGCTGGAAGCATATCTTTTAGTGTATGAATGGTTCTCTTTAACTGGCCATCCGTCTATGGATGATAAGCCATACTAGTGTGTAACCTCGTCCCCAAAGCATCATGGAATTTCTTCCAAAATTTGGATGTAAACCGGGTGTCACACTCACACACAATAGACACCGGCACACCATGACGAGTCACAGTCTCCTTAACGAAAAAATTTGCCAACCTCTCAGATGAATTTTTCTTATGGGTCGGTAGGAAGTGAGCACTCTTTGTCAAACGATCAACTATCACCCATATTGCATCATACCCTCTCGTTGTATGCGGTAACTTTGTGATGAAGTCCATGGTGGTATCCTCCTACTTCCACTTGGGTATATCCAACGGTTGGATTTTCCCATACAGCTTCTCATGCTCTAACGTCACTTCCAAGCAAGTAAGGCACTTAGTCACATACTTCATTACATCGCACTTCATACCCAGCCACCAATAATCTTTCTTCATATCCTGATACATCTTTGTAGCACCGGGATGTGTAGAGTATCAAGTCTAATGAGCTTCATCCATGATCCTCCCACATAAGTCCCATAACGAGGAATCCACATCTATCCGAATCAGGTGCTAACACCAAGAGTGTTTTCACCCAACTCTGCAACTATACCACTCATCCTTTCAGAGTTAAGATGATCCATCTCAACGCCTCATCCTGAAACTCTTTGACCTAATTCGTGGTGTTGGTGGCCATAATCAATTAGTAAGCCTTTACCCGGATGATTCAGGCCTCTCCTTTTGGCTAAAAGCATCCACTACCACATTAGCCTTGCCCAGATGGTAATGGATCTGGCAATCATAATCTGTTATGAGCTCCAAACATCTCCTTTGCCTCATATTTAAATATTTCTCCTCAAAGAAGTACATTAAACTCTTGTGGTCTGTGAAGATTGTGTACTTTGTAACGTATAAGTAGTGCCTCCAAATCTTATGTGCAAAAAGCACAACTGTTAACTCCAAGTCATGAGTGGGATAACTAACCTCATGAACTTTCAATTGGTGGGATGCATAAACTATAACCTTCCCTCGCTGCATCAACAGGCAAAACTTCGACTAAGAAGAATGCGAATAAATCACTAAGTCCTTGCTTTCTTGGGTAATGACAAGACTAGAGCTTGAGTCGACCTCGCCTTTAACTCCTAAAGGCCTTCTCTTGATTTTGACCCCATACAAATTTCCCATCCTTGCGAGTCAACTTAGTCAACGGAGAAGCTCTCTTAGATAAGCTTTGAATGAATATCCTATAATATCCCGCCAACCCCAAGAAACTACGGATCTCGGATGGCGTCTTCGGAGACTTCCATTGCATACCGCTTCTACCTTTCTTGGGTCAACCATAATCCCTTCAGGATTCAACACATGACCAACAAACTGAACTTCGTGCAACTAGAATGCGCACTTGGAGAAATTGGCATATATCTTCTCCTTTATTAACGTCTCCAACACCTCTCGAATGTGACCGGCATGCTCCTCCTCGTGCTTCAAATAAATAAAGATATTGTTGATAAACACAATCACTAATTTATCCAACATCGGCTAACACATTCGATTCATCAAGTCAATAAAAGCAACTTGCGCATTGGTCAAACCAAAGGACATAACAAGGAACTCATAATGCCCATAACCCATGCGAAAAGCTATTTTAGGAATATATTGATCATTCACCTTCAACTGATGGTAACCAGATCGAATGTTTATCATTGAGAAAAAATTGGCACCATGGAGCTAATCAAACAAGTCATCAATTCTCGGTAATGGATAATGATTCTTCGCCATCAACTTGTTCAACTCATAGTAGTCAATACACATCCTTATACTACCTTCCTTCTTCTTCACGAACAAGACCGGAGCACCCCATGGAGAGATACTCGGTCTAATGAACCTTTTATCAAGTAACTCCTGCAATTGCTCCATCAGTTCTTCATCTTGTTCACAGCCAACTGATACTATGCCTTAGTAAAAGGTCGAGCACCAGGTATTAAATCAATCTGGAATTCGATCTTGGCAGTCTGGTGGCACAAGTGGTAAGTCTTCCGGAAACATGTCAGGATTGTCACACACAACCGATACATCGGACAGTTGTGGGGTTGACGTATCCACATCCTTTATATAGGCCAAGTAGGCACTACATCCACGCCACATGCACTTTCCCGCCACCGCCATCAAATCACCTTCGGAATCGTAGTGACTCGATCACCGTAAACCGTCACCAACTCCCCTCAAGTGTTGTTAGTCGAATCATCTTCTTATGACATATGAAATTCGCCTTGTAGTCTACTAACCAATCCATTCCTAGTACTATGTCAAACCCATCCAAGGTCATCACAAACAGTCTATCAGGAAATGTATGACCTTCTAGTTCTATGGCACAACCTTCAATAAGATAAGAAATCCTAGTAGACTTATCTACGATAGTTTCTTCATCGAAGGGCTCATCAATGCTCGTACTACTAACAAACAACTTAGCACAGAAAGTAGTAGAAATAAAACACTTAGTAGCACCCGAATCAAAGAGCACACAAGCAAGAGTTTGGTTTACGAGAAATGTACCTCACACAACATCGAGGTCCGTCCTAGCCTCGTCATGAGTCATTATGAATGACATGGCGGTCACCCTCTGCCCCTCGGTCCCGGTCTTCTTCCATGCCACAGAACTCTCGACCCTTGGCTTCTTGCACTCCCTGCTCAGATGGCCATTTTGTCCACAGTTATAACACCTTATAACCTTACAATCTCTCGCCATATGACTAGGCTTTCGCACATTTGAAGTAGGTGTTCAATCCCCATTTGAATTCTCCCGAATGCTCCTTCCCATATTTACCATATCTGTTTGACATCGCACCATGTGTGACCACACGTCAGTCGCCCACCTTCGCAACCTTATTGTTTGGAGCAGCTTCGCCACGTCCAAACCGTTTCCCATTCCAATTTTAGTCACCACCATTTTTCTTGCTCACCTCGCTACCACCACCTCCCGCTCATCAAATAGCCTTCTAGCCAGATCACGACCTGAATGTACTCGGCCGAGTAGTGATCATGTATGTACGGATATCCGCCGGCAAGCCCTGAATGTATCTTTTGATCTTCCGTGACAAAGGTGTCACCTGATCTGGGACCCGTCATGCCATCTCGTTAAACTTGGTGGTGTATTCCCGTTGCGTCATGGTTCCTACCTCCAGCTGCAGGAAATACCTCTCCACCTTGTCGAGTTCCTTGTGAGGATAGAACTTGTCGATCACTAACTTCTTCAACTCTCTCCACCGCATACTACGATCGCCCTACTACCCTCGGCTTGGATGATATTGTTTCACCAACACAGAGCCAAGTCAACAACTGAAGGAGTGGCAAACTTCCCCTTCTGATCCTCCTCGCACTCGCTGATATCAAGAACAACTTCCATCTCTCTCACCCACCAGTGAGTAGTAGTAGCAGTGCCATTGCCATCAAAAGTCAGGGGCTTGCATATTTGAAATGCCCCATAGTTACAGCCTTGTGCTGCTTCAGGCACTTGCTCTTCCTCTTCTTTGTAACACCCCGAATTTCTATTCAAATGAAAGGAAGAGAAAAGTAAATAGAAAAAATAGAAACTATGCACAAGTGGAAGGGGAAAAAGTGTACGAAGCACAATTTTTTTATTTTAAGGATTTAAGGGCATGGGTGCCCATTCTTCCTTTTTCATCTTCTTCTTCACGACTGAAAAGAAGAAGAGAGAGAGAGACTCTCGGTTCTAGAGAGAGAAAGAGGAAGGAGAAGCTGTGAAAGGTAAGTCTTCTCTTGTTTGAGCCCAGTTTCAGCTGGGTTTTGATTTCTCGACCCAAGTTCTGAATGTTTAGAGTTTGTTTTCGGGTTCAAAGAGCTGAATCAAAGTGGGTCTTGAACCGGAAGAGTGTTGTTCAAAAGCTGCTCAAGGTGAGTTTCTAGAACCCCTCTTTTACTGATTTTCAACTAATTTGGGGCTATTATGCATACTAAGTAAACATCTTTTAAAGAAACCGTGGGTTTATAGCTTTATGTTCGAATGTTGTATGTATGTATGTATGTTATAATGTTGATTATGGGTTAGTGATGAGGATTAGCATGCTTAGATGGCCTTAGTATGTTTGTGTTTGGGTATGAGTAGAATGGCAATCGGGCGAAATTGGTAGCATAGAAAATATTTCAGAATGTTTGATGAACATGAAGAATGGTTCATGCACCCAAACAGTTTCCCATGCGTCCAGCATGAGCGACCAGACGCCTAAGTGTTGGCCATGCACCAAGAGTGGGTCATGCGCCTAAAAAGTGGTTCATGCAACCAACATGTTGGCCACGCGGCTACGTATTGGCCATGCTCCCAAGTGTGGCCATGTGCCTAATATTGCCCATGCGCCCAAGTGAATGAAACGGAAAAGTGTTGGCCATGCTCCTAAACAGTGCCTGTGCGTCCCAGTGATGAAACTGCTAAGTGTGGACCATGCGCCTAAATAGTCCCATGCGTCCCAGTGAATGAAATAGCTAAGTGTTGGTGATGCGCCTCAACAGGGCAGAAAAGCCCAAACAGTTCCCACGCACCCAGACTGTTTATACTTAGATTTTAATGCTCATGCGCCTGGAAGGTCCCATGCGCCTACTTTGGACTTGAGGTTTTCTAAGTGGATTTTAAGGGGTAAAATGGGAAGACAGGCCTGGTTATGATGTGATGGCTTATGTTTGATATGTGTTATGTATGTATGATGTTGCCTGTGTGGTGATGGTGTGTGTTTATGTTTATGTATGTTCCTTATTATGTATGTATGTCTTCCTTTGGCTTTGCGTTGAACGTTAATAAATATAATGGAAGCATTATGTAACGTAAAGTGGAAGATAATGAAAATAGGAACATAATGAACAAATGCATGAATTAATGAATAAAGAGAGAAGTACAGAGAGGCTTAAAAGCAATATCAACAGAGGTGCACAGATCTTAATGCCTTAAGCTCTACTCCGTGAGGTTCAGCAAATCCTAAAGTGTGCACGCAAGGGTTCCAGTCTTTGTGACTGACCTTCAGAGGTGTTACCCACTTCTATGGGGGTGTTACCCATTCCTATGGGTGTTGTTATCCACTTTGGTAGGGGTGTTGTTACCCACTTTGGTGGGGGTGTTGTTACCCACTTTGGTGGGGGTGTTGTTACCCACTTTGGGGGGGTGTTGTTACCCACTTTAGTGGGGGTGTTGTTGCCTACTTCGGGGGGGGGGGGGTGTTGTTACCCACATCAGTGGGGGTGTTGTTACCTACTTCGGTTGGGATGTTGTTACCCGAGTTATGTATAACTTCGGGGTGTGGCATAAAGCCAAGCATAGTTATGAGGTGAGCGACTCTATGTCGCAACAGATTTGACAAAGGTCTTTGTCCATGAGACGAGATATGAGGTGAGTGACTTTGTGTCGCAACAAACTCGATAGAGGTCTTTGTCCATGAGACGAGATAATGAGGTGAGCAACTTTGTGTTGCAATAGACTCGGGTGGAGTGCAATCCCTATGATTGACTCGTATAGGATCTTTGTCGCGTATCCCAGTGTTATGTCAGTCTTCGAACATGAGTCGGGGGTTTGTGAGCAGGCCCCGGCACAGTATCAGCTTTCGAGCATGAGTCGGGGATATTGCAAGAGACAGAGTAATAATGAGTAACGAACGAAAGATCATGTATGAAAGAACGAACGTATGAATGAACATAAATGAATTATCGTAATAATGTACTAAACAGGATCCTCGTCATTCGACCTCAGTAATTGTGGCTGAGTGCCACGAAGAGGGTAAAGTCTGACCGGATCTAGAAAGAGAGGTGAACGATAATGTAATACATTGAATGAACAAAGTTAATGAACGTAATGACGAAGATAATAATGATATTATCTGTATGTACGTATGACGCATGATCACGAATGGTTGTAAAGTATAGCATGTTTTGAGATAAAGTAAAGAACGGTTTTAATAAAGAAAAGTATGTTTAATTATAAAACTAGAACTCACTCAGCATCCCTGACTTTTGTATGCATGATAGTTGGCAGGTATGTTGGTGCTGAGGAGTTGCAGGCATGGATGCATAAGCTACTGGGAGCATTTTGAGGCTGGCATCCGTATTTTGAGATGGATTGTATTTTGAGATGAATAAAAATGTTGTAAATGACATGTTTTTAGTTATTAATGAAAGTTTTAAATTCCGCTGCAAAATAAATGTACGTTTTATAACGTTTTTAGTGCAATGAATGACCAAGTGTGAGGTGCTCGGGAACAAGGCCTTACAAGTTGGTATCAGTGCAAAAGTTAAGTGAATTGGGTAAATATTTTGAAAAACCTAATCTTAAACTGAGAATGGGACTAAAAGGAAAAGGGATGCCAGTCCTAGTAGCTACGTGCCTGCAGGTAAAGGTTTTATGTAAACGTTTTATGTAATTTATTGTTAACCGGCATTATGTGCGCATGTTATGTGGCTTGTGTGCTATTGTGTAGATTTAGATACCGATGTAGTCGGGATAGGAAATGGTTGGGGTATGAAGAGTAAAGTAAGTGGCTAATCACAACTGGCCACTGTAACTCGGGACTTATTATACTTGACATAAACTGAGTTATTACATTGAATGACCGCGTTAGTATTTGAATCTTATAGTGTGTTAGAACATGGTTGGTTGTAGATCTTCAAAAGCTTCACGAGGTGGAGGTGGTGGTGGACGTGGTGCTGAACCACGGGTCACAAGAGGAATGTCTAGGGCTAAAGGAGCAGCCCATGAGGAACCCGAGACCCCTCATTCGGAGGGCGGTGATGAGAATGCTAATGAGAGAGCCTCAATGAGAGAGGCGGTTAGGGAGGATGTGCATCAGGTTATGCAGACGATCCTACGGTCTTTGGTGACCGAAGTTATGAAGGTTGTTAGAGACGAGGAGAGACAGGAAATGGGTAGACCACCTTCGGGCGAAAGAAGACGACCCAAGAGTAAAACGGTTTTCTTTGATGACGAGGAGGACGAAGAGGAAAAGCCTGCGCCGGAGGCGGCACGAGACTATAACTATGGAGCGTTTCAACGATGCAAGCCCCCAACTTTTGATGAAAACGACATCGCTGCTGCTGCTCACCGATGGGTGAGAGTAATGGAAGCGGTATTGAATATCAGCGTGTGCCGGGAGGATCAAAAGGTGAAGTTTGGTACCCATTCTTTTGTGGACTCAACCTTGTGTTGGTGGGACAATATCATACAGGTTGTGGGAAGGAGGGCTATCGGGAGGATGCGATGGCCAGAGTTGAAAAGGCTGG
Source organism: Flaveria trinervia (assembly GCA_025506515.1). NCBI lineage: Eukaryota > Viridiplantae > Streptophyta > Magnoliopsida > Asterales > Asteraceae > Flaveria > Flaveria trinervia. Next base: position 31,882,753 of record CM046454.1, on the reverse strand, counting down.
TGATTGAGGAATTCTGACTTCACCGTGAGATGGACAAAGTTGAAAGAGAGTTCTTGCAGCTTGAGGCGGGAACGATGACACATTAGCAATATACTGCTAAATTCAATGAGATGGCCCATCTAGTGCCGGATCAGGTGACACCTCTTTAACGAAAGATCAAGAGGTACATTCAGGGCTTGCCGGCGGACATCCGTAGGCACATGATTGCTACCCGACCGAGCATGTTTAGGTCGGTGGTTGATTTGGCGGGGAGATTGTATGATGAAAGATCTGTGATGGTGACTGAAAGTAGCAAGAAAGGAGACGGTGATCAAGAATAGAACGGGAAGCGATTGTAACGTGGTGGAACCGCTCCAGGTGACAAAGGTGCACGCTTGGATGATCAGCATGTGATCATAACTGGTGCGGGGTTGAAAAGGTGTGACAAGTGTGGACACAGGCACCCCGGGGAATGCAGACTGGGGGGCAATATCTGTTCCATTGTGGGAGGACCGAACATGTGGCAAAGAACTGCGGTATGGGGAGGTGTTATTCCTGTGGTGAGGAAGGTCACATGAGCAGAGATTGTAAGAAGCCGAGAGCGGAAGGTTCGGGAGTGAAGCAGATTGGAGGAAGCTCTAGTACGAGGAAGGGGAACAGAGGGTGAAGGCTAGAGCCTTAGCTATGACCGGGAGGAGGCTAGGTCAGACTCTGAGGTAACGTCAGGTACGTTCCTGCAAGTTTAGATTTATGCCTCTATGCTTTAATTGTGACGTTAGTAATAGTTTCATTGCCGCTACATGTGATCTTGCACGTTAGGGGTAGGAAGATCGATAAGCCCTTTAATGTAAGAATTGCTATTAGTAAGTCTACCAGGTTACCTAATGCCCTAGAGAATTTTGTGATAGAATTGAGAGAGAGCAATCGTTCCTGCTAGGTTGTTCAAGATAGACATAGGTAGGTGGACATGCATCTCGGGGTAAGTTGATCAGTAATCTATGACTTAAACCCCAAGTGTTGCAAGAAGATTGACTGCTCAACCGTGCACAACTAGAGTTCGGTGACGACCTACAACAATGAAGTATGAGGAAGGCTTCGACCAGGAAAGCGGATTGCTTGATTTGACATCGAGTAAAGCTAGTATTAAAGTGTAGAGTATCATTCCTAGTTGTTGCTCAGGTAGGAGAAGTGACACATCGACTAGAGCTACCCGATGAGTTAAGTGGAATTCATCTGATGTTCCATGCATCTCGTCTAAGAAAGAGCTCAACCGATGAGGATATGATCATGCTACGAGGGAAAACTGAGATGGACAGAGTATCCAACCACGAGGAGCAACTGGTGACCATTACTAATAAGAAGGAGAGAATAGACTAAGGAGGATGATGGTTTCCCTTGTGCGGGTGCAGTGAAGCCTAAAGGGATCTGAGTTTAAATGCAAGATCAAAGAAGAGGTGAGACAGTGTTACCCGTAACTGTTCGAGAAGCGACGGGTTTCGGGGATGAAGCCTCTTTAACGGGGTAGACTTGTAACACCCCGAATTTTCAAACGAAAGGAAATAAAAGTAAATAGAAAGAATAGAAACATTGCACAAGTGGAAGGGGAAAAAGTGTACAAAGTACAATTATATTAATTTAAGGATTTTAAGGGCATGGGTCCCCATTCTTCCTTTTCATCTTCTTTATGGCTGAAAAGAAGAAGAGAGAGAGAGAGACTCTCGTTTCTAGAGAGGGAAAGTGGAAGAAGAAGCTGTAAAATGTAAGTCTTCTCTTATTTGAGCTTGAATTCAGCTGGGTTTTGAGTTCTTGACCCAAGTTCTGAATTTTTATAGTTTGTTTTCGGGGTTCAAAGAGCTGAATCGAAGTGGGTCTTGAACCGGAAGAGTGTTGTTCAAAAGCGGCTCAAGGTGAGTTTCTAGAACCCCTCTTTTACTGATTTTCAACTGATTTGGGGCTATTATGCTTACTAAGTAAACATCTTTTAAAGAAATCGTGGATTTACAGCTTTATGTTCGAATGTTGTATGTATGTTATAGTGTTGATTATGCGTTAGTGATGAGGATTAGCATGCTTAGATGGCCTTAGTATGTTAGATCTGTGTTTGGTATGAGTAGAATCGCAATCGGGTGAAATTGGTAGCATAGAAAATATTTCAAAATGTTTGATGAACATGAAGAGTGGTTCATGCGCCCAAACAGTTGTCCATGCGTCCAGCATGAGAGACCAAATTCCTAAGTGTTGGCCATGCGCCCAAGAGTGGGTCATGCGCCTGAACAGTGGCTCATGCGCCCAGCATGTTCGCCATGCGGCTAAGTATTGGCCATGCGCCTAAATAGTGTCGATGCGCCAAAGTGATGAAACGGCTAAGTGAGGACCATGCGCCTAAATAGTGCCCATGCGCCTAAATAGTGCCCATGCGCCCAAGTGAATGAAACGGCTAAGTGTTGGCCATGCAAACAGTGCCCATGCGTCCCAGTGATCAAACGACTAAGTGTGGACCATGCGCCTAAATAGTGCCCATGCGTCCCAGTGAATGAAACGGCTAACTATTGGTGATGCGCCTGAACAGGGCAGAAATGCCCAAACAGTGCTCATGCGCTCAGACTGTTTATACTTAGAATTTTTATGCTCATGCGCCCGGAAGGTCCCATGCGCACACTTTGGACTTGAGGTTTTCTAAGTGGATTTTAAGGGGTAAAATGGGAAGATAGGCCTGGTTATGATGTGATGGCTTATGTTTGATATGTGTTATGTATGTATGATGTTTCATGTGTACTGATGGTGTATGTTTATGTTTATGTATGTTCCTTATTATGTATGTATGTCTTCCCTTGGCTTTGCGTTAAACGTTAATAAATGTAATGGAAGTATTATGTAACGTAAAGTGGAAGATAATAAAAACAGGAACGTAATGAACAAATGCATGAATTACTGAATAAATAGAGAAGTATAGAGAGGCTTGAAAACAATATGAACAGAGGTGCACGGCTCTTAATGCCTTAAGCCCTACCACGTGAGGTTCAGCAAATCCTAACTGTGCACGCAAGGATTCCGGTCTTTGTGACTGACCTTCAAAGGTGTTACCCATTTCTATGGGGGTGTTACCCATTTCTATAGGTGTTGTTACCCACTTTGGTGGGGGTGTTGTTACCCACTTCGGTGGGTGTGTTGTTACCCACTTCGGTGGGGGTGTTGTTACCCGCTTCGGTGGGGGTGTTGTTACGCGAGTTATGTATAACTTCGGGGGTGTGGAATAAAGCAAAGCATAGTTATGAGGTGAGCGACTCTGTGTCGCAACAGACTCGACAGAGGTCTTTGTCCATGAGACGAGATATGAGGTGAGCGACTCTGTGTCGCAACAGACTCGACAGAGGTCTTTGTCCATGAGACGAGATAATGAGGTGAGCAACTTTGTGTTGCAACAGACTCGAATGGAGTGCAATCCCTATGATTGACTCGTATGCGATCTTTGTCGCGTATCCTGGTGCTGTGTCAGTCTTCGGACATGAGTCGGGGGTTTGTGAGCAGGCCCCGACACAGTATCAGCTTTCGAGCATGAGTCGGAGATATTGGAAGAGACAAGACTCGAGTAATAATGAGTAATGAACAAAAGATCGTGTATGAATGAACGAACATATGAATGAATGTAAATGAATTATCGTAATAAAGTACTGAACAGGATCCTCGTCATTCGACCTCAGTAATCGTGGCTGAGTGCCACGAAGAGGGTAAAGTCTGACCAGATCTAGAAAGAGAGGTGAACGATAATGTAATACGTTGAATGAACAAAGTTAATGAACGTAATAACAAAGATAATAATGATATTATCCGTATGTACGTATGATGCATGATCACGTACGGTTGTAAAGTATAGTATGTTTTGAAATAAAGTAAAGAACGATTTTAATAAAGAAAAGTATGTTTTATTATAAAACTAGAACTCACTCAGCGTCACTGACTTTTGTATGCATGATAGTTGGCAGGTATTTGATCCTGAGGAGTTGCAGGCATGGATGCATAAGCTACTGGGAGCATTTTCAGGTTGGCATCCGTATTTTGACATGTCTTGTATTTTGAGATGAAAACAAATGTTGTAGATGACATGTTTTTAGTTATTAATGAAAGTTTTAAATTCCGCTGCAAAATAAATGTACATATTATAACGTTTTTATTGCAATGAATGACCAACTGTGAGGTGCTCAGGAACGGGGCCTTACATTCTTCGTCATTGGTAGAAACAAATGTCTCAGTCTCCGGTTGTTCCCTTTCCCTCATGGGCTTTCTCCTTTCCTTCCACTCTTCTTCCCTAACAGCTTTAATCACCTCGGTCACCAAAGATGGTAGGATCATCCTCATAACTTGGTGACCTCCTCTATAACAACCTCGTTCACTAAGGCCCTTAAATTAGCACTCTTGTCACCGCCGTCCGAATGAGGGGTCACGGACTCTTCATGAGCCACCAGTTCAGCTCTAGGCCTTCCTCTTGTGACCTGTGGTTAAGCATCACGTCCACTAGGACCTCCACCTCAAGAAGCCTTCAAAGATCTACCACCATCCATCCTCTAACATGCTATAAGATTCAAACACTAAAACGGTCATTCAAGGGAATAGCGTTGTTTATCTCAAGTATAGTAAGTCCCTAATTAAAGTGGCTAGTTGTGATTAGCCACTTACTTTACTCTTCATACCCCAAGAATTTTCTTTTCTTGACTACATTAGTATCTAAATATACTAAGAAGCCATAAGCCACATAACATGCACACATAATACATGTTAACCTTACATAAAATACCAGATGGCACGTAGCTACTCGGGCTGGCATCCCTTCTGTTTTGTCCCATTGTCAGTTTAAGATTAGGATTTTTTTAAAAGTTTAACCCGTTTCACATAAACTTTGGTTGTGATACCAACTTGTAAGGCTCTGTTCTCCGGACACTCATACTTGGTCATTCATCGCACATAAAACAATAAACATATATTTATGTTTACCAAAACAATGCAGTGGTACAATTTGAAATCATTTCATTCATGGCTTTAGCAAAATAATACAACATTATTAATTGTTACAAAATATTGTTTGTTTGGATTACAATGCAAAAACAACTTCATTAACAAAATGGATTCCATCCAATAATGGCAAGTAGCAGCCTCATGCCATCCTGCCAACATGAAACCCATTAAAGTCAGCGTTGCGGAGTGGGTTCTAGTCTTACAAAAATAACTTTATATTACCTTTAATTCGATAAAACATTTCCTTTATTTCTCATAATTATCACACATCATACGTACAATGAGGTAATATTTACTATCTTCCTTCATCGTTCATTTCGTACTTACCGCACGTTTTGTACTTATCACACTTTTCATATATTTCTTTATCTTTCCCTTCTATCTAGATCATGTCGTATGCTTTAACCCCCTATTGGGCACAAAGCCATATCATTTAGGATTAAGTGACTAGGATCCCATATCACACATATCACACGTATGGAGTATTCACATAGACTAACTCCCCCGATGTGTGAACCCTTAAGGGTTAGCCAAGATCGCATGCTATAAACACACAGTTGAGCTAACAACTCTTTAATGAGTTGTGAACCTCCTTACATTTTCCTTCAAGACTTTTCATTCGTTCATTCATTATGTCCGACTTTCATTATCTTAAATCATTCACTTTGTTAAGATAATACGTTATGTTTTTTTAACATAATCACACCATGTAAAGCCAAGTCCATAATACATACTAAGGAATATAAGGAAAATATCATCCATTAACATCATCACACATCAACACATCCATCATCATAGAGTCACTTTCACCTCCCCCGGGAACCTCCCAAGTCAAAGCCTAACACTTCACTTTTCCTAAAATTCAAAACAATATTTTAAGTCTCAAGCATATGGGCACTATGCAGGCGCATGGCCTTCTGGGTGAATGAGAACACTTAGGTGCATAGGAAAGGTTCTGGGAGCATATGCACTATTAGGGCACATGAACCAACACTTAGTCATTTTAGAGATTCCTAGGTGCATGAGCACTCTGTAGGAGCGTGGGCAGTCTAGGCGCATGGACACTTAGTCAATTTCAGCCAACTCTAGGCTTATAGATACTATTTGGGCACATAGGGCCCACTTAGGCAAATTCAACCGTTGGGTGTATGGGCCAATCTAGGTCATGGGTCAATCTAGGTCATGGGCCACTCTAGGCGCATGGGCAGCGAACTCATACTAACAATCTAATAATCAGTCCTAACATCATCAATTCATCATGTTCTACGCTTATTTCTATCATTCTAAGCATCTAAAAAATACATAACACAATCATAACATCATAATTCACCAAAATCATACCCCACACATATTCACACATACACATACATATGGGTACCAAAACCCACATAAACAAAAACATTTATACATATATTTCCAGCCCCAAATTCAATTAAAACATATGAAAACGGGTTCTAGAACTCACCTTATGCAACTTTCATGTAGACTCTTCACACTCAAATGCAAATCGAGTTTAACAGCTTAGAAACACACCAAAACCACACACACCCGAACACACAATCACACATAAGCATACAATCGAGGCATAGTCCCGCCAAGAACCGCTAAAAATGACGAATTCTTACCTAGAATTCAGCCTCTTCTTCTCTTTTCTATAAAAACGCAAAAGCTCTGCTCTTTTTCTTTCTCTATCTAGAATATCCAAATGCAAAAAGGTGAAAAGTAACATGGCATGGGCGGCCATGTTGCTTTTGTACAAAATTATATTATATTTTGTACTTTACACACTTTTAACCTCTCTATTTGGGCTTTTACTGCATTTTCTTCTTATCCTTTACTTTTAATCATCTTTGCACCGCTGTAAAATATTTCCGGGTGTTACCTAGACATCCAAACGTATTTTTACCATGATTGTTTTAACCGAAAGCTTATTCATTTAGAACTAATCAAATCAAATAACAACATTCTTGATATGATTACTAAGGTGTTTGATTATTCCTAATTCAACTTTTTAGTTCCATCTTAGATGATCTACAATAGGATGGACTCACCATTGTTGTTGTGTATATTTTGTTTATCAATGTAATAGGATAAATGTTACTTTAATTAGTTTGTATTTTGCATTTTATAGTTTTTGTGCCTGGCAGAAGTACAAGCGAAATTGAGTTTCGGTGGTAGTCAACTGATCTAGATCACCCGGGGAAACTATGTTTCGTCCCCGAGTGCACTAGGTTATGGTCAAGACTGAGCGAAACTATAGTCTGCTTATATATTGAAAGTTTCATTCATTGTAAGCAAGTTTTGCAAACCATAATAGTAAAATCTTATTATTGCAATTGTGTGTGTGTGGTTGGAAGCTTATTGTTATCATATTTGAGCCTTGATTCATATTTATTGTGTGAGATTGGAGATCATTGAAAATATTTGAAACTTTTTCAATATTTCATTAAAAAAGTTATGTTAATTCAATGGGTTTTCTCTGTTTTATGAATCATATGCATTGATTATCGATCATATGGACCAATAATATGGTATCAGAGCCTTAGTGCTTTTGATTTGTTGAGTTTTTGAAGTGTTTTTTTAGCAAAAACACCATTCCATTTAGTTTAAATCTTATCATTTATGTTTTTGGTAAGGAATTCAATAGAAAATAATTTTCTATTTGTATAGGAAGCTATCCCAATCATCTAATGTAACACCTAGGAATTTTAAAAGGAAGAGGAAAAGTGATGTAAAAGAGAGAAAAGCAATATAACCCATGTTGAGAGGACAATTATGTACAAGGGGTAAAAGTTTAATAATATTTTCTACAAAAGGTGGCATGGCCACCAACCCTAAGTACCATCACCTTTATCATTTTTAGAGAGATAAAGAGTAGAATTCTCTCGGGTTTTAGAGAGAAGAAAAATAAGTAGATTTAAGGTTAGTTCGTTGTGTTTTGGGTTGTTCTCGGCTAAGTTTCAGCCTTTAGGTATGTGCTTATGTGTTTATATATGTTCAGTTGTGTGTTTTTGGTGTTTTTAGGTGTTTCAACTCATAAGAATTTGGGTTTGAAGAAGTCTTACTCGAAAGTTTCAAGAGGTGAGTTCTAGAATGCCGTTTTTTTAAATGTTTTTAGTTTTTTTTGGCTGGAAATGCATGTTATAATTTTTTCTCATAGTTGGGTGCAACCCCGTATGTGTATGCCCTATTTTGGGAGGGCGTGTGATTTTGGGAATGTTTTGATTATGTTCTTCATGTATGCATTTTTGTATGCTTAGTATGCTATAAATGTGTAACACCCGGTTATTTTAAAGTCAAAGAAAAGGATGAATAAAGTGAAAGAAAAGAGGAAAAGAAATAAAACCCAAGTCTAGGGGTAAAAAGTGCCCAAAAAGACAAAATGTTTGAAAAGTGGGTGTAAAAGGTGGTATGGCCGCCCATATGTCACATACACCACTGATTTTCGGGTTTTAGAGAGAGAAAAAGGAGCAAGTTCTCGGTTTTGAAGGAAGAACGAGAAAGAATTCAAATTGAAGGTAAGAAATCATGCTTTTTATGGTGTTCTTGACTTGCCTTACCCTCGGGTTTATGCTTATGTGTGTTTGTATGTGTCCGGGTATGTTTTTTAGTGGTTTTCTAAGCGGTTGAATTCAATTTGCAAACGAGTTGGAGGAAACCATACTCAGAAGCTGCAAAGGTGAGTTCTAGGACCCCTCTTTTACTGGTTTTTAACAAATTTTGGGGCTGGAAGTGCATGAATGTATGTTTTATTAACTGGATTTTGAACCTGTATGCTTGAATGTGTGTATGATGATGTTATGATGTGATGTGTGACCATGTTAATGCTTGATGATGTATGATGGTGTTTCTGAGGCTTAGAGGGTAAGATTTAAGCTTAGAACATGATGAACGGTGCATGAGAATTGAGTATGAGGTTTTAGACCTACTTGATAAGTTTTTAAATTTGCTTAAGTGTTTGAAAGTAAATGTGGATGAAGAGGGTTAATGCGGATGAACATTAACCAATGGGTAAGTCAATGCGGATGAAGTGTGTCAATGCGGATGAGCATTTGACTAAGTATGGAAATGCGGATGAGCAAAGTGAGTCAATGCGGATGAGCATTTGACAAAGTATGGAGATGCGGATGAGCAAAGTAAGTCAATGCGGATGAAGTGATTCAATGCGGATGAGCATTTAACTACGCATGGAAATGCGGATGAGCAAAGTGAGTCAATGTAGATGAGCATTTGACTAAGAATAGAAATGAGGATGTTAAGCTAATGCGGAGGACAAATGCGGATGAAGTAAAGTAAATGCGGATGAAGTAAAGTAAATGCGGATAAAGTAAATCCAATGCGGATGGACTATAGCAAATGTGGATGAACTGTAGGAAATGCGGATGACTATAGGAAATGTGGATGAACACTTAGAAAAATTCTAACTTTCCGGGGAAAAGAGGTAATGGAGACTTTGAACTAGGAGATTCCCAGGGGTTATGTAAGTTGCCTTTTAGGGACATAAATGGTATGATGGGCATGTAATGTTATGTGCTTGATGTTTATGCATGATGATGATGATGATGATGTTGCATGATTATGCATGATGTATGTTATGTATGTATGATTCCCTTCATGATGATGTATGAATGATATATTTATGTTCCTTGTGATGATGTATGATTATCTTTCCTATGACTTTACGTGTTATGATAATGAATGAACGAACTATTATGTAACGTAAAGTGAAAGATAATGAAAGAGGAACATGATGATGAATGCATGCATAAATGAATGAATATAAGAAAGGCTTGCAAGCAAATTTATGGAGGTGCACACCCATTGTAGGTGTTAGCTCAACGGTGTGTGGGTTAGCTACCCCAAAGGATGCACATTGGAGTCTTTCTTTGTGATTGACCATATGGATGAACCATTTTTGCATGTCGTAGGTACTTTGACCACCTGGTGCTGGGCACCACTGATGAAGGTCTTTTAAAGGATTAGGTCCAGTAACGAGCATGAAGTGCACGGCATATGACAATGGTATACCTGAACTTTACCTTAGGTACTGTGAACACTTGGTGCCGGGCACCACCGATGAAGGTCTTTTATAGGCTTAGGCACAGTATCACGAGCATGAAGGGTAAAGTTCATGGTGATGATGAAAGTAATGAATGAATGATGAATGAATGAAAGTATGAACGAAAGAATGATAAAGATAATAATGATATTATATGTATGTACGTACAATGTATGATCACGAACGAATGTAAAGTATAATATGATCTTAAAAGAAAGGATGGTTTTATGAAAGAAAAGTATGTTTTTCTATAAAACTAGAACTCACTCCGCAACGCTGACTTTTATGCATTTTCCAGTTGGCAGGTAAGGTTGCTGAGGATGGCACGAGGCAGCTGCTCAGCTCTTTTGGATGGCATCCATTTATTTAAAGCTTTTGTGATTTAATACAACAATGAAATTTTGTAACCGACAAAAGATGCATTATTTTGCAAAAGTTTTTATGATGAAATGAAATGCCATTTGTTTATGTTTCCGCTGCAATGTTTTAATGATTAAATGCAAAGTATAGGTTTTATGTGCGATGATTCACTAGCTGTAAGCACCCCGGGTACGGGGCCTTACAACATGAGGCTAAGAACAACTTAGAAATAGATTTTGGACTTGAAAAATGATGTTAGTTAGAAAACAGTTGGCCATGATCGTAAGTGTTCATGTGCCTGAGGTTCATGCACCCCAATATGCCCATGTGCCTAGAATTATGCCTAGATGCCTAAGTGTTGTCGTGAACCCAGTTGCCGAAACACCTAAGTGCCCATGCGCCTATGTCAGGTCCATGCACTTTTATAGTACCCATGCGGCTAGGATTTTACCTATGCGCCTAAGTCAGGTCCATGCACCTGTATAGTACCAATGCACCTATGATTTTGCCTATGGGCCTAAGTGTTGGCCATGTGCCCAAATAGTGCCCATGAGCCCAAATTTTCCCCATGCCCTAAGTGTTCCATACGCCTAAGCAGTCATGCGCCCACATCATGGCCATGCGCCTACACATTTCCCATGCACCCAAGGAAATAATAAATATTCTGAAATTTTGGGAAAATGGATTTTAGGCTACGACTTGGGATGTTTTCGTATGATGTATGTGATGTTGTATGATGATGTCGTGTATGTTTATGGCCTATTTTCTATATGTCCCTTATTACGTATTATTTTGTGGCTTTACGTGGTGTGATTATGCTAATAAACATATAGTATTATGTAATGAAAGAGGAAGTTAATGATAATGAAAAGAGGAACGTAATGAAAGAATGAACAAATGAAAAGTCTTGCAAGCAAAATGAAAGGAGGTTCACACCCAATGAAAGGTGTTAGCTCATGTGTGGTTTAGCTAACCCATAAGGATGCACATAGGGGTCTAATCCTTGTGATTGACCAAACATATAGGACCCTTGTCGTTTGCCCCATGTACTATAGTCAACTTCATGCACAATGTTAGGGGTCTATTTATAGAATTCGGCCCAATACCAGCTTCGTACATAATCCTCGGGGTGTAGCACATGGCATTGGTCTAGATGAAAGTAAAGATTAATGCTGAATGTACAAAATGTACAATACGAATGGAAACAAATGATTGCAAATGGTTATGAACGATAACAAATGATATATGATGATGATGATGATGGAAGATAATAAATATTGTTTGTGTGTACATATGATGTGTGATCAAGAATGGAGGTAATGAAAGGTTTTAAACAAAGTAAAGTATTTTTATTATAAAACTAGAACACACTCAGCAATGCTGCCTTTATGCATTTTCAATGGCGGGTAATGATTGCCAAGGATGGCACGGGGTGAAGCTATTTGGCAAGTTTTGGATGGCATCCAATTTATGTGATAATGATGTTTTTGTGTTGTAATGCAACCACATGATGTTTTGTAATGTGAACAATCTTGTATTATTTTGCAAAAGCAATGATAGGATCAATTGAGCTAATCTGTAATGATGTATGATCACAATTCAAAGAAAACACAAACAAAGTAATCGAATTCAAGCAAGATATCAACAAAATTCACAGTTTCATTAATATCAAGCAAAGACAATTACAAAGTAATAAGTAGTGGTTCGTTCACACTCTACTAAGTAACTGTCTAAGCTATTTATAATGAAACACATGAACTAACTAATTACAAACTAGTCCTTATACTATTACAAAAAGTAAAAAAGACACATAAAGACAACATGTCAATCTTTCTAGAGTCCTAACAATACTCCCCTAAGATTTACATGGTCTTCGGTCTTCAAAATCTTCACTCTTTTCTTCTTTCTATCTTCAATCTTCAACTTTATCTTTGGCTTTCATCTTCTATCTTCAATCTTTATCACTCAAAGAAGTCTTCTGGTTCTTCTTTTATCTTGAACATTGGCTTCTTTTTGTACATCTCTTGTTCTTTCAAAGCATTTAAAATAGCAGACTTGAATTTGTTAGCACGAATGCTTTGTTCTGGTTTAGCTTTGTTTGTCTTTATCTTCGTCTTGTTTATTCTTTCCAACGTGTCTTTTGATAAGCAAGTGATGTCAATGTTTGCATATAACTCAATAGGATTTGGACATTCCTTTGAGTATACTTCTAAGACACCTTTCCTTGATATTCTCATAAATTCAATATCTTTGATATCTTTCTTCATAATGTTTGCATAAGCAAGAGCCTTTCATAATGATATTCTTTACATAGCAGCATTCATAACATTGAAGATGGGAAGGAAATATTTCTTGTCTTGCTCTGCAACATTCGGAGATATTTTCTCAAACTTATGTACAGACAAAAATGAAATATAACTTGGATGTAACAATTTGAGTTCGAAAGCACCAAAAAGAGTAATCATGTCCTCATCCCACTGTTCGAGATTTCAGACCAATTTAAGCTCAAATGTCTCAGTGTTATAAAACCACCATAGAATTGGTTTTGATTTCTGGTTACCTTCAATCACTTTCAAACCAAGAGTTGTTACTTTTTCAAAGTACTTAGCATAAAATTCAATCATGAAGTGTTCATCTTCAGATTGTACTCCCTTGAGCTTTTTGTTTATCTTTAGAGTAGCAAAGTACTCTTTATCTTCTTAATCGCATCTACTTTGAAGAAAATTACTTGATCGATCCATACCTTTTCTCAGTAATTCTACCATCATTTTATCACGTTTGGAATCTGTTGGCTTGATCAGAGGTAATCTATTCAACTCCTTCAAATCTTGCACAAAAGTTTAATTATGCTTGAGTAAAAGTGATATACATCACAAATTGCATTTACTCTTTCTATCAAGAAAGCATCAAAGATCTCATCGTACTTCCATGCAGTTATTTTTACTTGATTTGTAAAATCCAGAGCAATGATAGCATTCAACAATTCAACAACTGATTGTCCTTTCTGCAATACATTCCTCACTAAATCACCTTTGAATGTGGCATTATCAAAAATCTGCATTTGCTCAGATGATGCTTCGTAAGCTTGCTTTTCTGTACTTGAAAATATTTTAATCAGCTCTTCTCTATTATCATAAGCATCTGACTTTCTTACCATTTGTTTGATTTCTTGAGGTTTTAGCACTCTTGTTCTTTTTGTGATCTCCAGATATTGAGGATATTCTATATCAAGAATAATCATCTTCTTCGTTTGTTTTTCAGTCTCTTGGAAGCTTCTAACAAGATTTCTTAAAGATACAGATTCTAGTCTTTTAAATTTTCTCCACAGATAGTTTCTAGCTTGCAACCATGATCTTAAAGTTGGAATGCTCATATTATCAGGATCTAGATGATGCAACTCAGAGCTTGATAATTCTTCTACATTAATACTCTCTTTTGCTCTGTTCCATTCACCATGTTCTATCACAATTTCATTTGGATCAATTGAGGCAACTGACTCTGCTACAATACATTTCTCATATTCATCATTAATCTGAGAAACCGTCAGTCCATCCAAAAATACTCTGTTATATTTCATTCTCACAAGATAGTTGTAACTGTCTTCAAAATGTTATGGAACTTCTTCTTGATCTTGAAATTGTTCTTGTGAGTTGAAATTTGATGCAAAATGTGCTTCATCAATATCTTCATCATTCAAAAATTCATCATACCAATCATCATTGTACATTTCTTCAATATCTACTAAAGCCTTAATTTGTTCATGAGTTGTTAGCTCTTCAACATTTTCTTCAATTCTTTGAGCTTTTGAAACTGACTCACATAAACTTGCATCTTCAATCTCATCAATTTTTCTTTTTCCTTTATCCATTTTAGGATTTTCTTGAACAATGTTCCTTTCAGAACTGATCATTGATAGGCTTTTGAACTTCTTTTGTCTTTAGCAATTCTTCTTTCAATTTTTCATTTTCCTCCGACAATTTATTGAATTTTTCTTCAAGAATATCATAATCTTTTATCATGACTTCAAAGTTTTTGATCACGTCTTCTTTATCTTTAGCATAAGCCACAATCTTTTTATCTTTCCCAACAATTTCTTCTTTAAACTTTGAATTTTCATCCTTTAACAATTGAATTTCCTTTTCAAGATATATGTTAATCTCTTTCAACCTTTCATTTTCCGCCTTTAAATCTTCAATTTCTTTTTCTTTAACCACATTCTATTCTTTCAGAATTTCTAACTCATCAACATCCACTATCTCTTCTATTTGTACAGACACATTTTGTGTTGTACTCAAAAGAATTTCTTCTACTTCTTCATTTTCCTCAGATTGAAACACAGGTTCATATAACACATCATTCATGAAATCAAAATCAAAGGTTTGATTTTGTGAACCTTCTTCATGAGCAACAGTAACATGTTCATCTTCTTGAACATCATGAACATAATCATCATGTATATCAACATCAGTAGCTTCTTCAACTATGTTCTGTGTTTCATTTACATTCTCATCTTCATTCCTTTCTTCAATGGATTCTTGATGTGCTTCAGCTGCACCATCATTATCACCATCATTATTATTATCATCATGTTCATCTTCTGATGAGCTTTCAGAATCTTCATCTTCTTTTTCTTCATTATCATCATCAATCATATCCTCAATGAGATCATTAGGATCTATTGGTTCATCTTCAGATAAATGAAAATGTTGTTGATTTATGTCAACTTAATCATTAGATACATTCCTTATATAATCAAACACAGGAATGTTTTGAGCACTAGTGATCATTGCCAGTCTTTTATATACAGATTCAGACATGTGCTACAATTGTAATTTATCACCTTCAACTCCTTCAACATAGAAGTCTGGATTCTCTTCATTTATGAGCATTTGGAGAAATCTAGGATACATTAAGTATTTATTTTTCCTTCCTCTTTCAAGATTGAAAATAAATCCATTTAGCCATATTGAATCTTCTATTTGTGGCTAAGGCAATAATAGGTGATGCAATGTCTACTAGGAGTGAGTCCCAACCAGCACTTCTTTTAGACATGCAGTGTTGAAATATGTAGCATAACAGTTTCCAATGCTTATACACTCTAGCTCTGAAAAATTGTTTCTTTTGAAAATGATCTGGATGACCCATTTGTAGAAAAACTTCTCTACATTCATTAAAAGTGTACTCAGACAAGTCTTGTGGGTCATTTTCTCCAAGTTTAAGAGCTATTCTCATTGATTGTTCTGATACTTCAAGCATTCTATCACATGTGATGAAAGCTCTTACAACTTTGTTTCCTTCTTCATCTCTTTCAACTTCAGCAGTTCTTCAGAATTTCTTGATCAATCTTTCATTTATCATTGGTCTTGCACACATAGCATATACATATTTTGATCTTAGTAGAAATCTAATCATTTCTTCATATCCAACTGCTTCTATATTTTCTTCATATAGAAATGCAGCAACGTTATGTTTTGGTTCAAACTTCAAAGTTGCCATCAGCAAAATGAAAAATATTAGAACATTGAAAGTTGATGAATTTTCAATTTTGAACATTAAATTCAATTTTTTTTACTTATGATTTTTACTTTTTACTTATGAATTTAATTTTGTGAAATTCTTGAATTTATTTATTTTGAATTCATGATTTTATCAGTCCATTTTAAATTCTCATATTTTCTACTTTTTATTTAATAATATTATTTTTATTTTTATTTTTATTCAAAAAAATTCAAGATGTCTGTTCATCTTCTTCTTCTTCCTTCGAAGAACCCGGCTGTGAATTTTCTTATCAACATCATTCTTGAGTTCAGTCCACAAACAATATGTCAAATTACTCAAAATTCGATATACATCAACAATCCAGAATTAATTTTATATGTTGTTAAGATTTGATTTGTTGAACTTTGAATGTCATAGTGTTCGAACGCCCGAATAGCAGTCAAACGCCTATGTCAATCATCATGTTTTTAACCAAAATCTACTGATTTGAATCACAACCTTACGTTTATAACTCAAATAATATCTATCAATCAATACAAGTTTGCTTCAAACAACGAAATCACAAGGTTCGATGAAGACCAGAGTCGATAGTTCAGACGGATTTGGTTTTTCGAAGAAATTTTGAGTGTGAATGAGAAAACAAGTGTAAGTGTTCAATATATATTAAGTGAAATTTTAGACGCATGAGCACTATTTGTGCGTATGAAACCCTAAAATTCACAAAATAATGAGACGCATGAACACCGTTTGGTTGTATGGACTTAGACGCATGAGAACTGTTTAGACGCATAAGCACTGTTTAGGCGCTTTTGCATTGTTCAACCGCATTTGCACTGTTCATCCGTCTTACGTTCTTGAAACGTCTAACACTTGAATAAAATCAAACTCATTATCACTGTTTAGGCGCATGAGTTTAAGTAAAATGTCCAAACACTTGGTTAAACTCATGGACTTATTGCAACTGTTTAGGCACATGGGAATATGAAAAATGCCCAAAACACTTTGTATAAATTCCTCAAGGTTCACCATGCTCCTATTTAGACGTATGAAGACTATTTGGACGCATGAGTTGACATTGAGTTGACTTTCATGAGTCTTACACTTGTGTTCTTCACACTTCTTCACCTGCACACTGTTTAAACATATTAGTAAAGTTTCATACTAATATTTAAACATTTTATGCATAAATTTGAGTTTTCCAAAATTTTCATTTTAGTCCATCAACTTTGAATTTTTTACATTTTACACTCTCAAATTTAATTTTCAACAATTTCAATTGTTCACTTCATGTTTAACTTTTTGAAATTTTTCTTTCTTTTCTTTCCCTTCATTTTAGTCTCAAAAGATAATCAAATCTCTATTTCTCAACTTTGAGAGAAGCATTTCCACTTGCAACTTTATATAGGTTCATATTATCATTTTCAAAAGTTTCATGATCACACTCACATATACTTTGAACATATAGCATCATCCTTTCAATTCAACTTTCTTTGATTTTGATTTTCTGAGAAAAACTCTTCCATTTATTACTCCCCCTAAACTTTTAAGTTGAAACAACTTATAAGTTTCCTAAGCTAACATAATAAGATCACACAACTCATTGTGACATTACCTTCACACATAGAAAACATGCCCAAAATCAAAATGAAAGCAGAATCAAATCTAAGATCAACATGAATTAATGTCTGCGGTGAGGTCATATCAATGAAGATCAGCACATTAAAATAAAAGATTGTGGATAGTCATAGACAGTGAATAAATCCTGAACAAGTGTGTCCAGGTCACTGATATCATAGCAAAGGAGACACAAGATCTAAGGACAGACAATGAGTGTTTATGATAGAATATCAGCTCACTTACTTTTTCAATTCTTGGATTGATTAGGTTATATGTAGAGAGCTCAACTATCATCAAGACATGCAAGAAAGAACACATACTCAACTTATTACCTCAAACATATGTGCAATCAGAGCTCATGTTACTTAAATGAATAGAGAATTATCATGGATTACCATTTGATCAGCTCTAACTATCCATTTGAATAGATTGTGCACATTGGCATCTTTTGCATCAAAGAGAATATCCAGGTCTATAATAACTTACAACAAAGGATATCTCAGCACTTTAGGTCTATGATGACTCATAACAAAGAAGTGAAATGATACTTGTAATAGATCTCATGATTAACTACATCACCATCAAGTGTGAGTGGTGTAACTTAACAAACAGTCAATCTGATTAGGAAAAACATCTCAAAAGTACTCAGATGAATACATATTTAGTGTAATCACAAGAATTTACTTTTTCAATATAATAGGATGATAGTATCTACACATCATATCTGATCATGTCAGACTTTACTAATGAGTGAAATATGCAACTAATCTCACTAATGTACTATCATTTCTTGCATATTGCAAAACATATTCTTTTCTAAAACAATGAACTGACAATAGAAAAAGACTCTATTTTTGGAGCTTTGATTTATACTTTTGTATTTGGTTTTTCTATGAAAAAAGAACACACACAAAAAATAAAAACAGGCAATTAAGATTGAGAGGATCACTTATGATGATCATTTGATTTAAGGGGTTCACATATGATTAATAAGACCAATTGATTCTACTAAATACTCAAACCGTGCTCGTAGGAAGGCTTTAGTAAATAGATCTGCCAACTATTTTTCTGTTGCAATTTGAATCAAAATGATCAACCCTTTTTCAGAGTAATCTCTGACAAAATGATATTGAATTTTGATAAGTTTTGTTTTTGAATGTTGAACAGGATTAGCTGTAATGAACATAGCTGCAATGTTATCAATGTAAATAGGTGTTTTAAGAAAATTGAACCCATAATCCAGTAGTTGATTTTGCAACCAGAGGATTAGAGAATATCCTGCTGATGCAGCAATGTACTCAGCTTCTGCAGTTGAAAGAGAGACGTTTGTTTGTTTCTTACATTGCCATGAGACTAATCTGGGACCGAGAAATTGACACCAGCCCGAAGTAGATTTTATATCTTGACAACAACCACCATAATCACTATTTGTATATCCATGTAATTCAAAGTTACCCTTATAAGGATACCAAAGACCTAAAGCTGGTTTACCTTTGAGATACTTGAATATTCTTTTGACAACAATTAAATGTGATTCTTTCGGGTTTGATTGATACCTGGCACAACACAAATAGCATACATAATGTCTGGTCTAGATGTAGTAAGATACATCAAAGAACCAATCATTGATCTGTATAGTGTTTGATCAATAGATTTTCCTTTTGGTTTAGGTTCAATCTTGGTGTTAACATTTGCTAGAGTTCGTATGGACTGACAGTCTTGCAACTTAAATTTCCTCAAGAGTTTGTCAACAAACTTCTCTTGATTGATGAAAATTCCATCCTCAGTTTGGTTGACTTGCAGTCTAAGAAAGAAATTAATCTCTCCCATATAACTCATTTGAAACCGAGATTTCATGATTTCTTCAAATTCATTACACAATTTTGAACTAGTAGAGCCAAATATGATATCCATACACTTGTACATATAAGAGATCATCATTATCCTTCTTTACAAATAAAGTTGGATCAATTTTCCCTCTTGTGTAACCATGTTGGACTAAGTGTTGTGATAATGTCTCATACCAAATTCTAGGGGCTTGATGAAGTCCATACAAAGCTTTACTTAACTTATACACTTGATGTGGAAATTCGGCATCCTCAAAGCCTGGAGGTTGCTTCACAAACACATCG
Organism: Flaveria trinervia; assembly: GCA_025506515.1. Lineage (NCBI taxonomy): Eukaryota > Viridiplantae > Streptophyta > Magnoliopsida > Asterales > Asteraceae > Flaveria > Flaveria trinervia. The sequence goes on along the minus strand of CM046454.1, from coordinate 31,863,097 downwards.
TCAGTGATAGGACCATATAAAAAGGCACCCTTTACATCAATTTGATACACCGTAAATTTCATGAATGAAGCATAAGCCAGGAAAACTCGAATGGATTCAAGTCTTGCAACTGGTGCAAACACCTCATCATAATCTATCCCTTGTTCCTGCGTGTATCCTTGTGCAACAAATCTCGCTTTGTTCCTTATTACTACCCCACGATCATCGGTCTTATTTGTAAACAAACATTTTGTGCCTATGGCATTTTCTCCTTCATGTAAATCCACTAAATTCCACACTTCTTGTTTGCGGAATTGAAGTAATTCTTCTTGCATAGCTTTTATCCAACCATTGTCCTTTAATGCTTCGGTAACATTTTTAGGAACAATTTGAGAAAGAAAACAAGAGTATAAGCACAAGTTTGCTTGTTATGATTTACTCCTTGTTGTTCTCTCATTCAATGGACCAATAATCTAAGATATTGGATGATTCTTGTGAATATGAGATGTTGGAATCTCATCACATTGAACATTAACATCCAAATTTGTTTGGTTTAAGTTGGAGGGTTGATGTAACAAATTAGATGAATGTGGATTTAAATTTGGAACTTGAGTCGGTAAGTTAATAAAGTAATCTAAGTTACCAGTATCAACTACATCACCATAGATGGATGATGTGCTAGACTTAGGTTGCACAAACTCATTACCATCATTAGGAATTGGTTGTGATCCTTCCTGATCAAATGAGACTGAATGATTTGAAGATGAATTAGCATGATCATTGTCATTGAATTGTATTGATGAATCCTTGACAAATGATAAAATGGGTAGTCTGAGCTAGAATCATCTGGGTCGTCAAAATCTGAATCATCACCGAAAGATACAAGATCTCCTCTACAGTTCTTCTTACTTGTAGAATCAAAACAATTTGATTGATTAAACAAGTTAGATTGAAGAGAGTTTGATAATGAATCTAAATCAAATAACCATGCAGGACCATTTGAAACTCATGGAAAAGAATTTTCTAGAAATTTAACGTTGAATGCTTCAAGAATTATGTTTTCGCTCATGTACTTTTCCATAAAGCTGGACACCTTTCCACTGCACCTCTGTAAGGTCACCAAGTTACATGAGTTGGTGAAAAGGTCCATGCTTTTGGTAACTGTACGTTGAGGTCTTGAGTTTGCAACTTTCTACTTAATGTACTTTATCCTTTTTGTAATAGATAAGGATGTGAGCTATGGAATTTCATAGTCACAAGTCAAAAGGCCATCTGCCTTTTGACTCTACAATTGATTTTGTTTTGTGTCTAGTCAATTGTATCTAGCTGGCTTTCAAAGTATAGCCGGCTATAGGATGTAGTATACGTATCTCATGTTGTTCTATCTTTCACATATGCTTTGTAACACTCGTAATAGAACATAGAGAAAGCAATAAACTACATTCTTGAAAACCATATACTTGTGTTCTTTGTGTTCTGTCTCTTACATTACTTGTGTTCTTAGTGTCTTACCTTGGTTAATCCAGTTTACTGTTTGATTAAGTTTTAGTTAATCTCCTCTTTGTGTTGTTGTGTTGTAACTCTACACCCTTCAATGATCCTGCAGATGTTTATCATATCTTTAACTTTGCTAGATTTAACAGAGTTAGGTGAAGAAGTCTCTGTTTGAACATTTGATGTTTGAGACTTAGATTTAGGAGGAGATTGAGAGTGAGATTTTGTTGTATAAGCAGGAGCACTAGGAAATGATGAATCAATGAAAAATCCTGCTCCAACAAATAAATGTGCCGCTTCTGCTGTAACTTTCTCACTATTTGCCATGAATGCATTTTCAACTGTGTTTGCTAGAGAAGCAATAAACTGATACTGAGTTATTGATGCTGCTCTATCATTATTCCTTAAACTTTCATCAATATCTACTGACTCAATCTTGGCAATAAGTAGATCTAGATCCATAGGGAACTTCTCAGTACGCTTTAGTAAGGTTACTGTTTGTTTCCATGATGAGGGTAAAGCATTGAGTAGTCTAAGATTTAGATCTTCAAGATCAGACTTAATACCAGCTGTTAACATCTCAGTTGTCAGTTATACAAATCTGTTCATCATCTGGTTTATAATTTCTCTAGACAAATGTTGAAACAATTCTAATTGCCTTTTCAAATTTTGTTTCTTGAGATTTTGAATCTCCTTGCTTCCTTCACATATAGTCTTTAAGGCTTTATACATGGTATATCTAGTTTGATATCCATCAAGCCTTGCAAGAATTTCCAAAGGTAGTCCTTTACACATCAAGGAGTATGCTTTGACATCATTCTTTACTCTTCTCAAATCATCTCCTTCAAGGCCATCTTCAGGATAGGGTTCTTGAGAATCTTTAGTGTATACAAACCCTCTGTCAGGTCCATCAGTGATAGGGATGAATGGTCCTTTTTCCATGGATTTCCAAAGATTAGTGTCAATGGAATTTAAGTGATGTTTCAACCTAAGAGACCAATTTTTGAAATCAGCTCAGTTTTTAAGGTTTAGAACTCTATTTTTAGAATCTTCTGATTTCACCATTTTTATATTTTTGTTGTTTTTCTTATATTTTGAATTAAGAAAGGAATGAAAAGTTTTCGAAAAATTTTCTTAAGAAAATTCTAAGTGTCAAGGTTAATACGCTTGAACAGTACTAAAACTTCCAAACAGTTGATGCGACTAAGTTGAGAGATGTCTAAGGGATTGCCTTAGAAAAATTTTCCAAACCGCCCAAATTGATGCGTGTGAATAGTAGTAATATGCCTGAAGAGTTGTGATACGCCTACACAGTTGTAATGCGCCTCAACAGTTGTCAAATGTCTAAACAGTTCAAATACGCCTCAACAGAATTGATACGTGTAGAATCTCTTCAATAGTGGTCAAACGTCTAAACTGAAAACGAATGCGACTAAACAGTAGTCAAATGCCTAACGCTTTGACAATTTTTCAGCAAACTTCAACCCTAATGCGTCACATTCATCATGTTCATATGAATGTAACTAACTCAAATCTTCTGAAATTCTTCAAAAGTTGATGAATTTGATTGAAACTTTCCAATTAGATGAGTGTTATGCCAATAATCATTCTTCTAACATCAATTTCTATCAACTTCAACAACAAATCAATCAATTTTATAATTTTTAGCTCGAAAAAGCAATGAACTATTTGAACACAAATTCAACAAATTATCTCAAATTTGATGAATTTAACTGGTAATTGTGATTTAGAACATGTTTCTGATGATGAAACACATCTCAAATCCACAAATTTTCATTTGAATTGTCTATCAATCATACATTCATTGAGCTTTTTGAGTTTCAAAGTTCGATAAACTTCAAATTACTCAAATAACAGCTACCAACAGCTCTGATACCAATTGATAGGATCAATTGAGCTAATCTGTGATGATGTATGAGCACAATTCAAGAAAACACAAACAAAGTAATCGAATTCAAGCAAGATATCAACAAAATTCATAGTTTCATTAATATCAAGCAAAGACAATTACAAAGTAACAAGCTGTGGTTCGTTTACACTCTACTAACTAACTATCTAAGCTATTTATAATGAAACACAGGAACTAACTAATTACAAACTAGTCCCTATACTATTACAAAAAGTAAAAAGACACATAAAGACAACATGTCAATCTTTCTAGAGTCCTAACAAGCAATTATTAACATGTGAAATGGTTTTTGTTAAATTATTCTGATGCGTTGTTTAAATGAAAATTTATGTATTTTTATTATGATGTGTAATGATTGCCCGACTGTAAGCGTTTCGAAAACCGGGACTTACATCCAATCATAAATTCATTGTGCTTTGGGTGAACTTCTCGTCAATTTCATGTTCAAAAAGGCTTATAGTTTCATCTATGAAATTGTTGTTTATCTAGCGAAAATGCTACTGTCCTGGCGAAACTACGAAATTTGTGTTCTTGAAATTAAACTTTGATAATTAGTGAAATACGTGATTTTGAATGAAATTTCACCTCCTTTGATTGCCAAAACAAGCAAAAGTGCTCTTGAAATTGTCCTTAGAATGAAAGTTCAACTAGATTCAATGAATCTATTGTTGAAACTAGAGTTTCCGATACTCCTATGTTTGACCGAAACTGCAGTCGAATCTGCCAGCAAAATTAGAGATATCAAGTGAAATTAGAGGTGTTTAGTGAAAGTACCTTCTGATTTGAAAATGACAACAAACAATATCACCATTTCTGACATGGAAAGTGTGGCACCCAATAGGATACCGAGGCTTATCAATGGTGAAATTTTGAAGAATGGAAAAGTTGTTTGAAAGTCTTCTTCTACTACACCGATCACAGCCAATGGGAATTAATCATCACTAGTCCACATATTCCTACCATCAATGTCAGTCAAACTACCTCACCAAATACTAGTCCATTAACGTTCACATAAAAAGACCTTAAGTTAGTCGACCATGATCAGAAAGCATTCCAGGCTTTAACTTTGTGTTTTTCTCAAGACATCTATATCTATTTCGCCAAACACAACAGTGGAAAATCCTTGTAGGAGTATTTGTGTGATTTTTATTATGGTATTAAAAACTTGAAGAAGGACAAGGGAGGCCAAGCTGAAAAGGAGTTTAATTCATTTGTTGACACAAAAAGAAAGCCTTATTGACCATACCAATTGATTTCTTTCTATTTCGAGCAATATAAAGAATATGATGAATAGCTGGGTAATCTTGAACAACTCACAAAACTCTTGGATTCTCTACCACCACAATAGAGCTTACAAAAGTCATATTGTTGAAGTGAAAAAGAAACTTTGCTGATTATAAACTCATGGATGTAATCAACAAACTGAATTCAGTTGATTTGGACATGAAACGGATAGAGTACAATCAATCCATGGTGCTGGGTATAGTTTATCCCTAAATTGTTGCATTGATTTCATTTGCTACAAACGCTTCAATGTATGGTGCAACTTATGGTGGGTCAATTGGATATGATGTGTCAAACAAGTTTGGTAGTGGATCATCACATGTGAGTTCAAGCTCAAATGCATTATTCATTACTCAAGTTCCATTTGAAACGATGGCATTGTTTGGAATGTTTGTACACAGTGGAGGAACGACCATAGAGGATATGTATCAGGTGGACCCTGATAACTTGGAAGAAACTGATATCCAAAGGCAGATGGTAGTGCTCACATTGCATGCAATAATGGTTATGGAAAAACTTTGGTAACCAAAATCCAAACTCAAAACTTAGATGTCATAAGTAACTTGAGATGTTTCAACTACACACAATTAGGCCACTTCAAAACAGAACTTCATGATGTCCACAAGCTCAAAAGGCTTTGTATATATTAATGAAGGTGATTGATTACAATAACTGCTAGGGTTTTAGCATGAATAGTTGACTTGATCAGCATTTATTTACTTGATATTCCACATTAGTATGTTGGTCATCCGCATTGGGTAATGCGGATGAACAAATTCTTCTGCTCATTCGTCCGGTCATCCGCATTGGCAAATGTGGATGAACAAAATCTTGTCCGCATCTCTTCTGGTCTTCCATATTTGTTAATGCGGAAGAACAAACACTTGTGAGCATTTGTTCTTTGCCTTCCGCATTAATATATGCGGTAAGCCAATACTTGTTCTTCTACTGAGGAGTCCTCATCCGCATTGATACTTGGACTTATGGGAATTTTAGCAGATCAATCATCACCTCACCAATTCAATTGGCATGTATAATCCTTTCACAATCCAACAATACTCTGACTGGTTTTGAGTAAGAGTGATATTCTTACTGAGAATCGAATATGATAATCATGTTAATGATTGAGTGGCGGAAACAAACAATCAAAGAACATTCAAAGGAAGAAAATTACTCAGAAATGTTGTTTGTATTGATATATGAAAGTTGATAAGTTACAGAGAATATTTTGAACAAAAATTCTCTGTCTATCAACCGTCACCTCAGTACGAGGTTAACTATTCTATTTATAGGCAGACAATATGCCTTTACAAAATGACTAAACTACCCCTGACCTATTACATTAGAAACTAGTGTAAGTCTTGATCCGCATCTCTACTTGTTCATCCGAATTGATAAATGTGAATGAGATAATCTTGATCAGCATTTCCACTTGGTCATCCGCATTAGTAAGTTGGTCATTCGCATTGGTTAATGCGGTTGAACAAATACTCATGCGCATTTGGTTGGTCATCCGCATTTGTAAATGCGGATGAGCAAAGTCTTGTCCGCATCTTCTTTTGTTCTTTCGCATTAGTCAATGCGGAAGAGTAACTTGTTCTTCAGCATGTGTTATGTCTTACGCATTAGTCAATACCAGAGAGTAAACACTTGTCCGCATTAGAGTTATGTCTTCCGCATTAACTAATGCGGAAGATAACACTTGTTATTTTCCTTGCAGATCTTCATCCACATTGGTTCTTGGACTTGTGGGATTCCAGTAGAGCAATCATCAATTCACCCATTGAGTTGGCATGTATAAACCTTTCAGGGTGCAACAATACTCCCCCTAAGGATTATACAGCCTAGTTTTCCTTAATGTTTAGGAGGTGATTGATGTTGTGATGATTCAGCTGGGTCTTCTGGAGGTAGTATGAATTCAGCTTTAGTAGGATCCAGGATACCGTTGATCATGTTTACAAAATCAGTTGCTTCTGACATCCTGTCTCTACTTAGCACATGTATCTCATTCTACTCATCTTGTAGATGGCTTCTATCGGTAAGTTTTTTCAGTGAAATAGGTTCCCAGATGGAGATTGTAGAAAGACCATCTCTATGAATCAATAAACTCCCCCCACATCCACTTCCAGTTTAACAATATTTCCAAGTTTAGAGACCAAGTTGATTACAACAAAACAAGACAATTCAACATGACAAAGTTAACATTAAGACAATTAGAAAGTCAAAATTAGGTCATGTTGTAATATTAGTATAAATAGACCCACTAGTGCATTTGTGCAGGTGTGGCTTTTGTGTGTGTGTTTCTCATGGTGTGAATCACCATCCAAGGAGAAATCCTCTCCTTTGGGTGAGTTTGATTTCACCAGCCATCAATGATTCTCATTGTAACTTGTTTTTCAACATCAATGAAATCATAACATTATTATTATCCATCTCTTTGTTCTTTGATTCACACACGTCCACCCATCTTAATTTTGATTTCTAGATCTGAACTAGATGAATCCTAAGATCCAAGCTCAATGAATCTGAAATATTGATTTAGCAAAATGGTATCAGAGCAGTTGGTTGCTGGATTTTTCTAGTTTTCAAATCTGATTTCATCTTTAATGATGTCAAGAACAATGAAGAAAAGAAGAAAAATGAAAAACAAAGTCTACGTTCATCAAAAACCCACGTGTTCATACCCAAAATCAGAAGAAAAACCAACAAATCTGTTCAACTATGGTACGATTTGAAGAACCTTGAACATGCTCATGATTATTCCTTCAAAATTCGATGCAATTGAACAAGATTAAAATCAAAAAGGAAGAAAACACATTTGTTCATCTCAAAAATCAAGAAGAAAAATCATAGATCTGTTCTAATATGGTACGATTTGAAGAAATATAATCATTCACTGGATTATTCCTTCAAAATTCGATACAATTGAACACGATCATCATTAAAAACAAGAAAAGATGAAGAAATGGAAGCTACTGCTGATTTCCCGACCTGCACTGCAGTGTGAAATCGTTTTTGTTCAAGTCTGAAAAGAAATGCGGATGAACAAATACAAATGAGGATGAACAAAAACAAATGCGGATGAAGCTTCATCAAATGCGGATGTGTTATACACAAATGCGGATGAGTTGTCACCAAATGCGGATGACTTGGCAACAAATGCGGATGACTTGTCACAAATGCGGATGACTTGTCACAAATGCGGATGACTTGTCACAAATACGGATGACTTGTCACAAATGCGGATGACTTGTCACCAAATGCGGATGACTTGTTACCAAATGCGGATGCCTTGACACCAAATGCGGATGACTTATAAAACAAATGCGGGTACTCTAAGCACAAATGCGGATGCTTTGAAGTTAAATGTGGATGCATTGAAATCAAATGCGGATGCCTTGCCAACAAATACGGATGCTTTGCAAACAAATGCGGATTGGCAAAGAAATGCGGATGTGTTGCAAGAAATGCTTATGAATAGTTGATGAACAGGACTTCACAAAGAATAGAAAAACATGAACATGGATGATTGCAACCAACAGGCACGTCCATTATGATCATGAAAAAAAAAAGAGTATAGAAATCAACTTTGGTCACTTTTTCACAAATTCATCCAGGGACTAGTACAACTATCACATGCCCTTTTTGAAGTACTTGTGCTCACATTTTTTCTGATGATGTTTTGCACCCGTGTCTGGGTACTGAGCGGATAGTTAGCCAGACTTTAATAAAGGGAGTACTCATTATAAGAAGAATGTCATTTATCAAGTTATTTCAAAAGAGTGGAAGTTTTTTTAACATTAATTCAAGTTCTTGATGCAATTTGTTGAAGTTCAAAGCCTCACCATATGCCTAATACATACTAATCCTTGAGTTGTGATATGAACTGTAATCCAATATGATACAACCCATATCCAATACCAAGAAGTATTCTCAAGAGATTCTAACCTTTGTCAGAAATATATTAGGAGGAGCTTAATCTGAGGGGGAGAACATTAATGAATTGTGCCAGAACATGAATTGATTAAGAAGACATGTGATAGAGAAGATCTTCAAATTCAAGGTTTGTCAAGCATCAGTTTAGGGGGAGTATTGTTGGGATTCAACAATGGAATAAACTGAAGCTTACCAATCATAATTACATCCAACTGAAGATCTCATTGTACAAGTTCAGAGACCAAGTTGATTACAACAAAACAAGACAATTCAACATGACAAAGTCAACATCAAGACAATTAGAAAGTCAAAATTAGGTCATGTTGTAATATTTGTATAAATAGACCCACTAGTGCATTTGTGCAGGTGTGGCTTTTGTTTGTGTGTTTCTCATGGTGTGAATCACCATCCAAGGAGAAATCCTCTCCTTTGGGTGAGTTTGATTTCACCAGCCATCAATGATTCTCATTGTAACTTGTTTTTCAACATCAATGAAATCATAACATTATTATTATCCATTTCTTTGTCCTTTGATTCACACACGTCCACCCACCTTAATTTTGATTTCTAGATCTGAACTAGATGAATCCTAAGATCCAAGCTCAATGAATCTGAAATATTGATTTAGCAACTACTTTCCTCTTGAATGATTCGGTTGGCTTTACATTCAATTCAGGGAATACAATTTCCTCTGCTTGCATCTTTTTCTTCTTATCCAGGGGATTGAGAAAAGTTTTATCATTTCTTAAGCAAATTGTCTTTAATGAATTGAAGTTGTTTTTTCTTCTAAACATCTTAAGTATGTTCTCAAATTCACACACGTCCACCCATCTTAATTTTGATTTCTAGATCTGAACTAGATGAATCCTAAGATCCAAGCTCAATGAATCTGAAATATTGATTTAGCAACTACTTTCCTCTTGAATGATTCGGTTGGCTTTACATTCAACTCAGGGAATACAATTTCCTCTGCTTGCATCTTTTTCTTCTTATCCAGGGGATTGAGAAAAGTTTTATCATTTCTTAAGCAAATTGTCTTTAATGAATTGAAGTTGTTTTTTCTTCTAAACATCTTAAGTATGTTCTCAAATTCATATCCCCTGAACAAAGCTGCATGATTGAGCAGTTCAAGTTGAGCTAGCTCCTTCAAATCATGAATCTCAAGGGCATTTACAAGAGCTGAGTACTCTGTAAAGAATTATACTAGCCCTGAGATTCTCTTCCAGGCTATTATCTTTTCATCTACCTTACCCTTGGGAGTAGACACCCCTTTGATCAATTCTACAGTAGTTAGTCCTTCTTGTAGTTTCAACTGAGATGGTTCTGCAAACCATTCAGGGTACCTGTGGAGCACTGAGGCAAGTAGTTGTTGGTCTTTTTGGTTCAATACATGTCTTCAGCTGACACTCTGCTTCTTGGTTTGGTCCTTGTCAATTCTTCTTACAGTTTCTTAAGTTTTTCTTTCTTTTCATTAATCAATTAAAGAGTTGCAACTCTTAAAGAATTTGTCTTCATGTTACCAATCTTCTTCTTATGAATCCCTGACTTGTGAGATATTCCTTCATTTCTTTATCAGACATATTATAAGGATCAGGAAATAATGATTCATGGGATGAGGATGATTTCTTCATTTGAGGCAGTTTGTGTAGGGGACCCCTTCTTGGCAATGGTATTTCATACCCTGTTGATTTCTTCAAAGATGAATCTTTATGCTTTGGAGTATCCTTTGTCATTGTTTTCTCATATTCAGTGTCTATTGATGGATCAAGCAACACTTTTACTTTCTCTTCTTCCTCCTTCATTCTCTCATAAGTCATTCCAAACACTTCGTCAAGATCATAGCTTTGATTGATCAGAAACATGGCTTTAATCATCAAGTCATCAGTTTGTGCTTTGGTTACCATGTCTTCCACTGCCTGTTCTGCTTTAATAGGACTGTCCATGAGAACATCCTTTTCAACTTCATATCCACCAATAATTTCACCTTCTTCTTGATCAATTGCACCAGCCAATTTATTCAACTGAGCTTCTGCCTGCTCATGTTCTTCCAAAAATTCAGCAATTGTTGCTAGACTTCTTGGGTCATCCTTTTGTTTCTTTGCTGGTTCTTCTTCAATTATAGGTCTATTTCCTTTGGTTTTTTCAGCTAAGTACTTCCTCTTTCGTGAGTAAGTTTGAAGTTGAGGGCTAGAGGTTTCAGTTTGTTCTTCTGGTTCACGTACCTTTTCAGATGTACTTGGCTCTTGATCCTTTATTTTACTTTTCTCATTCTCTTTCTATTCAGTTTTAGTTTCTTCTTTTCTTTCTTTTTCATACTTTTCTTTGAGTTCTTCCATTTGTGCTTCAGTTAATGAGATAGCAGGGACAATTTGCAGAGTTAATTCTTTTTCAAAAGGCATTGGTGATTTGGGAATAGAGACAATAGGCTCTAACTCAGTTCTTTGGTTGTTTATGACTTCCCAGAAGTCATGATCAATGCTGTTGTTCAGATGCAAAACTATCCAATGCACTGAAGAGTTCTTCAAATTCACCTTTTTCATAGTCTGACTAACCAGTGTTTCCAGAATACACTACCATGTCTAGACTTTGATCTTTAATCTCAGTTTGACTTTCATCACCTCCTTGTTCTTCATTTTCATCTACTGATTGGTTGTCATCAACATCAACCTTTTCTTGTTCTTCTTTCTTATCATCATCATTCACTTCAGTTCTTTGGATCTTGATCATTATTTCAAGCTCGGATATTCTTTTGTTCTGGCTCTCAATTTCCTTTTCAAGTTTTGAGATGATATCAGCATGTTCTTCTATCATATTTTCTTGTTCCTCCATTGCAATCGTTTGTATTTCAAGAGTATCTACATGTCCACTGACTTCTTCTCTTGAGTGTTTTAGTGTAGCTTTTAACTTCTCAATTTCCTTGTCTTGTTCTTTTCTTTGAGCTGCATATTTCTCTTTAAGTTCTTTCAATTCACTTTCTTTCTCATCCAGTTCTAGGATTCTATTATTCATGATTCCAGCTCTCCTGTTTAAGGTTCTTTCCATCCTTTCCACTTTGAGTAACAGCTCAAAGATTAATTCATCATTTTCATCAGGCCTGTTGATGTTGGATTTAACATAGCTCTCTAAAGGAGCAGCCTCAGAAGGTTCTTTCATAACTGTGGTTTGATCATGATGATCCTCCTCATCAGAAGATGATTTGGATGATTTAGATGCACTTGTTGATTCTTCTATTTCATCAGGGTGATCATGGGATGATGGTAAAGGTTGGTAAGGAGAAATAGGTGATTGGTGTGGTGATATTGGAGATTGATGATGTGGTGATATAGGTGTAGGTTGAGTGGTTGTTGTTGGTGGTGGTTGTGGAGTTGAAAGTGGTGATGGTTGTGGTATGTTTGTAGAGATGGTTCTGGAGAAGGTTGTGGTATTTGTTGTGGTGATGGTATTGGTAATGGTATTGGTGATAGTATTGGATATGGTATTGGTGAATGTTGTGGAGTTGGTTGAGCTATTGGTTGTGGAGGTGGTTGAGCTATTGGTTGTGGAGGTGGTTGAGCTTGACCTGCTTGATGGAATTGTTGAAGCATCGAAGGAACAAGGGGTGAATGGGCATCACTGTAAAAGTTCCTTGGGTCCTTATTGATGTACTTATAGGATCTTGCATCATAATGAGGGATGTTAAGCACGAGTCCTTCATTAACAATGACATGAAATGATTTATTGATTAGACATTGAATGATTCTGGGGTACATCAGAAACTTGTATCTCAACCCTTCTTGAATGTTGGAGATTAGGCCATTGAACACATATGCGGACATATTAAACCGTCTGTTGGTGCAGAGAGCACATATTGCGGAAGATGTGAGGACTGGAATGTCATTCCATCCTTTTTTTCTTTTTGACAGACAATGTTGAAACATATGAATTAGGAACCTCCAAAGCAGATCCACTAATCCTTTGACTATCTGTTTTGCTTCATAACTCCCTTGATAACCAATTTCAGAGAAAAGTGTGGTTATTTCCTCATCATCTAATTCAAGAGGATCACCCGCATTATCATTGAATTGCAGACATGTTCTAACAGACTCTTTGGTGATCCTCAAAGTAAGTTCATTGTTGATTCTCCCAGTTAGAGTTGTCACTCCATCATCTTCAACTACTTCAGCAGATTCCTAGAACGACTTGATGGGATCCACGTAGATTGTTGGTCTCACTGTCATGGCATATGCTACCCTTGTTGGTCTCACTGTCAGGCACATTAGGGTTTAAATAACCGCAGACGTTATGGAGCTTGCTCCATGTAAGATTTGCCATCTAATCTGCACAAGAGACATGTGTATTAGTTAACAGTTTTGACTTTAACTTTGATTTGATTTGTTAATGTGACTTTGATTTGTTACACATTTTTCTTTTTCATTTTCCTCTGTTTTTCATAGTAAACATGATTATCAAGGTTTTCAATATAAGTTGAATTCCTATCAAATTATATGTTTATTGAGATCGAAAATGTGTATTGCATCACATTAACGAGTTTGATTTTGGTGTTCTTCATTATTATATGGTTCATTATTTGATTTAGGTTAACAGTCTGAGACTTAGGTCTTGGTTTCAAAATCTATTAAAATTATACATTATCTTCAAAATAACTCTGGTTCTGAATCGATGAAAAGAATGTTTTAAGAAGAAACACAACAAAATCTTTGAATGTTTATGATGATGATGATGATTGAAGGTGGTGTACTGTAGGTTTGCGATCATCTCACTATAAAGTCTCTCAAATTTTAAAAGTATTAAATCACCCGTTTGAATTCCTTTAAATAGTCAAATCATACAATTTTAAAAATTTTATAAGTTTACAAGCAGATACAGCCAACACTATAGCAAATGCTGAAGTTTAATTTGTTTGATTTTTGGACATCCGCATTTGTTGACTGTAGCAAATGCGGAAGATAAACTTTTGACATTGACAGTTTGCATTTCACTACTTTTGGTCATCCGCATTTGTGACTGTAGCAAATATGAAAGGTTTAATTTTTGACTGACTGTCCACATTCCCCTACTGTTACAAATGCGGAAGTTTTGTTTCTTAATTTTTATTCTATCCGTATTTGTGTATTGTTGCAAATGCGAAAGTTAAACTTGAAATTTTTGGCAGTCCGCATTTGTGTTGTAGTAAATGCGGAAGAACAACATTGTATCAGCATTGTAACAAATGCGGTTGAGTTGCTTGTTTTATCATTCCGTATTTGTACACAGTAGCAAATGTGATAGAACAAAGTCAATCAGCATTTGTGCAACTATATCAAATGGGGTTGACAAGTCAACACAGCACTGTAGCAAATGCGATAGAGACCTGTTCATACGCATTTGTTAATTGTATCAAATGCGGTATAGTAAATTTCATATTCACTTCACACACTAATGCCGTAGAGTAAAATCATCTTCCGCATTTGTTAACTGTGTCAAATGAGGTAGAGTAAATTTCACATTCACTTCACACACTAATGCGGTAGAGTAAACTCATTGTCCGCTTTAGTTGCACTTCAAAAATATTGTTACCTGCATTAGTTACATGCATGGGTTACCTACACCCACATTAACTAATGCACTTACCTGTATCAAAGGTTATTCATCTTATGAAGAGGTGTCCTTCATTGATTTTTCTTATGAAGTTGTCTGTTGAAGTTGTCAATTCTTGTTTGGATTGACTTGTATGTCACAACTAATACAGGTTTCCCAATTTTGACAGATCTTGGGCTTATCATGCTTCTAAGAATTTGCATAAGCTGAGATATAATGGTATAACTTATTGCAACAACACCAACTAAAACTCTTTTTGTTTTGTTTTTCAAAATTAAGTTAATAAAAAAATTAGACTTACTCAAACATTTTAAATTACTCCCCCTAAAGTTTATGTCTACATTTGGAGAGAAACTTTAAAGATTTAAAACTTTTTGAATATTATTTTGATTAATATTAATAATGAAGAGAAAAATCTCTTTGTTGGGATCATATCAATCTTACATTACACATGTGCATCCTTTATGATTAAATGGACATGATTATGAACTTGAGGATTGAAGGTATGTTTGTCATCTTAAACCCATACTTGGTTGATATTTTGATGCAAATGACTTTTATAATGTTTTGGTTGATTTATTATTCAATGTGTAGCTCACACACATAAGCATGAAATGATCAGCCCTCCTTATACAATGCATGGTAGAACTTTTTCACAACTTTTCTTACCAGGTTACTTAAGTCATGAAATCTCATTTTCACTGATCCTCATTGGGATTTTTTTAATTTCATCCTTTTTCATGTTGATCCACATTGGGATTCTTTTCACTTCACATTAGAAGGTGATCCATGATAAGATTCTTCTGTTCATTCGCTTGGAATGTACTACTTTGTTAATTCATCCAATTTTTGGATGTGTTCCACATTGGGAATCTTTTGGATCATGACATCTGCAGTATATGCAAGTTTCATCAGGTCTTTGCTCAGATGTGGTTAAAGAGATTCATAAGGTATCATTACCTGGTGTGTTTAGGCTACTACACACACATGCATTCAGATATGCCAATACAGACCTGTACTTTGTGATGAGTGTTTCATAATTGAATATGTCTTTAATTCATCACTACATGTATCTTTTCTTCCAAGTTGAGCCTACCAACATATCTGGTAAGTCATTTCAGTCTTTTACATTTTGAAATTAAGCACAGTGAATGATATAACAATTGTAATTATATCATTTCCCATAGAATTCTTTTCTTCATAAAACTTGATTTCTTTTTGTGGTTTTTCTGATGTTTTCAATTTTTTTTGATGTTTTTCATAGTGTTTAGTCAAGGTTAATCATGCCAATTCACTGAACCAGAAATTCAAATCTACTAGCTTCAAATGCCTTGGTAAACAAATCAGCTAATTTATTTTTTGTTCGTACTTGAATCAATTTGATTATACCCTTTTCAGCACAGTCTCTCAAAAAATGATATCTAATCTCTATATGTTTTGTTTTTGAGTGTTGAACTGGATTATTAGTTAAAAAGACACAACTGTGTTGTCAATAGAAATTGGTGTATGCAAAAAGTTAAAACCATAATCAAGCATCTAGTTTTCAATCCAGAGAAATTGAGAGCAACATGCTCATGCAGCAATATACTCAGCTTCTGCTGTGGACACAGACACATTTGTCTACTTCTTGCATTGCCAGGATACTAGTCTGGGACCAAGAAATTGACAACCACCAGAAGTGGATTTTCTGTTGAAGTTGCATCCTCCAAAATCACTGTCTGTGTAGGCATAGAGATTAAATTCTCCTTCCTTTGGATAGCATAATCCAAGAGCTGGTTTTCCCTTCAAATATCTGAATATCCTCTTGACTGCGTTCATATGTCATTCTTTTGGATGAGCTTGATATCAAGCACACACAGAAACACCAAACATAATGTCAGGCCTACTCGCTGTTAGATACATAAGTGAACCTGTCATTGATCGATTGTGAGTCTGGTCCACTGATTTGCCTTCAGGGTCAGGTCCAATCTTCACTTTAGTATCCACATGAGTTCTAATAGACTGACAATGAGTAAAGTGGAATTTCTTCAACATGGTTTCTACATATTTTGAGTGATTGATGAAGATTCCATCTGCTGTATGTTGGACTTGCACCCCTAGAAAGATGGTGAGTTCCCCCATAGCACTCATTTGGAACTTTGAATGCATAAGATCTTCAAATTCTTGGTAGAGTTGCTTGTTTGTCGAGCCAAATATAATGTCATCCACGTAGATCCGGACTAACAGCATGTCTTTCCCTCTTATTCTTCTGAAAAGAGTCTGATCAACCTTTCCTCTTTCATACCCATGTTCAAGAAGAAAGGATCATAGAGTCTCATACCATTTTCTTGGTGCTTAATGAAGACCATACAGAGCTTTATCATGCTTGTAAACTTTGTGAGGAAGATCTGGATCTTCAAAGCTAGGTGGTTGACTCACATAGACTTCTTCATAAATCATTCCATATAGGAAGGCACACTTTACATCCATTTGATAAACAGTAAATTTCATGGATGCAGAATATGCAAGAAAGATTCAGATTGCTTCTAGTCCGGCAACAGGAGAGCGCCTCTTTGATGTTTTTGGGTACTGTTTGACATAGAAAGAAGGAGAACAAACAGATGTTTGTAATACTGGACTTGCTTCTTGTCAGCCTCTCATTAAGATCACCAATAATGGTTTCAACTAGATGATTGTTGTGTATTCTTGTGTTTGGAATGGTGTCAGCAGCAATAGTTACATCAAGATTGGAGACATTCAGTTCATCATGGTTAGAGTCACATTCATCTTGTATTGTTGTTGAATTATGAAGATTGTCAACTTCTGTTTCAGTAACTACTACATCTTCAGCAGCACTGAGGTTGCTTGCATCATTTGATCTACCTTGAGTTTCTACTGGATAAGAAGCCTGTTTTTGATTTCTAATCTCATATGACAAGTCATCTGAGTCAGATGGTACGAGGTTGGGACCTTCTTCACAAGAAACACTAAAGTTTTGTGACAGATGTCTGATGGGATCAGCTTGAAGAGGAATATCATCATTCATATGTTCATCAGATGTAGGTGGAATCAATGGATAATTACCTCTTCTTTTTTCAGTTGATGAAGTATCACCTAAATGTATATGTCCTGCATTAGACAAGTGAAATTGGTCAAATGATTTAGTAAAAGTGTCAATATCAAACAACCAATCAGGACCATTTGTAGACTTGGGAAATGAATGTTCTTTGAATTGAACATTTGTAGATTCATCGATAATGTTCATTCTAGGATTGAACACTCTATAAGCCTTTGTGACAGAAGAATAACATACAAAGAATCCTTCATCAGACTTAGATGAAAATTTTCCCAAATTATCACGTGTGTTTAATATTGAGATTGGACAACCAAATGATTTGAGGAATCCAATAAATGGTTTCCTATGAAAGATTAGTTCATAAGGTGTCATGTTACTTTCTCTAACAATGAGAGTTCAATTTTGCACAAAGCACGATGTATTAACTGCTTCTGCCCAGAAGGTGATTGGCAGTTTAGCATCGGCTAGCATCGTTCTTGCTACTTCAATCAGGGTTCTATTTCGCCTTTCAGCTACCCTATTTTGTTGAGGAGTTCTAGCTGCACTGACTTGATGAGCAATGCCTTTGGTTGCATAAAAGGAACTCATATTTTCATTTTTGAACTCTGTGCCATTATCACTTCTTATTATTTTGACTTTGAGATCAAGTTGATTTTCAATTTTAGTGATAAATTCTTGAATGATTTAGGATGCTTCGTTTTTATGAAGTAGGAAGTGCACCCATGTGAATCGAGAAAAGTCATCAATGATCACTAAACAATACTGTTTCTTTTCCATACTCATTACATGAGTTGGTCCAAAAAGATTCATGTGAAGTAACTTCGATGGAGTATTATTAGTGTTCACCAGCTTGGTTTTGTGAGACGATTTGTGTTGTTTTCCTTTGAGGCACACCGAACATTGATCAATAAAATTGAATTCTTTTTTAGGAAGACCAATTACATGGTTTCCTTTGACTAACTTATTGGTATTTTTAAAGTTACTGTGCCCTAAACGTCTATGCCAAAGTTGTGACTCATCAAATGATGCTTTAGGCGAAAGACATGTTTCTTCCTTAGGTGATGCAGAACACAGGTTTAAGACATATGTATTATTCTTCTTCGATGTGTTTAAGACAACCCATTGTTCAGGAATCTGAAATCCAGGTTTCAGAATGTAGCAGTGAGTGTGTGTAAAGTGAGTGGAATATTTTTTGTTGCAGATCTAAGACACGCTTAGCAGATTGAAATTCAGTTGTTCATAGTAATTCACTTTGTCAAAGCTCAGCATCCCGTTTTTCACAGATCCTTCTCCTGTAATTCTACCACCTTCTGAATCTCCACTGAATGCCACAGTAGTTCCTTGTATGTACTTGAAATCATGAAGGAAGGAACGATCTCCAGTCTTGTCGGGAGCATCCACTGTCTATGTACCATAGGCTATTAGACCTGTGTGGATGAAGCTACAAACAAAAAGAACTAATTAGAATTAGGAACCCAAGCCATGATGGTCTCGGGTTCCCCGTTCCTATTCATGATAGTCACCTCCTGGTATTTCCCTCTGAATAGTGATTTAGATGGAGGTGTTCTGGGAGACTTTTGATAATGAGTTGGTCGAGTCATCTCATCAACATCTATTGAGGATTCAGATGAATAATGAAATCGTTGGTCTCTATTTCTTTGTAAAAATTTAGCCTGACTTTCATTATCGAAAGTTGGTTTTTGCTTAGGAAGGTCAAGTTTGTGTTTCATTGTTAGATGATTTCTTTGACCCTTCCTCAAATCCTTCAAGTTATTTCTATCATTTGTTGATCTAGGTGTCCTAGATTGAGTATTATGAAGATGAGGTATCACAGAATGCATCACAGTAGATGTTTTTGAGATGGGCTTGTGTTGTGGAATTCTCAACCCCTTTTGATTAAAGTAACAATCAGATGTATTATGATTGTTCATGTCCCAGATTGAACAATACTTGTTGAATTAGCAATTTTTGGTGGAGTGATTGTTCATATCACAGATCGAACAATATTGATTGAAGAAGCATTTATCTGTCTTGTGATTGAACATGTCACAAATATCACAATACATTTGTTTGTTTCTTGAATTAGATTTTTCTTTGTGTGACTCAACTGATACTTTCTTTTGATGAGTCACTTTCTTTTCTTTAGGTGATTAGTCAGAATCAGCCCATTTTGTAGATTGTTTCACAATACTACTCTTGTTCATTTGTTTGGGCTGTTTCTGTTTCTTTTGATGAGTCACTCCCTGCCTTAACCTTGATGACTGAGGGTCTGATGAAGTTTTATGTGTTAAACTCAGTTTTACAGTTGGTTTCTTTTTGAGTGAAACCATTTTTGATTTGCTTGAATTTTGTGGAGATACAATCTCATTATCAGAACTACTCTCATTAGAGGGTTTCACTATTTTGACATATTCCTTTTTGCCTTGTAAAACACATGGTATGAATTTTATATAATGTACAATTTCTTTTACAGGGCTTGATGGTTTCATGACACTCACTGTCTTGTCTGAGCACTCTTTCATTTTGATTGGGTGTCGTAACTTGATTTTATCCTCATTGGTTTCAAAATAAACATCAGGTTTGTTTTGAGGATTTGTCACTTGTTTTACTACTAATTTAGGTTCCATAGTTTTAGGTTCGATTGATTCAGAGAGTGAGATAGACTCACGCATGACAGTGTAATTGTCATTGTATGGTGGAGGACATGAATTATACCCAATCCCTAACATGTCCTTTGGATCCTTTTGTGAATCGAGCATCTCTTGTAGCTTGACTGAAGACATTTGAAACTTTTCAAGTTTCACTTCAGTCATAGATTGTTGAGCTTTAGCTTGAGCTAACGTTTCAGTAAGTAGCTCATTTTCAGCTCCAAAATTGTATTTCTTACCATGCAATTTTTCTATGTCAAAAATAAGAGATTTGATTTTGATTTCAAAACTTTTTAGTTCTCTCTTCATCATTTCTGACTTCACTTTTTCTTCTTTAATTTTATCTGCTAGTTTATGGTTGTGTTTTCTATACTCTTGTAATCATTTATGCATTTCTCACTACAAAGGTTAGTTTTTACCTCAGTAGGCATTGAAGATGGTCCATCATTGATGTGAGCCATAAGTGCATGATTCTGGAATTGAGGCTTGACTTCCTCAGCATACACACTCCTGTCACATATCCTATCTTGTTTGATCACAAGGGCACTGGGAGAAGGCTGACTGCTTGCATGGGTTTGATTAGTCAGCTGTGGTTGATTCTAGTATGTTTGTTGATGATAAGAATGATGGTACTGTTGTTGTTGATTGTTTGAGTGATAGCTTGAATTAGGCTGTGATGATGATTGACCTGGAGAGTTCCTTAAATGGTTATTTCTTTTAGGAGCATTGCACTCTCTTGAGAAATGGCCAGTCATGCCACAGTTGAAGCATTTTACCTTGATTTTTCATATCCAAGTTTTGTGTTCTCATTCAGGCTCAGCTTTCTTCCTTTTCTAAAGAATTTCTTTGCTCTCATGGCAATCATTGACATTTCCACTGTAGATCCATCTCCTCAACATCATCAGGATCTATTTCTTCTAAATCTTGCTGTATTAGGTGGGCAGAAGTGAGTTTTCCCCCTAGATATGCTTCAATCTTGCAACGAATGCATTGTAAGTTGCCTTTTGCTCTTCTGGAGAGGTTTGAGGAACAGTGGAGACTTTTGGTGCTTGAGCTGAAGTTGAAGGTTGATTGAATGGTGGAGATGTAATGAACCCAGTATTGGTCATTTGATCTCTTGATGAGATGAAGTCATCTTCCTCAATGATGAAAGCATTTTCAACAGAATGTGACTCTGAAGGGAATTTGTAGGCTTCAATCACTCTTGGTCCACTCAAATTTCTACTTCATTCATCAAGTTCCAAAGCTTCAATCTTGGCTATCATAATGTCTAGAGTGGTACTCTCAAGATCAAGAGTATTTTTCAGCATTGTGACATTTTGCTTCCAGCTTTCAGGTAGACTGTAAAGCATTTTCTTGTTAAGTTCTTTAATGTTGTATGAAACACCCATAATTTCCAAGTTATTGACCAACTATACAAATCTGTGCAGTTTTTTTGATATGGATTCTCCTTTGGTGTGATGGAAGGTTTCATACTGATTGACCAGCTTGTCTTCGTTAATTTCAGCAACCTCACTGCTTCCTTCACACATAATTTTGAGAGCATCCCAAACAGCTTTAGCAGTTCCATACTTTTCCAATCTTTTCAGCACATCCATTTTAAGTGCTTGAGTCAAAATTGAGTATGCTTTGAGATCAACTTTGATTTTCTTTTAGTCATCTTTATCCAGAGTTAAGTCTTCAATTGGTATTCTAGCATTCTTGTACAGTGTAGCTTGAGCTGTTGATAGAGTAACAGGAATATGTGGACCCTTAAATATTGAGATCCAAAAATCAGGATCTACACCTGTGATATAATTTCTAAACCTTATTCTCCATTGTTTAAACTCATATTTGTGTTTAAGCATGGGAGGTCTAGGTGTATGACCTAGTTCAGAGTAACTGTTAGAATCCATGTTGATTTGTGAAAGTATAGATTTAGTTGAATTTAAGATTGATTATGTTTGATGAGTCCGACTTGTTCAAGAAGTTCTTTCGAGGTTCAGAATAAGTATTCTTGCTGTTTGACAGGAGTATTCTTGCTGTTTGCTAAGTAGAGATGATGATATCTACTACTAGTAACTTGATTATCAGATCAATCGAGTTCTATTCAGTCTGTGCGTAGATCTGAAAGAGAATCGAGAGCCAAAGCTCTGACACCAATTGACTGGGTTTGAGTAAGAGTGATATTCTTACTGAGAATCGAATATGATAATCAAGTCAATGATTGAGTGGCGGAAACAAACAATCAAAGAACATTCAAAGCAAGAAAATTACTCATAAATACTGTTTGTATTGATATATGAAACTTGATAAGTTACACAGAATAATTACAACAAAAATTCTCTATCTATCAGCCGTCACCTCAGTACGAGGTTAACTATTCTATTTATAGGCAGACAAGATGCATTTACAAAATGACTAAACTACCCCTTACCTATTACATCAGAAACTAGTCTAAGTCTTGATCTGCATCTCTACTTGTTCATCCGCATTGACAAATGCGGATAAGATAATCTTGATCAGCATTTCCAATTGATCATCCGCATTAGTAAGTTGGTCATCCGCATTGGTTAATGCGGATGAACAAATACTCATGCGCATTTGGTTGGTCATCCGCAGTTGTAAATGCGGATGAGCAAAGTCTTGTCCGTATCTTCTTTTGTTCTTCCGCATTAGTCAATGCGGAAGAGTAACTTGTTCTTCAACATGTGATATGTCTTCCGCATTAGTCAATGCAGAAGAGTAACACTTGTCCGCATCAGAGTTATGTCTTCCACATTAACTAATGCGGAAGATAACACTTGTTATTTTCCTTGCAGATCTTCATCTGCATTGGTTCTTAGACTTGTGGGATTCCAGCAGAGCAATCATCAATTCACCCATTGAGTTGGCATGTATGATCCTTTTAGGGCGCAACATACTCCTCCTAAGGATTATACAACCTGTGTTCTTCAATGCTTTGGTGGTGGTTGAGGTTGTGAGGATTCTGCTGGATCTTGTTGTGGCACCAGAGGTTCAGCTTGCAATAGGTCTAGTATAGCCTTTATCATATTGACAAAGTCTTTAGCATCAACCATATTTTCTCTATTAAGCATGTGTATCTTCATTTGACTCAATGGATACCTTCTAATGGCAGTTTCTTGATTGAAACTGGTTCCCAAATAGACACTGTAGATAGCCCATCCCTGTGAATCAACAAAGCACCATCTACATCAACCTCTAGTTTTATAATGTTGCACAACCACAGAGGTGTCCTTTTCTTCTTTCTTTTCTCCCTCTTTGCAATG
The DNA here is from genome assembly GCA_025506515.1 of Flaveria trinervia. Taxonomy (NCBI): domain Eukaryota; kingdom Viridiplantae; phylum Streptophyta; class Magnoliopsida; order Asterales; family Asteraceae; genus Flaveria; species Flaveria trinervia. Next base: position 31,839,925 of record CM046454.1, on the reverse strand, counting down.
ATCTGGTCATATGCCATCTTTAATATCTTGATGCACTTTAGGAAGAAGTGCATATTGTATGTCTAGGATCAGTAGATCTAGTCGATTTTGTATAGGCTTAGTATTTGAATTAATATCTGTAATGAATAGTTGTAATTTATTATTGTGTATGCATTATATATATACATATATATATATATTATATATATATATATATATAATATATATATATATATACTAGTTAAATACCTGCGCGATGCGGCGGCAACAATTTACGACACGGTACCCATTATTTGTTAGTTAATGAATACTCTAGTGAATTCTATCATATAGTATTTTTGTTAGCTCTCTTATTTATATATTGTTGTAATCAATTTGTGCCATTAGACTCACGTATCTTAACTAAGTAATAATTAAAAATTAGTTAAAAACATAGTATGTCTAGGCTTGGTTATCTCCACGAGCACCTGATGCAAACATATATACAAAACTTCAATATCTGCCATACATAAGCTATGTCAACAAGATTAGACTACTTTCATCACAACATATAGTATGTATTTTAAACTATCATTAATTGTAGATATATATTCAAAATGTAGTCTATGCGATTCACTTGATAAAGGTGTGGAGTCCAAGGATGTTTTGTGTGGTCTTTTTCATAACTAAACAAAGATGGTAAATCTGCATGTTGCTATTTAAAGAAAAAGTAAGTCAAAGCCCAAAATTATGAAAGTATATATTTATCTTTTCAGAAAATATATGTATGTAAATAGTGACTACACATCATAAAAAAGTGTGTGAACAAATTGGGAAATAGCTTACTCACAATATCTTTATCATTTCATAATATATAAAACTTAAAAGTTTGCATCATAAATTCGGTTGCATTGTACCTGTACCATAAAGCCACATGCTTTACAATTTTTCCTATAATTTTTCGAATGAATTGTTTTTCTTAATCTAAGAATAGCGTACAGGAATACTATTATGTCAACATCAAGGATGATCATGAGAAACTTTACAAATAACTAATCAACATTTTATTTATTATTTTTTTTGTTTTTTAATGTGTATTTTATTGGGTTGAAAGATGAAAACCAATGTATATGTCCATCTTCCAAGTGCAGTGGCATCTAAACCTTTGTTAGCATAATTTCCAAGTTATTAGCCCTTCTAACCTAATCAAGAATTGAACAAGCAAAATAGTGAAAGAAGTGATCTGCCCAAGACACATATTAAATTGATGTGGCTAGTGTGATATGATCCAGGCGGGTCATACCCAATAACAAGCCAAACAAACACCAATAAATATTTGTCCGTCGATGTGATCATACGAATAAATATTAGCACCAATTTAGAAACCGGGTTTTCTTAAAACATTGCTTTTGTAAATGAACATGATTATATAGATAATTTGTTCATGAGAAATATTGTTTCATTATTTAAATTAGTTAAACAATGACAAATAATAGTTTGTTATTGTTATAAAATTAAAAGGGGTTTAATTTTATAAAAACATAAGGTTGAAAGTGTACTTTTTATAAAAGAAAATTGAGAGGGAAACTCCCCTTTTGGGAGTAATTCAGCCGCCCCTAAGGGCTTTGGAACTCTCCCTTTTGTTGTTGTTCCAAGCAACCAAGACACTACACTCTTCCAAAGACAAACACACTTTTCTCTCACACACACAAAGCAATATAAATCCTCTCATCTCTCTCTCTTGAACTCGGTTTTTAGGGCTACAAACAAGCTCATTTTCAGCCTTCAAGCAGGGATACTTGGCTGCAAATAGACTTGGAAGAGAGGTTCTTTTAAGTGGTGCAACACAACCTAGCATGTGGGTATTTGGAGGAGCTTGGGGTATTACTTCTTGAGGATTGCTATTTGGAGTCTTGCCTTCAAGAACATCATTCTTCTCATCTCAAAGAAAGCTTTGAAATGTAGTTGTCATTATCTTTCATTGCTTGTTTTGTTAGTTACTTGTTCATGCAAATAGATCCATCTAAAAGGGTTTTATCAACATAAAATGTTTTATATAAACTTCTAACAAGATGTTAAAATGATTATCCACTGTGTTTTATGTTTAAAGGGTTAAATAACTTTGATAAACTTGTTAAAATTCCTTAATGGCATCTAGAGCCGGTTGCATGGACACTAGCTTCTTTAGATCGTTTTGTGTCTTTTCTTGGGTTATGTAACACCCGAATATTTACTATTTTGAAGCCGGTGGCGAAAGAAAAGAAAATAAAGTCCAAAAGTCGAGGGACCAAACTCGCCAACGAAGAAAAGTTGGGAAATGTGGTGATATATGTAGGGAGAGGGCAGCCCACTCTCCCCACACCCACATTTCAGTTTCATAAAGAGAAGAATAGAGAAGGAAGAGAAAAATGGGAAAAGTGCCGGTTCGGGTCGGTTCGGGTCGCCAAAATCGTCGTGAAGCAAGCCAAATCGAAGCTCTTGTCGTTGTGCTCGTTTAGTGAGTTCTAGGACCCCTCTTTTACATGTTTTGAATGATTTTGGGGCTGGAACACATCTGAAAACCCTTTTTCGCGTTTTTGGGTGAAAACCCGTATGTATGCGTGTATGTATGCGTAGGACCCGTTTGGGGCTTGATTTCTTGCTTGGTTGTGCTTGAATAATGTTATGGTATGCATCCTAAGGTTTAGGATGGTCGATTTAGGCCTAAAATGGGTTTAGATGAGTTTGGAGGCCGAAACCCTCGGCTGCAGTCGGGTTGACCTGCATTCTGCATCAGTTAGGGCTAGGCGACCGACTGGAGGCCGAATGGAGGCCATACGGCCATTAGGGTGCGATTGGGGTTCATTCGCACGATTGGAGGGCCAGTCGCATGGGGTCATGCGACTGAAGGACCATTCGCACGACTGAAGGTCTAGTCGCATAGGTGTTCATCCGCATTGTCCATTCGCACGACTGGATGTTCATTCGCATAGGTGTTCATCCGTATTAGTTCATTTGCATGATGTTCAGTCGCATGGAGGCAATGCGACTCAAGGGTGTCCATACGCCCGAATAGGGCTGTTGAACCGAGGAAGGTGTAGATTGACTTCTGACTTTCGGGGAAAGTGCAAATGTAAGTTTTGACGTAAAGGTTCCCATAAGAGTTTTAAGATGACGATCGAGGCCTTAGAAAGCATGTTGGGCATGATGAGGGCGATGATGTTGCATGTTGTGTATGTATGATGTTGCCCTGTATGATGTGATGTTGATGCATGTTAATGTTCCTTAGTGTGATGTATAATATCTTTCCTATGGCTTTACCTGTTATGATGAATGAACGAAGTATTATGTAATGTAAAGTGAAAGATAAAGAAAGAGGAACATGATGAATGAATGCATGTATTAATGAACGAATGAAAGGTCTTGCACACATTGGATAACAGGTCCTTCTTGGTGATTGACCCTGAATGTAGAACCTCTACCGCTCACCCCTAGTACTGTGGCATACGTTTAGCTGTTCATTTGTTGACTTCGGCCCAGTAGCTAAGACTAATGGTTACTCCTAGTACCGTGGCATACGTTTAGCTGTTCATTTGTTGACTTCGGCCCGGTAGCTACGACTAACCGGGGTGTAGCACATGGTATTGGTATGGATGATGCCCGATGCGCAAATAAGGTAATGAAAGAACGAATGAACGAATGAAGAAGATAATAATGATATTATCTATGTGTACGTATGATGTGTGATCATGTAAAAGTAACGAATGGTTTTATATGAAGTAAAGTATGTTTTATTTATAAAACTAGAACTCACTCAGCAACGCTGACTTTGATGTGTTTCCAGTTGGCAGGTAATGATTGCTGAGGATGGCACGGGCGCGACTACTCAGCTCTTTTGGGATGGCATTCTTTTGATTAATGTTTTTGCATTGTAATTGCGAACAAACTATTTTTGTAATGAATGTTGTATTAATTTGCAAAAGCATTTACATGGAAATGAAAGTTTGTTTTAGTTTTCCGCTGTGATTTATTAAATACAAATGTAATTATATGTTTTATGTGCGATGAGAACCCAGCTGTAAGCGTCCCGGGAATGGGGCCTTACAAGTTGTATCAGAGCCAAAGTTTAAGTGAAATGGGTAAATTTTCAAAATAAACCTAATCTTAAACTGGGAATGGGACGGATGTGAATGGGATTGCCAATCTGAGTAGCTGCGTGCCATCAGGTATTTTCGTTAAGTTAACCGGTTTTATGTGCGCATGGCTGTGTTATATGTAGATTTAAATACTGATGTAGTCAGAACAGGTAATACTTGGGGTATGAAGAGTAAAGTAAGTGGCTAATCACAATGGCCACTGTAATTAGGGACTTACTATACTTGACATAAACTGAGTTGTTTCCTTGAATGACCGTGTTGGTGTTTGAATCTTTCAGTGTGCGTGCGATGGCCCGAGGTAGATTTCGAAAGCTTCTAGGGGTGGAGGTCACGGTGCTGAACCGCGACTAAGAGGGGAGGACCCAGAGTTGAGACGGTGATTCATGAAGAACCAGAGACCCCCCATCCGGAGGGGGGCGACGAAAGCGCCAATCTGAGAGCCTCAGTAAAGGAGGCTGTTGTAGAAGAAGTCCATCAGGTCATGTAGACAATCTTACCGTCTGTGGTGACTGACGTTATTAAGGCTGTACGAAAGGGGAAGAAAAGAAGAAACAGATCCTCTGGAGAACGGGAACAACCAGGGCCGAAAACGGTTCTATCTGATGATGAAGAGGAAGAAGAAGAGCCTGCGTCCGGAGACGGCACGAGGATGTAATTAGGGCTTTTATGAGATGCAAGCCCCCTACTTTTGATGGAAACGGCACCGCTGCAGCCGCTCACTGGTGGTGAGGAAATGGAAGTTGTTCTCGATATCAGCGAGTGCCGAGAGGACCAAAGGTGAAGTTTGCTACCCACTCTTTTGTGGATTCAGCTCTGTGCTGGTGGGACAACATTGTCCAAGCTGAGGGTAGTAGGCCATTGGGAAAATGAAATGGCTTGAGCTGAGAAGGTTGGATTTGAGGATTTTGTCCTCATTGGGAATGGATAAGTTGGAAGGGAGTTTCTGCAGTTGGAGGCTGGAACCATGACACACCAACAGTATACCACCAAGTTTAATGAAATGGCACGGCTTGTGCCTGATCAGGTGACGCCTCTGTCTCGGAAAATCAAGAGGTACATTCAGGTTTACCGGTGGATGTTCGCCGGCATATGATCGCCGCCGGCCAAGCACGTTTAGGTCGGCGGTTGATTTGGCAGGGAGGCTGTATGACGAGCGGGGGTGGTGGTGACTGAAGCGAGTAAGAAGGCTGGTGGTGATCGGAACTGGAACGGGAAACGGTTGGTCGGGGTGATGCCCCAATGGGTAACAAAAAGGCACGGGTGGATGAACGCCGTGTGGTCCCATCAAGTGCGGGGGTCAAAAAGGTGTGGCAAGTGTGGAAGGGAGCACAGCGGGGAATGTAGGTTTGGGTCAACTTGTGCTTCAAGTGTGGGAAGACAGGGCATATGGCGAAGGATTGCATGTCGGGCAAATGTTTTAACTGTGGGGAACTGGTCATATGAGCAGAGATTGTAGAAGTCGAGGACTGAGGGTTCAGGGGTGAAGAGAGGGGAAGTGATGGGCCGAGGGCAAGCGCCAGAGCGTTCACCATGACACAGGAGGAGGCTAGGACGGACCCTGACGTTGTGCCCGTACGTTTCTAGTGCACCAGACTTTACCTTCTGTGTTATTGATTCTGGTGCTAGTAGGAGTTTTATTTCTGCTACTTTCTTCTGTGCTAAGCTGCCTGTTAGTAGTAGACGTGTTGATGCGCCCTTTGATGTAGAAACTGCCATAGGTAAGTCTACCAGGATTTCTGAGATGATAGAGAATTGTGATGTGGAACTTGAGGGTCATAAGTTCCCTGTTAGACCGTTTGTGATGACCTGGGTGGTTTCGATTTGGTTCTTGGGATGGATTGGTTGGCAAACTTCGAGGCGAATATTGTGTGTCGCAAGAAGATGATTCGGTTGACAGCGCCTGACGGAAGTTTGGTACGGTTTATGGTGATCGGTTACTACGATTCCGAAGGTGATCTCAATGGCGGTGGCGGGAAAGTGTATAAGGAGTGGATGAGCGCCTACTTGGCTTATGTAAAGGATGTGGATACACCAACACCGCAACTAGCTGATGTACCAGTTGTGTGTGACTTTCCAGACGTGTTCCCAGAAGACTATCAGGAGTGCCACCTGACAGAAAGATTGAATTTCAGATTGATCTGATACCGGGTGCCCACCTGTTGCCAAGCACCATATCGGTTGGCTCGAACCGACATGAAAGAGTTGATGGAGCAGTTGCAAGAGCTGCTTGATAAGGGGTTCATTAGACCGAGTATCTCTCCTTGGGGTGCTCCGGTCCTATTTGTAAAGAAGAAGGATGGTAGTATGAGGATGTGCATTGACTACCGCGAACTGAACAAGTGACAGTGAAGAACCGCTACCCCTTACCGAGGATAGATGATTTGTTCGACCAGCTTCAGGTGCTAGTTGGTTTCTCGAGGATAGATCTTCGATCCGGTTATCATCAGTTGAAGGTGAAGGAGCAAGATATCCCTAAAACAGCTTTCCGTATGCGCTATGGCCATTACGAGTTTCTTGTCATGCCACTGCTTTTATGGATGTGATGAACCGTGTGTGTCGGCCTATGTTGGATAAATCAGTGATTGTGTTTATTGATGATATCCTGATTTATTCGAAGAGCGAGATTGAGTGCCGGTCACATCAAGAGGTTCTAGAGGCGTTGAGAAGGGAGAAATTGTATGCTAAATTCTCCAAGTGCGCATTCTGGTGCGCGAAGTTCAGTTTTTGGGTCATGTGGTGAATCCTGATGGAATTATGGTGACCCGGCGAAGGTGGAGGCGGTTATGCAATGGAAGTCACCAAAGACGCCATCCGAGATCCGTAGTTTCTTGGGCTTGCGGCTACAATAGAAGATTCATCCAATACTTCTCTAAGATTGCTTCTCCACTAACTAATTGACCCGAAAGGATGTGAAATTTGTATGGGGTCAAGCTCAAGAGAAGGCGTTCGAAGAGCTGAAGGCAAGACTGACTCAAGCTCCTATTCTGTCATTACCCGATGGAAGTGAAGATCTAGTGGTTTATTTGATGCTTCCTACTCGGGGTTGGGGTGTGTGTTAATGCAGAGAGGGAGGTTATAGCCTATGCATCTCGACAGTTAAAGGTTCATGAGGTTAATTATCCTACTCATGACTTGGAGCTAGCAGTCGTGGTCTTGCATGGAAGATCTGGAGGCACTATCTCCACGGGACGAAGTGCACCATATTCACGATCATAAGAGCTTGAAGTACTTCTTCGAGCAAAAGGATCTGAACATGAGGCAGAGGAGATGGTTGGAACTTATAAAGGATTATGATGGCGAGATCCATTACCATCCAGGCAAAGCTAATGTGGTGGCGGATGCCCTTAGCCACAAGGAAAGGCCCGAAACGATTCGGGTGAAAGCTTATCAATTATCATGACCTCGATGTGATGAAGCAAGTTAAGGAGTTGCAAGATGAGGCATTGAAAGAAGATCACTTAACTCGGAAAGAATGAGAGGTCTGGTTGGGGGAATTGGGTGAAAACACACTCGGTCTTAGCTCGAATTCGGACGTGTGTGGATTCCTCGTTTTGGGGATTACGGATGAAGATAATGGATGAAGCTCACAAGCTCGATACTCCATTCATCCTGGTGCCACGAAAATGTACCATTGACCTGAAGAAAGATTATTGGTGGCGGGTGGGTGAAGCGCGACGTGGTGGAGTATGTGAGTAAGTGCCTACTTGCTACAGGTGAAGGCAGAGCATCAAAAGCCGTATGGGAAGATACAACCTTGGATATACCCTAATGGAATGGGAGCACATCACCATGGACTTCATCACGAAGCTGCGTGTACCCTGAAAGGGTATGATGCCATATGGGTGATAGTTGACCGTCTGACGAAGAGCGCTCATTTCTATCGATCGTGAGACGTATTCATTTGAGAGGTTGGCTGATCTGTTCATCAAGGAAATGTAGCTCGTCATGGTGTGCCGGTGTCTACCGTGTCTGATCGCGACACTTGGTTTACATCTAAATTTGGAAGAAATTCCACGACGCTATGGGGACGAGGTTACACATTAGCACGGCTTATCATCCCCAAACTAATGGTCAGTCAGAAAGGACCATTCAGACATGGAAGACATGCTCTCGGGCTGTGGTGATCGATTTTGGTGGAAGTTGGATGACCACTACCGTTAGCCGAATTTTCATACAACAACAGCTATCATGCCAGTATTGGTATGCCACCATATGAGATGCTATACGGTAGGAGATGTAGAACACCCGTTTGTTGGGGTGATATTGGTCAGAAGGAATTGGGGAGCGTCGAGGGTAATCAAGGCTACGACAGAGAAGATTGAAAGAGATTAAAGCTTTATGAAGGCAGCCAAAGATGACAGAAGTCGTATGCGAGATAAGCGACGTAGGCCAATTGAGGTCCAGGTGGGTGAGGGGTATGTTGAAGGTCTCACCTTGGAAGGGTATTATCAGATTCAGAAAGCGGGGCAAGTTGAGCCCAAGATATATAGGCCATTTCCGAATCATTGCTCGGGTAGGGGAGGTGGCCTATAGATTGGAGTTGCTAGCGAGTTAAGTGGGATTCACCCGACATTCCATGTATTCATCTGAGAAAGTGAAAGTGTATAGCTGATGAAGACATGATTGTTCCGCTGGAGGACATTGAAATAGATGAAAGGCTCAATTACGTGGAGCAACCAGTGGCAATCAGCGATCGTAAAGAAAGAGGCTGCGAAATAAAGTGGTCCTCTTGTGCGTGTACAGTGGAAGCACAGGAAGGGATCTGAATCAACGTGGGAGACTGAAGAAGAAATGAGACAGCATTATCCATGTTTGTTTGATGAATAACAGGTTTCGGGGACGAAACCTATTTAAGGGGGGTGGACTTGTAACACCCGAATATTTACTATTTTGAAGCCGGTGGCGAAAGAAAAGAAAATAAAGTCCAAAAGTCGAGAGACCAAACTCGCCAACGAAGAAAAGTTGGGAAATGTGGTGATATATGTAGGGAGAGGGCAGCCCACTCTCCCCACCCCACATTTCAGTTTCATAAAGAGAAGAAGAGAAGGAAAGAAAAAGGGGAAAAGTGCCGGTTCGGGTCGGTTCGGGTCGCCAAAATCGTCGTGAAGCAAGCCAAATCGAAGCTCTTGTCGTTGTGCTCGTTTAGGTGAGTTCTAGGACCCCTCTTTTACATGTTTTTGAATGATTTTGGGCTGGAACACATCTGAAAACCCTTTTTCGCGTTTTTGGGTGAAAACCCGTATGTATGCGTGTATATGTGCGTAGGACCCGTTTGGGCTTGATTTCTTGCTTGGTTGTGCTTGAATAATGTTATGGTATGCATCCCTAAGGTTTAGGATGGTCGATTTAGGCTAAAATGGTTTAGATGAGTTTGGAGGCCGAAAACCCTCGGCTGCAGTCGGGTTGAACTGCATTCTGCATCAGTTAGGGCTAGGCGACCGACTGGAGGCCGAATGGAGGCCATACGGACGATTAGGGTGCGATTGGGGTTCATTCGCATGATTGGAGGGCCATCGCATGGGGGTCATGCGACTGAAGGACCATCGCACGACTGAAGGTCCAGTCGCATAGGTGTTCATCCGCATTGTCCATTCGCACGACTGGATGTTCATTCGCATAGGTGTTCATCCGTATTAGTTCATTCGCATGATGTTCAGTCGCATGGAGGCATGCGACTGAAGGGTGTCCATACGCCCGAATAGGGCTGTTGAACCCGAGGAAGGTGTAGATTGACTTCTGACTTTCGGGGGAAAGTGCAAATGTAAGTTTTGATGTAAAGGTTCCCATAAGAGTTTTAAGATGACGATCGAGGTCTTAGAAAGCATGTTGGGCATGATGAGGTGATGATGTTGCATGTTGTGTATGTATGATGTTGCCCTGTATGATGTGATGTTGATGCATGTTAATGTTCCTTAGGTGATGTATAATATCTTTCCTATGGCTTTACCTGTTATGATGAATGAACGAAGTATTATGTAACGTAAAGTGAAAGATAAAGAAAGAGGAACATGATGAATGAATGCATGTATTAATGAACGAATGAAACGTCTTGCACACATCGGATAACGGGTCCTTCTGGTGATTGACCCTCAATGTAGAACCTCTACCGCTCACCCCTAGTACTGTGGCATACGTTTAGCTGTTCATTGTTGACTTCGGCCCAGTAGCTAAGACTGATGGTTACTCCTAGTACCGTGGCATACGTTTAGCTGTTCATTTGTTGACTTCGGCCCGGTAGCTACGACTAACCGGGGTAGCACATGGTATTGGTATGGATGATGTCCGATGCGCAAGTAAGGTAATGAAAGACGAATGAACGAATGAAGAAGATAATAATGATATTATCTATGTGTACGTATGATGTGTGATCATGTAAAAGTACGAACGTTTTTATATGAAAGTAAAGTATGTTTTATTTATAAAACTAGAACTCACTCAGCAACGCTGACTTTGATGTGTTTCCAGTTGGCAGGTAATGATTGCTGAGGATGGCATGGGCGACTACTCAGCTCTTTTTGGGATGGCATTCTTTTGATTAATGTTTTTGCATTGTAATGCGAACAAACTATTTTTGTAATGAATGTTGTATTAGTTTGCAAAAGCATTACATGGAAATGAAAGTTTGTTTTAGTTTTCCGCTGCGATTTATTAAATACAAATGTAATTATATGTTTTATGTGCGATGAGAACCCAGCTGTAAGCGTCCCGGGAACGGGGCCTTACAGGTTATTAGAAACCCTAGAACTCAAGTTTTAGCTTGGTTTCTCTTGATTCAAGTTGGTTAATCTTATATGCATTGAGATGGCTTGAATCTTGTGGTTTTAATTTTGTTAAAAATTGAAAAATCCAATTTTTTTATGCTACAGCGTGTGTTTTAAAAAAAAAACTTTTTTTGTTGGATTTTTTAACTAAATGAAGCCATGCTTGAGTTGATGATTTCCTTTTGGGATATGTTGTTGGGTTATGCATAACAAAGCCTTGACCTTGTGGATTGATGGATTGATTGTCATGTTTATTCATTTGGTTATGTTATAATCTTATTATATGTTGTAAGTCTTGTTTTGTAATTTATTTATTCATTTGGTTTGTATAATAGATATAGGAGTTTTTCCTTTATTAGGAAATTGTATTAGGATACATATTTTGTAAGGATGCTCAAGATCAAGATTTGAAGAAAAGATGGACAAAGAGGATGCTTGAAGATGTTGTTTCAAGTGGGAGTCCTTTTGCCATCCTTGTGTCATGTTCTTAACCCTTAGGACAAGACCTTTTGACACACTTGTTTTGGCTAACAAGTGTGCTTAATTTAGTATGCTGGTGTTATGCATATGTGAATGGATTGTTTATGCTTGGTTGATTGCTTATGTTGATATTTGTTTGAATATTTGAATATGATTAACAACCATCGATTAAACATGCTATAACAAGAAATTGGTTTCTCTAATCATTTAGCACAAATAGAATGGTTTTATAAAAGGTTTAATGATTTGCAAAATAAAATGGGTTTTATTAAAAGAAAAATTGGGTACCATATGTTTGAATGCATACAATCATATGGTACATAGAGCTTTTCAACTAAACTAAATCCCTTGAAACAATTTTAACACATCCTTTTACCAACACGTTAGGTTACTTGCAACTCTTAGTGGGATAAAGGTCACCTAACCATTTTGAGGGAACTGTAACTTGAGGTGGAATACCATGTTTGTGGATAAAGGTCACCTAACCACTTATGTAGTACTCACACGTGTGTGTAAGTAGGACGACTTGATTTGTGAAATATATTGAATGGATCACCTAAAATATGCTTTACAAAGGTGTTGATGGGATAACATGCCGTTTCAAACATAAATTTTCAAACGTTCCCATACCATTAGAAGTTGCAATAGGTTGCAATTGTCATTCATGACTACCTGTTAATTTAAATAATGGGATAAAGGTCCCCTAACCAATATTTAAAAATAACGTTGGATTCTAAAATTTTATTTATTATCTTCTATGAGACATAAAGGGTATTAATAAATGAAATATTATTATATCAATGAATACTAAAATGGAACTTTGTAAAATCTTGTAGATGCCGACAACAACGCTAATAACGATGTACCAACCCAAAACAACCAATCTCTTAGGGCGATCCTTCAAAGGGATCGTCTAACACCTAACAACTTCATGGATTGGTACCGCAACTTGAGAATCGTTCTCAAGCAAGAAAAGCGGGCCTACATCCTTGATGATCCCATCCCCAGTGAACCCCACGAGGAGGATGAAGGGGCCTATAACGATTGGGTAAATATATGGAAGACTCCATCCAGTCTCTTGCCTAATGTTAGCAAGTATGAACACCTGACCTCCAAAAGGAATATGAGCTCCATGGAGCTTATGACATGATCACCCGTTGTGGGAAACATTCCAGCAACAAGCTAGGGTGGAGCGCTTCGAAACGGTTCGGCGCTTCATGCCTGTCGGATGGAGGAACCCAATCGGTTTCATCTTATGTTCTCAAGATGAAAGCCACATCGACCGCCTTCAAAGGCTAATTGTCCTGTCTCAAAGGAGTTGGCCATGGGATTTGATCCTTAATGGCCTAACTAAAGGTTTGAGGCATTCGTCATGAACTACAACATGAACGGATGGGACAAGAGCAAAATGACTTCATTCAATGCTCAAAACGGCCCGAGGGGGGAATGGTAAAGGGTTTTACTTGTTTCTCACCATCAATGAAGGTGGGAGGAAAAAAGGGTCTCAACCCCTCCTAAGGCAATTGTTGCCAAAGGAAGGGCGCGTTGGGGAAAAGGGAAGATGGTCGTTAGGCAGTACCTCCGAAACCCAAGGAGAAGAAGCAGAAGGTTGCTGCAAATGACCCATGCTTCAAGTGTGGTGAGATAGGCATTGGATGAGAAATTGTCCAGTCTATCTTAAAGAGTGAGAGAAAAAGGGATGCGGGGCAAACCTCAGCGTACATTTGCATGATACATTTGATCTCAATTACATCTTCTAACACATGGGTATTAGATACCGGATGTGGAACTCATATTTGCAATTTGTTGCAGGAGTTCAAAAGAAGTAGGGACTTCAATCAAGGGGATGTTAGCCTCTTCATAGGCAATAGAACCAAAGGTCACTGTTGAAGCTCGTGGGAGTACATCCTAAAACTTCCAAGTGGTTTGGAGTAACCTTGAAGAATGTTTTAATATGCTCCTAGTTTGACTAGGAATATTATTTTCGTTTCCCAATAGACATTATGGTATGTATTATCTTTTGTTGAAAATGATATTCATGTTTCTTTAAATGATATGTTCTATTCTAAAGCTATTCCCATTAATGGTATTTATGAATTGTTCATGAAAATACTTTAAATAGTTCATTGTACCAAACTAACACCAAGAAACTCAAGTTGGATTTGAGTGATACCTATCTTTGGCATTGTCGTCTTGGTCATATAAAAAGAAAACGTATACAAACACTTCAAAAGAATGGTCTTTTAAAAACAAATGAATGTGATTCATTTGATGTATGTGTAATCTTGTTTACAAGGAAAAATGACTAAGGCACCCTTTAGTGGAACTAACGAAATGGCAAAATACTTATTAGGTATCATACATTCAGATGTATGTGGTCCTTTTAAGCCAATGACTATATAATGTTGAAAGATACTTCTTTACTTTACCGACGATTATAGTCGCTCTGGGTAGGGTACGTGTACTTTTTAGGCACAAAGATAAGCTTTTAAAATGTTCAAAATCTTCAAGATTGAAGTAGAAAATCAACTCAACAAGTGATTATGTCTCCGCACCGATAGAGGAGGTGAATACCTAAGTGATGCTTTTCAGACCATCTTAAGAGTTGTGGGATTGTCTCACAACTCACTCCACCTGGAACACCACAACATAAGGTGTTGTCTGAAAGGAGGAAACGAACCTTATTGGGTAGGTCCGATCTATGATGGCTAGAAGCACACTACCTCTATCATTTTGGGGTTTCGCTTGCTCTCCCGCGGCCCGTATTTTAAATATGGCCCCAACCAAAAAGGTGGAAAGTACACCTTTTGAGATATGGCATGAAGAGTTCCATCCCTATCACAACTTAAGGATTTTGGGTTGTGAGCAGATGTTTAAGACTCCCACCCCAAACAAATTGGAAGTCCGATCCACCAAGTGTATTTTTTGTAGGATACCCTAGAGATTCTATGGGATATTATTTCTATGATCCGCTGGAACAAACAGGTTTTGTTGCCAGAAAGGGTGAGTTCTTAGAAGCAAAGTTCCTTATGGAAGGAACTAGCAGTAGAACAGTAGATCTTGATGAGGATCAAACCACAACCCGGTGCACGTTTGGTTGAAACTAGCACTCAACATAGGATGTTGAAGATGATCAAGTGGTTGATCAATACACCAAAACGTTCTCAGAAGTGGTAGAACTAGTAATCCACCTGAAAGATACGGATTTTCATGGATGGATGCGATGTGGAATTCAGATGAACCAACCACATACCATGATGCATGTCCAATTCGGATTATGACAATGGCTCGGGCCATAGCGTTGAGATGCAATCCATGCATGACAATCAAGTATGGGACTTGGTTGTACCACCTCTTAACTCCAAACGTAGTGGGAGCAAGTGGGTTTTCAAGAAGAAACCGATATGCATGGAACTTGGATCTTATAGGCTAGACTTGAGCAAAGGGTTTCACTCAAACTCAAGGGTTGATTATGATGAAACTTTCTCACCTGTTGTGATGCTAAAGTCCATAAGGATATTTTGCCATAGCTGCTCATTATGATTATGAGATTTGGCAAATGGATTCAAAACCCGCTTTCCTGAATGGATATCTTGAGGAAGATGTCTATATGGTTCAGCCTGAAGGTTTTGTCGATCCAAAAAACACCCTAATAAAGTATGCAGTTAAAGAAATCAAATCTATGGATTGAAACAAGCATCAAGAAAGCTAGAATCACCGTTTTGATGAGGAGATCAAGAAATTTGGCTTCATAAAAACACTGATGAGGCTTGTGTGATACAAAGGATAGTGGGAGCACAATACCCTTCCTAGTATTATATGTCCGATGACATTCTACTGTTTGGGAATACGTTCCAACAATGGAAGGTGTAAAAGCCTGGCTTGGAGCTGCTTTTCCATTAAGGATCTTGGTGAAGCCGCCTATATTTTGGAATAAGAT